>JAJIZN010000015.1:0-600000 GCA_028637585.1 Xylariaceae sp. X187 | reverse complement strand
CGGCGCCTATCACGGCCTTACTCAAGACCAAAGATGGGACGAACACCCTTTTCGAGTGGACGAAGCAGGCCGAATTGGCGTTCAGGACGGTCAAGGCCGCTTTCACGTCGGCAACCGTTCTGCGGCACTGGGACAACCGGCTCCCTACCCGCGTTGAGACGGACGCTTCCACAAGGGCCATCTCGGGAATATTGTCTCAACTTCACGGCGAGCAATGGAGACCGGTCGCCTATTTCTCGCGAAAGCTTACTGACACCGAGACGCGGTGGGCCACGGGTCAACAAGAACTTCTTGCCATTGTGGAAAGCCTCGAACACTGGCGACAGTTTTTGGAGGGAACCAGTACGACTTTTGTGGTATGGACTGACCACATGGCTCTCAAAGCCGTCGTCGACTCGCCGGCAAGAGATCTCCGAGGGAGACTTGCGCGATGGGTCTATCGGCTCTCCCAGTTCGACTTCGACATCCAGCATCGGTCCGGGGTTTCGAATCCGGCAGACGGTTTGTCTCGTCGCCCTGACTACATGACGGGTGAAATTGAATACGGTGACGTTATCCCTACCCTTACCAAGAAACTCCGATTACAAGACGAACTATCTGCGACCATTCAGAGAATCATTGCCAACATCCCCGGGGGGGTAACGAAAGAAGTGCTTGAACCCAGACCGTACTATGCCGGGGGCAACTCTACGGGTAGACCTACGGCGGTCATTGGGGCAATCGGAGTTCATCCGGAGAACACTTGCTGCAGGGCAGCGACCTGTACGTGTCATGTACACAGATTACGCACTGCGGAGACAGTCTATGTATCAGCCATCACCAGGGCACGTCAGGCCGGGGCGCCGACGACTCAACTCCGGGAGGAGTCTCAGGGAGAATTCGATGATGTGTTTGACGAAGTCATTGAGATCATTCAGGACCAGTATGTTACACGTCCTCTGGCCTCTGAACTGGCCAAGAAGGAGACGGCTTTTCGGCCTACACCCTCCGACGTGTTTTACGACGTTGTGAGAGAGTTTCAGAAAAAGGACTTGACGATCTGCGAACTGGTGGAGATCGCTAGGCAGAGGGATGGCACCAGGGGTGGCTACCACGTCGACAAGAATGGCGTACTGATGTTTCGAGATCGTCTCGTTATACCAGGGCAGGGTGCCTTACGTCGGGAACTCATATTCCAACATCACGATGATCCACGGTCAGGGCACCTGGGGAAGAACAAGACTTCAGAGCTGTTACGAAGGAAGTTTCACTGGGAAGGCATTGAGCAGGACGTTCGGGACTACGTCGCCGAATGCGAGGTCTGCGAAGGCAACAAGATTCCCAGACACCAGCCATACGGCGCTCTACAATCCCTTCCACTACCCAGTCAGCCATTCCAGGAGATCAGTCTCGACTTCATCACCGGTCTACCTCCGTGCACCAAGGACGACGGCATCACCTACGACGCTATTCTCGTTATTGTAGACCGATTCACCAAGATGGCGCTATTCATCCCTACGGTGAAGACTCTCAACGCGGCGGAGTTGGCTCGGATTATCTACGAGAACGTGGAATGTCGATACGGATCCCCAGAGGGAATTGTGAGCGATCGCGACAAACTCATCACCAGCAACTTTTGGAGGGAATACTGTCATGCACGGGAGATCAGACGGCGACTGTCTACCGCCTGGCATCCACAGACCGACGGACAGACGGAAAGGACAAATCAAACGCTGGAGAAGTACCTGAGATCGTACGCAGCTAGGGAGCCGAATGCATGGGCACGAGTTCTACCGGAAGCCGAATTCGCTTATTGCAACAGTCTTCACGCCACTATAGGGTGTTCCCCATTTGAAGCCCTTTATGGTTATCACCCGAGGTCAATTGAGTACGTACCTCAGCGAATGCAAACAAAGGTTCAGGGTGTCAAGGAACGCTTGCAGAAGACGGCGGCCGTTCGGAGAGCCTTACAAGAACACTGGGAGAAGGCTACTGAGACAATGCAACGAAACTACAACAAGCGACACACTCCACACGAGTTCAAGAAGGGGGAAGTCGTAGGTCTATCGACGCGCAATTTCCGATTCAAGCAAGGGAGGAAACTGGCTCCCACGTTCATTAAGGTCGTGGTCACGGAAAAGGTTGGACCTTTGGCCTATAGAGTACAATTACCGGAAAAGTATGCCAGGGTGCATGATGTGTTCCCCGTGTCGTCGCTGGAACCTTGGAAGGGCCGGCCACGGGATGGAGACCGGGCGGCACTGCCCGACTTGGAAGACGAAACCGAAGAATGGGAAGTCGAGGATATTGTGAGGCATCGCGACGATCGCGGTCAAAAGGAATACCTCGTGAAATGGGCCGGGTGGCCTGTTGAATACAACACGTGGGAACCCGTGGGCCACTTGGCCGGAGCCAGGGCGCTTGTATCTAAGTACGAAAAGAAAGTCAGGAAATCGCACCCAAAATGGGACGATTAGCCATCAGGAGTCAATACAGTCACTATGTTCTGGGAACAGTCGGAGTACAATTGCAATCGCGTGATAAATTATGTGTGATAAAGATCGTGCTAGGAGCAAAGGCGAGTAAGCTATGAGAAGCGGCGACGGTGCTGCCGGCCAGGGAGCCGAAAAAGAAGAGGTTGCCCGTGGGCGTAAAAAGGGAAGAGGATGCCGATACACACAGAATCCACCCTACCTATATAACGGTAGGACCGTGGACATAAGAAGAATAGGCCCAGGGGGCAAAAAGTACGGGTATCGCAGCAAAAGCAAGACCAAACGCCAACCCAACTCCAACCAAGCAAGACGCGCCAAAACAACAGAATCTAGTCTCCACGGCGACGAGGGCGACGGCGAAAGCCACGAGTCCGGTTGCCACCACCACGGCGGGCAATGCGCGAACGAAGGAAGGTCGGACCAGTGGTGGTGGTTGCAAGAAGGGCGGAACCGGCACCACTCCAGAACGAGTGGGCGAGGCTAAAGAAATAGGCCCAATCCTGAGGAGGGGCACGACGGAATTCGGCCTCATAGTCGTGGATGTCGAGGTCCGAATTTTCCTCGAAGTTCCGGTTTGCGATGAGATGGAGGGCGGAGGCCAGGCGAGTGTAGACGGCAGAGTTCAGCTCATATTCTGGCAGGGCCAGTTGCATCAGGCGCGCAAACTCCACGCGGGGCATGGGGTGGCCTTCGATGAGCCGCTAAAATACGGAGATTAGCCGCCGGGCGAGGAGAAGTATTCGAGGAAGTAAACAAACCTGCTGCATCTCCAACTGGAGGGCGAGGAGACGGCGATTGGAGACGGCCTCGGCTCGGAGTACGGCTCGGTGCTCAGTCTCTCGCTTGCTGAGCAAGGCGCGGTGTTCCTCAGAAATACAGGCCCGAAGGGCAAGCTCAGCCTCCTCTAGTACTACAATCTTTCGGCAGAAACGAAGAAGCGCGGGACGGGGAAAAGGCAACTCGCCAGCGGGAAGCTGGCCACCATTGTCGTTGGCCGCCTGACGGGCGGCAAGCAGAAGATGCTCCGCATCCGGGAGCAAAGCGGCGCCAAAACGAGAGATGATTTGGGCGGCGCCTCCAAGAACGGGGGGAATCTGGGATAATCAGTCAGCAGGCCGAAAAGAACGAGGGGAGATCGACATACGGAGAGACAGGCATCCTTATCAAGATCGGCCTGAACACAACGATCTTCTTTATCCTCCGAACAGATACAACGCAGGCGGAGGTCAAGATGCATCTTGGTGACACATCCCTGGCATGGGGCAGTTGCATGGACCCGAACTTGCTCCATGACTCCAGCGTCATTGCGCACCTGCACGTTGCGACCGAGGTGCTCCCATCCACCATCTCCAATATATGGGTACTGGAGCCCAAAAGAATCCCGTGTCGTCATAGTGGCGGCAGACGGGGGGAGAACGAAGGAAGGTTTGTAAACAAAAAGGGGAAGAACGAGAGTATGAAAAGAATTGGGAAGAAGGGCGGAAGAGAGGAAACAACAACGATAGGAGGTCTGGCGGAGGCTGTCGGCGAAGACGAGCGGCGGCACAGGATCGAGGTTGTTGAAGAAAGAAAGAAAGAGAGAGGAAGAGGACACCGGGAAGAAACTGACTATAGGCACAAAAACGCCCCACACCGACGCCGAAAGGGTCGCGACTTCCCGAAGAACGGGCTGAGAGACCGAGGAGGTCGTGCCTTCCACCACCACCACGCCGACATGGTCCGCGATGAGGAAACCAACGGGTAACCACGGCAACCGACACACGGCCGCTAACCAATCTAAGAACGCTCGGCACACAAACGCAAAAGTCGAATTATTCATTTTCACACACTAAAAGACCGGCACGCTTACAACACCCCGATTTATCGCTGCTAGGGACTAGCAGCTTTTGGAGGGGGAAGCAGTGTAAAGGGACGCGCTAATACTAGCGACCGCTAGTCTTGAAAACTCTGCTCGGCTATCGATCGGCGAACGCGTGGCCACAACGTTGCGATCTATAGCCGAAACCACAAAGCGACGTTGCTAGTCGGAAGCGCTATCGGAATTACTACGTGTCGGCTAGGACACCAATCCTGTATATACCGTAGCCCAGCCGCCCAGCGGCCGGAGTTCGTTCTTAGTTCTCTAAGCTGTAGTAATTCCTCAGTATCTACGTTTTGGTCCGACATCACCTTGCTTAATCCATTTACGTGACAAACCCCCTTACAGCCGCGTATTCCGAGACGCTCCTTTCATGTTGGCCAATCTGGGCAACCAATCGTCGCACCAGATCATCATTGGCCTCAAATTCCTCTACCATCTTGGTATTGAGCTCGACATCGCGAAGACTCGCCTTGTCTTTCCCAAATCGCTGCCGCCTCAAGCCGAAGCCCGCGGCGACATAGTATTGCCGTACTCCCGCCTGCTCCCACGTCGCTTGGATCGACGTAGTCAAGAAGACGTCGAACGACGGGACCGACTGTGGGAACAACAGGAAATTGATGCCGGCATCTCCGCCCTACAATCGGGAAGAGACGAACCAGCCCCCAACATTGAGCGCGGCATACTACCACACCCCGCCACCCTCCGCCAGCGTTCCACCTGGCGAGAAGACACCAAGGCCAACCTTCGCAAGATGAGCGACATGCTCGCTGGCGTTCCCCGCCCGCCGCCGCGGCCCCCATCACGAAGGTCTAAGGCAGCCCCGCGTCCCAAGACTAAACTGGACTTCGACGTCTGCGTCATATCTGGCCCCTCCTTTGGGAAAGGCCTCCGACGTGGAGCGAGACGTGGCGCCCGCAATGTAGGTCTCATCAACGGAAGCCACTTCTCGATACAGGAACTGGACGCCGAATTGAAAGAGGTCCTGGCCCAGGAAGACGAACAAACGCGCGAACAGATCCTTGCGCGACTGCCCCCCGAGTTCTACCCGTATGTCGACGTCTTCTCCAAACGGCAGAGCGACGAACTCGCGCCCCATCGCTCCATTGACTTCAAAATAGAGCGAAAAAATCCTGACGTGCCCTTACGCACGCGACCCTTATATGGCATGAGTGCTGCCCACCTCGCCGCCCTCCGCGAGTACCTAGCAGAAAACCTGCGCAAGGAATTCATTGTCCCCAGCGCCTCTGAGTATGGTTCCCCTGTGTTGTTTGCACACAAACCCGGCGGTGGCCTCCGCTTCTGTGTGGATTACCGTGACCTGAACGCAGATACAAAGAAAGACCGCTACCCGCTGCCTCTCATTCAAGAGACCCTTGAACGGATCTCCAAGGCGAAGGTCTTCACCAAGCTGGATATCCGGCAGGCGTTCCACCGCATCCGCATCCATCCTGATTCGGAGGACCTCACGACCTTCCGCACACGCCTGGGACAATATAAGTATAACGTCCTGCCCTTCGGATTGAGCAATGGCCCTGCCACCTTCCAGCGCTATATCAATCAAGCGCTTCTACCCTATCTGGATGCCTTCTGTACTGCTTACATGGACGACATACTAATCTACTCGGAAGACCCCGCGGAACACACTGAGCACGTGAACAAAGTGCTCGCCAAGCTCCGCGAAGCTGGATTACAGGTTGATATACGCAAGACGGAGTTCCGCGTCACTGAGACGCGCTTCCTTGGCTATATCATCTCCACCACAGGTGTCGCCGTGGATCAACGCAAGATCAGCGCAGTCACGGAATGGGAGGAACCCACAAAGGTAAAAGAACTACAGTCGTTCTTAGGGTTCTGCAACTTCTACCGTCAGTTCATCGCGGGATTCAGCCGGATTTCTAAGCCTCTCCATAAGCTTACCGCGGCCCCCCGCTGGGATTGGACTAACGAATGCCAAAACGCGTTTGACACCCTCAAGTCCCTGCTGACAACAGCGCCGGTCCTACACTACTTCGTGGAGGACCGCGACACCAAACTCGAGACCGACGCCAGCGACGGCGTCGTCTCAGCCGCATTGTCACAGAAAGACGAGCTAGGTGACTGGCACCCTGTCGCCTTCTCCTCCAAAACGATGACGCCCTCGGAGTGCAATTACTTCATACACGATAAAGAACTCCTAGCCATCATCACTGCGACCAAAGATTGGGAACACATGTTGGTGTCCTTAACGAAGCCCTTCGACGTCATCACAGATCACCAGGCCTTGCAATACTTCACAACCAAGCGCAAACTATCTGCGCGGCAGGCCGGGTGGAGTGAACACCTCTCCCAGTTCAATTACATGATACACTACCGCCCCGGCCGGGAGAACCTGATCGCAGATATCCTGTCCCGCAAGGCGGAGGATCTCGCCACGCAGAAAGCCATCAAGGACCACAATCGCACAATGGTGCTGCTGCCCGCGGAGCGATTCCACGGTGGCGTTACCCCTCAGGACCACGTCCCTGATCTACCAGAGGCAGACCCTGAGCTGGAAGCAATAACCGTAGCGGAGCTGGACCTCGGTACCCCTCAATCCACCACTCTACGAGGAATACGGTTAGTCGATGCCCTCCTAGCCGCCAACCGCCACTCGCCGCTACTGGAACTCGAACGATTGAAAGCCACGCGCGGCGACCCGCGGTTCACGTTGCAAGACGGCCTCTTACTGGACAAAGGCCGTCTCCTTATACCGGACGAAGGTGACCTTCGGGTCAGACTTTGCGACGAAATCCACCGCCCCACGAACCGTGCCCACCCAGGTCGCAACAAGATGCGCAGCATGCTTGGCGCCCAATACACCTGGCCAGGCATGGCGGCGTTCATCGACAAATACTGCGGTAACTGCCGCGATTGCCAGCGAAGCCACCCGTCGCATCAGAAACCTGCTGGCCTACTGCAGCCGCTACCAATCGGTGATCGAGTCTGGCAGAATATCTCCATGGACTTCAAGTCCATGCCACGAGACAAGAAAGGGTACGATTCAATCCTCGTCATCGTCGACCGCCTCGGTAAGCGCACGTTCTCCCTTCCCACGCACAAGACATGCACTGCGCAGGAGCTGGCGGAGCTATACTTCCGTCACGTTTGGAGGATCTACGGCACACCAGAGACCCTCACCTCGGATCGCGGCCCCCAGTTCATCTCTCACTTCCTCGACGAACTCGCCGCTCTCACAGGTATAGACCTACGGCGGTCCACGGCGGAGCATGCGCAAACAGACGGCCAGACCGAGATCGTCAACCAGTTCATCCAAACGAAGTTACGCCCCTTTGTCAACCACTTCCAGGATGACTGGTCGGACCTCCTACCTTGCCTCGACTTCGCCATGGCCACCCAGCCCCATTCCAGTACTGGGTTATCCCCCGCCGAAGTCGAAATGGGATTCCTGCCCCGCATGACCTTCGATTGGGCCGCACGCACGCGCGACGCCAAGGGCCACACAGAGCAGGAAAATCGAGACTTAGCGCAGGCCCTCGCCAACCGTCGCCTCGAAGCGGTGAAGTGGGCTCGCGCCAACTTGCAGCACGCACAGGAAGTGCAGCGGAAGGCCGCGGACAAGCAACGCAGGCCTATTAACTTCAAGGTAGGGGACCACGTCTACGTTCGCAAGGGTAACTGGCGCACCGACCGCCCCCACGATGGCCTCGACCAGCCATACGTCGGCCCGTACAAGATACTCAGCAACCCCCACCCCAACGCCTATGAGGTAGACCTGCCCGCAAGCATGAAGGTCCACAAAGTGCTGAACGCCTCCCGCCTCATCCTGGCGCGAGACGATGCGGTGCCTGGCCAGATCGTGGAGCCACCACCCGCGGTGATAGTGAACGACGAGCAGGAATGGACCGTCTCTAAGATCCTCAGCTCGCGCATTCACTACGGCAAACTGCAGTATATGGTCGACTGGGAGGGCCACGACCCGGATCCTACATGGTACCCGGCCAGCAATCTTGTCAACTCCCCGCTACTGGTCGCTGCATACCACTCCCAGTACCCCAATGCTGCGGGACCGCCAGCGCGACTCGACGCCTGGATTAAAGCCGCCGCCGAAGACACGTTCCTAGAACCCACGGCAGAGGACGACCGACCCTCCAAGACGTCGGCGGGCGGCGCCACCAGGCGCCGCCGCAACAACTAGTCTCCTATGTCACATAACAACGTCGGCGAAAGATGGCGAATAGCAATGAATGAGATAATTGACTACCAAGAATAATGATAAGTGGGAATGAGCAAAAAGAAAGCAAAAGCAACCCCCCTCCCTCACATGACAATGCAGCTATTGCGCTGAACACGTCGCTCCTCCTCCAGCATCTCCCGGACCAGGTCCCTGACAGCCGACACGGGGACGGAAGCCTCAGCAACAACTGCTTCCTCGGCGCCGCCGCCCGCACCCTCATCCTCCTCTTCCTGGCCTCCCGCCGCAGGAGGGCCAGCAGACACGGCACGATCGGCGTACTCAGGATCATCTCCGCCCTCGTCAGCGAGGGGAGAGACAATCCGTCGACGCCGACCCTCACGCTCAGCGTAAAGGACCAGCTGCTCAGGCGCCTCCGCGGCGGTGCCCATCAACGGTTCACCACAACGCTGCCAAAGGGGGTCTACCACCCGAAAAGCTCGGGCAATAGACCCCGCGTTGCGGAATTCCCGCATCGGGTCAGCGGCGTTCCGAAAGACGTTCTCCCGGAAGTTGTGCATATCGGCCTTCTCCATGTAGTGGTGCAGCCAAAACAAATTGGTCGTGATGCGACCGGGGCGAGAGGTGGCGAGAGCAAGCCGATACTGGTACTCCTCGCCGCCCATGGGGTCGTTGACGGCGATACGCTGCCCCCCAGAAGAGTTAACAACTAGCGAGGGATCGCGATCAACGGCGTGCTTACCTGGACCACCTCTGTTCCGAGGGCCTGGATCCGCGCCTCGATGCCGCGCTGAACAACCGCCTCCTCGTCGGCGGGCAAAGGCGGGGCATCCTCGACGCTCTCCTCCGCCTTGATGGCCTTGTATAGTCGAGTTTCCATACGATCCATCATGTCGAGGCGTCGCATAACGACGCGAACTTCTTCGTCGGTGTGGCCCCCCTCTAACTGAATGAGTCGATCGGCCATCTCATAGGTAGCTTGAGCAAATCGACTGACGAACTGGGCCGCACCCAGCAGAGAGGCAGGAACCTAAAGCAACAGTTAGCTGCGGCCTACAGCCACCAAAAGAGAGGACCACACACCTTATAGCACCCATGGTGCTTGGCGTCGCTCATGACGCAACGGTTGGGCATATCAGGCGGGCAAACGCACCGCCAACGGAGATCTTTGTGTGTGGACGTCACACACAGACCGCAGGGCTCAGCGCCCTCGATCAGCCGCTCATCGCCGTCCTCATCGACGATTATGTGGTCGAGGTGGTCCCAGCCGCGCTCCTCGTCGAAAGGGTGGTCGATTGCGAACTCGGCCGCGGATAGGACAGGCATTGTGACAGGATTGCGCGATTGACCGCGAAGGCGTGATGGTAAACGAGAAAAATAGGGCAGCGACGGTCAGTGAAGACGGGTCGTTGTTGTAGGAAGGAAGAAATTAGGCCGGAAGGCCGTCCCTGGAAAAATCCACTTAGGACCGAACCCACGGGAGCACCTTCCCCAACGACACGCGTGCCTTCCCTCAGAGACAAGTGTACCTCCAATTCGACAAGCGACTACCCACGACTTGACCAACGTCCCTTCCCGAAGACCATTACTGGCCCACTTTCAACGCGACGACCCGCGACTCGGGGTACGGATGCGCCCGTCCTCGCCGCCGCTTCGCCCGGGCTTCCTACCCCCGGGGGGTGGTGTGACGGCCGTCACCACATTCAACGCCAAGCCTCCACCTCCGGCCCACGGCTCCCGCGACCGCTCGCGAAGCAAGCCACAGCTGCGCCTCAACCCTCGCGACCGCTCGCGAGGCCCGCTCAGCCCTTAGCCCTAGACCCGCCGCTTAGCGCGCGCACCTGTATATAGCTCGCCGCCGCCCGCGGCGCCGGGAGGCGCTTCTTTCCTTCTTCTCCAAGTTTGTTCTTTTCGATAGTTACGATAGCAATCTGAGTAGCCGGCGTTGTCCCTACGTTTCTCCCATGTGCCCGTGACATACGGACACTTACTAACCGACAGAAACCTTGGTAAGTGGTACTTGTTGTCGGTTGTGCTAACTATAGATCGTCGCGAAGTTACGTCAGGATTCCCTCCTTGCCGCGAGTGCCGCCGATACTCGCGTCCTCCCCACCGTCGGCATGCCACGTCATTGCGTCCTGGTCTTCGGGTCTCCCACCTATTGTCCTTGTTATGCGTGAAGGCTGGCAAGTCTATCACGAGCCAGGAGACACCGGGAATCAGGATGCCGCCGCTAGGAGGACCCTCTTCCTCCTGGCACTCTAGCGCCTGCCGACGTGGGCCTATGGGGATCTTGCGATAACACTCCGACGAAGTCATTTCCCTACTGGGACAGTCACCCGATGAATATTCTAGTTCATCCGCGCGAAGCGCCCGGCACGAGAGCTGGTGAGCGCAGGAAGCATCGCCAACGCACGATTGAAGAGCCCATAATAACCCCGAACACTTCCCATAGGCCGCAGGAGGCATACTCTCGGTCATGCCGAAGCTACGGCCAATTCTAATAAGTTTACATCCTTAATCTCTTGAGAACTAACCAAAAACGAAGCTTTGCGAGTCGGTTTCCCGATTCTGCCATACTAATAATTTGTCGGAAATGCACCAGGTGGGCAAGCGGCCTCTGCGCCGTGTTCCGAAGCCAACTGGGGTCGGTGGGTATATGGGAGAGCGACTTCAAAGAATGAACACAAACCAATGAAGAAACTCTCCTAGCTGCTCCCACCGTGGTGATTCACGCTGCAGGCTCGATACAACATACTACGCCCACTAAACCGATAGCGAGGAATCGATTGGTGAGGTCTACAGGACCCCCAGAGGTCGCTACGGTGGCGAAACTGAGAAAAGTCTTGAACTATAAAGAGAACGGTCTTCCGACAAGAGTTGGAAAGAAGTCCTGGAAAATCCATAGAGATTAGCGACGCCTTAAGCGATCATATTCTATTATACGCTGAATTGAACTATTGTTCCGGGCTTCTTCAGTTACTTGCCTTTACTATCCGTACCGGTGTCATACGGACAGTATATTCACCTATATCGCACTGTCACATACACTGTGCTTTACCTATACACACTTACACATTTACACTCATTCATACACCTAGCCACACACACCCACTCATTTATACACAGTCTACTCATACATACACAGTCCACTCACTCATACACAGTTCACCCATACATACACAGCCCACTCACTCATACACAAGTTCACTCACACTGTCATGCACACTGTGACTTACCTATATACACTTATCATACATACACAGTCATGTACCTTTGTACACAGTTCACCCACACTGTTACACACTGTCCTCCACACTGTGCATCACTCATAAAGATGTGCACAGCCAGAAATGCCTTAGCAGGAATCCATACAAGTCTCGGCAAGCCTCGGCAAGCCTCAGCAAGCCTAACCATTTCGGCTCTAGTGTATTTAGCTTGGCCTCTTAAGAATGTCTGAGCTCCCTTAAGTGGGGAAGGGAAACTTCTTCCTGTTCAGCACATTCTTGTGGCCCATACAACTTCATAACATGTGGAATACACTATTCTCCCTCACACATTCTGGCTTCATTTCCAGTGAACCGCCTTATAGTGTATTGAGCTACAGCTCCAAGCCCCAGCATACACTGGCCCTTGTTACATATGAAGTTGTACACGCCCTAGAATCCGCTATACTATTCATTTTAAATTACACATACATTTACTAACATCACCTACTTCATTTGAAGTCATTGCGTCATTCGGTACTTTATATTCCCCCCCTTTAGTGCCCCAGAGCTAGACTTGTACTAGCAGTAAGGTGTCTAGGATGAGTTGTATTTTACTGTCTCAAAGCTTTGCTACAATGCTACCATTCCGCTCCGTTGCATTCGCCTTGGTCAGGCAAGCAAAACGTGTCCCGACACTCCAAAATGGATTGACCCACCCCGAGTCTTAACTTATCACGCATCCTCAACCTTGAAACCCTAATATCTTCACGGCTTCTGAACAGATACAGATACGGTTGATACCATAAGACTCAGCTCATTGCGTTCATCAAAATGGCATATTTTCCGACCGTGAAAACGCTCTCGGTAGTGCCTGTTGAGGAGCTTAATGATTGATTCTACACGATACAACATTCTGTCACGACTACCAATACACTGCCACAACGTCGTCACAGCTTTGCGGCTAACATTGCCGCGTACAATTTCACGCAGGTCTGGCCCCTCTTAGCCAATATCTTCGCCAAGTTTTGTCCTATTGAGAAACGACCTTCGCCAGCGTGTTCGTCTCGTTATGACGAGTCGAACAATATATTATCCGACCGTAAAAGTCGCCGAGAAGCCTCGTTGTCCCCGTCCATCGATTTTGACTATCCAACTACTTCTGGATTTCAGCTATAAGCCCTGTGGCTTCGAAATCTCAATACAGCCTTGCAACTTCGCAAACCCGACAGGGCTTCAATTGCCTGGTCACAATTTTGCAACCTTGCAACAACCTCGCAACGGTCTCGCTATGCTGCTACGGTCTCGCCACCTCGCAACGGTCTTGCAACGTAGCCGCGGCTTGGCAACGTCACCACGGCCTTGCTGCAACCCCGTCACCGCTTTGCAACGTCGCCACGGCCTCGCCACTCTGTCACGGTCTCGCAACGTGCCGCCACGGTCTCAACTGCCTCGTTACGGCCCGCCACGTCCTCGCAACCTCGTTTTGCCTCGTTGCAACCCTGCAACCCCGCCACGACTTTGCAACTTCGCCACGGCGTCGTCACGGCTTCAATTGCCCCAGCCACAGTCGTGCTATCTCCGCCACGGTTTCGTAACCTCGCCATGAGTTGGATTGTCTCGTTACGTTCTCGTTACATTGCCACGTTCTTGCCACCTTGCGAACGCAATATCTCGGCCAGTTTTGACGTTACAATAACACGAATACCGCCATTATGCTCGCCGTGTCCAGACGAACAGAATGATCCATTTTCCGACTGAAAAAGCACCTCTGTTGCCCTACAAACTGGCCATTTCCCACGGCTGCCTCAATACAACTCAGGCGCTCCTTGCAACTTTGTAACAACTTTGCGACCCTGGCCACGGTTTTGTTACCTCGTCACGGGTTCAATTGCCTCTTCACGATGTTGCAACCTTGCCACAATTTCGCGACTTAGCCAGCACTCCCCGTCATGAATTTGCTTCGATGCCACAACTTTGCAACCAGTCTACAGCCTCACTGCCACAACCTCGTTACGCTGCCGCAACCTCGCTGTCGCAATCCTGTTACAATATTGTTACAACTTTGCTACAATCTTGCAACTTCGGCCACAGTCCCGCAACCTTGCCACGGCCTTGTCACGGTTTCAATTGCCTCGCCACAGCCTTGCAACGCAAGCCACGACCTCGCAGCCTCGCCACGGGTCCAATTGCCTCGTCACGGCTTTCGCCACGGTCTCGCAACCTTTGCAGCTTGGCCACGGCTTCGCAACTTTGCAACCTCGCAACGTCGCCACAGCCTCGTAACCTTGACGACAGTCACGCAACCTTTGCAACCTCGCCACGGGCTCGCTACCAGAGCCACGGCCTCGCAACCTTGCAACCTTGCTACGGCTTTGCAGCCTCGCCACGGTTTTGCAACCTCGTCACAATTTTGCAGCCTCGGCCACGGCATTGTTATGTTGCCACAACCCCGCAACTTCGTCACAATCTTGCAACTTTGCTACGGTTTTGCAACACTGCCATGGATTCATCGGATTAGTCATAATTTTGCAATGCTGCCGCGCCCTCGTTACTCTACCTCGGATAACCTCTTTACACCTATTAAATTAGCTAAGTGTCATTCATATTTGCCTAACACTAATTGTTACCATTGGTTCGATTGAATTAACTAACAACAACCCCATTGCTGTCATACCTATGTGTGGTTGGTACAATCAGGAACATAATCTCAATTACCTCGTCGCGACCTCGCCACGGTCTCGCTACGCCGTCACGAACATAATTACCTCATTGCAACTTCGTCACGGTTCCGCTACCTACCCAGCCCCGGCCATCTGATCCTGTATATTTCGACCTTCCGAGACCAATATCTCCGCCAGTTTCAAAGCTAGAGGGAAGTGGTTTTTACCGCTACATCCGCCTCGTTGAGACAAATCCAACGGTGTAATCTCCGACCGCAAAAGTGGCCCAGGTGCCACGTAAACTGGCCATTTCCCATGGTTGCTTAAGGTCTCAGCACCTTTTTGGCATTACTCTCGTCAGTTTAACTGCTTGGGAAAAGCCGTTTGCGCTGCCTCATCCCTCTGATTGAGACGAACATAACGATGTACTTTCCGACCGTAAAAGCCTCCTTGGCCTTAATGTTGCCACGAACAACCTTGTTACGGATTTGCAACTTCACCACGGTCTTGCTATACTATTATAGCTTGACGGCCTATGCTGTAACAAGCCTCAACATTGCCCTATTGCTTCCCTATCATGAAGCTGTACAGATGGTTGCTGCTTCTATGTCACCTCAATCTCGTCATCCCAACACTTGTTGCATTCTGTCTCGAGGTTACAGTACCTACTTTAGGATTTCACCTCTGTTACAATACCACGGTTTCGCAACATAGCTAGAGCTTTGCAGCATTGCTGAAATCCCGTCGCAATACCATGGTTTTACAGCATTATCACGATCTCAACTACCTCGTCATAACTTTGCAACATTGTGACGGCCTTACAGTTTTGCTACTACCTTGGGCTTACTACCTCTTGTTGAAACAATCACCCTGGCCTAGCGACACCGCTGTCTCCGATACCTAAGACCACCGACCCCGATACCCTGACCTTGCCGTCGCTCCAGCACCTCCCTACTGGGAAGCCACACATAATGATGCCGCTACATCGTCACCTCAACTTCGTCGTTCCAACCTCGCCGTCCTGACCTCGTTGTTCCAACCTCGTTGTCCTGACCTCGTTCCGACCTCGTTATCCCAAGCCTCAAATCTCTTGCTGCCTACTATCATGCCTGGGGACAAGCATAAGGGAAGAGGAACATACCCATACTTAGAACATTACGCCTCTCTTCCTATGCTGCACCTGCCGCCTCTTTTATTGCTTTTTCTCTGTCGCGACCCACAACCTCATCACTCCCTCAGTCTTGTTGACCGCATCAACTTTATCGACCTCTTGTCGACCTCGCTGTCCTGACCTCGTTGACCTCGTCAACCTCGTCAACCTCGTCAACCTCGTCGACCTTGTCGCTCTTTTGTCGACCTTCCTTGTCCTCCTGTCATGTTTTTCTCTATCGTGTCACCCCTCTATATCGCGTCCCCCTCCTATCGCGTCCCTCTTCTATTGCGTCCTCTCCTATCACCCCGACTTTGCTACTCCAACTTTGTTGCCCTGACCTTATTGTCTTCGTTGCCTTGTCACCTCTATATTTCCAGTACCCTCCTATTCCTCTTTTCACTTTGCTACTGTTTAAATATCTGTGGTATGCCTGGCCAGTATACTACTTATACTTCTACATTAGCATACTACTATACTCTTGCTCCCTCCATCCTACCACGTCTTTTCCATTTTATCGTGTTCTTCTACTCTATCACGTCTCTTCTCTCTATCGCATCCGTCATTATTGCGTCCTCCCTGTCGCGTCCTCTCTGTCGCGTTCTTTCCTACTGCGTTTGCTCCATCTGACTGCTTCTTCTACGATGCTTCTTCCTGTCGCATCCCTTCTCTCTACCGCGTCCTTCTTCTCTATCGCGTCCCTCCTTCTATCGCGTCCCTTCTTCTATCGCGTCCCTCCTTCTATCGCGTCCCTTCCTGTCGCTTCACTATAGAATTGACATTCCAATCCCTGGTTGACGGCAAGATGTCAAGACACTTCTTTGATCCCTAGCGGCTGTTAGGAGAGCCCACGAGCGGGCTTCTCACGAGCGAGCTATGGTCCTCTCAGTTGCGAAGGGTTGAGGTATTGTGGTTGTGGTTTGAATGACTGTCTGGAGAGTTCACGAGCGAACTTCTCACGAGCGAGCACGTCCTTACAGTTATGAAGACCCGGACCAATATACTGGGGGAGAGTCCACGAGCGGGCTTCTCACGAGCGAGCAAGTCCCTTGGTATGGCGGTTAACCATGAGTTAAGTGTTGCAACGTAATACTTGCCACACCTAAGATTAGAATTCGTTTACCTTCATCTCACACAAGCGTGTTGTCCCACACCTGCCACTACAGCCTGTAACTGACTCTGAGGCACTCTCGTTATGTCTGGCCAATATACCGTGTCTGCTTCAGTGTTGGATTCTCACTGTTTGTCACTCTTATCCTAACCCTAGCCTGTCACTTCCACCCGGCTGCCTTGCTTACTACCCCAGCCTGTCACCTCTACCCAGCCGCCTTGCCTACTACCTAACCTATTACCTCTATCTTGTTATGCCAGCCTATTACTGTGCCTCTCTTATTGACATACACCTCTTATCATTGCGCTTCCCTCCTTGTTGCCGTGCCGCATCTCCATTGCCGTGCCGCGTCTCCATTGCCGTACCGCGTCTCTCTGCCACCATCACTAGGCTGCTGCCACCGCTGTCATACGGACAGTATATTTACCTATATCGCACTGTCACATACACTGTGCTTTACCTATACACACTTACACATTTACACTCATTCATACACAGTCCACTTATACATACACAGTCCACTTATACATACACAGTCCACTCATACATACACAGTCCACTCATACATACACAGTCCACTCATACATACACAGTCCACTCATACATACACAGTCCACTCATACATACACAGTCCACTCATACATACACAGTCCACTCACACTGTTATACACACTGTGACTCTCCTATATACACTTACTCATACATACACAGTCATGTACCTTTGTACACAGTTCATTCACACTGTCGCACACTGTCCTCCACACTGTGCATCACTCATAAAGATGTGCACAGCCAGAAATGCCTTAGCAGGAATCCATACAAGTCTCGGCGAGCCTAACCATTTCGGCTCTAGTGTATTTAGCTTGGCCTCTTAAGAATGTCTGAGCTCCCTTGAGTGGGGAAGGGAAACTTCTTCCTGTTCAGCACATTCTTGTGGCCCATACAACTTCATAACATGTGGAATACACTATTCTTCCCTCATACATTCTGGCTTCATTTCCAGTGTACCACCCTATAGTGTATTGAGCTACAGCTCCAAGCCCCAGTAGACACTGGCCCTTGTTACATATGAAGTTGTACACGCCCTAGAATTTGTTATATTATTCATTACGGTGTCAATTCAATCTATTACAGAAATAATTCTGCTCCCCGAGCCTTATCAGTTATCTCTACCGAATTTCGCCACCCCGTCATCACCTGGTTAAGGCTTCATTGCGATCCCCAATTACCTCGTCGTGGCCTCGTCACGCTACTACGTCCCCGTCACGCCCCCGTCACGTTGTTGCGGTCCCGTTACATCGCCACAGTTTTGCAGCTTCGCCACGGTTTTGCTACCCAACTGCAACTTGAATTACATTGTCACATTGTTGCCACAGAATCCATCACTTATGCCTCGATGTTTAAAACCTAATATCTCCACCGATTCTTGTCAAATTGAGACATGAGCACTGCCAAACGACTTGCTCTGCTGAGGAGCCTTCGGCAACATAAAGCCCAACCGAAAGAAACTACCGAAATACCTTATTCCGGTTGATTCCCCGAGTTGCAATACTCCTAACCTTAATATCTCAACGGGTACACCCCTCCTGAGGACGCCGTTGATAGTGCTGGATTCACGTCGTCAAGCCCGTCAGAATGACGTATCACCCGACCGGTAAAGTCTTTGGGTGGCCGTGAAATTCACCATATATTTCGAATCTTTCGGGTTAAATATCTCTGCCAGTATTGCCCCTACCGACAAACGGACCAGACCAAGAGAATCCTTAGGTCCGAATCTACCCTATAAAATCAAGTCCGACCGTAAAATATTCACCGGTTGTTGTGAAGTTGACCGATTTGTTTGGGAGTTCTGTTATTTGGAAAAAGAGCCGGCAGAGCCTCACCAAGGACCCAATTACCTTATTGCAGCCTCGCAATGTTACTGAACCTCATTACATTGTCACGGCCTTACAGCTCCGTAATGGCCTCGCTACCTTACCACAACCCTAATCATCTTGTTGCAATCCTGTCACAGTTTTGCAATCTTCTTACAAATCTCATTATGCTGCCACGGCGGTTTTGTTACATTACCCACATTCTTTCATCTCGCCACAGCCTTATCATGCTGTCGCGGCTTCATTACCTCGTTGCGGTCTCATTACCTTGCGACGTTGCCTCGTTACATCGCCACGGTCATGCCACCTTTCAAACGCATTATCTCGACCAATTTTGAAGTTACGATAACACGAATACCGCCATTATGCTCGCCGTGCTGAGATGAACAAAACGGTATATTTTCCGACCGCAGAAGATGACCATGAGAGCCGCTATTGCGAACTAGGACAGAAGCCAATTCACGTCGTTTTGCTGCGTTGTTTTGCTACGCTGTCACGACCTCAATCATCTCATTACGCCGGCGCAACCTTGTCACATCTTCGTAACATTGTCACATCTTCGTAACATTGTCACAACCTCGTCGCAAGGCTTGCTACCTCGCCACAGCCCTGCTATGTCATCATGACCTCACGACCTAGACAGTCACGGCTTCGCAACGCTGCCACGGCCTTGCAACCTCGCTATGAAGTCACAACCTTGTAGCCTTGCTACCTCGTTACAGCCCCGTTGCAAGGCTCTGTACATTGTCACGGCTTTAAATTGTCTTGTCGCGGCTTCGCAACATTACCACGATCACGCAATCTGGCAACCTTGCAACCTGGCAACCTCGCAACGTCGTCACGGTTTTACAACGCTGCCACGATCTTGAGACCTTGCCACGGTTTTGCAACTTTGGTCACAACTTTGCTACGTCGCCACAGCTTTGATTACCTCATTGCGGCCTCGCTACCCAGCTACGTTGCCTTGCTACCCCGGCCACGGTTTCGTCACGGCTTTGTCACGGCTTTAATTACCTCGTCGCGGCCTCGTTATCTTAGCCACAGCCTTGCTACCTAGCTACGTCGTCTCGCTACGCTGCTACGGCTTTGCAGCCTCGTCACGGTTTCAATTGCCCGGCCACGGTCTCGCAACCTCACAATCTCGCCACGGTTTTGCAACCTTGCAACCCCGCAACCTTTGCAACGTCGCCACGGCCTCGCAACGTCATCACGGCCTTGCAACCTTGCCGGTTCTGCAACCTCGTCAGTCTCGCAACCTCGCAACGTCACCACGGCCTTGCAACCTCGCAACCTTGCAATGCCACCACGGCCTCGCAACGTGGTCACGACTTCGCAACGTCACAACTTCGCAACGTCACACAGCCTTGCAACGTGTCTCCACAATCCCAATAGATTCGTCACAATCCACAACCTCGCTACAGCCTCGTTACAACTCCAATTACGTCGTTGCAACTTCCACATGCCACTCACGTTCCAAGCGCAATACTTCGATCAGTTTTAAAGCTACAGAGACGCGGTTACTACCATAACATTCGCCGCGTCGAGATGAATGCAACAATATAACTTCCGACCGTAAAATCCTGCTCGGAAGCCTTGTGGGATCCAATTTACCCCGGGGCATCTTGGTTGACTCTGCCCAGAAGCCCCCCAATCGTCGCTGTCCTGCAACCTTGCCACGGCTTTGCTGTCATGGATAGCTTCCTTCGCACATTTAAAATCAGCTAAGTGTCATCCTAGTTTATCTAACACTCCTTGTGACCGCGAGATTGACTGAATTAACTAACAATGCCCTGTCGCTGTCATTCCTACTTATGGCCGACATAAATTAGGATTATAATGCCGTTACTTTGTCTTTTGCCCGACATTTGCAATACGAAGCAACACAACTTACCCGACACCTCCCCATAATGAACGCACTCTTGTCGCTCCGACCTCGTCGTTCCAACGTTGTCGCCCCTTCGATTCTACAATCTATCAGCATACCTGAGGACAGGCATGAGGGGAAGAGGAACATAGCAGTGCCCCAAAATCATAACTTTGCCACTGGACTACAACGTTGTCGCCCCCTTTGTTGATCTCATCAACCTCGTCAACTATGTTGCTCTCTCAACCCCGTCGACCATGTCGCCCTCTCGTCAACTTCGTCAACCTTGTTGACCTCTTGTTGAATTCGTCGTCACCTTGCTGACCGCATCATCCTCATTGACCTTGTTGACCTCGTCAACTGTGTTGCTCCCTCAACCTCGTCGTTCCTACCTTGTTGTTTAAACTCGTTGTTCCAACCCCGTTACTCCAATCTCGTTGTTCCAATCTCGTTGTTCCAATCTCGTTGTTCCAATCTCGTTGTTCCAACCTTGTCACTCCCTCGATCATGTCGCCCCCTTGACCTCGCTGTCCTGACCCTGTGGATCTCGTCAACTTCGCTGACTATGCCGCTCCCTCGAACTCGCTACCCTGACCTCGTCGCCCTCTTCTATCGCGTCTCCTCCTGCTGTGTCTTCTTTATCCTACTGCTTCCTCCACGTTGCTTTTCCCTTGCCGCGTTCTCTCTATCACATCTTTCTCTATATTTCTAGTACCCTTCTATTCCGCTTTCACCTTGCTACTGTTTAATTATTTGTGGTATGCCTGGCCAGTATACTACTTATACTTCTACATTAGCATACTATTATACTCTTGAGAGTCCCTCCTCTATCGCGTCCTCTCTATTACATCGTTCTATTCTATCGTATCTCTCTCTATCGCATCCCTCTCTATCGCGTCTCTCCCTATCGCGTCCTTCCTTTCTATTGCGTTCCTCTCTCTCTATCGCGCCCCTCTCTCTCTATCGCGTCCTTCTATAATCGCTTCTTCCTTGTCGCGTCCTCTCCTTATCTCGTCCTCTCCCTGTCGCGCCCCCTCTTGTCGCTTCACTATAGAATTGACATTCCAATCACCGGTTGACGGCAAGGTGTCAATACAACACTTCTTTGATCTCTAGCGGCTGTTAGGAGAGCCCACGAGCGGGCTTCTCACAAGCGAGCTATGGTCCTCTCAGTTGCGAAGGGTTGAGGTATTGTGGTTGTGGTTTGAATGACTGTCTGGAGAGTTCACGAGCGAACTTCTCACAAGCGAGCACGTCCTTACAGTTATAAAGACCCGGATCAACATACTGGGGGAGAGTCCACGAGCGGGCTTCTCACGAGCGAGCAAGTCTCTTGGTATGAAGGTTAGCCATGAGTTAAGTGTTGTGTCAACGTAATACTTGCCACACCTAAGGTTGAAATGGTTCTTCTACATCTTTCCTACACAAGTGTGTTATCCCATCAATTCTATTATTACCTCTATTCTGGTGTTCCCAGCCTGCCACACCTACCACTACAGCCTGTAACTGACTCTGAGGCACTCTCGTTATGTCTGGCCAATATACCGTGTCTGCTTCAGTGTTGGATTCTCACTGTTTGTCACTTTTATCCTAACCCTGGCCTGTCACTTCCACCCGGCTGCCTTGCTTACTACCCCAGCCTGTCACCTCTGCCCAGCCTGCTCCATCATTGTACTTCCTTTATCACTGTACTTCCCTCATTGTTGCCATACCGCGTCTTTCTGCCACCATCACTATGCTGCTGCTGCCGCTGCTATCTTATTGCTTACCACCTGGCCTATCGTACTTTTCATCTGTTGTAAGGGTTTTTCCTTGACCATGGTTTATCACTTCCCATGAGGGAGTGTTTTTACATGGTAGAGGTTTTTTCAACCCCCACACTGCATCTCGGCTTCTATCCTTGCCGCATCAGTGCCGGCTATTCCAGCTGGACAGATTGACACTATCACAAACGTCGTTGTCGCCGTCATCATGTCGCACTTCTCCCGTTGCTGCGCCTCCTTCATTGATACGCCTCTCGATGTCGTTATACTGTTGCGCTTCCCTCGACGTTGCACTTCTGTCGTGGCGCCTCCCTTATTGCTACGTCTCTCTCATTGCCGCCATCGCCACACTGCGCCTTCTTCGTTACTGCAACTTCGTCGTTGTCCTTCCCACGATGTCGTGACTACCTTATTGTCGCACTTCCCTTGTCATCGCGCTTTCCTCGTCGCGCCCGCCTCATCACCGTACCTACCTCGTCGTCGCGCTTTCCTCTATCATTGCGCTTCTCTTGCTATTACAACTTCTTCATTGTTGTAAATCTCGTTGCGGCGCCTTCCTCGTCGTCGCGCTTCCTTTGTCATTGCGCCTTCCTCATTATCGCATTGCGCAACCGACACATTTACGATTAAGAAGTCGCTACTCGCCGTAGCTTCCCGACGAGCATTTTTCTGTCGCAACTTCCCGACGCATATCTTCTCGTCGCAGCTTCCGATTTTGTGCACTCTCATCGCACCTTACCGAGCCTTCCTTAAGTCTTCCTTCTCCAGAAGCAAGCCTTAGGGGAAGAGGAACATAGTGAATATAGTGGAGGATTTCTTTTGTGGAGGACACCCCCCTCTCATTATCAGCCATTCATTAATCACTCTCTCTCACAAGTCATTCTCCATTAGCCATTTCTCATAAGTCATTATCTATCACCCAGTCTTTTATCAGCCTCCTAGTTCTCTCACTAGCCATTACCAGTCACCTCTCAAGATTCATTCTTCATTACCCATTCTCTCTCATCAGCCCTTCATTAGCCATCATCAGTCATTATCAGTCACCTCTCAAGACTCATTCTTCATTACCCATTCATCTATCAGCCTTCTATCAGCTTTCCATCAGTAGCCTTCATCATCTCCCATCAAGTTAAGGCAGCCAGCCTGCTCATCTCTTTTCGTGCTTTACGTTCATCTCAGCTTCCACTCAATTGATTCACAGCCTCTCATAACCAGTCAGTCCTAGAACAAGGTGTCAGCAAACAAACACTCAGTCAATTATACATAAGCATACACTCAAGAAGTCTCTAGCCACTCTCCTTTTCCAAGCTGGTCAAGTCAATCAAGTCAGGCCTGAGTGCCAAGTCAGTCAAGCAGTTATTTAGGCCATAGTTGCCAACCAGTCAGGCCATAGTTGCCAATCAGAGTCAGGCCATAGTTGCCAAGTCATTACAGTCTCCCTGGGTTCTCTCCTTTATCCTTGCCATCTCATGCCAAACCTCACTGTTACCAGTCTTACCTCAGGCCCCAAGGGTAGTGGGTAGAGTCCATGTGGCCCCCATCAAATTGCGAGGTACTGAGGACTAGTTAAATGGCTGATCTCACTGGTGCTGATGGATCTATCTGGGTAATGCCGATTCCCACAAGAGGGTAAGCTCCAGAGGTGAAGGCTCCTTTAGGGTGAAGCATGGTGATAGTGAATTGTTACTTGACCAAGCTTAATGTGTGCCACACAAGGTGGGTAGAACATGCATTAGGGGAGGTCTTGTAGCTGGTTGTTAATGCTGAGGTCCTTCTCTCCTTTCTTCCTGGTCCTCTCTTAGCTATTCATTCACTACTATGCTAGGTCATAGTGGGTTATGTGTTAGGGGAGGAGCAGCCTACCTGAGGGGATCACAGTCATGGGTACTGTGGCAGTAAAGTGAGGTTACCTTCAGTGAAGTACACACTCTTCTTACAGAAGACAGACAAGACCATGAAGCCCATCAAAGCCTAGTAAGCTTGGGGACCAAGCTTGGGGAAGAGGAACATATGTCATACGGACAGTATATTTACCTATATCGCACTGTCACATACACTGTGCTTTACCTATACACACTTACACATTTACACTCATTCATACACAGTCCACTTATACATACACAGTCCACTTATACATACACAGTCCACTCATACATACACAGTCCACTCATACATACACAGTCCACTCATACATACACAGTCCACTCATACATACACAGTCCACTCATACATACACAGTCCACTCATACATACACAGTCCACTCACACTGTTATACACACTGTGACTCTCCTATATACACTTACTCATACATACACAGTCATGTACCTTTGTACACAGTTCATTCACACTGTCGCACACTGTCCTCCACACTGTGCATCACTCATAAAGATGTGCACAGCCAGAAATGCCTTAGCAGGAATCCATACAAGTCTCGGCGAGCCTAACCATTTCGGCTCTAGTGTATTTAGCTTGGCCTCTTAAGAATGTCTGAGCTCCCTTGAGTGGGGAAGGGAAACTTCTTCCTGTTCAGCACATTCTTGTGGCCCATACAACTTCATAACATGTGGAATACACTATTCTTCCCTCATACATTCTGGCTTCATTTCCAGTGTACCACCCTATAGTGTATTGAGCTACAGCTCCAAGCCCCAGTAGACACTGGCCCTTGTTACAACCGCCACATTGCATTCTTTGCTACCACATCTTTCTCATTGCCGTGCCCTTATTATCCTGGCCTATCGTATTTACTCATCTGTTGTGGGTTTTTTCCTTGAGATTGTGGTTTTCCACTTCCCACGAAGGGAGTGGTTTTACATAACGAAGGTTTTTTCAACCCTCACACCAGCTTCTCATGCTTGGTGCCAGCTATCCTAGCGGGACAGATTGACACTATCTCCAACGTCGCTGCCGCCGCCTTCTCGTTGCCGCCGTCACGACGTCGCACTTTCCTTGTCATTGCGCTGTCGTTACCGCAAACCTCGCCGTCGCGCTTTCTTCATCGTCATTGCGCTTCTCTCGTCGTTGCAACTTCGTCATTGTGCTTCCCACGTCGTCGCACCTCCCTCGTCGCGCCTCCCTTGTCATTGCGCCTCCTCATTATTGCATTGCGCAATCGACACATTCACGATTAAGAAATCGCTACCCGCCGTAGCTTCCCGATATACGTTTTCTTGTCGCAACTTCCCGACACACATATCTTCCTGTCGCAACTTCCGATTTTGCGCACTCCCATCGTGCCATCTTACCGAGCCTTCCCTAAGCCTTTCTTCTTCAGAAGCAAGCCTTAGGGGAAGAGGAACATAGTGGAGGATTTCTTTTGTGGAGGACACCCCCTCTCATCATCAGCCATTTTCCATCAGTCATGCCCATAAGCCATTATCTATCACTCATTCAACATCACTCATCCTTCCATTAGCTTCTCAGCTCCATCATCAGCCATTAGCAGTCACCCCTCAAGATTCATTCTTCATTACCCATTCTCTCTCACCAGCCCTTTATTAGCCATCATCAGCCATTATCAGTCACCTCTCAAGATTCATTCTTCATTACCCATTCATCTATCAGCCTTTTATCAGCCTTCCATCAGTAGCCTTCATCATCTCTCATCAAGTTAAGGCAGCCAGTCTGCTCATCTCTTTTCGTGCTTTACGTTCATCTCAGCTTCCACTCAGTTGATTCACAGTCTCTCATAACCAGTCATTCTTAGAACAAGGTGTCAGCAAACACTCAGTCAGTCAGTCATACACATACATACATATACACTCAAGAAGTCTCTAGCCACTCTCCCCTCTCAAGCTGGTCAAGTCAATCAAGTCAGGCCTGAGTGCCAAGTCAGTCAAGCAGTCATTTAGGCCATAGTTGCCAACCAGTCAGGCCATAGTTGCCAAGTCATTACAGTCTCCCTGGGTTCTCCTCTTTATCCTTGCCATCTCATGCCAAACCTCACTGTTGCCAGTCTTACCTCAGGCCCCAAGGGTAGTGGGTAGAGTCTATGTGGCCCCCATCAAATTGTGAGGTACTGAGGACTAGTTAAATGGCTGATCTCACTGGTGCTGATGGATCTATCTGGGTAATGCCGATTCCCACAAGAGGGTAAGCTCCAGAGGTGAAGGCTCCTTTAGGGTGAAGCATGGTGATAGTGAATTGTTACTTGGTCAAGCTTAATGTGTGCCACACAAGGTGGATAGAACATGCATTAGGGGAGGTCTTGTAGCTGGTTGTTAATGCTGAGGTCCTTCTCTCTTTCTTCCTGGTCCTCTCTTAGCTATCCATTCACTACTATGCTAGGTCATAGTGGGTTATGTGTTAGGGGAGGAGCAGCCTACCTGAGGGGATCACAGTCATGGGTACTGTGGCAGTAAAGTGAGGTTACCTTCAGTGAAGTACACTCTTATTACAGAAGACAGACAAGACCATGAAGCCCATCAAAGCCTAGTAAGCTTGGGGACCAAGCTTGGGGAAGAGGAACATATGTCATACGGACAGTATATTCACCTATATCGCACTGTCACATACACTGTGCTTTACCTATACACACTTACACATTTACACTCATTCATACACCTAGCCACACACACCCACTCATTTATACACAGTCTACTCATACATACACAGTCCACTCACTCATACACAGTTCACCCATACATACACAGCCCACTCACTCATACACAAGTTCACTCACACTGTCATGCACACTGTGACTTACCTATATACACTTATCATACATACACAGTCATGTACCTTTGTACACAGTTCACCCACACTGTTACACACTGTCCTCCACACTGTGCATCACTCATAAAGATGTGCACAGCCAGAAATGCCTTAGCAGGAATCCATACAAGTCTCGGCAAGCCTCGGCAAGCCTCAGCAAGCCTAACCATTTCGGCTCTAGTGTATTTAGCTTGGCCTCTTAAGAATGTCTGAGCTCCCTTAAGTGGGGAAGGGAAACTTCTTCCTGTTCAGCACATTCTTGTGGCCCATACAACTTCATAACATGTGGAATACACTATTCTCCCTCACACATTCTGGCTTCATTTCCAGTGAACCGCCTTATAGTGTATTGAGCTACAGCTCCAAGCCCCAGCATACACTGGCCCTTGTTACAACCGGCTTCCACTGTTATAAGACCCCCGTCACAATAAAGGCATAAAAACTGGCGATTGGTGATTCGTTGAGCACCGTAAACCGCGCCACGGCTTACAAGTTTCTTATAGGCCTTTGCCAAGGGGCTGAAAATACCGACGTCGAGAGGTTGTAATACGTGGGTTGTATGAGGTGGGAGACAGATTGGGATAATCTGGTTTTTTTCGCAATACTCCACGAAATCGAACGTTTCGTGGCTGCCATGACCGTCAAGGATAAGAAGCCGGTATTGTCCACGTTTTTGAAGCCGAGTATGTTTATCGAAATGGTGTAGCCAACTAATTGCGATATCGTTATCCGTCCACCCATTAGGAGAAACTTGAATCACGGTATCATCGGAAATTAAGGGATCGAGCCACGCTTCTTGGATTATCTTGCCCGCAAAGATAATAAACGCCGGTAAGGTAAACCCATTCATGCTGATGCATTCAATGATAGAAACCCATTCACGGTTCCCAGGCTGGTTCGTAATTGCGTCTTTATCATGCGCACCAATGAACGCTTTTGCGTTGTCACCAATTCCTTTCATAATGCCTTTTTCATCCATGTTATAAGTGTCATCTTCGGCAATATTGTATGAGAGGCGAATCCGTGAGTATGTTTCGAACCAATGTTTAATTGCCTCATAGCTGGTGCCATCTTTTCGTTGTTGATCGAGATTTCGCGCTTTTTTTAACTTAATTTCCGGGTGCCGAATGCGAAATGTCTTATACCAGTTGACACCTAGGGGCTCGTTATCACCTTTGGTGTGTAGTAGCTGAGTTGCTAAGCTGATTAGGGATGCAATCGTCAATGGCCATCCCCAAACCTGCATTTGGAGAATTACTCTAATTATAGAGCTCTCTTCAGCTGGTGTCAACCGCTGCATATTCTCCGCAGCCTCTACATGGGTACGGCCGCCCTTTAACCGAAGTTGTAGTGTAGACCGTGGAACGTTGTAGAGATGGGCAGCTTCGCGAATGCTGGAAACGTGCTTTTCTTTAACTGCCTTAATGGCATTTTGTAATCGGGTTTCTTTTTCCATCGGATTAGATTGAGTCGATTGAGCTGCTTAGGGAGATGCGATGCGAGGCGATGAAGACGACGCGAGGCGATGAAGACGATGCAGGCGATAAACGGATGTATTGCGATGAAGTTCCAGTGGTCGTCAGGAGTTGAGAAAGTGGTTAGAAGCGCTCGAAAATCGGGTGGCTAGAATGTGGGTCCGGCCCAAAAGGGGGTCTAATACGTTATATTATAGCCTATTAACGTTTCTCATGGCCGTAAGGAAGAGCCAATCATGGAATTGTCTCGATTCCATTTTCGCGCGTACCGCTCGCATAGACGTTGGCCCTGCCTAGAAAACCGCCCGTCGACCAGCACTGCCGGCAGCCAGTCAAAACAGCCTGGGCTATTGAGTAGATAGATAGTTCACGAGCAAACGGCCAATATATTGGACACCGGTTGGTCTGCGGAAGGCTTGGTTGGCGGAGAGTTGCTGGTTGACAATGGCCCGGCCGACCGATGTGCAACTCTGCTGTCCTATCGAACTGGTTCTGTTGATCGATTGGCTCCATTTGGCCCTTCTGAGAAAGGCCGCCGATGCATTCCGTGTGGCTGGAAACATTCACATCTTCAGAACTGACGTGTCATTTCGAGGCCCGACCTCATTCCAAATTCCAAATTCGTTCGGAAAGCAGGCAGCACACGAGATATTTGAGGGGATGGGAAGCAGCAGAAGAAGAAAGAGAGAAGCTACAGTCTGTACGATGAGATGGACTTTTAAACTGAGAGTCTTGAATGGATAGAAGACGGAAGTAGCACAGTTTCTGCACGGTCACAGGACTGTGTAGCATCCCCCACTCATCGCGCCCCATCTCGCAGTACCCCACTTTCCTGGCAGGTAAAGCCTACCTACACTAATTTCTCGCTCATGCCCAAACAAATCCCCCTAACTACCTAACCTTAACTAACTATCCGCCAATTCTGTAGATACCGTTCACACTGTCCCAAGTCCCAGATATGGCCGAGTTGGCGATGAGCGACTTCATCAACGCCCTACACCAGGCGCTAGCTAACATTATCGCTAAACCACCGAATCCGCTACATTCCGATCAGGTCGATGCCATCCAACGATGCACAGTACTCGTGAACAGTCCTGTATCTACAAAGAATACCCCGAAGAGACGCGCAAAAAGGATCTTGTCCGATCTGTGGAAGTACAATCCACAGCTCTTCGTGCTCTGCTCTCTGGCCATGTACCCCAGTAGAATCGGGATGCTCAAGTCAACAAATTACCTCGAGGCTATGGTAGAGTGGCTAAAACAAAACAACATCACAATCCCGATAAAAGAGTTGTCCAGGATTGTAGACGACTACCCTCACCTGCTTCCAGACACAGTCGCGCCCGCTTCCAGCCTAGAATCGTCTGTTCCTATATCCCCCTCTGAAATGCTCGAGTTCTTCAAAGAACATTTCGGCATGATAGGGGTAGCCCTCGAGCGTCATACAGCCAGGTTACCCGAAATGGACCTCTCGCTTCCATACGCAGCCTCAGCACTGCCATATATTCGGATAAACCAACATGTAAAGCTCGAGTTGTCATGGAAAGCGGCGTCTACGCTTATCGCGAGATCTCAACCAGTCGGCTTGGCATAGCGAAAACCAATATCAAGCAAGAATCACGGTTCTATAACGGTCTTTTGGCCGTACACACGCGTCTTATATACGTGCTCCAATGGATCTGGCATAGCCGAGTCCCGAGAATCGTTCAGATTCTGATACTTTTACGGAAAGATGCCGGCTCCCCACGCGCCGGTACAATGGCTCAATTGGTCTAGAGTTTGACCCGCCGTGACATTCGATGTCGAACTAGGTCTTGACGCCGTGGGCCCGAGGTCAATATTGTTCATCGCGAATATATGCAGTCATTTGGGTCATGGCTCCCCAGGCCGGATACTGCCCCCGTCCCTTTTTGTCCATGGGCAATGAGAAGGTCTTTTTCCATTAGCAAAAGCTTGTAGGGAATCGTACATTGGCTGCATTTCGGCCGTATGGGGGCTACTACCGGAGACATTACCGGCGGATTCAAAATTGGTGGCAGCGCCTGGGTACGCGTGAGGTCACGGGGATGAGTGGGCGTAATGTCGCCGAAACCGCATGTGTGTAGATGTCGCAGAAATGGGGTCTCTTGGGTGGTTGACGAGGTGATTGCGAGCTGTACATAGTATTTAGTGTAGATACAGATTATTATCTAGTCTAGGCTGCAGCTGTGTTAGGTGTCGATCTCTGGCAGCTGTTCTCGGCCCGAAGAGTGCCCTGATATTCTCAATGCCGGGGCTCCCGAGAATCGATAAAACCGATAAAAAGCACTAGAATTAGTTGATTAAATCACCACAATTTCCCGCGCTAAAGTCGCGGCTAATTTCCCATGAATCAGGTGTGCGCTACGAAGTCGTTGAGTTTGGTCAGGTGGCCGACAGATACAAACGGGCCGGTCACTGTTCCAAATACCTACGGTATCTAACCATGTGCTCTGAGCCTCTGGCGATAGGTTGCGTAATCGGCCGATCAAACCGTGCCAATCTCCCTCCCCGGAATCCCATTCAGGGGATATTTTTAGCGCTTGCCAACCGTAAGGCAGTCCCTGACTCCCTGCGGGTACCCCTACGCAGCGCCTACCTCATCTGGTACCTATTCATCAATCATGACTGGTGTCTGACTTCATCCTCTCCCTTTCTCCCTCTTTCTCTTTCTCTCTTCTTTTGCCCTAGATAATCTACTTTTCTCAGTCTTCCACTCCCGCTGCCCCTTGGCGGTAAAATCTACAAGGCGCTTGAGGCAATTGATACCGTCCATTCGTTTATACATTTCGCTCGCTCAAAACTACCGGCAACTAAACTTAACTCGACTCGTTCGTTCGCGCCAATTCCCGCCCACTGATAGCATTTTCCTGCTTCACTACGCTATTTCGCACACCAACCCACGCATTCTTCCCGTATTTCCACGTATCGCCTTATATGCGACAAACAGTGGTTACATACTGCTGTTGGCGTGCCCGGCTTTGCAGCCATTAATTTCCCCGCCGTCTACTCATAATCTGAATATCATCGACGCCTACTCGACGCCTACTCGACGCCTACACGACGGCGCGACGCCTGCTCAACCGCACAATAGCCGACCCTTAATTCTTAAAACGCGAATACAATCCTATCTTGTATAGGCAGTACGGACACTGCGCGCCCATAAAAGGGATCCCATGAGGCTAGGAGAGATTTAAAGGGTTCCCCATAATCATTCAGTCATGGAGTATACGAACATCGCGACGCGATTCGGCAGAATAGCCCGACACTTGATGCCCCGTGACGACGACGACGCCAAATGTCACCCACAACCTAATATCGATCTTTGTGAAAAGCCAGCTACATCCGGTCATTCCACCACCATCACCATCGCAGTCATTGTGTAAGCTAACCCCAAAATGCGCTCAGCAACGAGCCGTATACAGAAGCGAAACCGCGTTTAAAGCTGACACATGAACCCACGAAATAGCGCAGTGATTGTAATTGGCACGTTCGCCGTGCTCACTTTCTTACACCTACGTAGGAAACGCATGGATAAAGAGGAGTGGCCCAAGAGTCAACAAGAGCTAGAAGATTATGGATTCGCTTCGTCCTCTACTGGCGTCCGCCAACCCCCTGCCGCGCACTATAATCAACAAGGACGACAAGATCATCACCGTGGTGCCTCTCTCGACCACTTAGAGCGATCACTCAGAGGCAGTTAAGCCCGCCTACTTCTACTACGTTTACAAATACCTACCGGCTTTCGGATCATTATGGGAAACAGTTAGGACGCATAGGAGGAAATCGTGGATCAAATCGCCGTGCTCTTCACGAGTCGTAGCCCGAGTGGCTTACGCAACAACGCACTACGAACTTTTTTTTTTCTTTTTCTTTTCCCTCCAGACGTATGCCTTTCTAGCGCGGCGTTCTTTCACTTTGGCATCTAGCTATGCCCCCTTGATATCCATTGCATCCCCAGGTTTTTTTTTTTTATTCACAGGTTTGTGTTATTCCTGTATGTACTTTAACCGACCTTAGTTATGAGAAAGTCATTTATGACTTTTTTTATTCAAAGGGATGAACTGAACCAAACTTCCTTTCGGTGGCCTGAGTCGTTGGCAAGCAAAATGTGGAAGTCGGGGACGGGTTAATTTCTAATGCCCCCCCCCCCATCGAGGGGTTCGGAAGGAAAAATCAAAACAAGAAAAAAAAAAAAAAAAACGCAGATAGGGAAAAGGGGTACGGTAGTCAATTATCGTCCAAAGAGAGAGATGAATTTTCCTCATAGGTTTAGGATAGCCTATTTGTAAAACTCTCTCCGACTCTTGTTCTCAAGGCGGGTATACCACCTTACCTTAAACCTACGGTTACGGTATTCGACCCGAGGCTCTTGCGGTACCGCATCTTGATGAATTAAAAAAAAAAAAACAAAAAAAAAACCAATAGGTAGCCAAGAAAACTTACACTACTTGTTCTCGAAACGCATGAATAGTAACACATTTCCCTCCCAACTTCGTATGTGTGGGTTGGGTGACATTCGGTAAACAAAAAAAGCCCACGTATATGCAGATGCTGCGGCGTTTGTGAAAGGGGTTTTATATTTGTTTTTGGGGTACACAGCGTATCCGATGTCGACCTGGCAGTGAAGTGTACCATCCATCTCGGCAGGCATGTTGAGACCCAGCCTGTCGTTAACGTGCATACGTCTCTTGTTACATTACATTGCTATCAGCATCCTCATGGATGTGATAAGAATTAATTCGACGCGCCCATGACCCCATTCGCGTCCTCCCCGCCGTTGTTAATGTCCCAGAAGTATGACTTCAATGTTTCATAAACCACTGAAGTGTCTTAGTAGCACGAGAGGAGAATGATGTAAACGAAGTTCCTAAGACCTGTCAGCAGGAAAACAATGGATCGAATACGTGAAATGTACGTCAGGGTTGTGAATTATCAAATCAAGGGTTTGGATGACAAGCTACTCGAGAGTCTAGTTTATCCATCAACGAAGATCTCAGCCCCGTCTTGAAACATATTTTTTGAGGTGACTATTATCATCATCGTAGCCGTAGTGCCATACGAGAAGAGAATAATTTGGGAATTGAAGGAGAATTAAAGGGCAAGAAGAAGAGCAAACAAGACACATACCAGGTACACTGCAGGGGTGGGAGCAGTTTGCTTCAACCGGAGACTGCGTAACTTAGAGACTCCCACCCGCCACGAGCCCAAGGCGCGATCAGGATGGCCGCCTGGGCAGCGGCGATGCTGCCCGTCCCGGCGTACGCGTTCGAAAGGTCTACCGCTTCGAGCTCACCCTTAGGCGGGATGGATTTCAGGGCGACCTGAAGCGCCATGTCCGCCGGATACGCCTCACCACTTAGTTCAGCCAATCGGGACCATCCATGTGGCAAGTGAGGATACAGCATCACGTCGTTCTGAATCTGGGCAAGGACTTCTTCGTCCGTGCCACTTTCGCTCAGGGCGGCGACCGCTCGGAAAATCTCTCCAATCTGCGAGAGTTCCGTATCCGTGGCCGTCTCGCTCGTGCGCAGGCTATGCAACTCGGACACGACGGCCTCGAGCGACTCGTCGTCTCCATCCAGCAGCGCGATAACTCCCAAGAGTACTACCGACTGTATGTGATTTGGATCTTTCTCAATCACCTCAAATAACATGGTGCGCGCTCTCTCCCGAGCATCTTCGCTATCAGTAGCCCACAGAACCTGTGCTAATAGACAGACGGCGTCGGGGTTCTGGCCGGACTCTTCTAGAGCCGTCTCGAAGTCGCCGATGCCAGCTTCGGGCTGACCGGCGAAATATTGTGCTAGTCCTACCGTCAAATGGGCTGACAGCCGAGCTTTCCGACGTTGCTCCGTCGTGAGTTCTCGCGCTGAATTATCGCTAGTTAGCTCAAGAGCTAGCTCACCACACTCGATCGCGGCAGTATTATTCCCGCACGCCAAGTACGACCGCGCTAGATCAGCCGATGCCAGCGCGAATCGGGCAAGTGATTCTGCTGATTCTGTCGCCTCGTAGTTTTCCTCAAGCTGCTCGCAGGCTGGCCCCAAAATATCTCTGGCGCTAGTGCTGTCCCCCGTCCGCTCCTGGAAGAGTGTTAAGAGGTGCTGGTAGCCCAACTCTTGAGGCCTCAGGCGTTTATGTTGAGTAAGTGCGAAAATGGGCTGTACCAGAGTGGCCACGTTTGTGTTCGTGGACGTAGTCAAAATATGATCAAACACAGACATGGGATACTGGCATCTAGTAATAAGTGATGATGCATCTGAAATATCCATCGCGTGAGTGAAGAGTCCGCGAGCTTCGCGAGCATCGCCGTAAAGCAGAGCCACGAATCCCTGTCCGACCCAAGCATGTGCGTAATCTGGGTCGTTGGATTGGGCTCGCGTGAATGCTTCGTTTGCTAGTTGCAGATCGTTCTGGAGGAGCGCCAAGGCACCCAGATTAGTCCAGGCATATGGACTCCTTTCATTCAGGAACAAGGATCGCACAAAGGCGTGCTGGGCAACGGATGGGTTGATCTCACTGGTGACGACACCGAGCGAGTTCCAGAAGTCAGGATTGCCGGCCTCTAGCTCGATAGCTCGCTTGAAGCAGCGCACAGCGGCCTTCTGGTATCTGCTGGACTGTAGCCGGAGATCTGAAGGTAGACACGAATGAGCGCGGAATTCTGCCCATCCTAAGTTGTAATAGGCGACTGCCTGAGCGTGCACGTCCTGCGAGGCTAGCTGTATTGACTGCTTGTGGGCTAAGATTGTAGCATGTAGACTTCTTGTGAGGTCCACGTCAAGTTGCTCGTCCTCGGGGAACTTGCCCTCGGAAAGAATCAACTCTTTACCGACGCCATCAACGCTGTATAGTATCGCATAGGCGGCATCCCGATCCGCGCCCATGCTAAGTATGTTGCGGACCTCGCCAACCGGCAAATCTTGGGTTTGGCCACGAACTTGTGAAAAAATTGAGCAAGCATCGCCAATGGATTTCCAGAAGTTAAATGTGCGGGTGATAGCTTCAGGTACAGAAGCAGCAAAGGATAATGTTTCTCTCGCAAGTTCGATGGATTTGCCGAAAACTCCCTTATCAACGCAATCAAATGCATTTTCAACCGTTGTTTGCATCAATGCAATGGCAACTCCCTCTTCATTAGGTCGCTGCGCAATGACATCTCGATAGAGACCGACAGCTTCGTCATATTCCCCTAGCTGCCGCTTCACATTGGCTAGCATGTACTTTGTAAACCAGGCATCACTGAGATCGTGGGAATTCATGGCTGCTTCTAAGCGTTGAGCATTCTCGATCGCTTTGGTAGCGGCAATATATCGACCAAAGTTATAGTAACTTTCCCCCAAACCGACCCATGAATGATAGTCATTTGGAGATATCCGAAGTGCATGCTGAAAGGAAACTATAGCCTTGGCGTAGTCTTGTTTATTGAGTTCCGCAACGCCGAGGCCAGAAAGAGGCCAACTTATGCCCTTTTTCTTAGAGCCCGGAGGGGGTTTTACCCGCCCCGAGTCCACCACTCGTTGAGCAACGAGTTCAACACGGTCCCAATCGCCGTCTTCTGCAAATGACCTCGCGAGTCGCTCTGCAGATTCCACCTCGGACGAGGAAAGTTCTACGGCCTTGAGGAAACACCGTCGGGCTCGACTTTTATCCCGAGCGTAGTCTGCATAGTACACACCAAGAATGCTATAAGCTGGCGCATAGCTGATATTATTCTTCAGAGCATCGATGAAGTAAGCATAAGCTCCCTTGCGACTCTTCCTTGCGGCTTTGGAAGGGTCAGTGTTCCATACACAGCAGCCCAAGCGATATTGTGTCTGGGCTAGAAGATCCCTAGACACGGGCTGAGAAATCATAGCGGGAAGTAGACTTTCAAGTTCCGACTGGCCACGGGCATAGTCACCTTTCAGGGCATATAGCCAACCGACCTCAGCGCGGACTCGGAGATTCGCATGGTCGCCTTTCAGCGCCCGATTTAGGAAGTCGATTGCCTGATCAAACTCCTCCTCTTCTTCATATATGAGGCCAGTTCCGACCATGGCGGATGTTGATGTCGGGTCAACTTCCAATACCCTGTCAAAGAGAGATTTGGCCTCCCCGTGGTTACGTGGCGACTGATAAAAGACCAGAGCCGTGCCGAGATAGAGCATGAACGCTTGACTAGTGTTGAGAAAGGGTTTTCCAGTCTTCGCAGTTTCCTCAGCCCTCAACTTCATGGCTTTTCTCATCAATTCCACGTTGCTCTCATGGTCCTCGAGGTGTTGGTAGTATTCTCCCATGAGTCTGTGAGCAAAGAGAGAGGTTGAGGTCGAGATGCCTTCTGTCATCATCATAGACCTGTCTTCATCTGTATAGGGAACGACTGAGGTGGGTGCGCCACCATCTTCGTCGTCTTCGCTCTCGTCTGGATTGCGAGTTGCTTTCACTTCGGCGGGCGGTTTTTCAAGGCTTTTGGGAAACGGAGACAGATCGCTCGTCATGAAGCCAGTCAACACCCGGTATAAATCGCTGCCAGGGAAGTGGGCACAGTATTCATTGAGAACGTTGACATCCCACTCCTTGATTTCCTTGCAGTCCCGCCATTCGATGGCTATGTCCCAGGCAAGCTTAAATGGATGTCTGATAATGACCATGTCGTTAGCCAGTTTCTGCACAACCTCAAGCTCGGCACTCTTTTTGGACGCCGGGAAAACGAGGAGGCGGTCATATCTGAACTGCAGCAGCTTTTCCTCATACTGCCGTCTGAGATCATCGTCGTTTGTCCAAAGTATGAGCTGCTCGTAGATCCATCCCAGCTTGCTTTGGGACAAGATCTCTCTGTTAACCTCAATAGTGACCTCAGTTAGCTTGGCGCCCAGTCTCGTCCGTCTCTCACCAATGAGAGTATTGATTCGTTTCTTCTCGTCAACCTCGAGGATCTGGGCCATGGTTTCGTAGGTCCTCGCGGGGTGGGGCAGGCGACCTTCCAAGATCGGGTATATGGGACTGTCCGGAAGAATGATGTGGAGGGCTTCGATGTACTGAGAGCGGTCGCCCTGGGCACGAGCAAAATCGACAAACTTGTCGATAACATCCTGGCATTTGTACATCTCATTCGTGGCGCTGAATATCTCGGCTAGCTTTAGGGCAGCATAATAGTACTTGTCGAGACATTTGGCACCTTGCCTCTCGTAGAGCTTGATGAGGCCTTGCCATGCTTGGGGATCCGATCGGAGGTCTGTCGCGGTCTTGTATGCGGCCTCGGAAAGCTCAAATAGGTTCTTCTTGTCGAGTATGAAGGCCCTGAAGACATGACTTGACAATGCACGACGTGATTAGTTACATGAAGTCAAACGAGGGACTGGTTTTCGAATGTCGGGACATACGCTTGATAGACGTTGGGGTCTTGGTCAATGAGACTGTCGGTTTTATTCAGAGCATCGTCCCACTTCTGCTGGCGAATGGCATCGTTAATGGCCTTTAGCGAGGCTTTGTTGACTTTACCAGCCATGGCGACGGGGGAGGCGAGAAATAGTATGCGCGTTCGGTTCGTGTCATGTCTCGACGTAGTAAAAGGCCAAAGGTATGGTGGTTAGAGAAAACGAGCTCTGAGCAGTTGTCATGTCTTGTCACGGAGCCTGTGTTCTACGGGTGGGAATTTTTTGAGCTGGCTGTCTCCATGACGGCCTTGACTTGTTGGGTGGGCTGTTGAAGCTGGAGTCCATGCGCCGCCCGGTAAGGTACCTAAGTAGACCTAAAGTTGACAATAGGCTACCTATGCAGTTAACCGCTGGCGCCAGTATCGCTTACCTACCTACACTACCTACTAGAGGTATGCACACGACTGCCCGTACCTGATGTGTGCACAATATGTGCATATGTATTATCCCGCACCGTACAGATCCAACCTACACACCCAACCTACACACGCTAGACCCCTCATCTGGACCGCTAGCCTAACCGAGCACTTAGAGCGTGGGGTTTGTGACCCGGGACGCCGGTATAACTTCGGCTAGCTCGGCATAGATATGCCTGTATCGCTGAAATGAGGCAGGCTATGTAGTTAAACGGGCACATGTGCAGCTGCATGTCTACACTGTGTACTTCCATGTAGCTACGTGTGCACGACGTGTGAGCCGTATCTAGGCGCTTATTAGATACGTATACGGACTAATGCGTCCAGCACTGCCTGCACATGCCGATGATCCATCCAGTCTCGGGATTCCCATTCTCTCATCATGTCATGTGTCATCCATCAGCGCCAGCTCAAAGCTCCCCCCGATGAGCTTGGCTCTTGGGCTCGTCCGCCAACATCTACACTATTACACTCACTCTATCACGCATTATAGACAGTTGCCGGTAGTCGCTAGGTAATAATACCACTATTGGGACCCGACTTGTCCGTACGAACGTCATCGTTCCAGTCCAGTGTCGTTACGTTGTCGGCACCACGCCTCTTCATACCTACTGCTACGCCAGCTGTCGTTCGGCGCCTCCAATAAATATCATCATCTAGTGTTTTTTTCTCTTTATCCGACATCCTAGTTCTCAACGGTGTTTGTTTAATTTAATCTTTATTCTTATTCATTGCTCGATATTCGCCCATGGCTCCTCTTCGTCTAACCATCGAAGATGGCCGTTTCTGCGACAAATATGGGAGACATGTGCTCCTAAGAGGTATCAATGTTGCCGCCGATGCGAAGCTCCCTAGTCATCCAAACGTACCATCCCATGTATCCGACGACTTCTTTGACGGTGACAATGTGAAGTTCCACGCGCGACCGTTCCCCAAGGACGATGCCCATGTCCATTTCGCCCGTCTGAAACACTTCGGCTACAACACCATTCGTTACATATTCACTTGGGAAGCCATCGAGGCTGCCGGCCCCGGTCGATATGATGAGGAATGGATTCAGCACACAATCGATGTTCTTAGAGTTGCCAAGGACTACGGTTTCTATGTTTTTATGGACCCTCACCAGGACGTGGTTCGTTCTCGCTATTCAACCCCCTCTCATGTGGCGTGTGCTGCTAATCCCCTCGTTTGTTGCAGTGGTCTAGGTACTGTGGCGGCTCCGGCGCACCCATGTGGACTATATATGCTTGTGGATTAAATCCCCAGAGCTTCGCTGCCACTGAAGCTGCTATCGTCCATAACACGTACCCCGAGCCCGAGAAGTTCCCCAAGATGATCTGGTCGACCAATTATTATCGATTGGCTGCCGCCACTATTTTCACCCTGTTCTTTGCCGGGCGGGACTTTGCCCCAAAATGTATTATAGATGGTATGAATATCCAAGACTTTCTACAAGGTCATTTCATCCGGGCTTGCGCCCATCTAGCCAAAAGAATAAACGAAGCCGGGGACATCGAAAACGAAGTGGTATTCGCCTGGGAGAGCCTGAACGAGCCAAACAGGGGGATGATTGGGCATGTCGACCTTAGCGCTATCCCCAAGGAACAACAGCTCAAAAAGGGCACCTGCCCGACTCCCTGGCAAAGCCTGCTGACAGGTTCTGGAAGGGCATGCGAAATTGACACTTGGGACATAGGAGGACTGGGCGCCTATAGGGTTGGCCGTGCCCTTATCGACCCTCATGGAGAAAAGGCCTGGCTACCTCATGATTACGACGAAACTAGATATGGATGGACACGGGGTCCTGATTGGGTATTGGGAGAATGTATCTGGGCGCAACACGGGGTATGGGACCCGTCAAGCGATAGTCTGCTGAGAAAAGACTATTTTCAGAAGAATCCGAAAACGGGGGAAGTTTTGGACTATCCCGAATTCACCAACACATACTTCATGGAATTTTACCGCGCCTACAGAGATGCGATAAGAGGTGTGCATGAGGATTCCATTCTGCTCTGTCAGCCTCCGACGTTGGAGATCCCTCCTACCATCAAAGGCACTGTTGATGACGACCCAAAAATGGTGTATGCGCCGCACTACTACGACGGAATTACTCTCATGACCAAAAAGTGGAACCGGACTTGGAACGTCGATGTCTTCGGCGTCCTCCGAGGGAGATACCTCCATCCTGCGTTTGCAATCAAAATAGGCGAGTCAGCCATACGCAACTCCTTCAAGGAACAACTGGCAGCCATAAAAAAAGAAGGCCAAGATTATATGGGAAATCACCCGTGTATCCTCTCAGAGTTCGGAATTCCCTATGATATGGATGACAAGCATGCTTATAAGAGCGGTGACTATTCTAGTCAGTCAGCTGCCATGGATGCCAATCACTTCGCAGTAGAAGGGGCAGCAATGGATGGATACACATTGTGGGTGTATGTTGCTACGGTAAGAAACGGCATCTTTAAACGTTCACGTACTGGCGTGGACATTAGTTGACAGTTCCTTAGAATGACCATCGAAGAGGCGATCAGTGGAATGGAGAGGACTTATCCATCTTCTCTGTGGACGATCAGTCGCTAGCTTCCACATCGGCAGAAACCGACAGTGCAGTTTCGATTACGCCTACCAACCTAAAACAGGCATTGACGACTCCTTCTATGTCATCTGAAGCACCCGGCCCCGAGTCAGAAATGTCCGACACAGCTGGGTATCGTGCCGCCGAAGCATACGTTCGCCCCGCGCCTATCGCCGTCCGAGGGAAAGTCAGCCAGTACGGATTCGATCTGAAAAATTGCCAATTCACGCTGAAAATAGATGCCCTGGGGCGGCAAGCCGATGTAGCGACTGTAGTTTTCTTGCCCGAGTACCACTTCCCTAAAGATGAGTGTACAGTCGCCGTGAGTTCGGGTAAGTGGCTGATCAGCACAGACGATGACAAACACGGGCGGGTGCAGAAGTTACAGTGGTGGCATGAGGATGGGCAGCAGAGTCTCAAAGTGACGGGACCTCTAAAAGCCCACAACACCGCTTTCGGGGCGGCTGAAGAGGCAGGATATCTGGAGCAGTGTGACCGGCCGTATGGGGTTGATCTCAAGAGCTGTCAAGTTATGTAAATAGCAGCAAGATTGGTTAAATCTAGAGTCTACACTGCACAAATGGGTACCCCGACACTGCGTGAAAGATGTACTATCCCCTGACTTTTATCAACTTAAGGTATCCCTTGTTGTCTACGCTCATATAAGCGGACTGGCATATTTGTCCCATAACAACATTGTATCTATCTATACGACGGCTAGGATATGTAAACAGGAATTGGAATGCATAAGCCATTTTCATCATTATTGGCCGCGAACGAGCCGGTAAAACCGTTGGGACTCTGTTCCGGAAGAACGGTCTTCCGACACGCTGACGCCGAGCCGTAGTGGCCTCGCCTTATAGCCGTTGAGACGGGACCGTCTACTTAAGTCACCTAGATAGGTAAGGTTAGCGCATTATGCATTTAAACAGGTAGAAGGCCCGTGGTAAACCGTAAATGTGCGACGTAAATTACGGATTATACATTTTCAGTTTGCTCTCGGTTTCCGTGCCTGACAAATTGTGACAAATGTGAAGAGCTTCTCTCCCACTCTGCACAGGCCATACTTTGCGCATCCTGCCACAGCTTCGTTGGGCGCGATAACGAAACCCCCCCGAATTGCACGGTTCAGTGTCTTTCGCTAGTCTCGTCGTGTTTCCTCATGCTTTTCTGTTTGACTGCTACTTGTCTGCTTCTCTTTTTTTGAATAGTGCACCCTGGAGGAGAGTACCTACGTGCCTTGAACGTGCCGGGCAGAATCTCCCTCCGTGTCTGTGTCTTCGTGACCCTTGGCGTCTTGTCTCCCTTGATTCTCGAGTTGTTTGGGATGTCCTGCCGAGCACATCAGACCCATTACTCAAGACAGTCGCGGCCTCTGTCTGGAACAGAAGCAGGAAGCCACTCCAACAGATCAGAAGACTTCACAGATAGATGAGGCAAAACTCTCGTTGCTGCTTTCTATTGCGCTTTTCCATCTATCGTTTGTGCGGCTGAATGCTGTACCTACTGTACATCGCGATACTATTTACGGCGTCCACACTCGCTAATATCAACGACCGACAATACACACATACGGGCATAGGCGACGACGTGAACGACAACACTTCGATCGGCTCCATAGCGATACACCGCGGCATTGCCGTTGATTGACTCATTCATACTCTCCTTAAAACGTCCAGTTCATTATTTACAGCTCGAAGTCGATCCTTGATGCGCAATTTGGCAACAAGTTGCGACAACTCCATTTGCCCTGCCATACATCCATACAACCACGTACAGACATCACGCTCTGTATTGCACGTACCGCCATAATTCAACACATATGAGCTCCCCTCCACAATGTATCCGAATTCGCAGAGAGACCCTGCGCGGTCTTTCCCGCCGCCGCCGCCGCCGCCCTTGACCACTCCCAATCAAACTCAGCTAAATCACGCCAATAATATGACCAGCCTTCCGCCGCCGCCGCCACGATATCCGCTCAGTCAGGCCACCATCAATGGTGTTCTCGTGCCCCCGCCTCCAGGCCCTCCCCCGGGCGGTGCCGTCGGCTCACAGACACAGTGGCAGGGCAGTTGGGGTCGCCCCTATGATGGCCGCTCCGGTTTCAACATACCACCCCCGCCCACCAGTAATCCTATCCCATATAACCCTAGACTGCATCACCAGGTATCCAATACCAACCTGTCGTCGATGCCGCTGCCTCCGCCTCCGGCCGATCATGCCAAGTCTGTGAACAGTAGGGCTATGAATGACGATACCGAAGAAGGCCCCCCAATGACCGCCACATACATCCCCATTGGAAATGGCACCTATGGAGAAGGCGTTGGTATTCCGGCCTTCTGGAGCGGTTCACATTCTTCTACTTCGAACCCCTCCATGACCCCAACAAGTGGCAATATGAGCACGGCCACCCCTATGTCGATTGAAGACGGTTGGGCCGACTTCTACGTCAGTGTGCCCCAGACTAAGCAGGCGTCTGCGAGATCCGAACCTCCAATGCATGCGGAGGTACGTCCTGAACCAGTGCCCAACTGGCCTCTTGAGCGCGTCCTTCAGTGGCTCGCAACCAACGGCTTTTCCAAGGACTGGCAGGAGACATTTAGGGGCCTTGATCTCCATGGTGCCCGCTTCCTCGAGCTCGGCAGCCACCGTAAGGGACGCGGCAATTTCGGCATGATGCATCAGTTGGTGTATCCGCGATTAGCTCAAGTTTGTTCGCACAGCGGAACCGGCTGGGACCAAACCCGCGAAAGGGAAGAGGGGAAGAGGATGCGTCGATTGATTCGAAGCTTGGCCACTGGTAAATCTTCCGAATCATCTAAGGCGCAACCACCGCATACCCAGAGGGATTCCCTGAACGGTACGCATGGACCGGGTGCGGGAACCGATGGCGACTCTCCCAACACCCCTATCAAAACGAGCAGCGCCGTTGGGGCAATCACTGGGTTCACATCGAGCATGACAACCGAATTCAATAATCATCGAGCCAACTTAAAGTCTATCGACATAGAGAACAACCGAAAGGGTAGCCCGAGTAGTGCTAGTGACTTTAGCAACGGAATGATATGGAAACATAGTCCTGTTACCAGTCCGAAACCATCATCCTCGCTACCACCATCGTCACCGGCTAGATTCCCTGCGGGTCATAAAGCCCAGAGTAGCGCTGATTCGATTACATCAAACAACCCGAACTACGTTTCTGGCGCACTCGGCAGTCACTTGTCCCCAATGGACCAAGGTGAACGCACGGCCGAGGCAAATTCCACCAAAGATGGAAAAGGACTGTTTGGCCGTCTAATTAAACGCAGGCCGAACGAGAAAGATACGCCTCCTAGCCCTAGCGTATACAAGCCGAGTGTACCGGCGAACGGCACAGGGCTCAATTCCCAGAGGACCTACATCCTGGTCACCATGGATGGTTGGAATTACCGTATGTGTGATGTCACTGAATGCGAGTCTACTCGAGACTTGCAGGCGAGCATTTGCATGAATCTCGGCTTAACCGACCCGGATTCTCTTCAACTGTATCCGACTGACCTCGGGCAAGGGTCGCACGATCAGCCGTTGGGTGACGTGTTCTTCTCTAACCCCAAACGCTCAATAATGGGCTCTATGAAGCTCTTTCTAAAATACGGCGACTCTAGTAGTCGAGGTGCAAATGTGCACTCTCTGCTGGTTCCTCCTGATAATACCGGCGATCAGGCCCGTCTGCAGGGCCAGCGCACGGTGTCTGGCTCTTCGCCGACAACCTCTAGATTCAATACTTCGGCGTCGCATTCGCGACCTAGCAAAGAGCAATTGAACCAGGAATCGGCGCCTGTTACTGTTGTTGGAAGAGAAGTGGATTTTGATCAACCCCGTACCTCTCCGTACGAAGACAAAAAGCAGGACGGTCTGCTACCCCATAGACAAGCGCCGGCGCCGCCAGTGGTTGAGTCAAAAACACTCATCAAAGCAAACTCACTAAGCAAAAGACCAAGTATTAGCAGCAGGTTCTCCCAGGGCGGTCTGGATGGTGTTCCCAGTTCGAGGCGAGTCGGGACATCGACCGATACGTTCGACGGGGGCTTTGAGGCGTCACAAAAGCAACGGCCGACAATGGCCTCGCCTTCAGCAGGCTCGACTCTAGAGGCTTTGGTACACATGGGAAGTACGTGGGGTCTGTCGACGATACCGTCTCCTTCGACGGAACAACAATATACCAAGTCTCCAAATCGCATGAACTTAGGATCATCAGCTACGGTGGACTATCCGGAACAACGAGGTAAGGGCGGTGCTATGGCGAGCGTTGATTTTGGTCAAGTGACCTCAGGTCGTAGTAGTCCACGGTCTGGCTCACCAGGATCCATAACCTGGAGCCGCGGTGATATACCTTTCGTCGTGCCCGACTACTCCCCTGGCGGTTCTCCGATTTCCAGTATGGAAAAGCCTCAGATTGATCCGGTTGCTAAAGTACACCAAACAGCACAACGGGGCTTCCCTGCCACGGATCTCAGTCCAAGTACATCGCGCAGGCCCAGAACCTCAACAGGATTGTCGCATTCAACTAGCGTCCGTCGTAAATCATATGGACCTGATGTTGATTTCACCGAGACCGATGTACAATTCTCCAAGATCACGGAAACTACGAGCCGACCCTCCGAAGACTTGGGGGACGACTCCGACGATGGCTTATTCGCCGTCCCGGTGCGCGGCACGCTGCCGTCACAATCAGTATCCAATATAAAGAAATCCGACCGAGGGAGCGATTCGGAATCTGGGGGTAAGAAACCTAATCTGATGGTGGGAACTTCAAGGTCGAACAAGAAACTGTCCGTATCTTTCGGTTCCCCTAGTACTGCGAATATGCCCGACCTACAGGATGGTTATGAGAATTTGCGCAATGGTCCCAGCTCTCATCGTCGCGCAGCTACGACGCCAGGTCCTGACCAGTGGCAAGCCGACGAGGATAAATTAAATCGACGAAAATCATTTATAGAACGTGACGTGTGGGCCAACCGTCCCCCTCCCGAGGCCCTTTTAAGCGATCTTGATGCTTATTTCCCCGAGCTGGATTTGGATCAACCCGTTCTAGATGAAAGTCAGCTTCAAACGAGTCCTCCGGTATCGCCTATTCCCGAACAAGAGGAACCGCTGCCTAGTCCTACGAATTCGACGATCGAGACCCAACCCCCGCAAGACAGTAGTGACGAAGGGAAGACATTTTACGACGAGGGCGATACACTGGGCTCGGATGAGTCTACACTCAAAGCGCTCGCCCGTCCTGTGTCCACGGTGTCCAGTTCGCGTAGAAGCATACGAAAATCTGGTGGCCTCGGTCGGATGAAATCGATTCGAGAAGTCGCCCGGGGCGCTCATGAAGCGAATAAACGCTTCACCAACTCTTCAGCAATCAGCGGTTCCACTTCCACGTCGATGGTGCAACGCCGCAAGAGTACCAAGATGTTTGGTGCGCATGTCGTGCAGATCCGTCCGGAACGCGGATCCATGATTGTGCCCCAGATACCGCAAGATGTCCTTCCTAAGCGACAGACTACTTTTCGATGGTTCAAGGGTGAGCTCATAGGAAAGGGAACGTACGGCCGCGTGTACCTGGGTATGAATGCGACAACAGGCGAATTCTTAGCTGTCAAAGAAGTCGAGGTCAATCAGAAGGCTGCCGGGGGTGACAAAAACAAGATGAAGGAGCTTCTAGCTGCTCTTGATCAGGAAATCGACACCATGCAGAACCTCGACCATGACAATATTGTGCAATACCTGGGATGCGAGAGGAAAGAAACGAGCATCAGTATCTTCCTCGAATACATCTCGGGTGGCAGTATCGGGTCATGTCTGCGCAAACATGGCAAGTTCGAAGAGCCCGTCGTGCGATCTCTTACGCGTCAGACATTGTCCGGGCTCGCTTATCTCCACCGCGAAGGCATTCTCCATCGCGACCTCAAGGCAGACAACATCCTCTTAGATTTAGATGGCACAAGCAAGATATCGGACTTTGGTATTTCCAAGAAGACTGACGACATCTATGGTAACGATAAATCCAATTCGATGCAGGGCTCTGTCTTCTGGATGGCTCCCGAAGTCATCCGTTCGCAGGGAGAGGGCTACAGTGCCAAGGTCGATATCTGGAGTCTAGGCTGTGTGGTTCTCGAGATGTTTGCCGGTCGTCGGCCCTGGAGCAAGGAAGAGGCTGTCGGTGCTATTTACAAGATAGCTAATGGTGAGACGCCGCCCATTAACGATGAGGTCCGGGCTGCCATTACACCGTACGCCTTGGGCTTCATGCTGGATTGCTTCACCGTGTAAGTTCTCACCTTTCCCTTTCCCATCAGTGCATTACGATTAGAGCGTCTAGAGAGCTGACCATCTTCATAGAGACCCACAGGATCGTCCGACTGCAATGCACCTCCTCCGAAACCACGAATTTTGCGAGTTGGATACTAATTACAACTTTTATGATACGGAGCTTTATGCCAGGATCCGGGGAACATTTGCAAGTTAAACAGCATGGCTATTATATCCCGTGGACCGGACCGACTGCTCTGTTAAAAAGTTTGGATATGGAATTACGAGAGTACGCGAGTATTAGGCATAGCTAGCTACTATGATGCCTTTTTGTATATGTGGTCGAGGCCATGATGGTTTGGTAGCGAGTAGTGTTTGCGATGCAAGTCGTCGTCGGATCTCGTTAGCATGGCGTTCCGGCTTGTTGCTGCTGTCTAAAGTCAGACTTTAGACGCATCAGGACGTCAGCCGGCCCTCGCTATGCAAGTCTTAGCTGGGTTGCTGGTTGTTTGCGACTGTAGACAGACGCAACGAGGGGGTGAGGGGGGCCATGATTAATTATGATTATAGATAGTTCTCTGGTCTATAGAACTGTGGTGTTATGCCAAATAGCAATGCTTGCATTGCGTCTTGCATTGCGTCTTGGACGGTTCTGAGACGGTTAAGTGGAGGCGATTGTCTATTGCAATGCGAGTAGATATATCACACCGCGGGCATCTGATGTCAAAAGGCTCCGCGTTATTCACCTACCCTTTTTTTATAGGGCCCTCACGGGAGAGAGTGCAGGACTTATGGTGGGAAAGGGCTTGTGATGTAAAGAGAGTTGAAGACGAGGACAAAAACACAGAGAGGGGAAGGCTGGGGAGAGATTTGTATTTATTACCTAGTATTCACAGAACGCTGTTCCTCTCACCCTCCCCTCTCTTCTTCGTCTTCGTCTTCGTCTTCGTCTTCTTCGGATTATTCCAAATCAATCAATTGATGAACCACCATTCAAGTTTGTCTGCGTATTCGATAGGATACGCTCGTACGCGCCACGAGTACTGGTGATCTTTATATCTGAGCCTTTGAGTGCCTGGTCTCCCACATAAAGCGGGAGACGCGGTGATATCTTGAACTCTTGGTACTATGTACAGTCTACGTATACGGCCACGGCACAAAAAGAGAGAGTGAAGAGATGCGGCCACGATAGTGTAAAGTACTCTTTGATAGATCATAGGGAATGCCGACCAACTCCGACCGGAAAAGTCTCAATAAAATCCCCCAAAAATTGGCCGAGGAGCTTTGCTCCGAAATCAGTAGTCCTAACAGATCAATGGGCTATAATACGGCGGGGGTGTGTAGGATTCTCATCATAGTCAGACCTGACGAGCTCGTCAACCTCAGAATAGCAAACTCTCACGTGCAATAACCCATGACAGTTTTGTGCCCTAGGGTTTGTTCTCTCGGGGTTCTCAAACGGGCTGTTCACCTGAATTCAGTCTTCAGATAAGTATGTTTAGGCAACACACGTGTCATGCGTAAGAGTCTAGACATAGCCGACCCAGCGTGGCCACCAGCTAAATAAGGGTGCACGTCTAGATAGATACCTATACCATCTCGGTACGTAGGAGGATCAATTGCCATCTCAGACTCACGACTACTATCTAGAGCCATCTTTCACTCATTGCGGTTATCCATCCACATAGGCCAACGTGTATGTGTATGTAATTATCTGTAATTTACGTGCGAAGAATCGCTATCTATCTAATGCTACGACTTCTCGAAGGCACCCCGTCGGCTCTCATGAGATGATCTCTGTCCCGTTCGACTTCAGCCAAGCTAGTAATCAGTGTATGATTCAGAAGCCGGAGCGGTGCGGACCTCCGCCGCCTTTTATGGTTCCGGAGAGGCGCAACGTCATACTTACAGAACGGCTTTTTTACTGCATTTAGATTTGCTAGATAGGACATACTAAAAAAAAAAGGAAAAGAAAAGGCGGCTGGAGACACGGAAATAATACCACCTATCTAAGACGGGATAAGTTAAAGAGAAGAGTGGCGCTCTCCTCTCGTCCGGAATGCTGAGAAGGGGGGGGGGGGGGGAGGACATGAAACGAGGGATATTTACAAACCTCCAGGTCACGTTGCTATCTATTTAGCATCTCATTTCGAACCGGAGAAAACCTAGTCTAACCCGGGAGTCTGCCAACTAGACTAACGGAAGTTCAGGAAAAACGGCAAAACACAATCAGCTGTTGGAAAGCTTCACTCTCCTCGTTCTCCCGGCTGGCCGCGTCGCTGCATCTCCATCATGGGTCTATACAAAACCTTGAGCGATGACATCGAGGAGGTTGATTTCATAATCGTGGGTGGTAAGTGTCTATAGACCCTAGACCGGCGTGTTGTATAGGCAGCGGCCCCTTCACTCACACACTCACACATTCACAAACAGGCGGCACGACCGCGTGTGTCGTAGCAACGCGATTGACCGTGGCCGATCCGACGCTATCGATCTTGGTGATTGAGCAGGGACCGGATAACTACAATGAACCCATGATCACGACGCCGGGCATGTTGTTCAACAACTTCCTGCCGGGCTCCCGGTTCGCGCAGATCCACAGGGCAGGTAAATCCGAGCATATAGCCGGGCGGGAACTCATTGTGCCTTCGGGCAGTGTCCTCGGCGGCGGGTCATCGATTAACTTCATGGTGTAAGCCAAGTCTTTTTCTTTCTTTCCTTTTTTTTTTTTCTTTTTTTCTTTTTCTTTCTTTCCTTGTTTTCTTTGTAGATTTGGGAGCGGTTCTCAAGTCCACTTTGCTTAGCCAACGTCAGGTACACGCGCGGTCAGCGAGACGATTTCGACGCATGGGATGCCACGGGATGGTCTGCCGATGAACTCTTCCCGTTCATCAAAAAGGTATAACAACGTCGTGCCCCCTGTCTACCGGTCATCGTTGCCTCCACGGCGACAACCACATCCAGCAAAGCTAATTCGGGCCAAAAAACAACTGAAGTTGGAAACCTATCACGGCAGCGAGAGAGACGAGGCGACGCACGGCTATCACGGGCCCGTCCAGATCTCCGACGGCCTGACGAGCGCGAAGAGAGTCGTCAAGGAGATCCTACGCGCCGCCGAGGAAGTCGGATACCCGACGGTGCCCGACCTGCAAACGCTGGACGTGAACAACGCTTGGGCGCCTCTCAAGCGCTACATTACCCTGGAGGGCAAGCGGTCCGATGCCGCGCACATGTACCTGCACCCCGTCCTCCGCGACGGCAGGCATCCTAAGCTCCACGTCCTGGTGCAGTCACAGGTCATCCGCGTGCTCTTCGACAAAGACAAGCGTGCCTACGGCGTTGAATACAGGGCGAATCCCTTTTTCCAGGACAAGGACGCGCCGGTGGCGCCCGTGCCCACGCGCACCGTCCGCGCGCGCAAGCAGGTACTGATGGCGGCCGGCCCGTTCGGCACCCCCCAGATCCTCGAGCGCTCTGGTATCGGCAATCCCGAGATTCTCAAGAGGGCGGGCGTGCCGGTGCTGGTAGATCTGCCGGGCGTCGGTGAGAACTACCAGGACCACCATACCATGTCCTACCTCTACAAAGCGACGCTGGAAGACCACGAGGACATGACGCCCCTTCTGTCGGGCAAGCTGAGCCTGGAAGAGGCTCTGAGGACTGGGGATCCGCGTGTCGGATGGAACTCGATAGATGCCTCAGGCAAGGTCCGCCCTACGGACGAGGAAGTGGAAGCCCTTGGCCCGGAATTCAAGGCGGCTTGGGACAGGGACTTCCGGAACAAGCCCAATCGCCCACTGGTCTACATGGCAGTATATCTCGCGTGAGTCCCCCGTTTCTTTTCCCGCTCTTTTTTTCCCTTGTGGCTTGGCTCCGGGATGAACACGGAGTTGAACGGAAAAAAAAAAAAAAAAAACAGTTCCAGTTCCTCCAGCGGCTTGATGCTGGACGGCAACCACATATCCATCTCCATGCACGCGGCATACCCTTACTCGCGGGGCCACATCCACATCACCGGACCGGGACTGGACGACGCGGAAGACTTCGACTCGGGATTCTTCGGCGACCCGGGCCACGTCGACCGCAAGATGCAGTTGTGGGCCTACAAGAAGGGCCGGGAGATCATGCGGCGGCTCTCCATGTACCGCGGCGAGAACCAGCTCACGCACCCGCCCTTCCCGCCGACGTCGCCAGCCTACTGCCGCACGCTCGACGACGGCGAGGCGTACGACCACGCCCACGTCGAGGACCTGGCGTACACGGCCGACGACGACCGGATCATCGAGCAGTTCGCGAGCGAGAACGTGCTGACGACGTTCCACGCGCTCGGCACGGCGAAGATGGGACCGCGCGACGCGATGGGCGTGGTGGATAACGACCTCAATGTCTACGGCGTCAAGGGGCTGAAGATCGTGGACATCAGCATCGCGCCTATGATTGTGGCTGCGAATACGGGTAATACTGCTTTTGCCATTGGGGAGAAGGCGGCGGATATCGTGCTGCGGGAGCTGAGGGCGAGTAAGAGTAAGTAAGGCGGGGGTGGATGTGGATGTGGATGAGGAGTGCGGAGTGCGAAGGGGCAAGTGGGAATGATGGGGGACTTTTGTCAGCGCTGTACTTGTGGGTGTAAGTATAGTCAGGACAAGACAAGCCGGCAAGGTCAGGTTATCTTATCTTATCCTAATATTGAGCTTATTTTCCTTCCTTCCTTAAGTGCCTGTCCTATGCGAATAGTGGTTATAGGTTAGGAGTTTTCTAAGGTTAGTTACCCACACGACCGCTAAATTTTCGTTGAACTGCTGCGCGTCGTGCTTGGAGATATTTAGTATCAAGCGTGATATTGTTGAAACCCAGCGCCAGTCGTGGACATTCACCTATCTATCTAACCTTAGATTAGTGAGGTGGAAATGAAACAGAGGCTGACTGACTGACTTGGCCGGGCACCGGGGTTCTGAACCCGGAGGGAAAGCGGCGCCACATTTACGGAGGTCCCACTCGGACAAGGAAGGTATCTAGACTTCCGGCGCTGGACGGCCGCTTCCTCGCCGGAATGGAACAACGTCCCATGTCCGGATGGCGAGCCACACTTATTAGTATCAGAACAAGACAAATTACCATGCTAGTACTAACCTCGGAAATATATTCTAGACAGTGAGTATGGGGAGAGAGATAAAAGATAGATTCACGAGTTGCAAAAGACGGAAATAGATGTGTTTTTTCCGGGTTTTCTATTCGGGGTTTGTTCGAACGACTATCTAGTCTACCACCTGGCTGCGAACGGAAAAACCCTCTCTTCCTGCCTTGAGCGAACGCGCCTCGTTCTTCATCCATCGTTATCATACAAGTTCCTCGTCAATCCCCTGTGCTTCCGGGAGACGCTTCATTCCTTCGTTACGTTTGTATTCGTATTCGGTAGTCATTTGACATCGTTATGACTGACTGACTCATTGTAAAAGTGCGTGTGTGTGTCCGATGAAATTCCATTAACTCCCAAATCAAATTTTTTTTTCGAATTTTTGTTTATACTCCATTTTTTTGTGATTTTGTATGTGTTTTCGTGCGTACTGAAGTGAAACGATGCAGTGATGCTGTCGACGTGATTTGGGGTACTGGACGTTGAACAGACTGGCGGAGTCGATGTTAGTATGAAGACAAAAGGAGATGAGAATACAGGAGGAAAAGAAACTTACTGTGCCGATGAGGAGAGGAGAGATCAGTAACGCATTGATGCCAAAAGAGAACAATGTGAACCAGAGAAGAGAGAGAAAGCCGACAAGAAAAAACCCACGGTGACAACGGCAAGTCTCTCAAAGGATGTACGAAGAATCCCGAAAGAACATGCCCGATGGGCTGTCGGTGATCGTGGACGACTTAGTCGTGGCGGTAGGCGAAGTCAACACAGGAGATATTGTTTTCCTCAAAATCCGCTTGGGTGTTCGGGGAAAGAGGTGGGGGAGCCTGTTGAAAACTTGGAACACTTCCACGACGCGGGATGCGACGCTGGGAGAAAAACTCTTTGGTGTTCATATTGACACTGGAAGGCTTCTTGACGGCCGGGGCTGAGTATGGGCGCTGAGGAACGCGTGCGGCCATGGCAGCAGTAGGCTCCGCTACGGAGAGGGCGTCGGCAGGGGACTGCTGAGCGAGAGATCCTCCGGTAGCACCCTGGCTGGTAATCGTGTCGACCTCGTGGGTGGGCGCATCAATGTGAGGATTCTCGTTGGTAATGTGTTCGTGAGCAACATTACCGTTGGCGCTGGCATGCGATTCGACGTGATCGTCCTGATCAATGACCTGTGTGGCAGCGGCTGATCCGTCGTCGTTGGTGGTCGAATAACCAGAGTCAGAAGCGACAGAATGAGCGGCGTCGTGGACCGGAGTATGGTGGCCGAACATGGGCCACTCCGGAGAAGAGGCCGCGGACCGATCCGAATGGGCTTGGTTGAGGCCGGTTTCAAGATCAAACGCCTGAGGGTGGCCGTCCAAAACTTCCCGCGAACGCTGCCGCTCTGCGTTGTGCTTAACGCGTGCGCGGCGGCGGAATCGGATGAGGTCCATGAAGCCCTCGTGCACCAGCACAAATAGACACATGAGCATAATCACTCCAACTGCCGCCAGAATAACCACCAGGATGGTAAAGATCGGGTTAAAAGTTTTATCAGAAGTGCTGCCTCCAGAGCGAGGGTAGATACCCTTAGCATAGATGGTGGACGACAGAACGGTCGGTCCAAAATAGGTCACGATATGCGCAGGAAGCGTAGTGACGTTGGCCGTAACTCCAACGATACCGGTCTTCAGGCGGCCTTCTGCGGCGGGGAGAATGGCCTGCAAGGGATCGCCAATGGCCGATCGGACAATGAGATAGATGAGACCGGAAACGATCAATCCGGTAAAAACTGCCTTGGTATACATCCTTGCGACGATGTGCAGAAACGATGTATCGGGAGTGGTTGGGGGGTAGAGAGATAAATTCAGTTCAAGACTGATTAAAAGGGGGCTCTGGCAAAGAGAGGTGGTAGGATATGAAAAAAGGTGTGGACCGAGGAGAGAGAGAGTTCGCACGGGAACGCGGAGGGTAGAGAATAGATAGCGGGTGTGATCAATGAAAACGGTAGAGGGTAAGGAAGCGGAAGTGGTCGAGAAAAAAAAAGAGGAAGAAGGGAAGAAATCAAGAGGTGTGTGTCGGGTCAGCAGAAAAGAAGTAGACCAAGCTGGCTTGGGTGTGGATGGATTTGGGCCTCATAGCCTTAGCGTGCTTGCCGTTTTTTTCCTGGGACTACGCTGCCATTTAGTTACTTAGGTACCTTCATAAACCTCGTCGTTGCCTGGGGAGTGTAGTGCGTTGTCTACGCCTTTTCGCGTTTTTATGCGCGCCTGCCCTTCGCTGTAAGTAGATCCCTCAGGTACCGGCAGCACCCAAGTAGGTGCCTATGCCTCAGTCGTCTCGCGTACATCCAGGTATTTATCCTTTTACGCGTGCCTGCCTTCTTTACTCTGACAATGGCACCGGTAGCGTGTACTTCCTCGTTATGAGATGTACTGATGTACTTCTGCTGCCATGGCAATGGTGAATGGTGGGTAGCCCATCTGGCCATTGCCCCATTACCGCTTGCATTCATTCACTCGCCAGCTGGCGGTAATAATTTCGAGTTCGTAATCAGCACACACAATGTAAGAGCAGTAGGGCTTAAGCTTGAAATGGTAGTAGCATTTTACCAGCCTTGGCCCGATGTACAGAGTTCCTGGCTCCTCTCTGGACGAGGACGTAGTCCGCGAGTAGGGATAGATGGCCTGTTAGCTCTTGCTGTCTTCCCATCACAGTTGAACTGTTATTCATCGTCTTGACGTTCATTACAAGATAGAAGACTTGACAAAGACGAGGTATCGGGCACATGGGCCTATAGCCCCTATCTTTATTTCTCGTCTCTACTCAGGCCGATTGTATCTTGACAACACCAAATACCGTTGGCGATTTGGAGTAATTCATCTGCAGACATCTCCCAAGAGAATAGGAGGCCATTAGCAAGCCATAGAAGACTTTCCTTAGTTCCTATGTGTACCCCTTTTCCAAGGACCCGCCACCCCGGCGCTTGCTAGGTACTTTTGATCTTTTTTAACATGCTGAAATCGTCGCTGAAGTGACTCCGCTATCATGCCGCCTAGTCTACCGTACAGCCCAAGTATTCCTTTTGCTACAAAGGGTCGGGACCACTGTTACTTCGTTTGCAGATGCAGTGACCCAGCAATAGTATACTGAGCGACGTGGAGGCTAACACGTGACCGCCTCGAAACCCGTCACCATCGGATCGTCGCATTGGAAAATATTACTACAATAAGGATCGCGCGACTCTCGGTAGCTAGTTTTCTTTATATAAAACTATAGTGCAACGATCTGGTCACAAAACTCATGTGTGAAAAAATGCAAGTGAGAGTATTATTATTGTGCGCGCGTAGGAGCGCCCCATTTAGGGGTAAAGCATACCGCGACAACATACTACTATCCGAGACAAGAGATGGCAGTAATCACCAGAAATTCCATAGTAGCGCACAGCGCAGTTCGCACTTTACAGCAACTTGGGGAATGGAAGAATAATTAGGACCCAAAGAAGTCTCCCTCACCAATCATCCGGATCCATCAAACTTCCCCAAGTAAGAATAAAAGCTTGACACGGTTTTCATCTTGATCTCTCAGCCGCCTTAATCTTAGAGAACAAGTCGACAAAGACGCCCGGCTCCTGGGCGCCATTGACATTGTGCACACCCTGGATGGTGAAGTTCGGAACTCCCGAGATACCCTGCATTCTAGCAGCCCGGACCTCACGATCAACCTCGGCCCCACCCTTGCCGGTCTCCAACCACTCCTTCACCTCGCTCGGCGTCAAGCCCGCCTTCTCGGCGGTACTGATGAGCGAGGCGTGGGATGTGATATCGCCATCGCTCTCGAAATACGACTTGAACAGCTCCAGGACAACACGGTTCTCGACATCGTTTCCTTTCGTCTTGCCTAACTGGATCAGGCGGTGAGTATCCCGGGTATTACCGGTGCGGCTGGCGAAGGCAAAGTTGATCCCTTCTTCGCGGCCGAGCTTGGTCAGCGCTGTGTGGATGTAGTCGGCCCGCTCGGGGCCGAAGCGCTCGACTAGTCGCTCGGGGAGCGGGACGCCGACGGCAGGCGCCGACGGGTCGAGATAGAAGGGCGCCCAGCTGATGGTGAAAGTGTCGTTTTGGGCGGCCGGGTAGGTCTTGCGATACAAATCGATGGCGCGATCGAGGCGCTTCTTGCCGATGTAGCACTATATCACGGAGTTAGAGTTGTATTTTTTTGGTATTTTTCTTCAGTGTCAAGGTTGATAATGAAGGATGGATGGTACTTACCCAGGGACAGACAGTGTCTGACACGATCTTAATACTGAAGTTTGTCATCTTGCAAGGTTTTATAGATATGCGCTTGTCTGTTGGATGCAATGGTAGATCTATCTAGCTTTATGCGACTCTCCAAAGATTGCGACGATAAAAATGTTTCTTAGTCTAAGATGCTCATGTAAGTAGCTAAAATTCCCTCTCTCAGGGGCCCTTCTACTTATACACGACGGGACGGTAAATCCGAGCTGAAAAAGCTGACAAATGCTGATGGCAGAATCTTCCTGTAATCTGACGTCATGTTCAGCTGGGTCCACATTATTCCCATTATTTAGATGAACATATCAAATCTGGCTCTTTATTCGAGGAGCTTTTCGACGATGGTTATTGTTCTTTGAAAACGTCGCGATTGTGGAGGACATTTTGAAATAGGTACCTAACCTAGTTAGTTAACCTGGTGTGTACATTTGCAGCGGCTAAAATCACGGCTTCGTGCTAACCTAGTAAGATCCGTACGGTGCGTTCGAATGCCCTTGAAACTGTGTTTCTCGGCTATTCAATCCTCTAGTGGCCGTTCAACCCGCTCTCTTCTAGGCACGTTGGAATTCAGGCGGGCGGAAACCGTTATGCACGGATAGCGTTACCGTTCAACACGCTAAACCGTTTTCAAACTCGGTAAGCAGATATACCGCACACTGTAGTCATGGACTTTGGTGGGTTATGTAATTAGTGGCATAAGTATCTACAGATTACTTTTGACCGAAATCGTCGTACCCTCGGGTTCTGCTCGGGCGCTACTCTTTAGTTCCCGTCCCTTCCAAATTCTTGCCTCTCGACAATCACACACATTTCTTCCACATTTTGTGGCATTGAACATTCATACAATTGGCAAGAAGCCGACACGCACTAACTATATACATACACCTTCAATTATCAATCAAGAATGAAGCTGAAACCCATCAAATGGAAACGCTACATTTTGCTCTCGGACCCTCGTCAAGGAATTGGACTGGGACGGGGACATGTACATCGCGAAGCCACTCGCCAAACCCTTTCCCCAGCGAATCCAATCTCGCCGAGCTGCTCACGCCTCTTCCCAGCGCTCCATAAACAACAAAGTGCACCGCCCTGATCTTCGGAAACTCGACTCTCTCAACATGGAACCAGTCCTGCCAGTCATTGCGCATCATCTCTTTTAATTTGCTTCTCGTCAAGAAACTTCGCAGCCACTCCCATACCTCCTCGGTGTCGTAGATCGCGCGCGGCGTGAACCCCACGTTGACGTTTGCGCCCTTGTCGCCTGAGCGCGCGAGCACGATGTCGCCAAACGGGATGGTCCTCGACGGTCCGAAAGAGGAGAGCGCGCGCGGTGAGACGGGGTCGTAATTCTCGCGAGGCGCAAGCGCTTCCGTGATGCGTGGCGGGCCGACGACTTGCTGCTCTGCGACATCCCCCTTTAGACCTAGGAGGTTGATGGACTCTTGTATCCGATCTTGCGCCACGAGCGCGGGAAAGTAGCCGAGGAAGGGGACCGGGTTCGCTAGCAACCGTGTGTCCAGTGTTCCGTTCATACCGGGGAAATGCTGCACTAGACGCGGAGATGAGATGCTATGTAAGTTCTTTGCTTACTGTTTGGATGTATGATGTCCGTACATTCCAAATGAACGAGGGCCGCATAACCTACTAAAATTATGCCCAAATGCTTTAAGCACACTCCGTACGGCCTCGGCACTTTGCGCCTGCACGAAGATGCGCATGGAAGTGGTAGACGCCAATTGCGACCGCGGGTCCTCCTGCGGAACGCCCACGCGCTGGAACTCCAGGAGATCAATGTCCTTGGCGACATCCCATTCCTCCAGCTGTCTTCGCATCTGCGTCTCCTGTAGATCCCATTTATGTTTCGTCGCGTATCCCGTCGCGTTCAGCGTGTGCTCACCCTGCCAGCCGCCACGATAGAACACGGCGAGCTTCGTCGTCGGTGGAGGCGGGTGACCCCTAACACCACTCACAAGAACACGATGAACGCCAACCTGGCGCAATGTCACGTTAGTGATATCAGCCTTGACGTCGCTATTCAGGTATATATTCCCCTGCAACTCATACAATAACTGGCATTTCACGATCTCCTCAGTCACGAATCCATTCAGCGCCTCGTGCTTCGTGAGGACTGCATCTCCGTTGGCGGCGATCTCGGCTATGGGGCACCCGAGGTGTAGTAACTGCTCGACGGTGTATTGGTCGAAACCTGCAAAGTTACCGCCTGTTCCATATGTGGAGCATTCAATCAGATGTCCGGCTACCAATGCACCGGCCAACTGGTCGAAATCGTCGTCTTTCCAATCATGCCACCATTGCGCCGCGCCCATGACGGGCGATGCATCGGCCACGCGACCGCATATGATGATGTCCGCGCCTAGGTCCAGTCCGCGACGGATAGCCCGACATCCCAGGTAGGCATTAGCCGCGACGATTTTCTTCCTCGGGTCCTGCAAGAAATCATCCGTGTCCTTGATAAGCTTCACCTGCTCATTGACAGAGTCAAGATGCGGCAAGCTACCCGAGCTACCCCGCTTAACCATATCGTGAACATCAGGTAACAGATTATCCCCTTCCACATATGCGATTTTCAGATCGTACCCCTCTTCAGCCGCCAGCTCATGAACGGCTAAAGCCAGCCCTCGCGGATTTAAACCGCCGCCGTTGATGACGACTTTGATTCTTCCATCATTGATTGTCTTGAGGGATAATAGGAGACCAGTATATGCTGAGGATACGTAACCCGGATGACTGCCCTGCGCATAGGCCTCGGCGAACTGAGCCATGTTCGCCTCCGCTAGATAATCGCCGGTGATGACGTCGACGGGGCCTGCGGTCGCTTGCGCTAGCATCAGCTCGCCCGGATCCGGGGCGGCGCCGGAACAATTGGCGATACGGATGGGTCGCCGTGGTGAAGACATGATTTGTTAATTATGATTTTTCTGAACTTTTTCCGTCACGCGTTTTTCACTGATATATATATATATATATAATAATCATATTAGAAAAGTAGGTAGGCATTTTACCATGAGGTAAAAAAAAGCGAATCTAGTTTAACTAAGTAGACTATATGAAAGCGCATTATCGTATCTCCCCCTCTACTTATGCTCCCCCTCCCCCCGCCGAAGTTCAATCCCTGCACGTAACTAGGTTAACCTAATAGGACGAAGAAGTGGATGGAAGATCAAGAAGACGAACCTCGGCTAAACGAGACAACAATTATACCTAGTCAAGGCCATTTTCAGGAAAGCGAGTTCAACACCACGTAATTACTAACTGCATCATAGAAAATGGTATTACCTATTCCAAGACAGTTGGTTAATAGGTTGCATCGCATTCTCTCACCCGGAAGATATGGAAAAGATATGGAATAGAACTCTGATAGATGGGATACTCGCATATGTACCCAATTGACACCGTCAGGAACTGACAGGATGGCTCTGGGACTGTTTCCGGACTCTAGATAGACTAGATAGGCACTTCTCCAAACGGGGAGCCTTTTGGGTCATCTACGACTCCGTACGAGAAATAACTAGTGGTATGGTAACTTGAAACCGGTGTGATCAGTAGAAACCTGTTGTTCAGGATGGGGTTTATCGAGCATGAACTAGATGCACATGGGATGTGACTTGGCCAAGCTCGTCGTCTGCACGATGTAGAATGCATTGGATGTAAGCGCGAGAGAGGTACCACCGACATGGGACTTCTTCGTGAAATAAGGGTAAAAGCCCCGCCACAATGTAGCAAACGGTTATTCATAGAATCACATCTTCGATTTCAAAGGAAAATGAGAGTAGATAGGTAGAGCATCAGGGCTTCTAAGTTGGACTGCCCGCTACTGTGATGATATTAAAAAAAAAAAAAAAGTATGATCCAGCCATTTGTGTCTCGTCGTCGCGTTTCCAGCATCTTAGCAGTATGTGAGTATATGCGAAATCTACTTTAGGTATATCCCCGTGAAGAAGAGAACAAGGGAAAACGGTGCCGGCCCTTCCGTATTCAAACACCTGGGATAAACCAATGGAGCCTCCATCATCAATCAAACAGTCTATACAGATTTCAAAGCTTCGCCGCCTTGGTCGATTTCGCCTTCATCATCTCCTGCTCCACAAGCGACCAAGCGAGTTCACCCAGCGGTATGAAGGCCACAGCATACTTCTGCGCCTCAGCACTACTCGCCTGCCGCGTGGCATATCTAGCAGCAATGCCCTGCGTGATCGCGGCCAAGCGAAACACAGCAAACGCCATAGCCCAGCGCATATCCGGCTTCGGATCCCACCCCGCCGCCTCCTCATACCATTCCAGCACCATATCCGGCGTCGGGAGTCCCGGCGTCGCCCCGGGCAAAAAGGCGTCTACCTTGGGGTTATACGACCGACTAGCATCCTGCGAGAAAAAGGGCATGAGGAGATTCCCCAGATCCGAAAGTGGATGGCCGATGGTACTCATTTCCCAATCCAGCATGCCGATGACCCGCGCCTCGGTCTTATGGAAAACCATGTTGTCGAGTTTATAATCTCCATGCACGAGCGTCGCGCGATCGCGCGGCTGCCGCGCCTTATCCGCGAAGAAGGCGAGCAGATCGTCGAAGTGCGGGATCTGGCCCACCGGACTCTTCGTATCGACATCCACAGCCCGCGACTGCGCGATACAGATCTGTTTCCAGGTCGCTAGTTGGCGATCGTAGAACCCGTGGTGCTGTCCAAAGGACGCCAGCCCCGCCTTCTCGAAATCCACGCTGTGGAATCTCGCCAGCGTCTGCACGGCGGCGCGCCACAACCTCGTCCGTTCCTCGGCCGGGACATCGGGGACGGAGAGATCCTCGAAGATCCGCCCGTCTAGGAATTCCATGATGTAGAACGGGGTGCCGACTATGGACGCATCCTCACATAGACAGTACGCCTTGGGCACGGGCACGTCGAGCGGGCCTAAAGCGGCGATGATCCGGTACTCTCTCTCGACTTTATGCGCCGTCTTGGAGAGGAGGTTGCCCGGCGGCTTTTTGCGCAGGACATAGCGCTTCTGGTCGGCTGATGTTAATTGATATGTCGGGTTCGATTGCCCGAATCCGAACTGCTTTACGTCGAGCGGTGTTTTGATCTCGGGGACGTGTTGGTTGAGATATTGCTCGAGAGCCTTTATGTCGATTGGTTGCCTGACGCGTCCGGCCATGTTTTGATTGCTTGTTCTCTTGTCGGTCCGCCACTGCCTGCTCCGTGCGGTTGAAGGTGGATTGATAGGTGCTGCCGAAGATGGATGGCGGCAATCCCCGTCTGTTGATGTTTGAATAACTAACCTAGTGGTTATACACTGCTGCTACGGCATTGTGTAGACCATCGGTATGTATGAATCGGTTGTCCACAGCACGATGATGGACGATGGATGTTTTGGAGCCGAGGCATAGCTCGAAAAGCTCGGCTCCTTCTCCGTGTCCAATTGGGGTTTGGACACTGTCTGATAGTCAATGCGGAGCAGAACCGGGGACAGAACCGGGAACCCGGGATGCTGGTCTGGGGTTACGCATCTCGGCTGGCACGGACCCTAACTGTGCCATTAGTGCGAAGGACACTCCTAATACTGTAAAAAGAGCCTTGCGTTTTAATGGGGTCCATGCGCTACGTGAATATCTATCTATGCAGGTTATGCAACAAATAAGCTCACCAGAGCACCCGCAGATCGTCACATCGCAAAACTCAGAAGCCAATTGCGTCAAACCAGCTTCACGAACCGGGTTCCCACCACCCACCCACACATCCAGCAATGCGCGGCGTCGCCTCTTCCCTAGTAGGGGCCGGTCAGCTGGGTCGACTCGGCACCAGAGGCAGCAGATACGTCTGCCGACAATGCCGAGCTATTCAAATCAGCGCCGTACCAACAACCGAGTCGCCATACCGGGATCCTTTCGCTTCACCCGCTAATGCTTCCAGAGATGTCGCCGGTATGCATTGTCTATATGTCGTATGTGTATGGAATATCCAGAACGTGCTGATTCAAAAACAGACGCTCGTTTCGAAGTGCTGGGCACTCCATACTCTATGCTCTCAGTGACTTTATCCGCCTCCCAGAAGCTTTATACCCGGCGCGGTACTCTCGTTGCCGTGTCCGGGAAACCAGAAAATGTGAGCAAAGATAAGATTGTCGCCCCATGCCGTGCGAGCGTTCTTCTAACCCGGGCGTCCTAGGCACAATCCACCCTCTCGATCCTCCCGCTATTGGCACGAGCTGCCACAGGCGTACCTTTCCTCTACCAACGAATAACCTCGACCACGCCGCTGACCGCGCTAATATCTACGAAATCCCCCACCACCACAATGTCCGTGCTGCATTTAGACGGGACGACGGACTGGATGGTATCCCAAAGGGCAGCTCTCCTCGCCTGGACAGGCCACACGCTCGCCGTAACGCCGCGGATTCGACGCCAGCTCCCCCTCGCGCACTGGGGTTCGTCCGAGTTAACAGGTCGAGGTCTCGCCGCTCTCTCGGCGCCGGGCCATATATACCGGCTCACTCTCGGCGACGGGGAAGAAATCGTGCTGCACCCCGCCAACGTAGTAGCCTACACGATCACGAAGCAGCCACCGTTACCCTTCCGATTCAAGAGCTCGAGCATCAGGTTTCAGATCCCCTCCGTGACGACCTGGCTTGAGACGACAAAATTCGTTCAAAATATCCGACAGACCGAGACGTACAAGTTCATTGCCCGGACGTTATATATCATGCGGACGACCGCGCGCCGCACAATCTGGGGCGATAGACTGTTTCTCCAGTTCCGCGGCCCGATGACGATCCTCATGTCGAGTCGAGCCTCGCGCATCAGTGATGTATTGACGAGCGCGGACGTCAACGAGATCGCTGATGCCCCGGCCGGCACAGTCCCCGCGGCCGTGGAGCTCGCTACGAGACCCAAGTCCGCCGAGGAACCTGCGAAGCAGCAGGTGACGAATCTCCGGATTAGCTCGGTTACTATTGGGCCGGATGGCAAGGCTCGTTTTGAACCCTTGGAGAGTCTGAAAGAATTTGAAAAACGGTGAAAAAAAAACAAAAGAGTTTGATACCAACGCATTACGACGTGTACGACTAGGGAAGAAGAAGAAGAAGGAGAAGAAGAAGGAGAAGAAGAAAAGAAAGAAAGAAAGAAAGAGAATAGCCATAGAACGTGTATATTGAAATGTTAAAGTCAAGCTTCTCTCTCTGAGAGAGCGTAGATTTTGAAACAAGTCGGCCCACTCCCTGGTGAGAGACCGCGGCTTAACTACCCATTTTTCTTTTTCCTTGTAAACAAAGCCCCCCCCCCCCAAAAAAAAAAAAAAAAAGAAAAAGAAATCATCATTATATCCTGCATGGCTTTTCTTCCTTCCTTCCTACCTATCAAATCAAAAAAAAAAAAAAAATTCATATTCAGATCTTTCTAGTTAACGACTTCTAGATTATTGTCTTGTTCAATGCTGAACGGACGTGTTAAAACTTGACTTTTGGGATCAAGACATTGAAGCCCTGTTTTTATAATGTTCTTTTGAATACAGACAACCTCTTGTGTGGTATCTTTTTTTTCGTGAGTAGATAGATCCGATAGATTTGTACCTAGTCTAGGTAGGTAGGTAGGTATGCTTCCGCCGCATCTAGGTATTCGTGATTCACGGCTAGATGCGCTTGCCTGAAGCACATGTATATATGTATGTAATATGTATGTATGTATGCCCACTCCCGCTTCGCAACATCGCCCGCTGGCACATGTGTTGACTGTCTATTATCAGTCAATTCAATTCACTAGTTTAACAATAATAATAACCATGACTCCTGCGCCCTCGGATATTCTTTGCCGGTAGATCGATTCGGTTGCTGGATTTATTTCTTATTACATATTTCTCGACGCCGCGGCTGCACGTCACGTATGTAGGTATGAAGGTAGGTATATATATATATATATATACAGTCTGTATAGGGATGGTAAATGGGTATTAGGTAGGTAGTTATGTAGATGTTGTATGCAGCTAGCGTATACTATATAGCCATGTCAATCCGCTGACTGCCGAATAACCCGGGCGGTTCTAAATACCTGCCTATCGTGATAACCTACATATGTATCAGGTTCGTCAAGGTAAGAAGATAGTTACATACCTGTTTTTTGTTAATGTGCCTATCGGTCTTATTTCCCCTACGGGAGCCGCCGTGATAGTTAACTACCATAAAGTATGGAAGTGATGCATAAGACCTAGCACGCCATCACTCTTCCTTCACCTCCTATAATCTCACATCAGATCGGTGGGAAGATGTCAGTTGGATCTATCTCCCTAGCCCCCCCCCCCCCTGGATGTCAACATTCACGCATACGTAAGAAGCGGTCCATGTAAAAGATGGGTAGTTAGTTATTTGGGCAGTGTATTCGGAACAGAGAGACTCTGTTGACACAGGGAAGGGAAGCTTTTAAGAAAACATCCAGTTGCCGCCGGGGGGGGGGGGGGGAAAAGAATCGACGTATGAGACCAGCAAGGGGGAAAAAAAGATGTTTGGAAATTTACGAAATAAGAATGGGGACCGCCTTGCGATGATCGGATATCCTGCTCGGGCCGCCGCCTACCCGTGTATAAACCCCCCCACTCCCCACCCCTGGCCGACGACATGCAGCTGTAAGCGAATAGTTTGTGCACGCGGCGGAGGAATGCGGCGGGCCGATCGGCACCCGTGGGTTAACGGTGAAGGTAGGTAGTTAGTTAGTTGGATGGGCATAGGATATACGTGTGTGCGTGTGTGTGTCCATTATCGAATGTTGCGTTGTGGATGAAGTTGAAAGCGATTGTTGTTGAGATGCACGACGGGATCCCGAAATAGATATGGAGTGTGCCTATGTAACTTCTGGAAGGGGGGGATTTGACAGGCAGAAGCCGGCGCGACGACTAAAACGTGCTGTATGCAATAGTCTAGTCCCTACATTAGCACAAAGGTACAGTGGCTATGTAATCACACGGTTCACACGACGAACGAACAAACCCTCACGGTTAGATAAGATAATAGGTAGTACTACCTACTCACGGTTGACCGCGTGGTACTTTAGCGCCGGCTTTAGCTGGAATTACGGAATTGTCTTAGTGTTTCCCGAGTTTTGTTGTGACTAGATAGGCAGACTAGGTAGGTTGTATGGGGATTGTTACGATTGTGCATACGTACATACGTCTGTACATAATGACGATTAGATACCTATCTACACCACAGCGTTCGTGACAAGACCAAGTCAAGTCAGGTGGCGATACGCTTACCCAAGTCGACTACCAAAGGTAGACACAGTCAGATTTCTCGAAGAAAAAGTCTCAGTCATTGATTCGGATTGTTTAGTCATCAGCAGCTTTAGGTAGGTAGAACCGTAGAAGCACAAGCTGAGTAATTGGATTCTGCTAATTCGCGCTTCATTCGTCATTGCACGATTCGTAGCGCTCGTCTAGGTTAGTGTAATTTATGTAATTTAGGGGGTGGGCTAGATAGGTACCTACCAACTGACTGGGTATGAAATGCATGACAAACAGAGACGATCCAAAGTCCAACAAAGAGTGACTCTTTGGCCACGAAAATGCCCTACCTCTCTACCTACCCTCTCTATCTAGGTGCCCGGTATCGCCAATGATTCGCCATAGATAGGTACGGTCCCGTCCAGACCTCCGTACCTAATAACTAGCGGAACCTGCCGATGCTACCAAATATGTGCACAATACAGATTACAAGACTATCTACAGACTGTACCTACCCTGCCCTGTCAGTACCTGTCAGTACGTATTATCTACTTACCTATCTAAGTAACTACCGTATCTAGTCTACAGTACTAATTCGGCTGATCGCCACAGACTAACTAGCAGGCCTCAAGAGTCAAAAGATTTCCCAAAGTCCCCTCATTCATCGCAAGACTCGGACATTAGAAAGAATTACTCGGCCGAGATGTGAGCGAAGCTACAGTCTGTACCCTACCTACGCTTTTCTTGCGAGGAACCATAAACTCTCAATTACGGAGTTGACTGGTCAGCATCAGTCAGACTCATCTATTCAACACATCAGACTGTGAATCGTACCAGACCAGACCAGACCAGAAAAGAAAAGAAAAGAAACAAAAACAAAACAAAACAAAACAACCCGAACCCAGAAACGCAACGGCAGTTAGTGAGAACTGAAACGTCCGAACCGAGCTCGGAGAAGATAAACATAAACCCGTAATTACAATTACATAGTAGGTAGTCTACTTAGGTAGTCTAGGTAGCGTTGTAGCGCGGGATGGGTAAAGAGTAATTATCTAGGTAAGTACGGCAGTTAGATAAAAAAGTATTATCTGCTCCGACTTCCCGTCCCTTGCCCTTGGTGGATCTTGACTCTTATTATTATATTACATACATAGTATATTTCACTGTTACCTGCCTTCCCCAAGCGGTCAATAACTGCTGCCATTCACACACACAACCCGTCAATCTTCTCCAGGTCTCGCCAACCATCTTTCCTGTTTCTATTTATTTATGAATAACTCGATTCCCATTCAGACCTCGAAAACATCCCTGAGATATATTCCTCCATATCGGGACTAAAGTGTACCGATGAGAAGAAAGGACGACGACCAGCTTTGAGAAAAAGACGGAGGGAAGAACGTAGGGGGTTGAAAATCTCAAAGACAGACACAACCAGTCGCGAACGAAAATGTCGGGCTCAGACACGGACTCCACGCTCCATCAGGGCCAGTTACTGGGTGCGCCAAGTAATAGTACAGCCCAAGATCCAAGAGGCGACTCGTCGAAGGAGGCTTTTACGGAATATTTACCAGTGGAGAGAACGCCGCCGACGGAAATGGCCAATGCCGATATGGAGAAAGGCGGCGCCGCGCAATCAACAGCGCCTCAAGAATCTGCGCCTCCAGCTTTGGTTCCTGTCGAATTGCCGGATGGTGGTTTACAGGCTGTGAGTACTTTCCCAAAGTCCGCTTTCTCCTCAGTCTTGTTCTTCTGCCCGTGGCTGGAAGCCGCTTTTCCATGGCTACGACTCGTGCCTACACAATTCACAAGTTTTTACGAACGCACTAGGTATCTAGATACTGACCATGAGCATCACAGTGGCTAGTAGTTCTAGCCGGTTCCTTAGTGTTGTTCTGTAGCTTCGGCATCGTCAACTGCTCAGGCGTCTTCATCCAATACTACGCCAACGTGCCTCTGGCCAACTACAGCTCCTCCAGCATAACATGGATCACCTCTGTGCAGACTTTCCTCATGAACGGATCCAACCTCATCGTCGGCCGCATGTTCGACAGCTACGGAACGCGCTGGCTCATGCCCTTCGGCACCATCTTCTACGCCTTCGGCTTCATGGTCCTCTCGCTGTCTACCAAGTACTACCAGATCATATTGTCGCAAGGGATCGTGTGTGGCATCGGCGGCTCTATTTTATTCAACTGTGCGAGCAACGCAACCCTGACGTGGTTCTCCAAGCACCGCGCTGCCGCGCTCGGTCTCGTCTTCGCCGGCTCGTCGACGGGAGGTATCGTTTTACCGATCCTGATGAGCCACTTGATTCCCCGCATCGGGTTTCCCTGGACCGTACGCATCCTCGGATTCATCGTCCTCGCGCTCTGCGGACCCTCGTGTCTCGTCGTGAGACCCTACCTGCCACCACGACCGAAGCCATTCGTCTTCATCGACTTGTTAAAGTCGTTCCGCGAAACACGGTATACCCTCGTGGTCATCGGCACGTTTTTCGTGCTTTGGGGCTTTTACCTCCCTTTCAACTACCTCCCTATCCAAGCTCAGCAACAGGGCGTCAGCCCGTCCCTGGTGCCTTATATCCTGCCCATTGTCAATGCGCTCAGGTAAGTGGTCCCTTGCAAAGCCAAGGCCTTTTTCATGGTGGTGTTTTATTCCGTACTAACTGCAAGGACGCTCATTAGTATTCCCGGCCGTATCGTCCCCGGCATAATCGCCGATAAAATCGGTCGTTTCAACGTCTTGATCCTCATCTGCATCCTCTCGGCAGTCATCACCCTCGCCCTCTGGGTGCCCACACACTCGACGGCAGCCACTCTCACCTTCGGCGCCATCTACGGCTTCGCGTCAGGAGCCTTCGTCTCCCTCCTCCCAGCCGTCGTGGCACAGATCAGCGATCTGCGCGAGATCGGCGCCAGGAACGGGATGCTGCTATTCATCGGTTCTCTAGGCGCACTTACGGGTCCCCCGATCGGAGGCGCGATATTGAGCGCGCAGAAGGGGAATTATCTTGGACTGAAGCTTTGGGCGGGATTTACGATTTTGGCGGGCACGTTGATCATGATGGCCTCGAGAATGGTGCAGGTTCGGTTTAGACTTGTGAAGATTTAGGATCTACAGGAGGGGGATGCATGATGATTACATGGTGTATAGACATGTGTGATGATGAAGGTGCTGTATAGATATAAGATATACGCGCGCATGCATTTGACTGGGCGTTTGGCGTTGTTTCTTTGTCCCCACGGATTGGGCGAGGGTTTGGGCGAGGGTTGGGGAATCTTCGAAAAGAGAGCAGATTCGAAAGGGTTAGATATAGTCAAGTAATACCTGTAGATATTGAAATGGTCTCATCGACAGCTCTTTTACTTAACCCTAACGTAGCGATTATGCCTCGCGGCTTGACATGCGACGACTGACTTGGCCGGTGTCTCCCCGAGGCGCATTCCGGCCGGGGGCATGATACGCTAGCATCGGGAAAGGAAACGGACGATATCTAGATAGAGCCGAGAGTCCTAGACGTTTACCTTGCTACTCATCACTCATCTAGCGTAGACATACCGGTGAAAGAGGATGGAAGTTGGTCCTATGAGTGTATGGGCTCACCACGTTGCCAACACCACGAAAGTGATAATCAAGAAAACAAACAAAGGATTTGATCCGTTGTACCACGATCGTTGCTGGACTGGACGAATGTTTCCCTATCGGCAATGATTAGTGAGTATCTTTATCAGAATGATCATGACCAGTTCCCAGTCATCGACGCCCGAAGATGAGATACTCAACCATTACGAAAATCAGTCAACTCCTATCTACTACGTGACTTATGTTGACACGGAGACTGAAATGTAATCACGAGACTTGCTCGGAGATATTCTGGAATGTATAAAACCAAATCTCTACGAATGGATATCTTCTCTTAGTGTAGTTCAATTTCTATTCAACCGGACCACCGACCGAAAATGCTCAACCCTCCATACCAGCGCTCCTGTCTCTCTTTCTTCCAAATTCCCCCCCGATGCTCATTTTTCCCAATCCAAGAATCAGCTTACACCACCAGCTCCTCAATACCCAAGCCGTCAAACCTCATCCATACTTATACATTAACCTATAAATACATAGCCGCATCAAAAATGCCGCCTCTCAACTCCATCTCGATCTCGAACGCAGAAACACTATCCCTCATCCACCCCCTCCTCGCCCCCAAGCTCTTCGTCCACCGCAAAAGAACAGGCCTCCTCTGCAGTAGGAGAGCCCTAGTCGGCGCAGCCCTGATCTGCTCCGCGCAGTGTCTACTGGCCATCTCCATCTTTGTCTGGCTTGACGGTCTCCGTTCTCCTCCGCCTTACTTCCCGTCGAAGATGTTCGTGAACGGTCGATGGACGCCCGGTTAGGAGGACATTCCCCCCCCCCCCCCCCGGTGTAATCCTCTACCGCTCTGCTGCGATCCCGACCAACGTCTCCCCGTCGCCACCCAGTTTTCCTTTCATTTTCCTTTCTTTTTCTTTTTCATTTTCATTTTCTTCTTCTTCTTCTTCTTCTTCTTTACGCGCGCCCCAGGGGAGAGAGAAAAAAAAAAAAAGGCTTCATCGTTTTTTTTCACGCCCCGAATTCAAAGTGATCCTTACTATTCCTCTCGCCCTCCGGCGCATCCGACACCTCGCTCGACACATGCACTTCCTGATGCTTGAATATGCGCAGCGGCACGCTCGACGTGGAATTCACGTCCTCGCGGCTATCCAGCACGGCGAAGTCGCGTCCGAACGACCCGGCATTCGGACCGCGCGTGATCGTCGTGTTGTGGCTGACGTAGCGGACGTTGTGCCCGTACACGTGTCGCTGCGAGGTCGGCGCGCCGGGCCCGGCGAGGCTCGTCGCGAACAGCGGGCCGAGCTTGAGCACGCGCCGCAGAATGGCCCACAGGAAGGGGATGTTGGCGACGATGATGGCGGTCGACGATTCGCGGATGTACCAGCGCGTCCACTTGGCGCTGTAGGGCTCCGTGAAACTGAAGAATTTACCGGCGATGGCGCAGCCGATCTGGTCTTTTGTTAAGCCTTATTTTTTACAATTCACGAGAGAGAAACGCGCGGGCAAGAGGGGGGGGGGGGGGAGTTTACAAGCGAAGGGAAAAAAAAAAGAAAACAAAGAAAAACTTACAGTAAATAGGCCCAAAATAAAAATCACGGAAAGAATCGCCTTCTTCTTGGGCGTGAAGGTAACGGCGAATAAGACGGGCATGGGGATGCAGAGGATGAAGAGATCGGAGGAGACGTTGAGGACGGCGTTGGTGATGAGGTGGTGCGTGGCCGCGGAGCATTGTACTAAAAAGAAAAAGCTTCCATTTAGAAAAAAAAAAAAAAAAAACAAAAAAAAGGCAATAATCCACCCAGTTTACTACCTATACGACGGGGGGACTTTCTAGAAACGACACATCGCTTTGGACATACTGTTATTAGTAGGAACTTGCCAGTAGTGGTGGAAAGGTCGACACCAGACGCCGAGGTATAAGATCTAGGTTAGACGAAGACGGGAAGTCAGCTAATTTATTGCTTTAGATGTGTGGTCTTGAGGCTTTGCTCATGACAGGTCAAAGAGGGAAGAAGATCTGGAAACAACCAACCTCCATTAAGAGAAAACCAAAGAGCACGTAACCAATAACAAGCTTCACGCATAGTTTCTGAGTCCGATTGAAACTATTGCATCCGTCAGCATATCCCCGGGATCCCTCTCCCCAAAGCAGCAAGACGAAAAAAAAGAAAAAAAAAAGAAGAAAAAAAGAAAGAAAAAAAAAGGAAGAAGAAGAAAGAAAGAAGAAAGAAAGAAGAGGAGCTCACTAACGCTATATTGTTATACATGAGCAAAAAGCATAATTTGATCAACCAAATCGTCATCATCTGCATCTGCTCAGACACGACGACCAACTTCGACCCCCAAGTCCGCTCTGCGATGTCCTGCGGCGTGAGCACCGGGTGATCTTTCGGATTGATGAGGTTCGTCTTTTTGTGATTGAGGACATTCAAGATGACGAGGAGGACCGTCTGTGTCGCTACCGCGAACAACGCCAGCGCATCGTGGAGCTCATATCTTTTGAATGAACCCAGGACTACCTTGTGCGATGTACTATAGACGAGATTCCCGAGTTAAAATAAAACAAAGCGGAAGGGGAAGCGGAAGGGGAAGCGAAGAGAAGAGAAAAAACAATAGAACTCGAGAGAGCTTACAATCTTGACACGGTCGTCACTACTCCAATGGCGTACCAGATGGCCGACTCCACGATGAGAGACATCACCATTGTCGCGGGGCCTTCTCGGATCTCGCAAACGCTCTTGGTCTTCGATTTTACCCCTTCGAACGACTGCCGTATATTCTCTTTTCTCGCGACCGGTATGGTAAATTGGTTATACCTACGCGGTATTATACCAATTGTACCATACTATACCCTATGGTATCGCAGGGCAACAAGGGAACGGTCGACCGAGAATCGATCATGACTGTCTCCGAGAGCGACTCGACTCGTTATAGCGAGTGCAAAGCAAATCGACCAATTGGATGGAGACCGTCTCGCACCATCGTGATTATCTTTTTTTTTTTCTTCTTTTTTTTTTCAAAGATAGGCACTCCCTACGAAAAGGGAAAGCCATGACATATAAATGGTCTTCGTTAGAATCGTTACTAGTATAGCTTTGCGCGAGTCAAGACTTTTCGCAAGGAGGTCAATTTGCTTTCCGAATACATTTTTCTTTCCCCCCCCCCTGATATGATGGGGATGATTGATTTCCGAAATCTTCATGAGTGAAAAAAAGAAGAAAAAAATAAATAAATAAAAAGCTCAGTCGGTTTCGATATATTATGATACCCGAGGACGCGAGAGAGTGAATATGTCGGATTTCAAGCCGGCATCGTCCATTACCTCGGGGCACTTAACAGCTTGTCAATAGTTCTCGATTACTTCTCACGACACACTAGAAGCCACTACGAGAGTCATTCACAGTCATTTATGAGTCACAAGCTGTGATTCCCAGGCTTTTCTTTTCTTTCTTTCTTTTTTTTTAAAAAAAAGAAGCAGAGGAAAAATGATGATCCAGTCAAGGATTTGAGTCCCCCCCCCCCTAAGATAGTAAGAAAAAGCTTTGGTTTCAACCTTAAACTTCTGTCAGGTTGTTTCAGTGATCAACACTCTTTATTGCTTGTTTCGTATAAGAATGAGTCTGTATGCATGTTGCACACTGGCGCAGCGCCCCCCGGACTTGCTCGAAGCCTCGCGGCGATGCTGGACGACCGGATCGGGATTTTCCATATCGCATGGCATAATTAGACACTTGACTCTATCTAGGACTCCATAAGACGCAAGAAAGTCATTCTTCTTTTATTTTTAGAAAGAAAACCAAAAAAGAAAAATAAAAAAAATTTAGAAAAACCTCCCCCACACACACATACAACTGTGATAGGTATCTCATCTCTGTCCGTTCTGCGTAAGCCGTGACTGCAAGGTCCCCGTCGTTCGGGTTCCAGGTTTCATCCCGATTCAAGAAGCGTCGTGGTGTTCCTGGCTAGTAGGCCAAAAAGACTTCCTGCAGATTGTGAGTCTCAAACCCCAACATCACGTCAGCTTCTGAGACTGGACTCCAGTGACTGGAGTCCAGTGACTGGAGTCCAGTTCACGCCCGCTTTTTACCTTGACATCATCGACATTGCTTAGCTTAGTCATGTAGTTATATATGCGCGCCCGGTCTACGACTAGACTGACGTAGGGTGTATAAGCTCCTCGAGGCTCGGAGACGTTGGAAATGGAATGATTGTTCGGTGGAGCTGGACGTTGCCGATTCTATATATGAGTGCATGAGTTCATCTACCCTTTGGATGTGCGGTCAAGTACAACAGCTACAAAGAGCATCATCGCACATGGTGTAAGAGAAGAAGGAGGAGGAGGGGGAGGGGGGCAAGCCCCGTTCATCGGAAATCGGCCAAAATCACGAATTCCACCAGAACTCGGCCTCAGGCCACGCGTAAACAGAGAGTCGGAATATAAGAAATCCATGATTGGTAAGATTACAAACGACACGGCGGGCCAACAGCGATATGACTAGGAATCTGAAAATTCAGTACAATATGGCGCAGGTCCCTGAGGGCATTTACTTCCTGGACACATCAGCGACGTACCGTATGAACCTCCAGTGCGAACATCTATTCCATACTGTATGGATCTATCGATCAACTTCGCAGGATGAACAGTCTCACCAGGAATTTAGATTTTCTTTGGAATCGTGGACCCTATTTAGATATTTATGTCATGGCACTATTCTTGTGGCAGAGTAACTGTGAACAAAGGAGATTTTCAGCGGACTTGGGACACTCATCGTCGCTCGACGATCCGTTATCCCCCCCTGATGGAATCTGATGCAACAGCAAGGGATGGGCTTCATTCGAGTCTACGTAATGCACATCACCGTCAGGACTGAGACAAAGCTCATGAAACTCCAGTCTGAAGGCGATTATCTGGCGTAACCAGCCTACTGATGACTGCTCTCATTCACTCATTCATTCAGCGTCATTCTAGTAAAAAAAAGGAAAAAAAGAGAGAGAAAAAGAAACCTCTTGAATGCCGTCAGAGCTCGCACTCATGAATAAAAACGTTTCTAGATAGATAAGATCAATTCCAATATGCGCCCGTCTTTGTGCCCGTTCCAATACCCAAGGTAGAATTCATTCATCAGGGTTGATCTAAGATACAGTACATCAACCACACGCCCCAAGGGAGAAAACGTTCAAAAAAGGGAGGTTTGTCTAGATCGACTCGACGATGATTCATCGTTATGATGTAATGCGAAACAAAAAAAGGTTCATCCGCGAACGGGCGAAAACCTACCTACCTACCTACCTAGGTAATTGACCGATATAAATTCACCATATTTCTTTTATGTTTTTGTGCTTTTTAAAAAGACAGCTATCACCCTGCTTATACTAGGGACACCATATCTTCATTTCTATTTTTTCATCTCACACGGGAAACAATTCACCCAGGAAAGATTGAGAAAAAAAGAATCCCATATAACTACCTATCTAAATACTTCTCACCCAGACTCGAAGAGCATCATGCCATCCGACGAACCTGAAAAGGGAGACAAAGGTAAACGCTATTTTCTTCTCACAAAAGAAATGTTCCAGATTACCTAGATATTACCTACCTAGGTACCTAACCTAAACATCCCCCTCCCCTTCCTTTTTTTTTAAAAAAAAAGAAAGAAAAAAAAAGAAAGGGATCTTTGCTTACCTACCTTGCGAACTCTCCAGTCTCCTGGAATTGGGGCAGCGGTGCCCCCAGTGGCACAGTCGCCGAGACCAAGCACGAAGGCCAGATCGCCATCCAGTCGAAGCGCGGAAACACCATCAAGAAGAACGCGTCGGCCGAGAATCCGGCCGTGCGCGTCGAGCGGACCGGGAATGACGTCGTCAAACGTGCTTCGGAGTTAACTGTGACCGAAAAGAAGAACGATGATGACGATGATGACGGTGGTGGTGGTGGTGGTGGTGGTGGTGGTAGTGGAGAGAAGCGTAAGGCCGACACTCAAGATGAACCGGAAAGCGACGAGGAGGAAGAGGGAAAAAAGGAGGATGAAGATGCTGAAAACCCACACGTGATCAATAAACAGGGCAAGGAAGTGAGGAGGAGCGACAAGGAGAGCAATAAGAAGCAGAAAAAGCACCGTGACGAGGACGACGACGTGAAGGGCGAGAGGAAGGCTGGTGACCGAAGGAATGATGACAAGGAGGATGAGAAGGAAGACGCCGCCGGGACGCAGGGAGAGAAGAATGCGAAGAAGCACGACCATGGCAAAAAGCACGCCAAGGCCAAGGGAAACCATGCAGGGCTGCTGCGTAAGTATAAGACTGGGACGGGGAGGAATACCACGTCGTCGCGGGCCAGCCAGGATCTCGTGAGCGGGCGGACTCGTAGTCACCAGAAAGCTGCGGCTACTTGAGCTGATGCAGCTCCCAGCTCCCATACCGGGGAAAATACTCTTCACACTACTTACTGTATGTTGTATGAATCTGGATATCGAAGTAGTAAGGCCTGCGATCATACTGCTATGCAAACTATATAACCCTGTCCTCTCGTAATTCATTATTAGGTCTCCGCTTTGTTGACCATAAGTCATATCATGACATCCATCACTTTACCTCCCCTTGAAAACGGGCCTTCTCTTCTCCTTAAAAGCTTCGAGAGCTTCGTTCCGATCCTCACTATTCACAACCCGCTGATACATGGCATTTTCCACGTCTTCCCTCGCCCAGCTCACAGCCTGTAAAGCAGCCCTTACCGCGATCGGTCCGCCCTCGCAAATCTCACCCGCAAGTCTAACCGCCTCAGACAACGCCTCTTTCCGCGCCCGCGCGGGCAGCTCCTCGTCGGACTTCTCCTGCTCCTTTCCCTGGGGTAAAACTTCGACCAGTCGATCAGCGATCCCAAGGAAGTACGCCTCCGGCGCAGACACCCGGCGACCCGTCAGCACGAGGTCTCTCGCGCGCGGTAATCCGATTAAACCCGGTAGACGGTACGTGCCGCCGGCACCTGGGATAATGCCAAGGCGCGTTTCCGGCAGTCCGACCGTGGCCGTGGAGGCCAAGACGCGGAAATGCGTGCACAGGGCTAGCTCAAGGCCGCCTCCGAGCGCGAGCGACGAGATGGCTGATATAGTTGGGACCGGGAGGGTCGAGAGCGCGGCGAAGGTGCCGCGGAGATTGGCGAGGAACTGGGCGGTTCTGGGCAAAGCGGGAAACGAGAACGTCCCTATCTTAGTCTTCCATCTATTTCATACTAGACTCCTTTATCTTTCATCTTGACTCATTTGGCCCATTCTATTCTTTTTTTTTTTTTTTTTTTTTTTTTTTGCTGTAGTGGTCAAGGGAAAAAAAGCATCAAACTCACTCTTCCTGTGTAAAAGTTCGCCTTTCTTTCAGATCCGCGCCAGCGCAGAAACTCGCGTCCACCGCGCTCGCTACGATCAGCGCCCTCGTGGGTCCCGTCTGGCCAGGCATCAATGGCCTTTCCTCGCCCTCGGGCGTGTATTGCGCGTGGACATCGTCGACCTCGGCGCGCAATGCGGCGAGCAGAGCTTTCGAGATGGCATTGCGCGCGGACGGGCGGTTGAGCTCGAGGACACGGATGTAGCCTGTATTGGGCGCCGGCACATTTATGACGTTGATGAGGGGACCGGGCGCATCGCTTGAATAGAACCGCGCCAGGCGGAATGTGCGGGCGGGTGTCGCGATTAGTCGAGTTGTCGGTCGCAGAGACATATTGAAGTCGACGCGATCACACTATAATGGGGGAGCGAATGAACGAAGGACACTTAGTGACTATCAAGATATTGCTTGTGAACTTGATGGGATGTGTGGATGTTTTGTTAGTATTGCGAAGCAGTGAACAACGCTGGTTGAGGGACAGGAGAGCGGGTATCAGCGGAATTGGGTGGGGGTCACTGTCGCTGAGACGCGCTGGGCATGACAAAAGAATGCAGACACTTCAAGACCTCAACTTGTCGGGTGAATGGAGGAAGCCGTCCAATCAGTTACAATCTACGTCGACTTGTTGATGAAATGAGACAGGTAATAGCAATCTTTGTTGATAATATCCCATTGGCATAAATGACGGCCAGCATATTGTGCCTAAACTATCCCGTGCGATGATTCGGAAATAATTAATTGGCTTCGAATCCGGGATACGTGATATTACGATTGGGAGAACTTCAACTAGACCTTAGACATCTTGCCCTTTCCAGGTGCTGCTCCAAATTTGGCTCCCCATCTGTCCTCCTGCTTGAACATTGCTATACACTGAACAGCCGAGGGCGATCCATATTCCGGGTCTGCGCCCCCTTCTAGTAATACCTGGACGTAGACTTTCGTTAGCTAGTCGAGTCTAATTTCAATAGTTACGATGCATGATCAATCGAGCTCACATCAACCACATCGTCCTCCTTCTTGAAGACAGCTCCCGCGATGGGGCTCTGTCCCTTGTCGTTCAGTCGATTCGGGTCGGCGCCCTGCTGGAGTAGGAGTCTCACAAGATCGGCATGCCCATAGTATGCGGCCAGCATCAACTAAAATGCGACATTGTTAACGACGAGCCATGTTCAGGATAACGTGTTGCGATTGAACAGTTGCTTAAGCGGACATACCAGCGTATCGCCTTTGTCGTTAGTCAAGTTAGCGGGTAGGCCCGCCGCCAATGCTTCTGTGAGAAGGTCGATTTGGCCTTCTCTCGCGGCGTTATACATGCGCGTCGCGAACTCGATGGCTTCCGGCGGTATCTCGGTTGATGTCGCCGCCACTTCGTTTCTCGAAGCAGATGTCCCGTTGTTGCTCGACATGTTTGTCCGGACCTCTCTGTATTCGTTGTTGATGGAGTAAATGTGTATTGTAGAGAATACATATGCATAACACTCGTCGAACTGGTGAAGCTGAAGAACGAGGGGTAGAGGTAGGTAATCAAGTCAGCGTCGTCATGCTCACTCACGCTCCCCTGTCCGGCACAGCATGGCACACGCCATGTTCCCTTTGAACTGGGATTCGCTGGTAAGTCTAGTGCACCTACCTACCCACTACCATCTAGATAGCCCTTACAAGACCGAGATTCAAAAGCCGATGGAGCTGGAAAGAGGAAGAGAGGAAAAGAGGAAAAGAGGGAGTTTAGTCCGTAGGCAGTTGTGAAGTGGAAAGTTGCTTTTCTATCTAGATAGATACCATACCGGACTCGAGGAATCTCGAGGAAGGAACTCAGTGACCCAACTTTCTACCTGCGTCACAACGTACCATTATTTTTGATCACCGTCGGTGCGCACTGTGAGGCCCTTTGGTGAATGTTAGGTAGTTACTTAACCTAGATACTGCCTGCGGCCCGTGCGCCGTATCCCGCACTAACACCGCCCACTTTTTATCTTAACCGCCCACTATAGAATCGCCCGCCAACTCCAGTGCTTCGTATTTCTTCCTTCCTACATCACCCAAGCACACCATCTTCATCCCCTTCGGTCTCATTCCAACGCCCACCGGCATTCCGCGCTATGCGCAGATGTCGCGGCATATATGGCGTATTACCAATGAGGTACTAAAGTCAATACTTTCTTTACCTCATCACAACAAGTCTTTGCCTTCCCAGTCTCTTATTGATGTCGCATCATTTCATTGATGTCGACTGAGGCATCGGACCCGGACTGTGGACGAGGTATGTATCATCACGCCCAAGTCAGTAACACTCGCTGCCAACCTGCTACTAACATTTCCACTTAGAACGTGGGGGCTGAGACGCTTGTGAAAGCTTTCTCGCTGCCGATCAAGGCGATAAAATTCAAGTCACAGATAATCCCCTGTGCTTGGGTGTCCTGCCAGGATGCTGTTCCAGCTAGGCTCCGCCATACTTGAGCCAACCGTGCCGGTAGGTCGCCACCCTCGACAACGCTCCAGCACGTGGTGATGGTGGCGGCTATTTGGAATCGCTAAGTCGATCAATACCCTCCATTGCAACCATGGCGCCAACGGCTACAAACTACCAGAACCCGTCTGGTGTAAACAGAATTGTCGAGCATGGCATTCTTCTGTAAGTAAATTCCCCGACTTGAGCGACCTTGCCGCATCTCATCCCTATCCTATCATGGAGTCCGTGACGGCGCTGACACACGTGTTTCGAACAGGCAGCCGTGCTGGTAGGCCGGCACAAGGCAATTTCGCAGGAGCCCCACTAGCGCTGGCAGCTATTCAGATCTTTGGAGTATTTAAGATGCACATTGTACGGTAACGACCCTTACATTTCGTACCCATTTCTAGGTAAGTTACCTTACTATGTACGCGCCTCTCCTTTTGTATTCATTCGCCTAATAGAGATAGGCAGTCTCGGTTTCCGACATAACTGCGCCGATCGGCAGTTTATCGTTTCACGAACCGTCCGTTCCGTGTCCGGATGGGTCCGGACGGGTCCGGACGGCGTACCGTGAAGCTCTTACCAATCGTCCTCATCCTTCCCCGTATTTCTGTTACTTAACGAGAGTAATTAATACGCGTAATTGCCCTTATGCGGGCAGATAAGGGAGACCGGTGCGCGCAGGTCCGACAGATAACGGGACGCTTGTCCTCTCGGTAATGCGAACCCTCCCCCCTGTGGTCTTCTTTCAGTCGACTAATCTTATTTTTGCAGATTTCTTTCCATCTTCCATCTTCATGGGCGCTGCCCAGAAGACTGGCAACTATGATCGCGAATTGGGATACAAGTATGCAGACACGTCGTCTCGCCTAACCCTAATACGACGACATTTTTAGAGCACGGTGGCAACAATGAATCCAGCCGAGTCCCAAATCGATACCTGACAAGAGCCCCGAGAACTGCTACTATCCGACTTCGTGCGGGGTTTTCACTGATCGTCACCGACCCAACTACTAATCCGCGCCGTCACTTCAAAGAGCATAAGACCATAGACAAGCCTTGCTTGTAGAGTCGAAAGCCCCTGCTTCTTACCTACCCGGGTACCTACCGTAGTTCGAGGTCGAACTTGGGTCACATTACCAATCCCGTTGTCAATCCGATTATCTCTTCTACCGCTGATCGGGTTGCACTCCTATTTATACTTGATACGTCACCCAACCTCTCTCATCATGAAAAATCCGGGTTGACCGACGAGAACACGAATCATTCAAGTAGAGCGACGAAGGATGAAGAAAACCAAAGAATAGACTCAGAGTTTGGAGAATCGTGGGAGCCTTAGACCAAGGCCGCCAGGGCGGTCCCTGCCTGTAGGAGCATCTACGCTCCCGACTTGGAGGCCCTTTGCGACTGGCCGGTCGTGGCTCTAGCCCTTTTGACTGTTCGCTCCACTGGTGGCCGCAGAAGAAACTGGCCAAGTCCATTGTTCACGCGACAAGCGCAGACTCGACTGACACGACGTCTCGTAGCGTGCTGGCCGGAGGCAGCCGATAAAGACCTCACATACGGAGGATTTGGACACGTAGTGACATACTCTTCGCATTTGCGATGGTCACGAATCAGATTCATCACCAACCAATGTCGGAAGCGATTCGACATCGTCCGATGTCTGTGCGTACGGAGTCCAGAGATAAGGAAGTGACTTGCGGACGCCGGAGCACGAAGATTACCATGCTATATATGTCTCGACATATGGTATCGTGTTCCTCGGTGCACCACATACAGGCTCGGACATGGCAACATGGGGTACCGTCCTCCAAGCCATGTCCGACGCAGTGATACCGAGGTCGTTCTCCCAGTCGGAGTCGGTATTACTCAAGCTGCCGAAGCGAGACAACGAGACGCTGCAGAATATAAACATACATTTTCTTGACGTCTACCAACGTTTCAAGATACTTGCGGCCCAAGTCTCCGATAATAGCCAAGGGCTATACTCGCCGACCAATCAAGGTCATAAAATCGTCCGCTATGACGCAGACAGTCAGGCCGCTGATTAGGGGCGCATTTACAAAGAGCTTGAACGACTTCTACATACTCTTGCGTCGCGACCGCGCCATCACGTTAGGAAGGTGCTTCTACGGATATTAACTCCCCTAACAGTCAGACGAAGCAGGCTGGCCTTGCTACAGGTGTTTGGACCAGTCCCCCGGAGTACGGGCCCAGTCCGAAGCCGAAGTCTCGAAAAGGAGCCAATACCAGGCATGTTATCATAAACCACGCCAAAGCGAAGAGCGTGAACGACTAATGGAATGCTGCAGCAGCCACGGCAAGCCAGCTGTTCCTGACAAAGTGGAGATGGCATCGCCCGCGTCGATAGATGATTAAATCGACTTCCGGTATCCTCGCCGGTCTGAACGCCCTTATATGAGCTAGTAATAAGGACACCCTGGACACCCTTACCTGACTTTGCAGTACGATGATTGTGCAGGATGGTCCGCTACCCCTCCCGACTTAGGATGGTCCGCTACCCCTCCCGACCTAGGATGGTCCGCTACCCCTCCTGACCTAGGATGGTCGTCTGCTGCAACTTACCCTAAATGGTCGTCTGCTCCAGCTTCCACTGAATGGTCGTCTGCTGCAACTTACCCTAAATGGTCGTCTGCTCCAGCTTCCACTGAATGGTCGTCTGCTCCATCACCATTTGACCATGGCAGTCACAAATCGGAGAACATGTAGGTTTGTTGCCCTCTGTGCGGCACAGGAATCTCCAAGTTATCGGCTTCCGCAGTGATTCGCTTTCGACCTGTGCGTGGGTCATGGGTTCCTTTATCGAGATATTTATCCACTCCATGGGAGCGATTCGCGGGACAAGGCACTGCATATATATTTGCGGCATACTGGATCGTTGATCACATCAGCGGATGCAAAAGCTGGCAATGGCAACAGACAAGGTCCCTATCCTGGGCCGGCCAAACACTTCGGCCTAGACACCCGCTTGAGTCGCTTGGCACCGTCGAAACTGAAAACGAGCGATAGCCTCGCGACTCATAATTCGGCACAGGAACGACTCGACATCCAGATTAAAAGACATGGAGTCCGAAGCCCTTCTAGGGGGTATACAGAGTATACCTAAGCTTATGGGAAAAATACCAGACGCTTCGTCGAAAGCTCTTTTCTTTTGCTGAATGACTTGTGTGTTGCGCAGATTATTTATGCTGATCTTGCCATGCTGTCTCCCGAAAAAAAATAAACACCTTTTAGTATCGCCGAGGTCAAAACTTTACACGGGAGACGAGACCAGAACATCCTGACCTACTGAGCGGGAGCGGGGGCTATTCGCCAACAGGCCTACGGCGCACCCCCTGCCGGACCAGACCCGCCCATCCAGACAAGCTCGCACGAGCCGGCACCCATTCATAGATGGGGGGCAACAACAAAGGTCGAACAACAAGAGTTTCGGAACGGGACGGCGAATGAGACTATGAGACTATGGTTCACATGCCTAGCGAATCTATAGTCGTATCTTTTGCCAATGGGGGGGCCGCAGGCAGACGGCATCTCAACGGAGCCGTGGGTACGGTGGACTAGAGGGATAACAATACTCTCCGTTGGTACTACGCTATATATGCCTCAACAAACTGGGAATTCAGCTGTGAATTCAGCTGTGCGGTTTTTAGTCTAGTTATTGGGAGCCGGGAGATACTATGAGATATGGCTGCTTAGGATGATACAATAAATAAATCATGAAAGCTGATTGTTATCCGATGATTGCAAGACTAAGTGATACCAAATAGAGGTTGCTCAACCTACAGTAGGTACCTGCGCATCCTGCGTGAGGCTTCGTGATTATGTTTCGTTGAAAGCCTCCAAGAGGGTCGAGAATACCGCGGTCGTCTTGGCTCAGAATCCGCACTGAACTATTTCGGTCTGGAGGTTGAATATGGCGAGTGAACAGGGAATGGGACACATAGGTTCATGGTAGCATTGAATGAATCCTATGATCCTTCAACACGTACTATAGATTCTTAAGACACGTGATATCGCGTCGACAACGGGTTCTATATCTACTAGATAGGTAGGCACCTAACATAGATATCTATAAGTATTCTCTTAACCTAGTTTCTTACTATGTACTCAGACGTCATTTTAATCTTTTATCTAGCTCGCGGTCCGCGATTACGTCTCCTCTTGCCCCGGCCCCCGTTTGCTCCCCGAATGAATCTTCTGGTCGTCCCGCCTTGACTATCTAGTCAACGGCTTAACCTTAGTTACTATCGCAGATAAGAAGTCTGAAGCGTACCCCGAGTCGGTGTCGAGTCACCCCGTGATCGTCAACTACGATTGAACTATCCATCTATCTAGGTTCCCTCCTTCAAAGATATCCCTCGGCCGGAAACTACGCGGCGTTGCCTGACAACGTTGCAATAATTACTATCTACCCGTATCGTATTCTCGCATACGGTATATCTCCCTTAAGCCATCATGCAAACCAAATATCCCCCCACGCTATGCCTCATCTTCTTCCTCCCTCTCCCGCCATAAGCCCATCTTACAGCTTGCAATGTTATATGCATTTGTACTTTCGAAAGAAACGAAGCTAATTATCTCGAACCTCGGCTAAGATCCTCTCCACACCAGCTTATTCATTAGTTGACAACGAGCTCAGGTAGGCATGTTAGCTATCTAGTCTAGATACCTAGCAACAAGTCGCAGAACGACACCTAGACCCTGATCGGCGTGAGCTTCATGGCCATGATTCATGTATTAGTGCCATGAGTGATTATAATTTATGGCCATGACATAGTTAAGTTCACCCCTTCAGTTACGCCGTAGGCTCTTCTCAATACTTCCCTACAGAACGGCGCGAAGGAAAACAGAGTTTGGACGGCGTGCCTTGTTCGATAAATCGCAAACATACCTAACTATATAGGGAGAGCGCTCATCACGCCTCGTCTAATCGAATAAGTACCTTGATGGGTTACGGGACCTTGAGGGCAAAACTACAGGCGGTATGGAATGTCTCGGGGGAGGCCTGCTTGACATAGAGAGTATATATTTCTTGTGGATATTCTCCCATCGTGATATCTTCTAATCTCAGCGAGTTCGGACTTCACTCCCTACTCGCTCACTTGCACATACCCAGCGTTATATCTTGCCGAGACAAGAAACCACAATGTCTGGTACACCCGCGACTATCCTCATAACCGGCGCCACCGGCCTCATCGGCTTCGCCACTCTCGTCGTAACCCTCAAAGCCGGCCACACCGTCCGCTTCACAGCCCGCAACACCGAACGAGCCGCCGTCGTCCTGTCCAACCCAGTAGTCCAAGCCCTCTCTCCAGGAGCGCGTCTCCAGCCCGTCATAATCCCCGACCTGAGCACGCCCGGCAGTCTAGACGGAGCCCTGAACGGCGTGACCCACATCCTCCACATCGGCTCCCCCGTCCCCCGGCCCGCCTACGACGCGTACGCGGACATCTTCATCCCCACCCTCGAAATGTGCGCCAACGTCCTTTCCGCCGCCCTCCACGCCCCCACCATAAAACGCGTCGTCATCACGAATTCCATACTGGGGAACATCCCGCCCAATCAGGATCTTTCCAAGCCCGTCTTGCCGAGCGATCGCATCCCGGTGTCCGGGGACCGGCCGACGGCCGTCGACGAGCAGCTCTTCCCAGCCTACACCGTCGGCAAGCGATGGGAGCACCACGAGACCGAGGCGTTCATACGGACGCACAAGCCGGCCTTCAGCGTGTGCCACATCATGCCCGGCTACGTGTTCGGGCGGAACGAGCTGGCGTTGGACGCCGAGATGATGACGACGAGCCCGAATAGCTCGAACGCCTTCCTCATGATGGGCATGTTGGGGCAGGAGACGCCGATTTCCATCCACGGGGGCTATGCGCATGTGGAGGACCTGGCCGAGTTGCATCTGCGGCTGGCTCTCCTTGACGACGGGCCCGGCGGGAAGGCACCGGTGGATATGGCGATATCGCCCTCGGTGGATTACGATACCGTGTTCGACATTGTCGCGAAACACTTCCCCAAGGCTGTCCAGGCCGGGGTGTTCACGAGGGGGAAAATCCATCAGGTCCCGGTGGCGTATGATTCGACGGAGGCGGAGAGGCTTTTGGGCGGGTTGCGGAGTTTTGAGAGGGCGGTTGTCGACGTTGCTGCGCAGTATCTCGAGAAGATTGGGGTGGAGAAGGAGTAAGATCTGGTTTTTTCTTGGGGAGGAATATGAGTGAAAAAAAAAAGGAGCTTGCCTTCACAAGATAGCATGAAGGTTTAGATATAGAAAGGGTAGATAACCGAGCGGATGATGTCTGGTGTATAAAAGAATGTTGAAAAAGAGCTAAGTCATCTGTTAATAAGTTCATGCGCACTTTAAGCCCAGCATTGTCTTGAGCCGTGAGACATCTACCCGCGTGTGATCGAGTCGGGTTAAGTGGCGGATGTAGATCCTGTTTCCGGTGTCTTATTTAGCGGCGCGACCTGCCATCCCGTCTGCCACAAAGCCACCGCCGTACTGTAACGGTCCATAATGGCGATCCTCAGAACTCCTATCATCATCTATTTTCGGAAGAAATTGGCAACGAGCTTCACGCACGGCGGACATACTTCAATCATCGCGAGACCAAAATAAAGTTTATACGACTTTATTTACTAATCAGAATGATAGCTGTCTATACCTATTCACAACAGGAAAATCTAGTGAAAGAATACCTCTATTTCTTCTGAGTGTAAAACCCAGCAACCCACTCCTTCATTTGAGCAGTCTCCTCATCAGCAATGGCCTTAGCATCATCGTTGACAGCCCAGTTCTGTCCGTACAGGTCAGAGCAGTGCGTGCCGTGCTTGAGGTAGCGGACGGGCAGCTGGTCGGTGCTCTTCAGGGGACCGCCGGGCCGGAAGTTGGAGGAGTAGGTGCTGTCGCGCCACGGGTCCCACTCGCCGTTCGTCAGCATCAGGCGCGTCGTGTTGGTTGCGAGCCAGCCGCCCGTGTACTCGTTGACGCTGGTCGCGGACTTGCCCTTGGCGAGGCCGAAGTCGTGGCCAGGGAACCAGAGGGGGCACTGCGCGTGCCAGTAGTCGACGTTTACGAGGCGGGAGACAAGAGTGGGGAGGCCCTTCGGGGCACCGTCTTGCCAGTACTCAAAGCTAAATCCAAATGGTCAGCAAGGAAGGCGGAACAGACACCGGATATGATATGAGGGACTTACGGCTCGTTGCAGAGCATCCAGTTCCACTGGCGGTTACCAGTGTTACTGGGGGTCAGGTCCTTGTAGATAGGGTTCGAGGCGTTCAACGACTGGAAGCATTCATTGTTGAGCTCGCCGTCGAAGTAGCCATAGGACTCACAGGCACCGGGCAGGTAAGTCTCGGTGAACCATTTGGCGTAGCCATTGAGGGCCTTGATTAGGCCGACACCCTTAGCACTAGGGACCTTGTTTGTGGAGTTGGGCCACATGTTCTGATATGAGGTTAGCGAAACATGTCTTTCTTTTACTATTTACTATTTACTATGTAAATAGGAGGTTGAGTGCTTACCTCGACGTAGTCGCAGAATTGGTAGTAGGGAGTGAAACCAGACGTGTTGGCGCTGAAGAACTGACCAGACTGCCATGTCCACGGGCCGTTTTCAATAGCACTACAAGACATTCGTTAATCGAATCACAATTTATCGCAGGCGTCTTTGAGATACGTACGCGGCAAAGTCAGCATCTTCAAGACCGTCGAGCTTGAACTTGGTCTTGAGATTGGCCTTCTCCCTGGGGTTGCCGTGGAGTAGGACGCCATCGACGTAGTTGATGACAGTGTTGATGTCAGAAGAACAGTTCTGCGGGGTGGCTTCGTGGACGGGGACGAAGTATTGCCAGAAGTTGGAAACGGCCTGGACTACACCACTCGTACCATAGTAGGCCCAGAATGTACCAGGGTCCTTATTGGCGATCCAGGCAGCGAGGGCGCCAGGGTAGGATCCACCAGTGTAGACCCAGGGGGCGTCCTTGGCGGTACTCTTGCCTGTCTCGTCGAAGGGTGCGTCGAAGTTGTTGGCGAAGTAGGAGTTGTCCTTGATGGAGTTCTCGAGGGTGAGGTACTGGAGGTTCTCGACGGTGAGCTCCTCGAAGGGCGAGGACTGACCCCAGTAGCGATGCTCCATAATGATAACGGCACCACCCATCTCCTGCGCAAACTTGCCAGTCAAACGGGCCGATGTGAAGTAAGTGGTGTTGAAGCCATCGGCGGCCTGCTCGCCGGGGTTGACGAAGATGATAGGCGAACCAGGTCCTTTCCAGAACTGGGTGCTGTACCAGTATCTCTGCTTAAAGGTACCAAGGGCGGGGTTGGAGTGGTCGAGAAGCTGGTCAAAGGTGCCCCAGCCAGAAGTGCCCTCGGCATGGGCAGCGATAATAGACTCGTCAACTGGGCCAAGTTGCATACCGCCGAAACGGTTTCTCTCGAAACTGGCGGCGGCGCCCGCGGCCAGCAATAGCTGACCGACAGCCGTGAAGGACTTCATTGTGGTCGGGGGTGTGACCGGGGGGCTTGGCGACAATCCGAACACCTGGACCAGGACAGGAACACGGCAAGCAGAAGCAGGCCTCTCTCTCGGAGCAACAGGCGGCACGGGCGTGCACGGCTATCTTATACCTGTCTCGCAAGCACCGGTGGCGCCATTAATGGATCTTCTCGGACAAAGCTTCGAGATCAAAGGACCTTCCGCTCCCCGCTGCGAGTTGTCTATCAGTCCAAAAGCACCTATCAACACTACTAATGCCTTTGCAAGGGTGATTGCGGACTTAGCGCCGAGATTGGCTGAGCTGACCTTCTTCATCAAGCAAAGCGCGTAAGGCCGGTCCATTCACGATGAGGACCATTCGCGGGGTATCTTTTCCGACGAATGTCCATGACTGGTCAATTAGGTGAATAGGCGGGTTGCCTGCCAGCCACCATAGATAACCTCCACGATAGGCAGTCCCGGTAGCACGCTACCTGGGTCGCCTGTTGTATTTCCATTCTACAACCGCCCTGCTTATACCCTACTGGGATGCATTGAAGGCCTCCCACTGCGTTAGGTACTCTCTGCAGTCTGTAGTGCACCGACTCGCGGTTTTCGAAGTGATTCATTCGGTCCCATCTTGGGACTGGAGATAATGGCTGCGGTAAGCATTGCGATCTCCTGAGTGCAGCCCTATCCCTACTTGGAGTTAGTTAGGCCGGGTAAGGGACACCCACGCCTTATCTCGTTCGGGCTTGTTAGTCCGTTCGGCTGGCATGACGACGCTGAGGGGCCGAGACAAAGAGAGCCGAAAGAGGCGAGAGATTTCGGTGATTTCCATCCAACTTTCAACTTCGTATTCTGCGCATGACAATATATGAAGATGTGCATTGCGTGGCACAAGTCACACTCACTCATAGCACGCAGACCGTGAAGATAAAGTGGTCATCGATGGCAAAGGGATGGAACGCATTGACAACTCCAAATTACGTTATGTGTGAAGTATCAGGAGCCGAACCGGTCCCCGCGTGCATTCTTTACCCCAAAGTTTGAAGCGATATGGACCCTGTCGGTCTTACCGTCGTATCTACTACCTACCTCAATGGGTATGCAAGTAGGTAGCCTGTACTCGTAGATAGCCCGTAGGTGGGCAGGGCATGGCTCACGCATCTCGGTAGTAGTGTAGGTATCTCCTATGGATAGCGAGATGAGATACCGACAGACACACAGTCATGGTCAATGAGGGGTACGGTGCTGCCGACGGGAGAAATACGTATCATCCTGGCTTATTCATCGTCTGTATTCATCGTCTGTGCCGAGCCTGACATTCGGTTCTCCTAGGCTAGGCGCCTTGAATGGGTATCACCACATGCCACCGGCAGGCGTCCCGTGGCGCTGACTTCTTGGCTCGGCGTTGCAGATGCTCGTCGCAGGCCATCGGTGGAATTCCATGGACGTGATGTGATGGTGGGGGTGGGGAATGAATGGAGCTGGTCTGGTCTGGTCGCAGATGTGGTCTCTGTCTCTCGGAAGCGGAAGCGGAAGCGGAAGACAGTCCATTCTTTCAGGAAGGACCTTTACTCGTTTGAAATGCCACCGGCGTCGGCTGGAGCAGAATGCAAAGAGTTTGTGGTAGACGGACAACGGTGTCATCTAGTTACTGGAAATTCGAATTTTGGCGTTTTTCTATCAAATTTGTACCTACCAGGTGCATATCGGCCCTTTATATAAATAACATTCACTATATGCGCACACTTCCCGCGACAAATTGCATATGCTTAGTTATATGGCTTTTGTAGGTAATAGGTTCCTTCGTATGCGCTCCGTTATAGGGATTTCGGTCCCCCGTATTGTGGGGATTCGGGAAAGTTCCCCCCAGAGTGTCGTCACAACGCGTTGCTTTTGAGGATCACAACTGTCAAAAACCAATCGTCAATCACAAAGCCACTGACAATCTCTTGACTTGAACACAATCGAGAACCTGAAGGCCGCTGTCCAGATCGTCTAGCGGGCCAATCAAACGTGCAACTGCGAACATCATTTGAAACCCGGCATTGGGTCCGGCCTCGACCTGTGATGTTGATCTAGGCGCGTCAGTGACACCGGGCTATACCGAGTGCATGGACTCAATCAACCCCGTGGACGGGCTCCTAAACTGGAGGCCTTCGTGATAAGGTACCTAGTCGACGAGGACTATCTCCCACGTGGCACAGCTGATGAGCCTGGTGTGATTCACGCGCTTCGACGCGTTCCGATCAACAAGTACCACCAGAGCCAATGAGAGTATCGATGGCATGAGGCCAGTGCCCTTGTCCTGTCTCAAATGATGGATTGCACTATCTCGATTCTGGATGGTCTAAGATCTACCTCAATAGCGACCCTTTGTGCGTGTATGCTGAGAGTTATTGCGGAAATGGTCGACGTTGCCGCGCAGGCCGTTCGAAGCAAGAGAGACCGTCGCCTTTACTTCGTCAACATGGGCAGTCCAGACAGCAACGGCCTCAACAACACTGTTATTGCGCAAATCTTAGAGACGTTCTTGACCGCGACAACAACTCAATGTCGCAAATCAATACGATTCTAAGAAAGCATGTCTTCGATCAGCTTCTCTATAATAATTCAGTATCGGAATGTTGAACAGACGTTTCTTTCGTGAGATAAATATGCGCCATCGATGATTTCTGATGTAGGGATACGCAATGGAGGGGTGGCATTTCAGGACGAATAGATAGATGCAAACCTGAGCCATGACGACAACCCAGCAAAGGAACTTAGACATTTGGCAAAACGAGCGGGCGAAGGCTCCTGGCTTGGTACTCCGACGAGAGTATGTAAGACTACCTCTCCAGTAGGGAAGCCTCCATCTGAGGGTGGATTCGTGCTAAATGGAGTTAAAAATCTTCTTGATGGCTATATCTCGTAGGCGAATCTGATACAGGCAAGGGTGGTAGGACGCAACAGAGACCGAAGGCAGAAATTCTATCAACTTCTGGGTCGACCAACAGTCCGATGGGACGATCTCTCTCGACAGAGGATCCAATCTCATTGACAACGGACGAAGTCGTACATTATTGATGACAAACAAAATATTGGACTAGGAAGAGCCGCTATCATTAAGCAAGTCAACTCAGCCGGAGGTTTGAGCATTAATGGTTGCCAATGAACGAAAGGCATTTTCTCCCGCACCATCTCTCACACCCGGCGACCACATCACAGGCTACATGGCACACAGCACCAGATCTTCAATTCCAATCATGACCGCCTTGGGAGAGAGATTGGGAGACTCGGTCAACCAGTGCTATCCTGAAGATATTGGACAGAGACACTCAGCCGGATTCCGTGGATATCGGCGGATCTATTGGATCGAAAGGCCAGCAATAATAAATTAGTGTAGTCACCTGAGACGGAAGAAATTGAGCACATTCCTGAGAGCCGTGAATCTTGAGGACGAGGAGTGCCCATCGGATTTATTTCTTCAACATTTCCCACGTTTCCACGTGGTGATGTTCCGTGGTTTTATAAATAGTAGGCAGGAATCTCTTCCTTCGCTCGCTGAACTATTGAGCTTACGGTCCCAAGAATTTTGCAGTCGATTGCCATCCGCGTTTTGACGCTGTGGCTAAATATAATACCTAGGTAGAATTAAGCATCTCATTGTAGCGTGCGCTAGTTCAACCCATCATTCACGATGTGTAATTGCGTCTATCTATTCTGGGCCAGGCAATCTGCTGATGGATTGGATGGAAGGAATGTGAAGCTGTTGTGCCGTTCAAACGAGGGCCCTTTGCCATTTCGGATGCATATGCATATGCATACGGGTAGAGATGAGAGATTAAATAGACTACCAGAGAGGGATCCGTGAGGTTGAGAAGCAAGCTGACTGCTTCAATCATGCGAAGTTTTGATTTGTGGTGATTCTCAACCAGGTTTACTTAGTAATACCGTGTGCATCTGGATGCACTCCATATGTTTAGTCACGCACTATTTATGTATAGTGTAAGGTACCAAGTTTTGCGTGTGCATGCGTTAGCTATAGTGGATACAGTGATACTTCTGGGGATTATGCATACTGTGCATGATGGTGGGTCGCCGTGCCCCTTCACCTTGCTGTATCAGGCTAGCGCCATGCGAGGAATTTCAGGCACAGGGAGTTCAGGGGTCTCGATAGGGGCTTCCCGTCGCCGAACTCAGCCAATACATGCATATCCCGCTCCTGATAGGCAGGTACACTATACCGTTAAATGGGATATCTTGTGATTATGTACTCGATACCTGCATGGAAGATGTACTAGTGCACCACCTATCCATGGACACGAGGTAGGTACCTCCTAGGGAGAGTGCCTCCCTTGTTCTGTACCTCTCCTATTGTAACCAAACCATCATCCTGACCTGACCTTCGCAAGTTGTTTCTTTGTCGAGTACTTCCTAGATCTCCTCCCAGATGCCCTGCTTTGAACCTCACGCCATCGTGCGTGCAAACACTATTGGAAAACTAAGTCTGTCTACCGACTCCTCTATCGTAACTCATCAATTCTTTCTAGTATCGATTTGGTTCTCTACATAGTACCGGTACCCATCTCACCTAGGTCTTACGTCTCACCTGGGCAGTAGGACCTTGGGTGCAGCATCGCTGGCTTGCCTCCGCCCGTCCAATCCTAGGTCGACGTTCTCGTCGAAGCCTCCTCGACGTACATAGCGTACCATACATGCTACCCTACATCCCCCGGTACCATACTTTCTCCATCACACACCGATAACAAACCGATTGGCTTCGACTTTCTTGGAGATTCCTCGGTCCGCTCGACGGCGGCATACGCCTGCCCGTCAATCACAGCCCTCCGGTCCAATCCAGCATATTGAATGCATTTGCTTCGTGGCTTGCCGCGCATTGCAGAATAAATAACTCGTATATATCTACCTACCTAACTTGGACTAACGGTCCAACCCCGGACCATTGATCTACTAACGCGAGTCAGCCACGCAGCAATCCCCCATAGGTATTACTCCCGAGAGCACCGCCCCGAGCTGAATATGAATACCTCCGCTCCTCCTGGCAGGGCTCGTGACGTTGCCTCCGAGTTCCTTCCCACGAAAAAGTCGTCGGCTTCCGCCAAGAGCAAACCACCTGTTTCGAATCAAAACTACAGACTCCCCGCATCTGCTTCCCTCGCCAATTCGAAGCGGAATTCGGAGGAGTCTTTCCACGACCATGATTATCCAAGCGACAGTGAAAGGCCAGACTCCGACTACGGTAACGTCCGTGCACCTCGGGATTCCCACGACCTCTCCCTTCCCACCAGGAATTTTACGCGCGATTCCCTTCTCGGGAATATGCTGAATTCCCTCGATCAATTCTCTCTAAGCCAGATCAATACACCAATTGCTCCTACTTTCGAAGAAGACGACGAAGACGACGACGACGATCTGTACGGCGTGCCCAGAGGCAATGCGTTTACAAGACCTTACATGAACTCGTCGCACGCGCCACCAAATACCTATACTCCCAGAAGCATCCACGAACGCGAGCACAGTTATAGTTCCGACTTTGAAGTTTTCGAAGACGCCGCGAGTAAACTATCTAGCCAAATTTCGCGGGGTCGGCGCAGTAATAGCAGCTCAGGCTTTCAACCCGGGTTGCCGGGGGTCAACAGTATGCGCGAACGCAGTTACGCGGACACACCATCTCGACCAGCTTTACAGTCCCGGAGAAAGAGTAGTAGCGCCAATAGTTTTGATATGGGTGGTGGGGGATATGCTCAGGTTCTACCAACACAGCGATGGGATCATGCAGCTGGTGGTAAGTCATCAAAGTTCCACTGCGGGTAGCGACCGTCCCTCGACTTGACAGGCCCCTGGACAACCTAACTCAAAAATACCCCCCCAGGACTGACCATCCATACAGTTCCCAATTCTATCGTCCCTGGCGGTTCCCATCACGTATTTTCGCCTTCTAGTTCCAGTATAAATCAGCCAGGCTTCTCCGACCACGAGCCGATCAGCCCCGAGCGGAAAATGGATGCGCGATCTCGGAGTGTTCACAAGGCCGGACAGTCCAAGTATGCAACCACACGCGAAGCGGCGGCCCCGTTGCGCTCGCATGATGCTGGCTCAGCGCCTGCACCTCATGTCGGCTACCAAAAGCCCATCGACGGTCAGCAGGTCGCGCCGGCCTCTGCCCCACCGGCGAAGGACAAGCCAGGATTCTTCAGTAGGTTGTTCGGATCATCGCGATCAAACCCCAATCAAGCAATTGAACCGACTGCCGCATCAGCTTCACCTGTAGTTAGCGAATCTCAACAAGCTGCATCCGAGTCAAAGCCTTTGTCTGCCCCGCCAACACGCGATGCCGAATCATCGCGCCCGATGCCACATGTGATTCAAAAGAAGTCGTCATTCTTTAGAAGAAGAAAGAAATCGATCGTGGAACCTCCATTACCACCACTTCCTAACCCAGTCGATATCAAGGGCAAGAATACTAGCACTGGTCAAGGCGAGCAGAGTCCCGTTAGCAGTCTACGCGAAGTTATGACCCCGTATTTGAAAAACGGCGTACCAGACTCATCCAACCCGCCAGAAGGCAGCGCGGCACCTACATCCAACCCGCCAGAAAGCAGCGCGGCACCTACATCCGGAACTGAGAATTCAGCCGAGAAAAGTCGGAAGGTCAGAGGTTTCTCCCCTGACTATGAACCTAGTCCGACTGCCACCATCCGAACTGTTAAATCGACGTCGGCTCTTAAAAATAGAGAGTCGCGATGGCAATCTCAGCCAGAAAGCCCAATACCTAGTCCACCGGACTTTCCTTCCAGGATAACGAATAATCCTGACGCTACATTTTTCCATGATAGCAGTGACGAGGGCGAAAAGAGATTAGGTAATGGGTCGAAGCAACGGCAACGATCGCGGATGAGCAGAATTATCTCGGGAACAGCTTATTCTTCGAAAGTAGTGCCATCGTCGGCAGGCCTCGACTCGCCCAAGCCCGAGACTTCACGTAATCCATTGCTTCAAGAAAGCACTAGCGGACATGACACGCAAGCCAGTCTGGAGGTCCCCTCGGGACTTGAAAGAAAATCTACATCTCGCTCTTCGCTGAGTAGGACAGGGAGCAACGTACCAAGCGTTGTCGTTGATAGTTCGCAGGCAAGCCCACGTATACCCAGTGGCCCTCTTGACGAGCCCGAAGTAACGGTAGGGGAACCGACAGAGGACGACCTTCAAAAGGCTCAAGGTATTTTTGATGGTGATGAGAGCTTTATACAGAAGGAAAAAGCAGCCGCTTGGATGGGCGAGGAGGGCCTGGTGCGACAAAGAACCCTGCGAGCTTACATGGATCTCTATGATTTCGAGAACCAAAGTGTACTCGCAGCTTTACGACAGGTTTGCTCTCGCTTGGTTTTTCGCGCAGAGACACAGCAAGTCGACCGCATTTTGGTAGCCTTTTCGAATCGTTGGTGCGATTGCAACCCCAACCACGGTTTCAAGTCAATTGGTAAGCACCCTTGACGTCGTTATGTCACGAATGATCCTAACCTTTATGTCTCAGACGTGATTCATACGATGTGTTACTCAATTATGCTCTTGAACACCGATCTGCATTTGGCAGACATCGAGCAAAAGATGACCAAAAACCAATTTATCAAAAACACCATGTCAACTGTCACTCAGACTATCGATGACTTGGGCCCTGAGGAGACGTTGAATTTGTCCGCCACGCAAAAGAACGCATTACTCAGCCCCGCCAATTCGGAAGCCCGTGCTACTGCCGATACTGAGCAAGAAAAGCCAAATTGGAGAGCATCGTTCAAGCCATTACCCCGATCCGAATCGTCACAAGGGTTTCATCCCGATTTTGGGGTTTCTACGGATACGTGTGGGCCTTTGGTAAAAGCTCCATTCGATGGTTCCAATCGGGCTTGGGAGAGCCAAATGGAGGTCGTGCTTAAAGATATCTACACCTCGATTCGCAACGAGAGATTGCCTCTCTTTGGCGCCAGTGCAACAAGCTACCCACAACCCCATTCACACGCAGGGGGTTTTACCATGATGGGTAAGCTCAAACGTAGCCCAAGCGTCTTGAGTAAAGCGCCATCAGAAAGCCAGGCTTCTGTACGTGGGCGGATAAACGAAGCAAACCGCATCCAAGGGAACCGATGGATTTCCAAGAGTCGGTCACGCCCCAGACTCGCTAACGGATTCTCTTCGAGTCGGACGAGCTTCGAAGATAGCAACTCCATATGGAGCCCGGCTGCTTCATCTGCTACCTGGAGTCGGCACTCACTCGGGCGAACCCAAACTTCGATGTCCATGGAATCGTTTGGATCGGCATTTCCCACTGGCGATTATCAGCAGTCTATTGGGTTTGCCAATGCATTAAGCCAGGCTATCATCAGAGACGACTACCCCGTGGGTAACAGTTCCCAGTCCATTATGAGTGAGGAGTTCCACGCCAATCAGCTTCTTGAAGATGAGTCCCTTGAACTTCTGGGCCCCCCGTGGGTTAAGGAGGGTATGATCACGCACAAGCATCATCTCGACGGCGTTGACAAGAAGGCTAAGGATCGCAACTGGAGTGAGGTTTTCGCCGTTGTTCAAAAAGGCACAATGAGTATTTTCTCATTTTCAACCAAGTCGATGCGTCAAAAGGCCCGTGTTGGCCGCAAGCCTGCTGTTGGCGCCGTCGTAGGCGGCGGCAACTGGCAAGAGAATGCTACCAGCTTGGGTTCCTTCTCTCTGCGGCATACTCTTGCCTCGGCGCTTCCAGCCCCAGGTTATTCTCGAAGTCGTCCCCACGTATGGGCATTGAGCCTTCCATCCGGCGCCGTACATCTGTTCCAGGTCGGCACACCCGAAATTGGCAAGGAGTTTATTCTCACAGTGAACTACTGGAGTGCGCGTTTGAGCACACATCCACTGGTTGGAGGCATCAGCAATATCGAATATGGCTGGAGCGATGCGGCCATCAATAGTGCCCTCATCGCAGCGTCGGAAGAGCCGGCTACGTTACAACGCCCTGGCAGTTCCGCTGCTGCTCGTCCGAGCACACATGGCCATAGTCGCCAAGGAAGCCGTCAAAGCAGTTTGCGTTCGTCCTTTGACGTGGGTGGTAACCCCCGTGCGAAGCTGCCAGGTGATCGAATACACATTGCAGACTGGGCACCGCCATCGCAATCCCTACGACCCAGCCAATGTTCCGAAACCGAGCAACTCGAGACGTTGCTGGCTTATGTAAAATCTGTCGAGGATGAATTCCAGCTACACAACCAACTGAGGTCTCCGATGCTCCTAGCATTCACGCCTCGCGGCCCTAACGCGGTTAAATCCATGGCGAACTGGGAGCGGAAGAGTAGTTATCTTCTCCGAGAGATCGTCAAGTTTAGAACGTATGTGGACAGTTTGCAACAAGCAAACGATCGGCGCAAGGAGATTTACATCGAGCGTGAGAACGCAAGACGGGCTGCTAGGGGAGAGGACATCGATGACGATGACTCGGCAAGCGTGCACAGCATCGAAGCTGATACAGCGACTAATCTTCCTGCTGTGTGATAGATGATGGATCATATTAGCTGTTTAAGTTTTGGCTTGAAATCAAAAGGTCTTGCGTAAAGATGTGTGATGGAAACTCGCATGATCACTTTGCCCTGCCTACTCCTTTTTCCCCTTTTGGCATGTTGACGATAAGTGATGATCATTGATACCCATTAGAACGGACCATCTTTGCTCTTGTACAATTATTCTGTTCAAATTAGGCACTTAATAACTTTGAATGTTAAGTCATGATGGCTCTTCCTCGTTGCAGGGTCTTATGGATATGAGAGAGGCAGAAGAGAAAAGAGAAATAAAACAAAACAAAACAAAACAAGATCCAGAAGAACTTAGTTTAAGTCCTGTGGAATTATGCTGTGAGATCGTGAGGTGTTTATTGTGAGGATTGTTTGCTTGTTGGTGCTTTGGATCGTGTGGGCATGATATATTTGGCTTAGGAGTGTGCGACTGAGTGAGTGAGTGAGAAACAGCATCATCCTATCTAGGATGAGGTTCTCTGTGATGAGGACTATATATATAAGTCCCCAGCTGCGCTTATCATCACTCATCACTCCTCCTCCTCCGTCTCAGTGTTTGCGGTTCCGGTCCAGCATCGACCCATTAAGTGTAAATAAAGGGTAAAAGGCTGAAAAAACAATCATCCATGCCAAAGCCATCGAATTGCCTGCCGATGTCGTGCGTACGGGGTTGGCGGTTAGCTGAGGAATGAATGTCCGGACGAGCTGTGAGGCCGTCAACGGTTCCGACATGTTGATGGTTTGAGATGGGAATACGTCGATTACAGAAATACGCAGACGAAGTACTAAAAAAACAAGTGTTTTGCACTCAATAAACTACGAAGTTATGCATGAAGTACGGCGTGATGTTCACAGAGATCTACGAGGGGGAGGAGATGGATAGATAAGTGGTAATTAAGACGAAATTGGGAAACTCGTCTCGCGCAGGACTTTCCAGGAAATCTATAATCACACGCCGGGGCGCGCGTGGTAAGGAAAGAAAGCAAAAGTGGTAACAACTTACGGGGACTGATATTGTCCCAGTGATCGAACTACCTAGATAGCCGACCGTATTGTCGTTGATTCGGTCGACGCACAGCCTCAATTACCGATTATTCGTGAATCGTCTGATAGCTTATAGCCCTCATGCCTACAAACCAAGCAAACCACATTAAACACCACCTACGCTCCATCCTCGAGCCCGTGCAGCATTGTCTTGTGATTTCTGTATTGTCACTTTCGATTCTCGGAAAAGTCGCGGTATGATTTCTTTTTTTTTCATTTCTTTTCATTCTCTATCGCGCGCTGGCTTGGTTCGTTTTCTCGTTTCGAGAAAAAAGAGTCTATTCAACCAAGCTGGAAGGGAACCACCATCATTTACAGCTCATTCGCGTGACTCTCCTCCCAGGGATACAGCCTCTCGGCCTCTCGGATGAGAGCCTCGTGCTGAGGGCTCCTGGGCTTGATTATGGCCTTGAAATCTCTGGGACGGGACACGATACCAGGCGTACTGGCTACAATCGGTTCGATTTCACGGCCGTTCTCGTCCAAGCCCTTGCTGATGTCGAAGACGGCCAGCAATTGCGCAATGGTGACCCATACGGATGACCGCGCCAGATGCTGGCCTGGGCAGATACGGCGTCCATAACCAAAGTTGTGCCTGTTCGGATCCGGCGCCGGATTGGGCCCGAGGAAGCGTAGAGGATTAAACAGCGATGGATCGGGATAGACGGCCGGATCGTGAGTGAACCACCTGTCGATGTGGTTAGACGCATTTTGAGACGTTTCCCTGACCTTCCCTCCGCCTAGGTTCATTCGCCAGGTTGTATCTGCCGTGGATTGCTTACCACAGATTGGCTATTACTAACGCTCCCTTCGGGATATAGTACCCGTTGATGGTGTCCGCGGCCTCTGCCATGTGAGGGGCAACAATAGGGGCAACCGTATGCCAGCGCCAGGCCTCTGATACCACGGCGCCAACGTAGGGGAGATGTTCTTTGTCACTATACTTGGGGAGTCGACCGCTTCCGATTACTCGATCAATCTCCTCTCGAGCCTTACGTTGGACGTCGGGATATAGAGTCATGGCCAAGAGAAAGGCCGATATCGTGCTCACGGTCTGGAGATCGGTCAGTCATCTCGCTTTTCCAAGGGGGCCAGGGGGGAGGGGAGGGCAGACAGAGTGTTGTCTGACTTACGGTGTCCGCACCTCCGCCATACAGGCTGAACTGTCAAGACAAGGTCAGCAATGCACCATCGTTTTACGGCCACTTGGAGACAAAATAAGACGAGACCCTCGACGATATGGACCAGGATTCAACAACATACGGCACTCCATTTGATGAGCTCATGGTCCTCGTGCGTGAGCTCATCCCCTTTCTCACGGTAGAGCCTATTCACGTAGCTCTTTTCCGGATTGCCGCGAGCTGCCTGCTTCCGAGCAAAGCGCAACGGCTTCTCTCCCGTCTCAGTTACCGTGGTATTCCACAACTTAGCCGTCTTCTTCCAGCCGGTACCGGGCATCCATTCCGGTAAATATCTCACTGCGAAAATATGACCCTGCTCAGCTGTCCAGATCACGACGAGGGACGGAGGGGGGGAACATGGGGGAACAACAACCAAGACTTACGGGCCGGGAGAATATCTACCAACCAGGCCCCCGAGGCGGCGGCAGCGGCGAAATACTCGGTGCTGGCATCGATCAATTGGACCAGCCGGTCCGGCTTGTGAGGTTCTATCGTATATCCGTATATCATCTTCAGGATAAAGGCACCTGCCGCACTGCCTTGGCCACCGTCAACGTCAGCGGTGGTTCATCGTCGCTTCGCGTCGGCACGTCGACAGAGCCGAAGGAGGATAGACTTTTTTTTTTTTTTTTTTTTCAACGTACGTCCTTACGTGCTCAAGGAATGACTCCGGCTCGTGCAGGATGCGCATCAGGAGTCGTTGCGATTCTATCTCCTGCCGGTCCATGAACGACGCCACGGCCGCTGGGCTGCCGAGCATCGAATGCATGGCCCGCCGGTAAGAGCGAAGCGTTTTGTTGTACGGGAGCATGGGCAGAATGTTGCCGAAGCCGGCACTTGGAAGCCTCTGTTAGCGAGTTTGCGAGAGATGAAGCTCCAAGGGCAACCCGTAGACGGCCCCTATCCGGCCCCCATCCGGCCCCCATCCGGCTTGCTTACATCTCGGCAAAGGTAAATTTCGGTCGCGACGAGTAGTTCAGAGAGCGCTTCTCCAGGAGCTCGATGGCTAGCTCTGGCGACTGTACTATCACGATCGTGGTCCCTAATACGGTTACGGAACTGATTGGCCCTGTCGCGATAAAGGATGTCAGGGCATGCTATGCCTTTTGGGCAGACTGAGGACGGTGTAGTGTTCTCTCTCGACGATCCTACGACGCACGCGACTCTTCGATGTATCGAAGAGTAACATAACATACCGTAGAGGTCCTTGTGCTTTATCCAATGGTCACATTCTCGTTGGCCCGGCGGAGGAAGATCTCTGATGTTTCCGAAGAACGGTACTACAGGGCGGCCCAAGTCAGCGTATAGTTTGTTGCTTTTCAGGGGTTACTCTCCCATTGATCCGAGAGTCTGAAGGTATCATTCTAAAGACACACGGCGGATCTCAAAAGACCCATGAAAGAAAGACGAGCCATTTCAACGCGATAACAGGTTACTTACGACCCTTGGGCCCGGGCGGTAATGGTCCCGGCTTCTTCGCAAATAGTGTAAGCGTGAGCTTCACGCTCACAATCAGCGCCGTGGCGAACACGATACCCGCTCCAAGCGTGCCGATGGTCGACATGGCGGAAAGACGAGTTCGTTGCTGAGAGGCAAAACCTCAATCCTTCACGACTGGATACGTACGGTACGAAAGGTAAGTAAGGAAAGTGACGGACGGACTTGGACTTGGGTCTTTCATATGATAGAAAAGCCGTCTTGAAGGGATTGAAACAGAAGCGAATGCGACCAGTGTTCGTCTCCCTCGGTCTTCTGATCATGGAAGGAGACCTACCCTCTATATTAAAAAAAAAAGGAAAAAAAAAAGAAAAAAAACATACCAGTCCCTGTGAAGCTCTAGCTCTACCATGACGACTCATGCTATTGCCGGGCAAACGGGAGCTTAGGTATCTATTAGGTTAATATAACACACTATCTACACTACTATGTACGTACGAGAACCATCACGGAGTTATTATAACTTATATCATCGCCCGGCTGGCCGACCAGTGGAAAACCCAACGGATACCATCATAACTATGACCTCACGGTACGCTATGCTAGACGGGCAGATAAGTTATAACTTATTATTACTACTATCTAACCTAGACACATACCTATATAGCATCGACAATCAACTAACTGACGTCAGTGACTTTTTTGCGTCCATCGTATGTATGTGTATCCTTTATTTATTTATTTTTATTTTTTTTTTCATTCACAAAAGAAGTCTACTTTCAAAACCCCTCATAGCGAAACCGAAAAACCAATTCCCAAACCGGTCTTTTCGTCATCGAGCCGGCGACTGAAAGCCATCTAGCTCGCGGCACCGGCTCCAGAGCTTTTGACACGCACTCTAAGTATCTAGATAAACACCGGAGACGCATATCCGGTATCCGGCCCCCGGGAATATCAAACTTTGGCGTTCATCAAGCCGAAAGCTATTCCCGCGGATGGACTCGTGTTGACCAGATACCTATGTCTATACACTTTTATTTTACCCTTTGGACCTTATCTAATAATTGAGTGACGTCTTGGTCACCGGGTAAGGGTAAACTTTACACATAATAAAGGAATGCGACGGGTCCAAGTCGACTTTTTCATCACGCAGTATGTATTAAGGGGGAGAGGATGAAGGGAACGAGGGACTCTGTGAAGCCGGTGACTGGATAATGATTGTGTCGGGCATCTATAATATATGTTCGAATTTCTCTTCAATGGGCCTTACGTCCATACTGGGGGGGAGAGAGGCAGACGATACTCAGGGGGTGGGACTGCACGATACTGTCTTCACATGATGACCGTCGACGACACGCAAGGAAGAAAAAGTCTGTTATAATCCATCTCGGCAGCGATGCCACTATTCCAAGCATCGAACATTTTTGGCTCATCTACGCAAGCCAGAACCAAGCTTTCTCGGCCCAATTACGGGCGGCCGGCTTCTCATCCATCTCCTCCAGCTCATCCATCTCCTTCTTCCCCGTACGGACGTCCACATCCTCCGGCCTCCGCGCAAACGGCGTCCGAAACCAGATCTTGTGCCCGAGATACAGCGCCATGAAGATCGGAATGGTGATGTAGGAAGCCAGAAAGTCCGACACCGACCACTGCGCCGGGACGAAGACTTGAAAGCCGTTGGTGAGGGTCAAGAGGACGACGAGGAAGAGGATGAAGTACGTCATATACGGCTGGAAGGGCGTCCGGAAGGGAAGGGCGTCTAGCATCGCGTGGTGCGCCATGGCCTTGCGGAACCGGAGGTACGTGATCATCACCACGATCCAGGCGATGTATCCCGAGATGGTAGAGATGTTCGAGAACCACTGGAACGCCACGGCGCTTTTGTTCGACACGTTCAGGAAGGCCAGGGCGCCTATGGCGAGAGTGAACAGGACGGCGACATAAGGGACGCCGCGTCTACTGGTGCGCGTGAATAGCCTTGGGGCCTGCCCGTTCAACGCCATGGAATAGAGGACGCGCGAGCCGGAGAAGCAGAATGCGTTACCGGCCGACCAGGCGGATGTCAGTACCGCGGCGTTGATGATGTGGTTGAGCACGGGGATCCCGGCGCGCTGGATCCCGATGACGAAGGGGCTGGCCGATGCGTTTGATTCCGGACTGAGGAGGCGGGGGTTATCGTTCGGTACGAGGACGCCGACGGCCAAGGAGCCGAAGCCGTAGAAGGCGAGAAGCCGCCAGGTGAAGCGGCGAGCGGCTTTGGGGATGTTCCGACGGGGCGCCATGGTCTCGCCCGCTGAGAGAGCGATGAGTTCGGGCGAGGTGATGAATGAGAAGCCCGCGCGGGCAAAGGCCGTCCAGAAGGCGAGGAATCGCCCCAGACTGCCGGTGCTGAGGAACGGGACGAAGGCGCCCGGGGGATCCCGCCAGTTCTTGAAATAGAGCGCATCATGATCCGGACCGCCGCCGAAGAATAAGACGATGGAGAGGATGATGATGCCCACGATTGTGATGAGTTTTATACTTGCGAACCAGAATTCGGCTCTGGCAATGTCGAGGTTAGTGAAATTAATACCTCATATCGTCTTTCTCCGCGCGGCATGATAACTGGAAATGGGAAAACTTACTCCCCAAACCAAGACACGGCCACGATGTTCAAAAATAAAATCACGATAAGCTGAATCGCAATCCAAACCGCAACGTTCACCGAATGCGTCCAGTACTGGAAGATGATGGCGCCAGCCGTGGACTCAGCAGCGATGAGAATGGCATACGCATACCAGTAATTCCACCCCGTCGCGAAGGCAAGACTCGGCTCGACAAACCGGCTGACGAAGTAGGGGATGGAGATCCCTTTCATCGGCAAATAGGTGGTCATTTCCGCCAGGACATTCATGACGTCCCAGACGACGATCATCATGATTATATAGGACATGAATAACGGCGCTGGTCCGACGGCTGCCAGGACCTGGCCGCTGCCGATGAAGAGGCCTGTTCCGATGCTGTATTGCCGTGTTATCTAGTGATCGACAATCGATGTCATTGATGGTATGAGTGGGTGGGACTCACGCTCCGCCGAGCGCCATGAACTGAATATGTCGACTCTTCAACCCGCGCCGTAATTGATGACCCTGCGCGAGATCAAGCTGTTCCCCGGCTCCCGAGGTCGAGGTTGAAATGGTGCGATCAATGACGGACTTTGGCTCGGCACCCGTCTCACGCGCCTCGAAGGCCGTGGTCATCACGTTGTCGTCGCCGTGACTCGCCATGGTCGTTGTTGTTCCCTTCCTGCCCTTTTCCCGTCCGGCGCGGCGTTTGCGTCATTCGGGTACGGCGAAGAGATGAATTGGATGAATTGGATGCACTGGATGAACTGGATGAACTGGATGAAGTTGTGATGGAGGGCTGAAGAGCGAATAAGGCGTAGCTGAGCCTGGTATAGGGTACGTATGATAAGTATGTAGGTACCTTGGTCCTATTACTTTGCCCCGACCGAGGTGAACAAGATACCTGCAGAGCCATTAACTACCCCCCCGGCACCCCTGACATCGTCACCATGAGATACTTAAGGTTAGAGAGATACCTTTACCTTCAATCAACGCGCCAAGCATGAAGTGCTTATCTCTCAACTATCTGCGTGCAGTAGTGTAGAAAGCGGGCAAGATACTCAACTATCTATCTACCTACTTAGATTGCTTGGGGGAGAATCGACGAGACGTGATAGGAGCGATGCGTTTCGGGGATCGAGAACGTTTCTGGGTAGGTCGTCCGAACACCAACGCCCCAGACACACAACCTCAACCAACCAACCCCATCGGATCCTGGGGGATCGGTGAGCCGACAAGATTTAAGTAGGTAGTGTAGTTACGCCGAGTGCAGATACGGGAAGGTAAAATATACCTATCGACACTAACTAAGAGGTACTTGTCAGTACGGCGTTCATATCGGTGTAAAAGTCTGGGACAGTTGGTGAAGCTTTACCCTTGGCATGAGTATGTCTAGGTATGTATTTAGATAACCGCAAGTCAGCTCTGTTTTTTTATCGAGTAAGCTATACTTTCTCATCGATCTGTTAGCAGTAAACTCAACGCGCTGTTCTTGGATGCCCAAGGTCAAGGTCATGCGATCTTACCACATGAATAAATACCTCCCTACCTAAGTATATAGGATTCTCATGATTTTGACTCTTGCTAGCGGCCGCGAAGACGATTCCCATCGTGAGCGGGTCACTCTAGATATCTAAGGTTAGTTTAGCCTGGATAAGTGCCGGTAACTAACTAGGTTAATATCATCGCGTAACTCACTCACTCACCAGAGTAGGTATCAATTCTCATCACTTTTTATCAATTGTCAAAAAAAAAAAAAAAAAAAAAAAAAAAACAACGAAGCTCTATAGGCATTACAACTCATAAACCCTTCCCAAACGCCAAAAACAAATAAACCCACCCTACAACTCCAACTTCACCGGCCTCCCAATCCTCTGCTCGCCAATAGCATTCGCCGTACGCAACAGCCACTGCCGCCGTCCATTGATCTGCGACCAACGCGCCAGAGATTTCCGCCAACTCGGCGGCCTTTCCGTGCGCGTATGCCAGAAATACCGAATCAGCGCGACCGCGACCCGGTTCTCCCCGTCCAACTTCACCATGATGTGCTCGAAGCCCATGGGTAGCTGGTTCTTCCGCGGCCGCCTGACGAGGGCGACGGACATGTCTCTTTCCCCGATGCTGACGACTTGGGCGGCGAGGGCGTCGCTTACGCTGCCGTCGCCTGTTTTGGGGAGGGCTTGGGCTGGCGGGCGGTTGAATTGCGTTATTACTTGCTGAGTATTAGATTTTCATTCACTTTTTTTTTTTTTTTTAATGTTCATGATGAGAGTAGGACACGTGAGATGAGAGAGACGGGGAGAGGGACATACATCGCTGCTCCCAGAGCTGCGTCATAACCTCCGCTGCGAAAGCCTTTTCGTCACGTAGATGGGCCGGGAGAGCGGTGAACGGCACCCCGACGCCGACGGCGAAGGTGTCGACTCTGGCCCATTGCGTATGATTGAACAGGGTCTTGTAGACCTCTGATTCGTAGACGAGGTCGTCGGGTGCCAGTGGATCGACGGTATACGTCAGTGAGACTAACACGTATTGATTGTACGCGGCTCTGAAGGTGAAGAAGAGGAGGGCGAGGGCGAGGGCGAGTGTGAGGCCCAGCTTGCGGAAGACGCCCATTTCCCCTCAATGCCGCTTCAAACGTAATAAGAGTGATGAGATCGGTTCAAGTGATTGGAATACCTAGGCAGGCGATGTGAGATCTGCCCGACTCGAGTCTTGTCTCCTGACGGCTTCACGTACACGACCCGATTCTATGGACCCGCCTGTTGTCCTTTATACTAGGAATCTGTCCTCATGATGTCTCGCTCGAGATAAACCTACCAACACCATACCAGAGTATTACTATATAAACGAATTGATCGAGAGCGATCAGCCTCAGTTCAACCTCCTGATGGCTCCCTGGACAGTAAGCAGAGTTTCTATTCTTAGCCCGGGCGTTAGATACTAGATAGGTTTACAGTAAACACCTCAATAAAGGCATATACTTCACTTCCAGAGGTTAATATTGTTAGTCACATATATCTCTTAGATATATGACACTTCCATGCATATCCGAAGCCCCATAAAACATCCATCCATTTGTACAGTACCCACAAACTATATACATACTGTAATGCACCCGAATGCAGCGCGTAGTCGTACAGTAAGAACCGGGAAAGATTATACCGTACAGGTCGCTTCTAGTCGACCATGCCGGCCAGGAGAGCCATAACGCAGCCGTAAAGCCCGACACTTACACAACATTCCTGCGTCGCCTGGAATCCAATCAGCTTGCCCTGGATCAACGTCCCCGTGATGCCCATCCCGACGAGACACACCACCGTCATACGTCCGATGAAGTCGGGAATCACGGTGAAAGTCAGGATGGGCAGCACGATGGCCACCGCTGCTGCTACTAATAGCTTCAGCGACGCGTGTTTGTGGCCTGCGTCTCCGTCTCCGTCTGCGTCTCCGTCTTCTTTCTCTTTCTCTTTCGCTTTCTCTTTTTCGGTGGATGCGTGCTGGTCGTTTTCCTGTCGGCGGAAGACGGAGTCGGATTGGCTTAGGGCGGAGGCACGGCGGCGGAGGGGAGAGTCCACGGTATCGGTCTTCGATGTTGGGGTTGGTATGGTCTCCCCTTCCTCTGTCGTCACGTCTTCGTCACCGTTGTCGCCTAGACATACGAGGTCGTCGGCCATGTCGAGGAATTTCGTTTCTACATCGGCGATGGGCGTGTTGGTGGCTAGGTAGCCGCGATATCGCTGCATGTCTGCCACCGTCGGTGGCGACAGAGAGCACGTCTCGCGGAACGAGGATAACACTCGATCTAATGAGTGGGTCAACGATTTGCAGACCCAACCAGTCAAGAGTCTCACTGTCGGCTTACTATATTGTTCCAGTTTAAACCCGATCTTCCAGATGATATCCGTCTTATGCCATTGGAGCTCGCTGCCCGACATGGACTCGGCTCGTCGGGAGGCAGGGAGGATCCCGTGCGGCAGACATCGACCCTGCGTATCGGCCGCGTCGAGGTGGTGTAGCTGTTCTTCGAGCTCGGAGATCTCGTCCTGCAGATGTAGTAGGATTCGGTGGTTTAACACCTCGAATCTGCGATATATCGGCCGGAGATGACGCCCGCCTCGTCGATTCGTCGCAGATATTCTGGAAGCTAGCAGCTCGTAGCCGCTCAGGGGCAACTTTTCGGTACGAGGGAGATGCTTGATGAAATGTGTGTTCGGACCGCGGGGCGTGAGGTCTTCGGGGTGGGGATACGGCGCATGCGGTGGGTGCGGTGGGTGCGGTGGGTGCGGGTAAGGGGTGTTGGGGCGTGGTGGCATGTCTGCGGGAACGCCGTGGCTTCGTTTCTTGATCTTACCCGGCATGCGTGGTTCGATTTCGTGTTTTGGTTCGGCGTCGGCGGCACTTCGATCAGGGCTACTGCCGCTTCCATCGGTATCACCGAAAACATCGAAGATATCCTCTCGAAACCCAGCTGTTGCTAGTGTCGCGCTATTGGTCAAGGGGGAGGGACTTTTGTCTTGCGATGCCTTCGCGGCCTCCTTCATCGAACGCTGGACGCCTTCGGGCGTTACCTGGGGCGAATCTGCGTCTAGATAACTCAAAGGGTTAGGCTTACTGATGCTGTTGGCGTGCTTTCTTATCTTGGCGGCGTTCCCCTTTCCCGCGCTTTCTCTCTCTCGTCTGACTGTCGGCACGTGGTGCGGATGTGGAATAGTCTCGCTGCTCCAACCTGCGCCCTCGAATCCGTTATCAGGGCCAGACTTGGGCATATCAATCGGGCGATCTGAATCTTTCGGCGATGGTTTCGATGGTTGACCTGACCCGACTGTCGCGATCCTGACATGGTTACGAGCTTCCCCCATCTCGTCGGCGACTGTCACGGTCGGTTTGAGCGGCGTATGGGCCGGTACATCGTCTAAGCTATCTCTCGCCATAGTAAAGTGCCCAGGTGATGGATCATCGCGTGTCTTTTGCTGCTGCTCGTCGGGGACACTAACGACAGCTATAGATCTTCTGCGAGATTTATTCTTTGAAATCCCACCACGGCCACCAACTGGTTCTTGTACCGCGCGTGCACGCGTCGTGGTTCTGGTGGTCTTCCCTGGAGCAGGAGCCGAGCTTGAATACGGCGATTCGTCTTGGCGCATGAAGTCGTCCCCGTCGGCCATGTTATGGATGATTATTGGTTGAAGCTGGCGGTCAGGTCGTCGCAGGTGAGATTGCTTTGTTTTCGGGTGACTCGAGATCTTCTCGACGGGTTGTCCTCGTCCTCGTCCTCGTCCTTGTCCTTGTCCTATCCCGCGACTGGGCGACGATGAAAAATACCACGACAAGACACTCCGCGGATCGTGCATACCTCGGTGCGACGGTGACAGTCCTGGTTGGAACCTTTTGATGCTACAAATGGACGTACGTGTGTGAGGTGTCAGGACGTGTTTAGGTAGTTTGATTGGTTATCAAACACGCAAAGTCAAGGCTTGGTAAATGCAGGAATGTGTTTCTCCAGATCCCAAAACGGGCGAAGCTATAGGTCGGTATTCTGGATTTTCTAATATTTATATGACAGGCTGTGGTGAAGAAAACAATGGAAAACTTCCAATAGCCTCATGTCCAATAAGGCGGAAGACAGATAATAACTGGCGCTATAAGAGGTCGCAGGGGAATATACACAGAGTTGTAAAATTATTAACATCACATGAGGAGAGAGGTGAGAGAAGGGGGGGAGGGCGCGTGTTATGGATGGATAAACAGAGAAGAGGTGGGAAGTAGATGGAAGGGAAACAAAAGAGACTGGTCTGCCTCGAGTCTGCCTACCTAGTAGGTACGGACGTATGGTACCCAACATAGATAGCTTCAAACCCAGCACAGCCATTTGCAAAGTTACAGCATTGCTACAATTCCTTGGACGAGGCGACCCGGACTCGACACCATCGACACCACCACACCTCCGTGTATGCGGGAGACTCAAGCCATGTGATGAATGATTGGTCAAAGGGGGCCAGACACTGTTCATGGGAAGCGTCGCGTGTGACATGCTCCGATCTCCAGACTGTCTACACGTAATATTTAACAATTGTGTGGATAGTACTGACGATCTGGCTGTCGTATAGGTACCGTTTTATTGCGAGGAGTGGATGTCGGGTGCTTCTGATACACATCCGATGTTGAAAAAGTGACCGTCGGGCGTCGATGACGAAGCCGTAATTAGGTTGGTACATGAGTAGCCCAGGTACTTACATATTCTCTTGATATCTGAATATGTATGCCACTTCGGGGTATACTAATGTACCGAGTTTCTCCATACCTCTTCCGTGCATAAACATGCTGCTGTGGACCGTCGGAGTGACCCGGCTCAATGTACCCGATATACGGTCTGCACGTCTGTACTTCGTACCTACGGAGTACCCACCTGGTATCTAGATAGGTAGGTACCTACCCTACATTCACAGATCGTCACCTGTCGCGAGTAAACTTTTACTCTTCTCGCCGTGGTTGCGCAATGTCTCGCTTCCGGCCTGCAATATTAAGCAGGTATCTCCTCCAGGGTCAGCTTACGAGTCGAGGGTGTCTACGAACACGACCTCGCATTCAAGCACCTCCCATCGCCACCACCTCGCCTGCCCCGCTCGTTCGATGCCTTCACACCACCACCGAGCCTCCCACCCATGGGCCTAGTCCCGTGCACGTTCCCCTGCGCAAGCAGCTGAAGGACGAAGCGAAGAGAGAAAAGGCTTCGGGAAAGAAGAAAAAGAAAAACGTAAACAATCAGGTCGTGGATGGCTGGGAACTTACTGTTGGTATTGAGATCCACGCCCAGCTGAACACGGCGAAGAAGCTGTTCTCCGGCGCCACGACGTCCTTCAACGATGAGCCCAATACCCACGTCGCTTACTTTGATCTCGCCACGCCGGGAAGCCAACCGATATTCCAAAAAGAAACCCTTCTACCCGCTCTGCGTGCTGCTCTCGCCCTGGACTGCGAGATCCAGCCCGTCAGTCGATTCGATCGGAAGCATTACTTCCACTGGGACCAGCCGTCTGGCTATCAAATCACCCAGTACTACGAGCCTTTCGCCCGTAATGGCAAACTGCACTTACAACCCCGAGATGGTATCGCGGCCGAAGATGGCGAGGGAATCTCCGTTGGCATTAAGCAGATCCAAATGGAGCAAGATACCGCCAAGACGCTCGCTCAGCCGGGCGATGTGCACTGGATTGATTTCAACCGCGTGGGCGCCCCATTGGTCGAGATTATCACACACCCAGTGATCCACCATCCTGCGACTGCTGCGGCCTTTGTGCGGAAAGTTCAGGCCATGCTCTACGCCGTCGATGCATGCGTATCGGGGATGGAAGCCGGCGGGCTACGCGCCGATGTCAACGTTTCTGTACGAAAGACAGACGACCCGAATGCACCGTCTGGTCAACGTACTGAGATCAAGAATCTAAGCAGCTTTCGGGCTGTCGAGGATGCCGTTATCGCTGAGCGGGATAGGCAAATTGCTGTTCTCGAAGCTGGTGGCATGATCGAAGGCGAGACGCGCGGCTGGTCCATTGGATCAACGGAAACGCGCCGCTTGCGTGGTAAGGAGGGCGAAGTTGACTACCGCTACATGCCGGACCCCGATATAGCGCCCCTTATCATCGGCCCGGACCTGGTGCAGCATCTCCAGGATACTATGGGAGAACTACCAGATAGCGTCGTAGACTCTCTGATCAGCGACATCGGGCTATCATCAAAGGATGCCATGTCGCTCGTCTCTCTGGACGACGGCATGAGAGTTGAATACTTCTGGAAGGTATCCGACATACTACATGCCAAACTTGGCGCCAACGCGCTCAAGAACCACTTAAGCTGCTTCCAACTAGCAGCGAACTGGATCCTCCACGAACTAGGCCGCCTTACCTCCGAGCGCAGTAACGAGCCCTCGCAAGACCTCGGCTTCTCTGAAGATGGCGAGTGCGCCCGTGTGCCTGCTCGTCATCTGGCGGACCTCGTATGCCACCTCTACCACCGCGAGATCACAGCCAAGGTCGCCAAAGATCTCATATGGGTCATCTTCCGCGGCCGCATACCAGGCGAACATGCCACCGTCACGGACGCCATAGACAAAGAAGGTCTGCGCTTCCAGGAGCTGAGCGCAGAGGAATACGCCGCGCTCGCTGACCGCGCTGTTGAGGGTCACGAGGCCGTTTTGCGGGAGTTCATGGACGCCCGCGTCTTCCCGCAAGGTAAACTCATGTTCCTCGTCGGACGCATGATCAAGCTTGGGCAGGACGAACGGATTGATCCGAAGAGAGCTGAGGTCGTTATGAAAAAGGCGATTGAGGGGTTGTATGTCCCGTCACTTCGACTGCATGACTTACAAAAGCGTGATCCGGACGCGGGCCCCACGTACGAAGCTTGAACTGTTTTATTGATCGTTTAGAGTGCGTTGATACCAATGGAAGAGTTTATCTTGTATATTTGTGGGAGGGTTGAGACTTTGATCTACCTAGGCATGAATGTGATGGCATAAAATATAGTTTCTGTCAATTTGTCTTTCATTCACAGGCCAGACAGACGGTCTATCTCACGTCGTCCAGGTGGGTCAGATGACTAAATGAACGGCTACCTCCTGCTTTCCGGGGCGTAACGCGGCGTACACGGGTTCCGTCCGTATTTACATGAATTTTTATTTTTTTTTATTTTTTATTTTTTTAGAAACGGAGACCCAAAAGGTCCCGAATATGCACCTCAGCAAGCCCCTCCCGTCAGTACGTTCCCGCAGTGGGACCGAATCCCGGACATACTTATAAGACGAGAATAAGATAGAGTAGTAGGTATATACCCGACTTTCCCCGCAGAAGCACGCTGTAAGGCTAGGCAGGTCAAAGTCATAGGACAGGAAAACGAATAACAAGATCCTTAAGTATACCTCTTTTTTTTTTTCTTTTTTTTTATTACACTTAACCCGAGTCCCGGGACTGTTTCTGACTTGGGGATTGCTGAAGTATCTACCTGGGTGGCTAAGGTTAGATAACTAGGTTAGGTGCATATATCACCTACCTAGATAGAAATTTATACTACATGGCGTGAGCACTATAATACATGTAACTGTCTTAGTATCTAACCTACCTACTTACCTAGGTTAGGGAAACTGTAGATAATGTAAGGTAGTAATTCCTACCACGTATGTAAGACGGAAAGCGAATTAATAATAATATAGGCAGCCCCACGTGTTCATGCTTGACTCCCCCCAGTGCCAAGGTGGAATTGATTGGCTACGTGATCAGGGGGTTGGTTAATTGGTGAGCTGGTGAGCTGGTGAAGCATCCGATACAACGTCACGTCACAACCATGAATGAGGCGCGAAGGGAAGGGCACGGTGTATCGGTGTTGGAGGCAGGTCTTATCATGTGAGCGATATTTACAAAATACGAAGAACAGGTGGTTTCTTTTGCCCTCAAGGTATATATTACATTTCTAGTTGTATTAACCCGTAAGGGTGCTTGATACATAGGTAGTTCAATCGGGCTAGATAGGTATGAACCTCGAGATATCCCACTGGGTGTAAGCTCGAGGGTTATCATAAACCCTCAGTAGACTCACTAACCACTAACTGCCGACTCTATCCAGCACAGCGGAGGACAATGTGCGTCATGAAGAAAGTTTCCACTCGAAAGAGTGGTTTGGCCGAAGGGGTTCTTGGCTTGAAGCCACTTCCGCGTTGGCTGATATACATTAGCGATTCTCCGACGTCCATGGAGATCGAAGGAAAGGCGGGTCTGCGTGATGCTGAAGCGCAGTCACAGTCAACAACCCGTGTCCGAGCTCAGAGATTCGTCAATCGGTATATACCTAACCGCGTAATGCTGCGGCGACTAAATAAACTCATTTCAACGCCTATTTGACAATAGGGATATCTTTATTCCCATTATTTGCTTCCAAAAGGTAGTGGGATGTCGCTATTTGCCGGACGACACAAAATTCCACGTATCTCGCTGCCGCAAGAATCTCTCAATTCGCTGGCCTCGATCGAGAGTTTCTTGATCGCCCATTTGTCGTCTCATTTCGCTGTCGATGGCATCGTGTCGCCTCTGGCGCATCTCCACGAGCTCCATGGCGTTATTATTCGCTCGCCGGGCCTGAGCGAAACCCCCCACAGCCAAGCAAGAGCACAATAAGATTACAAAGATCTCGTTGGACATGTATGCCGGCGTTTGCGGCGGCGGGTTTCCGCTTCTCTGCTGGCGCCACTTCTCCCAATCCTCCCAGGTGGCATTGCGACTGGCATTTCCAGGTGCATTTCGCCAATTTTGGTCTGCTTCGCGATACACGCCCTGCATTGTCCGATTGCCGTTCCATCCGGCGCCGTAAAGGTCGTATGCCTTTCGCTTGGTGGGGTTGCTCAGGATTTCATTGGCATTGACAACGAGGCGATAGCGCTCCAGCCGTACGGAATGTGGAATAGAGGAATCAACGGTGAAGTGATTGCTATCCGGATGATAAATCTTAACAAGCTCATAGAACAAAGCCTTGTTGTACTGGGAATCTTTTGAGTGTGCTAGGATTTCGTACGGGGTCGGGTTCCGTGAGGTCGGCCAGTTATAGCCGCCGGCGGAGCCGGAGGGCCGTTGAAGGAACGGATCGGAGACCGAAGAATAGCGGCGCGTGGGTGGACTGTCCCATTTCAAAATAAATGTGTTATTATTACCTAGACATGAAGTGTAGGATGCCGGCGCGGTGATGCTGACAACCGGGAAATTAGCACATGAGAGGATACGGGAGGACTCTTTGAGGAGCATGGCCACTCTCTCGGTAGCATTGTTGTGTTTGGTGTTAATATGAGTGGGCTCTGCCTCGATGGAAGAGAAAGCTGGAAATCAGGATGGATCGGAGCGGTTGATGAGTGTAAGGTAGGCTTGCGGGATGACTCGCCGGCGTATTAATTAGTAAGAATGAGGACCTATATGTTCATTATGCACATATAAGATGTATCTAGCCTGCGTATATGCATGGATGCCGTAGATATAGCTGATAGATTCCTATCTAGATAGTGAGACTTCGGTATACGAACAGTTTGTAGCCTAAGGCATCTAGGTACAGCGGGGCTACTTGCCCCGCCTGGTATCTAGGTCCTGCCTGCTGTCAATGGTTACCTCTTCAGCCACAAGACCGCTCGAAGAATGTACGGATACGTGGCTAAGCGGTGCTACCATGTACCTTTTGTGCAGGAGAAGCCCATTCACATTGGTCCATGCACCCGGGGCTCCATTGAATCCCATTGAACGCCTCTGATTACAGTACGCAGTCTGTGGCTGGGGCTAAGGTATTAAGTATTGGCGCTTTGAACCCAGCACCTTGCAATTGAGATCTCAGACAACCACAAGGCGAGCTTCTACCCAACTACAAATATTGGCAACACCAGCGCCATTTACTACTGGCCTCATCCGCAATTCACCAAACTACTCCGTATTACAATTTACCACAAGAAAGGCTGCCTCAAGCACGCCCATCCCGTTCGTCTCCCACTTTCGACTCCCAAACCCATACGCTCCTGTCGACATCAGTTCCCCCAAGTCGCCAGACTTTGATGATCCAACTTTTCGACCCTCTTCCTACTCAAACCACTAGGTCGCTCGTACTGGCGTTCCCGCCCAAAACCCCAGTCCCGACGTCACATCTTCCTATCTCGTATTCAACGGGTCGACCCGGATCAAATTCGACCCATCGAACAAACCCCTCCCCTCTATCTGTAACGGCTCACATCGTGACGGACACTCTCTCCGAAGTCACCACATCGTGGATGCAACCGCCACGGATATAAACACGCTAGGTATGTGCCTCTGCTCTCGTAGCCGGCCAGTTGGTTCCATGCACTCCTTTCTATCTCTTCGCCCAGGACAAGAACGACAGCTTCCCCTCCTGCCAACCCATTGTGCTTCGTGCCACGAGTCTTTGTTTTGTTTTTGTTTCATCCCCAATGTTGATTACTCGCGGATACACACAAAGCACTCTCGGGCGTAAATGTCTGCCTCAGGCATATCAACTCCGACTCGATCATGAGCCATCCAATACTAACACATGCAGAAAGATCCACATATAGTCCAATACCACACAGCCTGCCTCATCCGTACATGTACCGGCTCTGGTAAAGGCCGAGGATCACCTCTCAACTACCCGCATTCACGTACGCATTCGCGTTGCCCAAACCAAAACAAAAGCTCGGATAGTTGCCTGCAACATCCTACCTCATCTAAACAGTCAAGTTGTGTGTCTTCTACAACGCGCGAGATTCATCATCCATCTCCTATAGATTTGCTGAGGGAGTCTATCAGCAACACCATATACCATTCCTCGAGTATCAACGCACGTTACCGCGAAAATGACTGAGGCGCTGATCGGAAAGCTGCAAGCTTCAACGCTTAATGAGACCGCCGAAGAAAGTGACTGGAAGAAAAGCTTGAACATCCCTGTTCGGGATGGCAGACAGCAAACTGAGGTCTGTTTATCCTTATCCACCGTAGATTGGGGTGCTTTGCTGCTCAACGAGCTATTCTGAGAACTAACCACATAACAGGATGTGACAAACACTAAAGGTCTAGAATGGGAAGAGTTTTCTCTCAAAAGAGACCTCCTGATGGGGATTTTTGAAGCTGGTTACGAGAAACCGTCGCCTATTCAAGAAGAAGCCATCCCCGTAGCGCTAACGGGAAGAGATATATTAGCCCGAGCAAAGAACGGCACTGGCAAGACAGCCGCCTTTGTTGTACCGACGCTCGAACGCATCAACCCCAAGGTCAACAAAATCCAGTGCTTAATCCTTGTTCCTACGCGAGAATTGGCAATGCAAACATCGCAGGTTTGCAAGACCCTCGGCAAGCATCTCGGTATCAACGTTATGGTTACGACTGGCGGCACTACGCTCCGCGATGATATTGTGCGTCTGCAGGATGCCGTCCACATAGTAGTGGGCACTCCCGGACGTATTCTTGATTTGGCCGGAAAGGGGGTTGCCGACCTTAGCGAATGCCCCATGTTTATCATGGACGAAGCCGACAAGCTCTTGTCTATCGAATTCACTCCTGTTATCGAGCAGCTTCTACAATTTCATCCCAAAGATCGCCAAGTCATGTTGTTCTCGGCGACATTCCCGATATCTGTCAAGGACTTCTCAGATAAGAACATGTCCAAACCATACGAAATCAACCTAATGGACGAACTCACTCTCCGCGGTATCACTCAGTACTATGCATACGTCGAGGAAAAGTCCAAGGTTCATTGTTTGAACACACTCTTCTCGAAACTCCAGATTAACCAGTCTATCATCTTCTGCAATTCCACCAACCGTGTCGAGTTGCTAGCAAAGAAAATCACTGAACTCGGCTACTCGTGTTTTTACAGTCATGCTAAAATGGCCCAACACGCTCGAAATCGTGTTTTCCATGATTTCAGAAATGGCGTTTGCCGTAATCTTGTCTGTTCGGATCTACTTACCCGTGGTATAGATATTCAGGCTGTGAATGTCGTCATCAACTTTGACTTTCCGAAGAACGCTGAAACATATCTCCATCGTATTGGTCGCTCCGGTCGATACGGCCACCTCGGCTTGGCAATCAACCTGATCAACTGGGAGGACCGGTATAATCTTTACAATATCGAAAGAGATCTCGGTACCGAAATTCAGCCTATCCCACCCACCATTGACAAGGCCCTTTACGTCTATGACAACCCGGAGAATATTCCCAGACCTGTGAACACGTACACCGCGAAGCCTTCATCAAGCAACCCCCACAACGCCCAGCAAGGTGAAACGTCGGCACAAGGCGCTCAGCGGAACAGTGCACCTCCGCCTCAGGGCAGAAGCCAAGGCGACTTCCGACCACAGACAGGAGGCCGTGGAAACCAGTTCAACGATTCCCAATCTCGACAGTACCAGAACTCTCGTGGTGGAAACCGGGGTGGTGGAAATGGTGTTGGCGCTGGCACTGGCGGTGGTGCCAGTGGCGCTGGCAATGGTGGTGGCGGTCGGGCCCGTGGTCGGGGCTTCCCTAATTATGGCGGTCCTCGAGGCGGCGGTCGTGGCCAGCCTCAGCCCCCTCAGCAAGCTTAGCTTGCTAATCCCTACATCCTTTCAAGACCACAGCCAGCCGAAGCTTCGTTTGGCTCCAAACTTGAGTGGTCATACGTCTTTTTCGACTTGTACATATTCTACTCTCTGGATCAGTCTCGATTTGTATCATACCCATCACGGCTTTTCGTTAGTGGGTTTTGATTCCTCCCCTATTTCCCGGTTCCGGAGGCTCATACAGCACTGACGTCATGAGCACTTATACTTGATGTTTGAACGAAATCCGAAAAGGTGGAAAATGGCGTTCGGCGTTCGGTATTCGATACGTGAGGAGGGTGGTGTCGGCATGAGTTGGCGTGGATACAGGGATCCCGGAGTTTCGAGCTGGGACCATGCACGCCAGGCTGTTCTTGATGTCAGCCTAGAGGCTTTATCTTGATTTGACTTGAATTCGACGCTCCTCCCCCCCGTTAGAATCCCTGTCAAATGGCATTCCTCCGGATCCCACGACAAAGTGATTTGAAGAGCGTTACAGCACAATACCCCTGATTGCAAGGTTTCTACTCGTGTTAGGAGCTTTGGAACGTTTCCTGTCTAACTTGACACGCATGTCAAATGCACTGCATCGATTCGATAGCAGGAGCAAGGTTTGGCAGTATCTACGGCACTGTGTGTGAAGTGTTCTTGATTGCCATGCCGCTAAGATATGGCCGAGGGCATCGATCAATTATCCCACAGTCAACATCTCGGTCTCGGGCACAGTAATAGGGCGATAACCTATCGCAGCCGCGGCGAGTCTCTTTAGCCCATGGCCTCAGAAAGTTTTGATATGGGCGCGAACAGTCCCATTTCTTCATACACGACCACGTTCACTCGTCTTTCTCACGGTTGCACTGCACGTCGCTCTCCATGGCCTAATCGTGAGCCCGGTCAGAGTCACTGGTCAGGCAGAAAAGAACAAAATATTTTAAAAAAAAGAAAAAAAAAGGGTTTTTTTTTTGGAAGGGCGCTGGATTCTACTAGATAATTCTTGTACCGGTTGAGTTACCTTGACTCTAGAGCCGGTGGGTTAGTTAGTACATAGTCTGAGCAAAAACAAACTGATGGAAATAGCAACCATCATTTTCCCCTTCATCCCTTCTTGGACACACTGCAAACCTCGTCTTGTGATCTGAATTTTGCTTCTGTTACTAGATGCTAATCGTGGTAGGACTTGACTATAGATCTCAAGGGGTCTTGACACGCTAACTATTGCATTGCAAGGTCAAACGGGCATTTTTATGGAGAGAAGACGAGTGATGAAAGATCAGACAAGATGTCCATGATAGATCTAGTTACGTCACGTTCGCTTTGCGCTTCGACCGATATGCCCGTTGGCAAATGGCTTGGACATCAACAAGACAAGATCGATTACACCTATCCAAGCGCAGAGCGCTGTGTGTGTGTGTGTGTGTGTGTGTGTGTGTGTGTGTGTAATATATCAAGAGACGTAGATACGGGTCGCGACTAGATGAGGCTTCCCACCGCGTCGTCATATATCCTGGATACTCCCGGCCTCGGCTATGATGACTCAGATTCAAAGATTCGGACACAGCGATCAAGCGGATACGGGGTGTGTAGCAACCGACTTGTGACTCTGGCGTTTATTTCTCACTCATCGGTATGGGCGTCGAGTTATACTAGCATGTCATGGTATAGATTCGGAGAATTTACACAGGAGTAGTCGGAAGCTGGGAAAACACTGTTCGGCTGCTGGGGTGGGAGGCGAGGTGAGTAAAACTCTCGAGACCATGGAGTCCATGTGTATTTGGCATCTCCCCTTAACCACTCACCGCAGGATTGGTCTCAAGTCCTCAAAAATCTATCAAGCTTCCCTCTCGCTACTCTGTTTCAAAAAAAAAATATGTAGTAACCTTGATCAATTCCGTTTGGAGGTCTGGAACGTATGTTACCTGGTACTAGGGAAAGGTTTAGGAACAAACAGGCTTTGCCGTAACTTGCCAGGGGAATCTTCCATTGGCAACGGTGAGTGATCGTTGAAAGAACTACGAAGAATCAGTAGATGAATCGATACGGAGCCTTTCCTAACAAGACACTTGTAGGTTAGTTCATCACATTGAGGGTTAGGGTTGAGTCGTGACACGGCTGCCGTCCCAATCTCAATTGACCGGTCCGCTTGTCATGTCTCAGCGGGCTCTGGGAGCTTGTTTGGTGCATTGAGTCTCTCAATAGTTTTGTAGTGTTTTGTTATATAGGTACTATCTACCGTGTTTGGGCACATGACTGTATTCCTTGCCGGCGACGCTGGGTTTAACTGGCTTTTAGATCATACCACCGGCTCTACAAATGGGTCGGCCGAACAGTTTATTCGGTCAGAGAAGGATGAGGGTTAGGGTTAGGGTTGATTGGTCTTCTACCTAATAACGTTTCTGTCCTCAAAGCCGTACCGGGCATCACATATTCTGGTCAGCTGGGTGCATACGAAATAATCTGAACAATGCGACGATGCTGACACGTACGACCATACCTACTGGAATACTCGGGATCCCGTCCGCTCTCCCATAGATAAGCCGGTGAGGGCCGGATCAGTAGTTGGGTCGGTGACGACCAGCGAATCCCTGGTGTTGTACGTTTTTTTTCCCCCTTTTTTGCCCGCCCCTTTGCTTTTTTTGCTTACGAAGCTTTTTCGGCCAAGTGCCCAACTCGCACGCGAGTTTTCGTAACGTGGTCTCCTGTACCCACCTTGCTTGGGGTGGCAAATAATGGGATTTGGTTGGCATAGTGGATTCTATCTTTCTACTAGCCGTTGACAGCATATCGTTTCGTTACCTTCGGAGGATGTTTATGGCGGAGTTGAGATAAGGCATCGCATGGTGGGGCGGTGATAATTCGGGCATCTTCAAATCCGGCCATCTAGGCCCTGGCCCGATGGGAAATCGTTATGTGAACTGTCTATGTCATCGTATACGCTTTCGTCAAGAACAAGGACCGTAAGGTCTTTCCCGTCTGTGGTCAGGACAATGCTAATATGTGCATCGCCCGGCAACTTCTCATAGTGCGTTAACATTGATATTCCGTTCTTCACATTCCCTAGGTGACCACCTGGAGTGGCGGAAGGCCCGAAGAGATGTCGAGCCGGGTCAGTGATATTGTACCTAACAATATGGCCGAAAATAAGCATGTGGTATGGCCACGATTGGCCGCTGGATGGCCCATGGGACACCAAGCACGGTCGTCGTCAGCGCCATAAGCTCTCAAAGCGGCCTTCTGCCAACCTTCTTGTTTGTTGGCGTCGCTACTGGTCTTCATAGTCACGGTGGATCCCGATGGCTCCTTGAAGCGTGAAACTGGAAGGTCTACGTAACTCATTGATCTTTGTCCTTGAGAAATTTCAATATTTTCCAATTTCCGGGTTGTGCTCCACAAATCACAAAAGAAAGAAAGATGAGAAGTTCAAAAGTGCGGATCTTCAAATGGTGAAGACTACTAAAAAAGACATTGGATTACGGTGATGGCATAGGAAGGTACAATGGGTCAGTTGTGACCTCCAAGTTTCCCGTGCTCCAGCTTCTTTCCACGCCTGTCCTTGAAAGGAGTACGTGTCCATTTCATGTGAGGTCAAGAATACAAACTTTTGTTGTGTTTTGTTTCGTGGTAAGTAACTGCCGGTACAGATTAGCCTGGCCATAAGATGCCCGGTTCTGCCCGGGTTCTAGATAGTTAACTTGTATTATGTTTCTCAGCGGGCTCCGAGGCCTCCATATGAGCGGAGTGTGGCTCAGCTATCTAACCTTAGTGGGTCAGCTGCGAGTACGGACGTAGGCAGTCCAATCAATCTGGACCCATGCGGTCGTACAGACTGTAGTTACACACCAAAATATCACCAGCCACAATTGACAGCACACAGCCAAAGAGGGGCTCGTTCATCTGTGTTTGCACCAACTCACCGTCTTCCTCTCCTACCTAACTACCTACCTACTACCTACTACCTACTAACTTCAGGGAATTGATTGGACGGCATATAATGTTGATTCCACCCTCGTTGCCCTGTAAATAACTTCTGGTGTGCCGGTTGCTTTGACCGGTTCTAGTTTGGCCATTATATTGCCTCTCAAATGACTTTACTACCCCGTCAGTCTACCGCCCTGCTCGGTCATCATGGGGTGCGGCGCCCCTACAGCCCCCAAGCCCCCAGCCCATGCAATGCAATAGGATAAAAGACGTTAGTCTTCCCGGTCAGAGCCTGCACCACTGCTTTGCCAAACACGGAGGCGGATATGTCAACGACTCAGCCCTCGCCAAGCCCGTTGCTGTGGCCAGGCTGTGTTGCGGCCCGGCATTGATTGTGAATCCTACGTCGATAGAAATTGGGTAGAAGGGCGCTTTCGTTTTTCCAAGTCTCCGATCTCCATAGTGATAACCCAAGAGGCGCCCTGTACCATATACTATAAGATGGTCATCGCCTTATCACTCGAGATTACTGAATCTGAAGTCAACAGCTTATTTTCATATCAACGACCCCGTCTGCAGTCTTGGTTTCCAGCCTTCTTTCTCGTTGCCCAAGACGCGTAGTTGAGACATGTCTTCGCTTCTTCCCAAAATGAAACTACCTACAGACCTATCCACAACCGGGAAGGAAGTCAGCTCGGCTGTTGGAAAACCACATGCTTCTGTGTACCGTTGTCAGATATGCGATTGCTATGTACCCACGCCATATATATGATACCCCCAAGAAGACCACCTGCTCATAGCTAGACAGGAAAGTGATCAGCGACAAGATGTTAGGTAAGTTATCCCAAAATATCTTCCGGCGCATATACAGGAAGGTCGTCTAACTCACCGAACTCGTTAGACGGCATGAGCGTAAATGTCGGGTTCGCAAGAGCCAGGCCCCATCGAGGCGTGGTACTCTCGATGTCACATTTCGTCGGCCTGGCCCTTCGTCAAGCGGGTGCTACGACTCCAGTTTCATCCCATTAGATGGGTACGGACATTTCTATATAATACATTGCCATACGAAATGTACTCACCGCGTGTCAACAGCGTTAACAACAACGCATTTGGTTCTCTTCACTCAGACGAAGGCACTTATGACCTTTCACCCATAGAGCCGCCGTCTCTCAGCGATACAGACGCGAAACATGTCAACCGCGGATTTTCAGAGAAGCTTGCTGCAGATCTTCCTGAAACGATATCCCAGGGCGAATTATCCGACCTCTCTGCTGTCTTACCGAGTCTTATAGAATCATTCGGTAGACGGGTAAGTGAAGAAAACACGATCCGCACATATTCGAATTTTGCAGATTCCATATACAGATCTCGAATGTAAGGCATAGGTGAAGACCACACGAGCTCACGTGCAACCCTCTAATTTTCTTCAGTGAGATAACGGAATCAGTTGTAACGCTTGTTGCAGTAAGACATGCCGCCAATGATTTCTCGGGGCGCCAGTTACTGTCGATCAAAACCCCGAATCAAAACCCGACAAGTCATGTTCTTGATCATCTATTCGAAATGCCGGCGTATGCCTGGCTTGTCGCCTCCGTCATGAAAGAGCTGCACGTGGAAGTACCATATGATAGCAGTGGTCGCAGCGCACGCTCATCTCTTTTGGAATGCTTTAGGGGCTTGACCTTGAAGTCTATGGGAGGGCTGTCGCCCGTGAGTTGCATTACTTACATGCTTCCGGCGGACGCTCTCTGGGAAAAGCCGCAGCGTTCCGAGTCCGTTTCTCTTCAACCTGATCTGCTCCAACGCGTCGTCCTCATAGGCAAAGATAACAACGCATACGCCACTACCTGCGGCGAATATGCTAAACTAATTTGGCTAGAAAGTGGCTTAGAGATCTTGTTGTTTCTTGCTGAAATCGGACGTGGACTCTCTACTAGAAATTGTGAGTAGAACCAATACTCTTTTAAGCTCCAGCTTGTGTTGATCTCTCGTTAGGCAAGCTATCTGATGGAACCTCCATATCCGGTCAAATCTATACAGGAGATTGGATCATAAGAATAGAGGCCACAGGGTCTTATGACTCTCTCATTGAAATTGGCGAGCTTTTAGCATGGGCGAATACCGCTTTGCGTTCTCCTAAATATACAGCTATCGCAAAAAGCCAGCCTACATTTACCGCCACCACAAGCCTTGACACTGGGCACCTCGGACCTGTTGAAATTTCTTCGCACACTTTACGTCCCCACAAAATGTCCAACTCAGTCGAAGTAACGGGCGAATGTTGGAAAGACCTCTTTGGAGAGCTTCCCCTAGTGACGGGGTACCCCATTCCTAAACGCTCACAACCCAACACGGGAGTGGAGATTAGTTTACCGATAATGGCGGCACTGACAAATTCGGAGAAGGTGACAATCTTTTCGGAAAAAATATTGATCAAAGGATTCTCCACCGCTCTGATACCAACCCAATACGGTAGCAACTTTGTATACTGGCATATGGTCTCGAATGAGGATGGAGATTACCTCGAGTATCAGGATCCGCGAATTCGGAAGGTCTTCGAACAGTACCCTATCGGTCTGACCATGCGTGACCTGGAGCAGGCAAGGCATATCGTGGGTTGGTGCGCTAATGTTAAGAACAACACAGGTATGTCGCGCTCCATTTTACAATGATCTCCCAAGGGGACTCGAGCGATACTGAAGAAGAGAATGAACATCATTGCCATACACTAGTCAATCTTTGACACCGCAGGTCAAAATTTTGGGCTGTTCATTCTGAGATACATTTGCGCAATTACTAACGGAAAAATAACAGGTGATTCTAATGCGAATTACTCAATAGGATGGTCAGGTTTAGACCTCCCCCAAGCAGGCCTAGCTTTTGACAAGATATCAATCTCAGGAGGGATGTTCGTGACTGGAGCTGCTTCGGTGGTTCTTGGGAAAAAGCACAAGGCGGTAAAGCTCAGATCTCGGGACGACTACATCATGCGCCTCAAGTGGATATCCAAGAAATTCGTGCTTCTTTACGACGTACGGGATAGAAGAGGTTGGCTAGTCGACGGTCTTAGCGCCATATTGCACCTGGTACGGGCCTCATTAAAGCACGATCTCGAAGATCCCTTCAAATCTGTCTTTATTTATAATCCCCAAGCGCTCAAGGAGGCCTCATTTCAATGCCTGGGCAAGGATTCGGCTATAAAGATACTTACCGATCCCGAGAACTTGGCCTTGCCATTGTACGCCAAACCGACCAACACGAAGGAAGAGACTGTGGTTAATGAGACCGGGGCCAGCACAAGTGTTCTCAGCAAAACGAAATCCTATTACTGTTTCAAGGACCGAGTTGAGAGTATTTGTGAGGTACTTGAGAAGATCATAGCACATCACGCCGACGTTGCCTCCCAAGATGGCGTTGGGTTTCGCCTCAAAACGACTCCTCGCCGGCATCTAGAGGGCTTCGATTTCATGGACATCGCGACTGATGAAGATCCACTATGGCCTCGTGTTATGGAGATTCGATCGGCCGGCAAAGGATGGGTGGACTTCACACGGGCCATCCACGCCGTCACATTGTTTGGACGTGGATTTGGCGAGCTAATAGAGCCTCGAGAAGCCCATACCACAGCGTATGCTGCTTGCAGCATGTATGATAAGGTTCCAAAAGGGAAAGATTACTTGGCAGTCTGTGTCCGCGATATTCAAGATATCCTCGAAAAGAGAGGCAGTCAGAGCACCATACCCTGGAAACTCACGGACGATATATACTGGCATACCCCGGACAAGACCTTCGAGGCATGCGCTCACCGCGCACGACCTAACAGCAAATGCGAGAGAGTTCAAGTCCTTTTACCCGCTACGTTCCCCAAACTTTGGGGTCGAGGCTTCAAGAGTCCGGTCTCGCTTGCACCCGAGGGAGCGCTCCTTTTCGGACATAACTCCCGCTTTCCTTTGCGCTGGCGTGATCATGGAGATCCCGAAGAAGAAAAGCCGGATCAAGAACTAGCAGAACTGGAAGAGATTTTCGAGGACAGCGGAATTGGCTCGAGCCTGGCTCCTTCCATCACCAGTGCGTCGGACATGGATCAGACGTCGTCGTTTGTAGCGCCGGATACCTCTCCCGGAACTAAACGTGCCCAGTCAATACCTAGCGAGGACAAACCAGCTTCGAAGAAGAGGAGGCCGCTAGGAAAGACGGCATCGGAAAAGGGTCAAGGACTGCGCTTGAACACTTTTCTAAGCCCCGTTATTCCGTTCTCGAAGAAGGGAAAAGGACAATAAATCACGGGAACAAGATGAGGCCCCGGGCTTCATTCATACAGCTTTGTTCACGATGGCGTCGCATATTCTCCTACATTCGTCGCACTGAAAAGAAAACCCCCAGTGAAGTCTTAACGAATGTTAATGCATGAAGAAGCTGATTGTGAAATTTCAAGAGACCAAATGTTATTTAGAGTGAAGGATCTCTCATGGGATTCCATCCTCCTCCCCCGTCGCCCAGTTGCCCTCATAGCCCCAGTGGCTTCAGCCCTTAGTCCCCTACGTTCGTTTACGGACCCTGGTGGTCTTATCATTAGAGTAACTGATTTACAGATGAGAATCTATCTTCGTTGAGGCGCGGGATAACTGGCGTCTCGAATAGGTTATATCTCTTCCGACTTTTGGGATGTTGCTTTGCGTGGGCGCGGGCGAAGTGCTCTCGACGCCCACGTTTCCTACTTGTCTGGCGGTAGCTTTGCCTAGACTGTTGTACCTACCTATGTACCGTACTCTACGCTTTTGACATAATCATTTTGTATGCCATGATGTTTGTGATGCAGAGATTCTTGCTGTTTTCGTCGAACCATTGTTCTACTCCTATTTTACACCGCCCCTAGCTTTTGGCGGTCATCGCCACCACCATCAACTACCACCAACTACTACTTGTTAACAACCCTTTTTCCTGTTGTATAAAAGTAATTCCTGTACAATCTGGGTATATTCAATGAATGTCTAGATCATCGTCCATTACATTCGATTACTGCCTCTGTGTATTGAAGCGAAACGGGCGCCAGGCAGGAGTGTAGGGGGTTGTCCCTACACTCCTAGGTTAGGTGGCCACCACAATATCGCTACCCAAGGAGACTAGACAGCCTAGCACTTCCAATGGATTTGAAGCAATAGGCAGTTAAACGAATGACATTGAATTGATCGAAATGGGTAGTAATACAGGTCGAACAAGAGTGTAGGAAAGGAATTATCCCCCCGTCTACCCTGAAGTTCTGGTCGGCCGAAGACCTAACCTAGAATTTATAGTGATAATGGGCCGGTGCGTACTTGACGCGAAGACAGCGATATTGGAGGAAGAGTCTCCCGACATTCACACCACTCTGCTTCACTACCTTACCTACCTACCTGGCATACCCATGAGTTTCATAAATATCTCGGATTGGAGTAACTTGGATCTCTCTACTTGAAGCTCTATCCCATCCAACTCCTTGGATAAAAGAGCCTGCTGGCCCCTCGTGAAGATCCAGGCCGACGTTGTGACTCTGGCGGCTACAGGCGGCATAAGTAGAGTCGCCGCCGTCGCAGATTGTGCAAGTCCTACCTACTCGGCACCCGCGAACCCGTTTTCAATCAATCGCATGATACTCAACTTACACACGTACACCCATATTGTAGTGCGATGTCCTCTCCAAGTCCTTCGGATCCAATGTCTCCCTTCCCAGATAATACCATGCCATCCAGTACAATGCGACATGCTCTTCATACCGGACCGCTCGAGAACAATCCGTCCAACCGGGATGTTACTCCACTCATCATCGACTCAGGGTATCTCCACAGCGTTGGAAATTACTGGTGCTGAAGCAGCGTACATTCGCGGTTCGAGGGGGCGGTCATGAGCTTTCATGCGTATTGGAAATACCCCCGATGCAGTAGGTATTGAGATGAGAGGACTCTCCTCTATCACTCCTCCCGCGGGTAATACGCTCGTGGCCGTGGGGACTGGCCGGACGATCGGTCGTGTCTATTCCGCGCTTCGCACCGCTGGGAATCACCATATCCGATGGTCGTTCCGCGGGTGGATATGAATCACGCGTCGCATAGACAAGATCCGATTACGCGCTATGGGGTTGAGAACAAGGGGTACTTGATCCAGGTGGCGGGGAAGTATGATCCGGACAGGGTATTTCAGACCTTGGTGCCGGGTGGGTTTAAACTGAATGGTGGGTTCCATATATATAAGATGTGTGGTTGGGAGAGGCAGTCGCTAGACTAGCGATGCGAGTATTTTCAACAATGAAGTTTATCAGACTTACTCTGGGACCGTCGGAATGTAACCATGACTGGAGTCTGTCCGAATCCGCGCGGGTAACGGTGGGATTATTGTTGACAGCTCAGTTGTCCATATATATCTGAATCTGACTGACTGACTGTCTCTCTCAGAGAATTCGGCTTAAATCCTTCGGCCCGCCCAGCAGCCAAAGATCTCGAACGCAGGCTGGCGACACGGGGGATCCCTCCATACCTTCTCCTCGGTCTCTATTGCCGAACCAAAAAGCACGTTTTTCATTTGGTTGCTCTATAACCCACAACATTGCCAGTCTCCTCTGACTGATGCTGTTTTCCGTCAAGTGCCATTTCCTACAGTCAGAAGTTCTGGGTGTAGGATTGATAAACTGCTGGTAATGGCCATAAAACAAGAGCGATAATATCCCAAAAGATAAACGTGCCGGCTACGACTTTAGGAAACCGCTAGCTAGGTAGACTATCGTGTGGTGATTCGGGATTCTTTACCTTGCCGACTGGAAAGTAACCAAGCAAAACGCGGCGTAAAAGAACACGTCTTTCGGGCCCTACATACGTATCTCCAAGTTTCCCACGTCCCAGACTCTCAGATTGCAACGATCGGTTCGCAAGAGCGACTTTATGATGAGGTACGGGATATAGACCCGTTTCCCGTAGATCATTTGAGATGTTGTCGTCTGGGTTAGGTAGCTGGGAGTGTCGATCATATCGGATTAAGGCGATAAAAACACGTGGAGTTGAGGAGGAAATGAAATGCCGAGTGCAACTGTAGCATCGCTCCCCACAAGGTGCAGGTGGTGTCGGGCGTTTGTACTGTACGAACATCTCGTTTACTGTGCCTGCACACTGTATGCGGATCTTCTGGCTACGGCAACTAAGTGGGTCGGCTAGCGTAGTGCACCCGAGCTGCATGCCCCACAAGCTCCACTCTGCACAGTACATATCGGTTGTTACATATCCTTCGTCGCTGCATACCTAGACAATTGGTCGCCAATGGAGGCCAGCCCGAGATTCATCAGGTCTTTGCTGCTGAGACAGTGAGGTTGCACCAAGAGTCGTCCTTGCCTCCAAGCTCCAGCTTGAGAAAGGAGGCGCGTACCCCGCCTGCTATGTCGCCCCCCCAAAAGAAGCCAGGTTTGTCGCCTGTCTTTGAGGTAGGCAGCCTAGATAGATAGCCGCTGAATCGACGAATACCAACTTCGACTCACTTCTCAAATCACCTCCAACTGCAAGGGCCTGAGTCGCCCAGAAATAACGCACATGTCCACTTCGAATGGCACGATAGTCCTCACAGGGGCCAACGGTGGCCTCGGATGTGGGATTGTGTCCATCATCAACGCCAATCCCGGTTTCCACAAGCTCTATCTCGTCCGCAATGCCGAAAACGCCACCTCGCTCCGGTCCGCTGTCGAAAAGTCGAAGACCTCAGCTCCTTATGATATCCTCTCGCTCGATCTGGCCTCGCTTACCAGTGTCCGTCAAGTTGCTCGATCCGTCAATGACCGTATAGCGGCAAAGGAGATCCCGCCCATCCGCGCGCTTATCTTGAACGCGGGCTACAATGATCTGGGCCATGAGTCCTATACCGAGGATGGATTCGACACGGCGTTTGTGGTCAATTACCTGGGACAGTGGCTTTTGTGTATGTTGCTATTGCAAAGCATGGATCGAGACAATGGCCGGATTGTCGTCGTTAGCAGTAACTCCTACGAGTAAGTACATGCAGACTTCTCTCGGAATTCAAAATGCGGGTTGGCTGATGGACTTCGAAAATTGCAACAGTGTGGCCGCCCCGGTCCACCAGATGGACGGCTACTACGCCGACGAGAAATGGAGGCTATTCTTCCACGACGACAACATCGACGCCATCGCCCATGGCACCTGGAGCAGCAATAAGGATGACATGCCCCGCAGAGCAGGCGTCCGTCGCTACGGCGTGTCTAAGATGTGTTCCGCCATGATGGTAGGAGAGCTGCAGAGCCGACTCGATGTCGATCCGGCTCTCAGCCATGTCTCGATCAGCGCCGTCGACCCGGGCGCCATGGGTGGGACGGGCCTTGTCCGTCGTGGTAATTGGTTCACGCGCACGATACTCTTCCCCGTCATCTTCCGCTGTCTCGGACCCTTCCTTACCTGGTACTCGCCCAATGGCACCATCCGCACGATTTCGAAATCTAGCGCCGATGTGTGGAATGCCGCTATACAGACGGACATAAAGCTCCGAGGCAGCTACTTGAACGGCTCGGAGCTACAGCCGATGGTGCCGGAGGCGGTAGACCCTCGCAAGCGAGCGATGGTCTGGAGGGATAGTGTGAAATATACCAAACTGACGGAGGAGGAGACTGCTCTAGCTAAGCTGTGATGAATGACTGCACCGCGCGAGATCACAGGTTTCATTATGAGCGACCGCAGTAGTAGTTTTGTAGTATTATCTATAATAATCCCATTGTAACCTTGTTGAAAAATCAGATCTTTATCGAATTCCTTGCTAAAAACTTGATCTAAATGTTTAATCTGTTTCGATATCCGGAGTCCTTGGGTTCTGATCATCGTGTGTCTTGCTTATTTCAACGGGCTGTACTTACTAACCCTACGTAGATCTTATATCTTTTTAGCATGTCGATGAGACTTAATGCTCATAGTAATCTCCCCGTGGTAAACAACGCAGACGAATTTGCTCATGAAATAACATACATAACCGGTGACGGAACGGCGCAGTGGACGCAAGGGAAATTCCAAAACCCACCTGCAGTTCAGATTGGACGATGAAGATGGAGTTCCAGTTCCAGTTCTACTTATAGATAGGTCATCTTGTCTCTTACCGTTCGATCGGTCACGGCTAGGAGACCGGGACCGGGACCGGGACCGTTGGTTTTGTGGGGCTTGAATGCAGGGGAGCTATCTAGTTAGGTTAAGATACTTTATAATTTCGGTCGGAATAGGAGTTAAGGAATAATTAAGGAATAGGAATTGGAATAGGAAGGGTTTGGGGAGTGAGTATGGGTTTTGGGAGGTGGGTAGCGTATGATTCTATGAAATGGCCTTTAGCCCCAGCTACCCCGAGCCCTTGAGAATTCTTTTTTTATTATGTATTTTGAGGAGGGGGGGAGAAATGTCGCTTTCTTGAAAACTCTGATGTGATTCTGAGTGTGTGTCTGAGTGTGTGTGTGTGCGTGTGTACGTGGGTTAATACTGGCCGGACTGGGTGGCCTGCAGACCGTTGAGTATATTAATGTAAAATTCTGACACACAACGGGAACTAGGTAATTAGCTAAACCCATCCGGTGCTATCTATCTAGATAGATAGTTGATCGAGAAAAAAGCAAACGGGGGTTTCTCATGATGGACCACTGATAAGTCAGGATTCAGGGTTCGGGGGTTCATTTGTCGCGTATGTGATGGTGAGAACTTTTGCAGTGCGGGTTTTCATTCGGGAACGGGAGGCAGGCAGCACCTGGAACGTCGAGCGCACAAGGGATGATGGCTTCTATTATCAGGAGTAAATCTCTGTAGTTTAGATGCCATGTGTTGAGTTGTGTATTTAGCAGGGGAATGTTATAGGGGCTAAGTGAACGCCGTTAGTTAGTATGATGGCTGATGATATTACCAGGAGAAAGAGGTGAAGTTGCTCTAGGTACTCTATTGCTTGGCGACCGATCTCAAACTCGCTTCAGCGTATCGACAGGGCATTGAGCCCTAAGGTTAGATGCTTATCTAACCTAGTGGCGCCCCCTTTGGACGTCCCCGTAATATGAAAACACCAGCGTCTAACCTAGTCTAGTGTAAGCACTCTAATATCTGTAAGTAGAATTCCATAATGTCCGAAGCGTGCTCACCCCTCCCAAAGCTCACTTGCCCTTCCAAAATCAACCCCTCGGCCTTATGCGCGCCGGTATGGGGCCTTTGGCCTTCGCTACCCCCAACCCAAACCTCATCGGCTCGAATTGCAGCGAATCACCCAGCATCTCCACGTCGAACCTCGTCACCAGGCGAACACACGTCGCCATGATGATGGTCTTGGCTAAGAAACGGCCCGGACAGGCTGAGGGGCCTCCTGTTCAGTCATATGTTAGCAGCTTTCACTACCAATTAAACTTTGTAAACACGAGATTATCTCGAAACATCCACTCACCTCCAAAGGGGATCCAAGCGCCCTCCAGGCCATGCGTCGAGTAAAAAGGCCCCTCTTTCCCATCGGGATTATGATCCCTCACCGCATCCGGTCTCACCGGCCCGCTCAAGGGATCAGAAGGGTCGACCATAAACCGGTCAGCCCAGAAGGTCTCCAGCGGAAACTGGCCCATGCGCGTATTCCATATACTCTTATCCCTATGTGCGATAGACGTGCTGACGATCGCCTTCTCTCCCTTTGGGAGTCTCCAGTGCCCGACGAAGACGTCTTCGTGAGGAGAGCTGAAGATCAAAAGGACGTCGACGTATAGCCGTAGCACTTCGGCCAAAACTGATGAGAGGAGCGGTAGTTTGATCAATTCTCTGTGGTCGATATCGCTGAGTTGGAATGACGGGCCGACCAAACGATCGTGTATCTCGCTCCGTATGCGATTGAGTAGCGTTGCGTCTTGGAAGACGTGATATACCACTAGCATTGCTGCCGCGATGACATTGGAGTTGGAGCTGAACGCTTCTCAATCAGCCGTCGCGCGGAAAGAATAGGTGATCCTGGACGTCTACTCACCCCCATATCAACCCCATGTCGTGAGCGGCGAAGCACTCGTCATCAATAAAGCCCCGATCGCCATCGCGGAGCAGCTCCCGCTGCAGGCGCCGCACGATTTCCGATCCCCAGTAAGGATCGCCATCGCCGTCCGGGTCGACGCTCGATTCCGTGAACCACTGCCGGGAATACGCATACCACCGTTGGATCTGCTTCGACATCTTCTTCCGGAGACGGTACGGCCGAGGCATGAGAAACGCGGGAACCTGCCGGAAGAGCCAGGGCAGGGCCTGATCCAACGCCCACGCCGTCTCGATGATGTCGGGGTTCAGCTTCAAAAGCGACGGTCCGAAGACGGTTTCGGTGACGGAGGAGCTGACGGCCCTGCCGAACAACAGGAAGACGTCATCGACCGACGTCCACTCTCGCCTCTCCGACAGTCCGAGATCTCCGACGTGCGCGTCGAACGTCTTCATGAAGCGCCGGGAGGCGGGGCCGAGAAAGGGTCCGGTCCAGGCGTGGTGGAAGGCCTTGTGGAGGATATAATCCACGCGCTTTTCAGGCGCCACGTTACTGCCGGGAAAGGGTCGGGCAGACGGGCCCGAGTCATCGGCGAGGTAAGCGGCGACGCCCCTGCGCGGCATGCCGAAGAGGAAGCGTTCGCCGAAGACATAGAGAGACATGGGACTGGACAGGTTCGGATGTCTCAGTATGTCGATGACGCTTTTGCGATCCTGGAAGACGTATAGGTTGAAGCCTAAAAGTGAGAACTTGGTTGATGTCAAGGAGTCCCGGTATAGTCTATACAAAACTGAATTAGCATCTTCTTCTTCTTTTTTCTTTTCTCTTTTGTCTTTTCTCGTTTTATTTTTTCTTTTTCTTTTTTATTTTTTTTTTTTTGAGAGAGAGAGAGAGAGAATGGTTATTTGGTTCTGAAAATTCATACGTCGCCTGAGTTATAAACCCCTTGGCATTCCGCGCAAAAGTAAAGGCGTGACCCAAGTACGGGATGAGCGCGGGGAGCGACGGCGGGACTTGGACGTGCTGCTTCTCGTTTGTCCTGGCTTGATGATACTTCCTGATAGCCCAAACATAGCGAATCAGTAGCACGGCTATAGCTACTATGAATATATAAAAGATCCGCCGTGCAGTAAAGATACGCTCCTCCGTGTCGAAGTTCATGATTTTCCTTTCCTTCCAAGGGAAGTAATCCGTAATCCAACAAAAAAAAGAAAAGAAAAAAAAAAAAACCAGCTTCGTAAAAGATGTTCACTAATTATATGATGTTGGAGATGTCGGTACCTAACCGGAAGTCTCCATGAGAAGCTTCTCGGCATCTTCCGTTGAGGTGTGTGGCACCCCGATCTTTCGAAATCCAGGTGGACGGTTTGCTATCTATCTATTTGTTAGTCTAGAATAAAAGCCTGTTTTCCACTTTTGCCCTGATCTGACTGATGACCGACTGACTGACCGACTGACTGACTGACTGACGGGTTTGATTCATATCAGGTCTTACCGTGGGGAGCATCCGCGACCTCTTTGCTCTGGAAAGAGAAGCAAGCCACACGTCACAAGGGGCCACGCATTGCCCATTGCACGAGACATCTCGGATTCGCTCTCTATCGTACCTATCATATCTTTGAGTGCCGTTTTATGAGCCTAACTCACTCTTGCCCATTCCCGCCTTCAGCAGCTAAATTGATAGTCCAGCTCGTATCGACTGTGTCATTCTCAGTAATCTATTTTCATTCCATCCAAGCTGCCTATCGTATCGTAGCCAGACTCAATGTACCTGCTTTTCGACACCCCCCATCTCACAATTGACTGCAATAACAAAGTCTCATACATGCATGGTAAGAATGTTAGAACCAGGTGCAGGGTAATTACTTGTAATAATTATATCGGCCTTCTTTTTCCCCCCATCCTGGCCCTCCGTTATATATTATTCCTACTACATCCGATGATCCACGCCTCCTAGACTAGAGACTGTGTAAACAGCCCTTGCCCGACGCGGGATTCTCCGTGAAGAGGTGAAAAGTGTTCAGGTATGACTCCCAGCACACCCTGCCGCCCTTCCGACCAAGAAAACAGAAACCGGGAACATGTCATCCACAATTCCACCCGGAGTTGACCTGGGCAAGGTAGCGGCCGCGCAGCCACCCGACGCGCGCAGACAAAGTCCAACCTGGTCAATCCCGAGGCCCTGGAAACCACCACCATCGCCGTGTCCAGCATCCTGCTCGCCATCGCCTACGTATTCGTGGTATCGCGGATTTGGGCTAAACGCCACTGGTTGAGTTGGTCTGATTGTGAGTTCTTACCATGGTGCATAAAGAAAAGAAAGTACTAAATTGTTTTGTGTGTGTGTGTGTGTGTGTGTGTGTGTGTGTGTGTGTGTGTGTGTGTGTGTGTGTGTGTGTGTGTGTGTGTCTTTCTCTATATATGGCCATCATTGCTCTACTTTTTGCACACGAGTAACGTGGGCATCATCATATCACGTAAGAGCCCGATATTCTATAATCTTATCCCCCCCTCTTCTTTTTGCGATGTGTAAATCTGAAATTTAGCCTTCATCTGTGTTAATACCTCTCTCAAACGCTTCTCACCCCTCATATCCTATCCATCACAAGTGAGTAAATACAACCGCCACCAATGGGACCTACCAGCCCGCCGGTTCATCACGACCTGCCTAGAACAACTCTTCGCGGAAAGTGATGACCTTCGGCCTCACCATCCTCTGCTCCAAAGCCGCCACCTTCCTCCCCTACCTCGAGATCTTCGGCGGGCCTGCGCATCGCCGTCTTCACGGGACTCGCACTTACACTGCTTCACGTATATGACCTTCATAACCCCCCGTCGGCGGGTACTTTTGAGGTGCCCCCATGCCGGCCTTCCGCGGGAGTCGTTGTTCCCGCATCCCGGGGTTCAGAGAACTCCGAGCCCTGGCGCATGTCTCGCACGTTCGGATCGCCTCGTCGTCACTCACCCGCGCCCTAAACCTGGATTTCGAATTGACTGATTCTGCGATCTTGAACACGACTATCGCGAGTGTTCAGCTTGGGGATCGGGGTGCTGATAAGGAAGGGATTGCGAAGACGAGTCCGGCTTATAGTGAGGGGCAAGGCAAGGGGATCATCTGTTTAGTCCCGTTTTCAGTGGGTTGGTGACTTGTAAGTCAAGTCCGGACACCTCAAGTTAAGTTTTCCGAGGCAATCTTGAAGTCCTGAAGAACGAATTCAAGCGGTCCCGGGAAGGACCAGTAAGCGTCGACACTCGCCGTGACTGCTGCCTATATGACTCTGAGTCAGTCAGATGAGGGACAAGCTGAGGGGAATTACCTATTACGAAAGTGACGAAGATATAATTATTCATCGCCATTCATGTACAATTACCTCTCTTGACCTTTCTATATGTCCATCTTGACGGCAATTCTCTGCACCAATGGCCATGAACATCGAATTTTCACCAGCCATAACTGGCACGTACCCTATAGGTATTCCTAGGCGATAGGGAGCAACGGTGTGATGGCAAGATGCCAGCTCTCTACTTAGATGCGCTGTCAACTTCCCACTATTTCCTTAGTCCTCCGGCACGGGCCGACCCGTCCTTAGCGTGAAGCCCGATTGTAAGTACGGATCAGTTCACGGCGAGTCGGCCGTCCGCTTCCGTTAGGGGGCGGATATAGCGGCCATGATACTGTTGGAGAAATGATAGAAAGCACAGACTTACTCAGATAGGCTTTATCATTTAGGCTTATGGTGTTAGAGATGCAATGATAGGGTAGAGGATTCCCCTGATGTCTCATGATCCGTCATGGATACGGCATCTTCAGCGCCATGGCCGGTGGAAATTCATACCTACACCCCGTGAGAGTGCACCAGACGATAGACTACACTGTGTGGGATTCCCTTATGTATTTAAACAGAACATCTCTATTTGGGATGGCTTACTCACATATATGCTATAGTGTCATAAAGAGGATATTAGGTAATTCGTATAAACGACACATTGCGGATAGTTGCATGTGGATCAAGCCCCATGGTAGGTTTCAACTTGATGAGATCCCCTTTACTTCACCAAGTACCCCATCTCACTACTACCCATCCAGGCATCATACGCCGGCCATGGCGAACAGTGCAATGGGAGGTAACACCTCACCTTCTCCAGCAGGAAACAAGCAGCGAGAAGCAACAACGGAGGCGTCAGCAACAACGAGGTCAGGCTCAGCAGTACGCGGCGCGTCGCTGCTGATTATACTCCAAGTCGCCTCCCGCGCCGTCACGTTTATCGCCAACCAGCTACTCCTGCGATTCCTGACCGCAAAGTTACTCGGATTGTCGGCTCAGCTTGAGGTCTACTACCTATCTGTTCTCTTCTTCGCCCGCGAGAGCCTGCGCGTAGCCATCCAGCGCCACGATAGCCGTCAGCATCATGACGCCAGGAAGCCAGGGGGACCTCGGATCTCGGACGCGACGGATAGTCAATCCGTAGTCAATCTCGCTCACCTATCAATTGCCCTGGGCCTGGTGTCCTCGCTAGGTCTCGGCTGGGCTTATCTGCGGTACGCCGATGTCGGCGTCGCTTCCACGCCGTACTTGGCCACGGCTCTGCGCCTCTATGGGATCGCTGCCCTCGTCGAACTCCTGTCGGAGCCGGCCTTTGTCGTGTTGCAGCACCGGCTGCGATTCGGGCCTCGTGCGACGGCCGAGTCTATTGCCACGTTTCTGCGGTGCTTGGTGACGTTTGCCGTGGCCAACTGGGGGTGGAAGAAGAGTCTGGAATTAGGCGTGCTGCCCTTTGCGCTCGGCCAACTTGCCTATGGCGTCGGATTATTGTGCGTGTACGCTTGGTATGGGTCCTCTCTAGCAATCAGCGAAGGATTCTCTCTCCTCCCGCGACGGGTAGGCCGAGAGGACACCACAACGGCGAAGCAACGCCGCACCACTCCTGCGAGTGAAAGCTACATGCTGGGCTTCTTCTTCACGCCTACTCTCCAGCTAGCATTCAGTCTCATGACGCAGTCCCTCGTGAAGCACATCCTGACCCAGGGCGACACCTTTCTCGTCTCGATTCTCTCCGATGCGAATTCGCAAGGTGTCTATGCCCTAGCCAATAATTACGGAAGCCTGCTCGCTCGCCTCGTTTTTCAGCCCATTGAAGAAAGCAGTCGGAATTACTTTAGCAAGCTACTTTCCTCCTCCTCCTCCTCCGAAGCATCAGGGGAAAAGAATGAGCGTCAAACCACAGCCAGAACAGAGATCCACCAAGCGCGAACCGGATTCCAGGCCGTTCTCAAGTTCTACGTCCTCCTTAGTATCGGCGTCGTCACCATCGGTCCATACGCTGCCCCCCTCCTCGTGCAAATCGTCGCAGGCCCGCAATGGTCCCGCACAGGCGCCGGCGGGGTGCTGGCGAGGTATTGTCTGTTCATCCCCCTGCTAGCCATCAACGGGATAACCGAAGCCTTCGTCTCCTCCGTGGCTACGAAATCACAGGTTCATCGCCAGAGCATGTGGATGGGCGCGTTTAGCCTTGTCTTTGCCATCGCCGGTTTCGTCTCGCTGTGCGTGCTCGAGCTCGGCGCCGTGGGCCTGGTGTACGCGAACGCCATCAACATGCTATGTCGGATCACTTGGAGCGGTGCTTTCATCTCGCACTTCTTCCGCCGAAATAAGGTGGATTTCGCGTGGAGCGAGATCATGCCGGCTGGCGCGACGCTGTATGTCCTGGGCACGGCTGCCTTCTGGGCCACGGTATCCAGGGCGGGAATCTCGATAGGGGGGGTGTCGCCGCACGTCTTCAAGGATTTGGTAATAGTAGGGGCTGCTGCGGTTCCCTACGTCGGCCTCATGTGAGTATCTCATGTCTTTTTTCGAGGTATTTCTACTCTACTAGCTGGGAATTATGCGAACTAATTGAGGAAACAGGGCCTTTGCTGAACGTCGCTATATCGTAGATGGCTATCGTTCTATCCGCGGTCGTTATTCATGATGTATCACCGCCATCAACGACTGAAATTACCTATAGAATCCGCGTGTTTCCTTGGGCTTAATTAGCTCTGTGTACCGGAATGGTCCGATCTTTTACTGGGGAAAAAAAAGAACCACAGGTAATGAAGGCCGCAGAGGGGACAAGAGATTACCACGAAACTGCGGCTTACAGATCCTCTATATATAGGAAGCGTATAATACTACAAACGCATATTTCTCAAAACTCATCAGTCAGATTTGATAGTGGGTTTGCGTATCCCTTGATCCTTCTATTAATTATCTCTTCCAATCTCTTCCCCCCCCCCCCCCAAAAAAAAAAAAAACAACTCGCTTCCGCAGCCCAGACCTTACTACCTAGTTATCAGCCATCGCCACTTCGGCACCGATTAAGCGGTGCCCACGTTAAGTTGACATCTCCCTCAGCACGCAAACCCAGTCTCCTCGGACTTTTTAGCAAACTCGATTAGGTTAATTTAGAAGACGTCTTAGACAGACACAGGAAGCCCCAAGCACATATGCAAAAAGCGCTTGCTTAGATACCATCTTCCCAGACTCACAAAAGAAACCAAAAGACTTCACTTCACGTTCATCCACTAGATAATTAGGCGACATTCTTCCTTTGAATCCCCGACGCATCTCTACTCGACTCTTGCCCTCAGCTACTTAAGTCCCGTGTCCCATGTTAAACCGGGCGAGCACCAAAATACATCCAGATCCAGACGGACGGGAAGAAATCTACCTACAGCAGGGAAAGCTATCTCCTAGATCGCCCCATGGAAATCTCACAAAATACATACACACGACTTCGCGACCTCACATTTTATTCAGGGGGGAGCGGGAACTAGGAGAAAAATCATGGCACATGTCATCACTTTTGTGGTCTAATACTCGAAAGTATAGCAGCAGTAACCTAGTGTAAACTGTACAAATCCGCCCCGCCGGTGGCGATCCCGGGGCATTTTGCCCCTTGAAAGACATCCCCCCCCCCCCCCCCTTATGAATGCCGGAATTAATGCAAAGCAAGCCCTCTCGGACCCGAATAAAAACACCTAATCGTCTAAACTCTCTACCACGATGAGTCTATTGAACGAACGCAGGGAGCCGCCACATCTATCCCATCTAGTCGTCGAATGTAATCTTCGTTCCCTTCTGCGACATGTCCACGTCCTTGAAGAAGGCTCCGTAAGTACCGTGTGCCTTCTTCTTAACCGTGGTGCCGAACTTGAGCAGTTCGTCCGGTATGGGCTGACCGGCTGCTTTGAGGATGTTGACTAACCTGGAAACGAGCATGTCAGTATATTTCATTCTCCGCGGAGGGGGGGGGGGGGAGTAGGATGATGGGGATTGAGGGTTCAACATACTCTCCAGAGTGAGCCTTGTCATGTTCCGTGAACAGCGTAATAGCATGACCCGTCTTGCCGGCTCGTCCTGTTCGGCCGATGCGGTGTACGTAGTCCTCAATGGTGAGGGGGAACTAATTAGGGGATAATGTTAGCAATCCGAACCCCTGACGGCGCACGCGCAGGACAAACGTACCGTAACGTTAACCACCAACTTCACCTCAGGAATATCCAGACCACGAGCCGCAACGTCCGTGGCAACCAGAACAGGCGTCTGTCCGGACTTGAACGCCTCTAGACTCCGCGTCCGCTGCTCCTGTCTCAAATCCCCGTGGATACCAACAACATTGATGCCACGCTGCTGCAAAAAGCCCTCGACGCGCGTGGCTTCCTTCTTGTACAGACAGAACACCAAGACTCTCTCGTTCTTCGGGTGTGCCTTGAGGATCTGCAATAGTCGTCCTTCCTTGGCGCGTTGATCAACCACTTCAACGCGCTGCTCGATCCTCGTGTTGGCTTGTAGATCGCCGCTCTCATTACCGCCGATCTGGATGCGGACAGGCGATTTCATGAAGGACAGGGCCAACGCCTGTACGCTCTGCGGCCAAGTCGCCGTGAACATGAGGGTCTGGCGCTCTTCCTTCTTAGGCGTGCACCCGATGATGCGCTTAATGTCGTCTTCGAATCCCTTATCGAGCATGCGATCCGCTTCGTCGAGAACCACGAATTTAGCATTGTCCAGCTTGACGGCGCCTTCTTCCAGGAAGTCCTTGAGTCGGCCGGGCGTAGCGACGATGACGTCGGCCTTGGTCAGGAGACGTCTCTGGTCGTCCTTGGACGCACCACCGTAGACGCAGACGGTCTTTAGGCTGACGTGGCTGGTTAACTTGGAGAGTTCATCGTTGGTTTGCATAGCGAGCTCTCGCGTAGGCGATACCACGACGGCGCGTATGCGCCCACCACCGCTGGTTTTCGGCATGGCGAGCACGGCGTTAACAAGCGGCAGGCCGAAGGCGATTGTCTTTCCTGAACCTGTCTCCGCAACACCGACGATATCCCGTCCCGATAGACCATACGGCCAAGATGCAGCTTGGATGGGTGTCGGGGCTTTGAATGCGGCAAAGGGCTTCTTCGCCGTCAGGGTGGAGGACGGCAGTTGCGAGAATTGCATGATGGGTTTAGGAGGCTGGTCGGAGAGAGGGTCGACGATCGTGATCTGGTGAGAGGCAAGGAAGGCCGCAACATCCGAGGCGGATGCCGGAGCAGAGTTCGTAGCGCTGTTCGCTTTGCTCGAGGAATTGGGTTCGGTCTCGGTCTCGGTCTTCGCATCGGCATCCTCATTCGATTCAGCAGCGGCTGCTTCTTGCTTCCGGCGCTTCTTCTTCTTATCCTTGTCGGATTTTTTCTCCTCGGTTATGTCCGCAGCATCTTCACCGGCCTCTTTCTCCCCTTCACTAGACTTTCTCTTCTTCTCTTTCTTCTCCTTCTTGTCCTTCTTCTCCTTCTTACTCTTCTTCACCTTGACCTCCTCGTCACCATCCTCATCAGCCGGCGCAGTCTTTGCGACGTCATCTTCCCCAGCCGCCTTCTCCTCGCGCGCTTTCTTCTCTTTCTTCTCCTTCTTGCTCTTCTTCACTTTCACAGCACCATCATTGTCGGCCGGTGTGCTCTTCGCGACATCGTCCTTCTCTTCCCGCGCCTTCGCCGACTTATCCTTCTTCGACTTCTTTCTCGACAGAGTCGCCTCTACGTCCGCATCGTCCAAGCGGTGTTTCGACATTTAAGAAGACGAATCAGAAATTCGGTTCCGCTCGTGCGTTCTGAATTAAAATAACGCGATCCCAGTAGACGATCGAAAAGAATTGTCGAAAAAAGAAAAAAAACCTCCTCTTGGTAGAACACCGGGAAACGTTCGCGACTCAGTCAATTCGGAAAAAAGTTGCCGAGTTGTTCGTTATCTATCTATCTAACCGTGAGGACCCACTTTTGCACAGGGCCCCCTTTTGCAACAGAATCAATACACTGCCGGCTTCAATTCAATCCCAATTCGATCCCAATCCAACCGCTAATGCGCTTTCCATCCAAAATGAGTAAACCTGATGATGATAAAGAAGAACGCATAGCGCGGGTGTAAGAAGAGGTATTTATGTCTTCAAATACGCGTGCCGGGTGGTAACTAAGTGATTGACGGCTTCTAAACCGTGAATGGGAGTAATCTCTCTACCTCAGATGACCTAGAAGACACACCCTACCACACTCACCTGGAAAACCCCCTTATAGGCCTCCAGAGACGTGGATTGACACTCGAAAGAAAGCTGCCGACATTGCCTATGCAATTTTGAAAAAAAAAAAACACTCATTGCCCATCTTTCTCGACACCCATATGATACTCAATAAGGCTGGCAAATCTATCGCCCTTTAACCGCTCAACTCGCAAGCGAATGTACAACTAATACTCAATTACGAAAGGAACTTGAGAAACACGTACCTGATAAACGTTAAAAGAAAAAAAAAACCCAAACAAGGTGTTTTCAAGCTTACCGGAGATTCGTACCGCCCAGGAGAAAAGAAAACGAAAGGTTACAATCACTTGGGGAGAATAGACAAACGGAAATCGATAAATTCGTAAATACCACACACCCAGGTCAAATAAGCGACGGCGAACAAGGAAATGATTTTTTCCCATTTTTAGCTATAACGGTTGGTCTTCTACGGTTGATTGAAGGTAGTGTGGTAGAATCCACGGTTTCTGTTGCAAAAGGGGGCCCTGTGCAAAAGTGGGTCCTCACGGTTAGGCAAGGAAACATTTTATCATAGGTAGATAGATAGCTTGGAAAAATTGTAAGTGCCACTGATTCTATCTAACTAGCGCTTATATGCATCAATTGAGTATGTAATATGCAGTTATCCGGATACTCGGATCGCCCAGCGGGCGCGGTCTCGGCCCAGTTCGTCATTGGGAATTTCTTACAATCGGCCTCACCTCACACTCAAGTTTGAAGTTGAACGGCTCGACTGAGTCGCCGAATTCAAGATGAGAAGGCTATTGAACTCATACAGGAGCGGAGGATTAGTATATGGCATGCTACTATCTTCCTGTATAAAGCCCTCCTCAATTTGTGCCTGCAGATGAAGTATATATCTGCTCCGGTCCGGTCCGGTTCTGACGATCCGGCCCGATCGGGAGGAATAACGAGGAAGAATCTCTACTTCGTTGAGGCCTGAGTAGTCCATCGGAACATCCTGAGACAGAATTTCTTTCCTTATTATTCTCCGCGACCGAGTTAACTGACCGACCGGGATACCTTGCCCTGCACAGAAAATAACGACAGGCGTCTCAACCGGTGGGTGATTGTGAATACAAGATAATCCAGCTACGTAGGTTTGAGACTATACGTGAATCGCACTTCTATCTCTCGGGCCCCGTAGTATTCAACAGTATGCGAAATCTGAGCTACGCAGGCTATATGCCACATGTAACATTTTATCTTATTTTCAAGGGATTTAGGTGAGAGTCGACACAAGGCAATAGTTGCTCGCTGTCTTTCACAAATATACATCCACACATACATACGTACATTACTTAGCCAAGAATCTCTGAAAGGCCTCCTGCTCAATCATAACATTCCCGACCGCCCTCAACCTCTTCCGTCCTTCCTTCTGCTTCTCCAAAAGTTTTCTGCGTCTTGTAATATCACTAGCATGCAGCTTCGCCAACACATCCTTCCGAAAGGGTTTAATCGTCTCTCTCGCCAGGATTTTCTTCCCCACCGCGGCCTGGATGATAACCTCGAACATCTGTCTCTGCACGTGTTCCTTGAATTTCGTCACCCATGCCCGGCCTAATCGGTCGGCTTGCGACCTATGCACCACGCGCGCGATGGCGTCGACTGGTTGCTTGTTTACTAGCAGCTGTAACTTGACCAGATCGCTTTCGCGCCAGCCTGCGTCCTCGTAGTCGAGCGTTGCGTAACCCTTCGTAGCACCCTTTAGTTTTCCGAATAGATCATCTACGAGCTGCGCCGCGGGGACACGGTACTTGATGATGACCTGCTGGTTTCCGAAAAACTCCAGACTCTCCTGCTCGCCGCGGTTCACCTCGCACAGCTCAATGGCACGACCCAGGTATTCCTCAGGCACCGTAATGGTAGCTAGCACGAACGGCTCGTAGAAAGTAGCACCCCGTGACTTGGTCTCGTCCAGCTCAGGGAAGTCCGAAGGGTTCTGATGAACGACTTCCTCGCCATCCCGGTATACGACCTTGGTTTGGACAGCTGGCTCAGTGATGATAACGCTCGCCCCGTATTCCTGTCGCAAGCGGTCTTGGAAGACGGAGCAGTGAAGACTGCCCAAGAACCCCACTCGCCAACCGGCACCGAGGGCTTCAGAGTGGTCCTTGTATAGAGTGATACTACGGTCGTTGAGAACAAGCTGGCTAATACTGTCAGAGAGACGACTGTAGTCACCGGGATCAGTAGGGAAAGCAGCAACGAAAACCATGGGCTTCGGTTCTTCGAAGCCAGGGTATGGCTCCACGATGTCTTCCGACCCGACGGTTGTGTAGGTATCGCCAATCTTGGCGTCTTGGATCTTTTTCATTCCCGGGTTGAAGAATATATAGCCGACCTGACCAGCTCGTAGCGTAGTCTGCGCTATTTGCGTTGGATGCCGAATACCGACTTCTCCAACGGTGTATTTGTGACCTGTAGCAAAACTGATGAGTTGATCACCTGCCCGGACAGTCCCATCGAAGACCCTGACGAGACAGACAACGCCGCGAAAGCTGTCGTACCAAGAATCAACCAGTAGCATTCTCAAGAGACCCTTCTCATCGCCAACAGGCGCAGGTATCGTCTTCACAATGGCTGGCAGGAGGTTCTTGACATTCAAGCCGGTCTTAGCACTAACGCCTATGGCAGTAGTCGGGTCCAGCTCGAACGATGTTTCCAGTTGCTCCAGGACACGAGGGACATCGGCAGCAGTCATATCAATCTTGTTGACGACGGGGAGGATCTTCAAGCCCTCGGCGAAGGCCAAGTAAAAGTTGGCGACAGTCTGAGCCTGCACACCCTGACTCGCATCCACCAAGAGTAAAGCACCGCCACAACTCGCATACGACCGAGTGACTTCAGCGCGGAAATCGACGTGGCCGGGGGTATCGACGAGGTGCAGGAGGTAGTCGACGCCATCGTGGTTGTAGATCATAGTACAGGTTTGCGCTTTCACAGTAATACCACGCTCTCGCTCGACTTCGAGAGTATCTAGGATCTGGCGGTTGGAGTGCGACGAGGAGATGGTTCCGGTAATTTCGAGCAGTCGGTCGGAAAGAGTCGACTTGCCATGGTCGATGTGGGCGACGATACAGAAGTTGCGAAATCGCTCAATAGGGATGGCGGCGATGCGGCGCTCGAGGTCGGTAACGGAAGTCTTGGAGCTATAGAAGCGACGTGGTTGACGGTTCGAGGTGCATAAAAATGGACGCGCCGTCATCAATTGACATCCTCGCGGTGTCGTCCGGCATGTCGGCGATAGAGAGGCATATGTCCGTAGACGCAGGTGTGGTTGCGATCGCGAATGTAGAGCTCGAGTGTGGCAGCTATAGGCCAACGACGAGCTCGGAGTCACCACCCGGCCTAGACATGGTCGCATGCAGGCAGACGACAGACAAACGCTGCCACCCATCCACTTAGACTTGCCCGGGTCAGCAACGGCGTGGTGAATTAAGGATCTTGACAAGGAAGACGACGCCGGGGTGTTAGAGTGAAGTAAACTAGGTATTAAAGGTGGTTCCCATCCCGCTTTCATTGGAGCAAGTCGCCGTACAAATCTCGCACAGTGTATTTTATACAGTCTGACATACCAGCCGCACAGTATTAACCTCGATATCTATAGTGGATAGTTACAGTCTGTAGTTAGTCTGTAAATAGTTAGTTAACTAGCCCATGGTCACCCTGCCAAACCAATCAACAGCGGCAAAGTAAACAAATTAGGTAGTTAGATATCTATCTAGTTAACATCCTAACCTACCGCTCACTCTCTAAGTAATCACCACACCTGTACAGTCTGTAGCGACAACAAACCTCCGTCCCGCTCGACATCCACGATACTTTCAGTCAACCTCACAACGTCATGGCGCCACCCGCACCTACAACAGAAAAGGACAAGTCCAAAGTCCACAAGCTGTCCCTAAAGGGAAGCGCGAAACTGGTCGTTGAATTCGTATGTCATTACATCCACGTGCTCGGGACAGAAGCAAACCTATGCCGCGTATAGACGCGTCCTCTCCAGACCATGAGTCATTGCTAACGAAACCACACTTGTGCAGTTCCAATACTCAATACATACCATCCTGTACGCGTCCGACCCGGTATCCTAGAATAGGGGAATCAAGGAAACCCCCTGCTCGGAAGCACTCAAACTGACGGAACGGGCAAACCCACAGATTCCAACGAGGCGTATACCCAGCCGAAGACTTCACAGCGTACGGATACCTTTCCCTGATGTGCTCCCACCAAACATGGTCTCCCTCAAATAAAAAAGGGATCAAGAAAATACGATCCCATCCAGCGCCTGCAGAGAATATTCGAGACTGACTCATCCCCCCTCCTCTCAACAGCGTCAAGAAGTACGGCCTCAACATGCTCGTGTCCGCCGACGACCAAGTAAAAGCCTACATCAAAAAGATCATGTCCCAGCTCGACCGCTGGATGCAACACGGCAAAATCAGCAAGCTCGTCATCGTCATAACCGACAAAGACACAGGCGAACACGTAGAACGCTGGCAATTCGACGTAGACATCCTAACTCCACCACCTTCTTCCAAATCCGCCAAAAAGTCCACCTCATCCTCCTCTTCCAAACCTTCCACCACCACTACCAACCTCCCCAGCGACCAAGAAAACGCCGCTGCCAAAACCGCCCTCGATACCAAGACCGAAGCCGAAATCCAGGCCGACATCGCCGCTCTCTTCCGCCAGATCACCGCCTCCGTGACCTTCCTCCCGCAACTCGTCGGCGACTGCACCTTCAACGTCCTCGTCTACGCTGATGCCGACAGTGACGTCCCCGTCGAGTGGGGCGACAGCGATGCCAAGGAGATCGCCGGCGGCGAACGCGTCCAGTTGCGCGGCTTTAGCACCAGCAATCACCGCGTCGAGACCCTCGTCAGCTACCGCCTCGGGAACTAGTGAGTCCCTTTTCTGTTTTTTTCATATTGCCATCAAGGGCGGGTCTGTCCGATACAAAGGGTTCCTTTTTCTTTTTGCATTCTTACATGGCTTTACATGATTGCACGGGCTTCCCGCCTGTAATACGTTACGACTTTGGTGGGAAAGCACGCGTACATGGGTCTTGATGAGTGAGGATCACCACACGTTACTGTCTCACTGGGAAATCGATCCGTCTCCAGTTGGCGTTCCGGTCTTAGATTGGAGTCAGGAATGGGCTACCTGTAATATCTATCTATGCCAGCGATCAGGTCTCTCAGAACCTGCATACTCGGAGCTAATGATAAGAGAGCTTGCTACGTTCTCGTTAAATGTGCATTGCTGGACGGGAGCCAACTTTGCATCCAAGTTGTACGGTGAACACACGAGGTCTTCCTAAGGACCTAATCATCACTACGCACGCTTTTGCCATGGACTCGTTCTCCGTCCTTATTCTCACATCCGTCCACGTCATGACCGCCCGCGCTCCCTATGCCATATATGCCGCTATTTCGGAATTCATCCCCACCCTACGTGACTCCGTTTACTTTTCTATGGCCCCCCAAGCGCCTCCTCGCATTGCTCCATGAATTAGCACAACAGACAAGCCACTATCAAACTCGGTTAAAGAAATAGACGTAGGCTGTCTTCTTCATCTCCTCAACATCTCCCGCCTCGACCACTTTCTCATCATTGAAGAGAATCCATTTCGGCTGATCCTGGTGATCGAGCTGCTTCCGAATGAATGCCACATAATGCCTAACAAAGTCAGTGGTCTCGCTCTAGTCGTGGGGAGTTTAGTCATTGGTAACTTACCCAGCATGGATGCTGGTCCCCTTATGGCATACAATGCTCTGCAGCCGAAAGTTTGCAGGACCAGCCGTCCCAGCCGGTACGCTCTCCTTTTTGGTCGTTTCGGCACCATCTCCCTCGTCAATGGTGCCATCATCATCCGGATGGCTAAATAGCCATTCGATCGCTCTCTCTACATCGCCGTTGGTCTCCTTTAGCGCCTTGCGTGACTGTGCTGCATTGAAGCCCATAGCTCCCAGCAACTCAATCTTTTCAGGATCCGCCGTGTTGCTTTCTCCTCCGCCGGCTGGTGCGAGCACCAAAGGGTCATCAATGCCTTCGTCTTCCATGTGAGAAAATAGCCAAATCATAGCATCATTTGCGTCCGAATTCCCCGTCGCATGGAGTGCTCTTTCGCAACGGTTGCGCGAGAACCCCATGGCCATGAGTTGTTCAAGCGCCCCCTCATTCGGAACGAATTCTGGGGCGGCAGCTTTGTCTTCTTCCGGGAGCAGTTCTTCGGATTCTTGATGACCAGACGAGAGATACTTGTCGAGTGAAAAGGGCTCGTCTCCCACGATCACGGGGACGTCAATTTTACGCGGCACCCAATTCTCAATCGTCATCTTCCGGGCGTTGACTATGAGTGTGGTGGGAAACGTCTTGAATTGAGTCCGCTTCATGAATCCCATGGTACTCTTACATGCAGGGCATGTCAGTTCAACAGCCTCTTGAGCTGTCAAATTGTCGAGGCACTGCTCCAGTAGCACCGGCTTATAAGCTTCGACCTCCTCTCCCTCGGCTTTGGGTAATTTCTCGATGGGCACATCAATAAAAATGCTATCATGCTCAGCCGATGAGTAGCGGACCTTTTTGCAGTTGATACATTGCAATCGCTGCTCCATTACAAAGCGGAAAGGCTGGGTGGGGTCTGTCAGAGGAGCCGGGTGTTGTGATCGCGTAATTATTTGAATGAGATGTTGAAGGAACTCGAATGAATCTTGTTGGCGCATGGTTGAGAATTCTGGGTGTCCGCGACCAATTAGATGTTTCAACATGCTTGGCGCGAGGCCCTTCTGGTGCGGTATTTCCGGGGAGTGTTCCGACGCGATAACATCGCTGTCGGGCTTGGAGTAGCGGCCGGATAATAATCCGTCTGCCATTTTGCGTAATTGCGTCTCCAGATCCTGCGCCGGGTCCGGAACCATCGGCAGATCGGCTTCGGGAATATTGTAGCGCTTCTGAAATGCGGGCAGGTCGAAAAGGCACTGTAAAATGCTAGCGAGATAGCAACTATTACCAAGGTTCTTGAGCCCTGTCAGACCCGGTCCGAACAGCGGTCGAAGTTCTTTCCCATCCTCTGTGGTCATCGAGAACTCCCACCGTAAGTTCTGCTCTATTTGCATCTCGGTCAAACTCTTTTCAGTCTTGACCTGTTCAGCCAAGATGATTCCCCAGTGAGCCAAATGCTTCGCAATGCTGTCGTCCAAACGCTCTTCATCGCACTGATAGCAGTAAACGTCGGCAGATCCCTCCGGCGTAATGGAACCAAGTTTGACGGCAACAGCATGATGTGACTCGGTCGCGTGAGCTAATCCGTGAGAGTTGCCGCCGACGCCACCGAATTGGGCTCTTCCGCAACCTAGATTCCCGCAAACCATGCATAGCCAGAGGTTCTCTTTGAGATCGCATTTAGAACAATGTCCTAAATCACCACTTTCAATCTTCCGACTCGCCTCCTGCTGCAAAAGCAGGATGTGCTCACAAGAGGACATCTCTTGTTCCCATGCTTTGACCTCCTCCTGACGAGAAAATGTATTAGCCCGCAGGATAGCATCCACAATGGGGGCAAGCTTGGCGTGGGTTTTATCGAGCTCCATGACACATTCATGACATTTGACGGTAGTGGTGATCTCGTATCGATCGGCCTCGGTTTCGGCGGCAATGGCTAGCTTCGTCATCTTGGCTGGAGGTTCATCCTTCTCAACTACTTTTCGGGTCCGACGTATATTCAGAGCGAGGGGGTGACTTCTGGTCGCATAGTGAAGTTGAGAATGGAGTCTCTCGCCAACACATCCACCGTTAAAACACTGGAGGCAGACATCGAGGCCTTCTGGGTTGTCCTAGATCTTGTCAGATAGCCAGGCCGGCAGCAGAGTAAGCCGAGAGAAGGTGGCCGAAATGTCACGTACAATAGAGTCGAAACATTGGGTGCAATCCTCGCGGTAAACAGAGCGAGCCGCCGTCGGTGGGCTCAAGGCTATAAAACGCGTCAGGACGGCGTCGCGAAGCACACAATTTTGCGCAAATTCAGACTCCTGAATACTCACAGAGAGACTCCAAGTGTGGGCATGCCATGACGGGCAACAGAAACAGACTTTGATGCTGTTGACTGACAATCAGGGAGCCCTGATGGTCTCCTGACGACGCTTTCGTAACCGAGTAGGGAGGGGATGTTCTGTTCGACTTCTTATGATTCAGGATTGAACTAGAATGTGTGAGTTATTTTCTCAGTAGGGGGTACAGGGCACGAGCGGGACAATATGTCTTGCGAAAAGTAAACCAGCTCCGTAGTGCAATCGGGAAGGGTAAATTGAAGTCATCTCAAATCGTGAACGTGTAAATGGAGGGGCAACGGACTATGGCGGGGGTGACTTGTTAGTGCCCTAGATAACCAAGGCAGCTACCCGGCTAGGCTTAGACAATCACTAGCGCGACACTTGCCAGGCTGTAGATTCGCCGTGTCTAGATAGCGTATACCCAACGTAGTTAGCGGCTGGACAAATATGAGCCAACTTAGGTGTTTATTCGTAGATACAGTGCATATGGGTACAAATTGCCCTTCGTATTTCACCACTTTACGTCCAGTCTGGAATGTGCGGGATGACGGATGACGCGACTGATGACATGCCTAGATAGATCCATAATGATGCTAATGATGCTTTAAGGATGTTCAGAATTATCCCCTCACCACAGCCACTATTATGCCGAGGTTCCAGGAAGTTGGAAGCTCTTGTCATGTTGAGAAAAGTGGTCGGCACCATTGTCCGCGAATATGGTATTAATTATGATATATGTCGCTTCCACGGGTGTTTCGCCATCGTTTTGCTTCTTTTAGCCAGAGCTTTTCGAGATTTCGCGGGGCCATTTCTACCGTTCAACCATGGCGTCTCACTCTCGACACGATACCTAACTGAAGGGGAACTGCAGTCCTTACGCCAATATCGTCACTTCTTCATACGCATTGGCCAGAACCACACGGGACAAGCACACGGGACGTAAGTGTTTCAACATACTTACACTACCCATCGCCAAGGAGCTTCATGAGTCATAGTTGAGTCCGGCTAGCCAAGCCAGTTCAGATCTCATACGGCATCCCGCCGTCCATGCTGAATCCGGAAAGCCGGACCTTGCCGGGCTTACGTCTTTCAGAAGTCGAAGCTCCAAGTTCAACTGCACCAGCCGGAACAGTTGCTTCTAGCGAAATGCCGATTATCTGCTATCTATCAGCTGCCCACTGTAATAGAGCAGGCCTGTAGCCGCACCATCTACACCAAGGCCTGTCTCATTGCCACGGAGATCGCGTATTCCACGCTGGTCCTTAGAAGGCATATATTGCCTTATGCGAGCCCTATCGGAACCAGGCATCGAGCTCTGGGGATCCCGTCGTCCCGGTCCCCTCCACGCCTGCAGTTAACTGCAGGAGACCCGGCAGAAACCCGAACCCTGCCCCTTACCTGCGCCGCCGTCGTAAGGCCAAGTGTACCGGCCCATCATGAGACTCCAGGTAGCGATGAAGGGGCTTCACTAGTCCAGACTCCCAGTAACCCATAAGAAATGATACCAGAGATATGTGCTATCAACGTATGTTTCAACATACATAATTACGCGTACCGTAAGCCACTACCTACTGTTGATTGTACGATGTCGACAGCATGCGGTGAAAGGAAAGCACCGGAAGCAATCCGCCGATGCGGGAGGATTCTACGGTGCAGATCGACGCCAGGAATCCCCGGGGAAGATCGCTGGAAAACACGAGCTTAGTCTAACGACGAGCGGATGAAAAGCAAAAGCAACTTATGATGCCAAAGACGTCAGCAGGTGCTTGTCCGCAGGCCTACGACAAATCCCAAAAACACCAAGCATGGTATACACACCCGTTTCGTTGGGGAGTTTTTCCACATACACATTCATAGGTCGAGTGTGTTTTTTCACGCACCCTGTAGTCCGATTGCCCATAATACACGCTCATCGTTCTCGAATTTCAATAAAGCTATACTCAGTCAAGCTCGTCGTATTGTCTTATTACCATCACGTTTCTCCCCTCGCTCAAGGCCTGTAAATGAAACAACATTCAGTTGCTTCGAGTTTTCCTGATAGCCATTCGATTTATCATTAACTTGGTAAGCCATCGCCACGATCTCGAACTCATTCTAGATAGGCAATATATCAATTCGGTTCGGTGCGATAGAATGAACGTATGATTGATGCATAGACACTACATAACCGTCATCGTCGACCGACATGCGCCCCCGAATTATGAATACTACATGAAATAATTAGAGTCCGATGAGAACATACATGAGGCTTCACTATCAAAGGGATGGTGTAGAGCTTCATAGCATAAGGCGGAATACAGGCGGATTCGTCAAGAGATGTACATATCGTTTCGACGTGTATGTGACAAATCGAGAAGACCTCGGAAAACAGCAGCCACCAGATCATTAATCACAATAGAATTTACAGATCACTCGCACCACAGCAGATTCACAAGTCAAGACCATAGTCAGGCAGTTGGCAAAAATGTAAAATTCAACACCAAATGCAAGTGCTAAACGACACACAACACGGCTTTTAATCCTCCAAATGCTTTCAAAAAAAAACAAAACAATATCTCCTCGGACTACTCAACGCGGGAGTAGTCCTCCTCCTCCTCCTCCTCCTAAAGCAATAACAATTCCAACTCGCTAGCTCGCAACCACTTCGCCCTATCCTCCAAAAATGCAAACATCCCTCAACTTCGCCTCCCAATCCCAGCTATGCGACCCATTGATCCTCCAATTCTTGAAACTTCAGCGCTCGGATGATTGGCGGCATATATGCAGGGCCAAGTTAGCCAGAAGCAGGAGCGCCGATGCCGCAGTAGATGCTGCCGACGACGACGGTGTTGGTCGACAGGTAAGAGGGGTGGCCGACGCTGAAGGCGATGCCGTGGTTGCCGGTACCGTCGACAGACGTGTAGGGAGTGCAGTAGACGTTGTCGGTGGAAGAGCCGAGCAGGCTCAGCGTAGAAACGGCGGCGAGGGCCGTGGGGTTGGTGTAGAGAGTGCCAACAGGGACACTGATAGTGACGCTGGTGATGTCGTTGCCGCCGCCGCCGTGGGAGGTCTCAACGACAATTTGGACGGAAGAAGGGGCCTGGCCGGTGGGGATGGCGAAGGCAGTGGCGGCGGAGCCAATGAGAGCGAGGACGGATGAGGCACGCATCTTGATGGTTGGTTTTGGGGTGATTGGAAGTTGATTCTTGGTGAAGATGGTGCGAAGATGTTTGGCAGCGTGAAGCTTGCGTTGTGTGTTTGTTTGTGTTTGTGTGGTGAGCTGGTGATGGTGTTGGATGATGAGGAATTCCGAGTCGAGTTGAGGGGAATCTCCGAGGTCTTTATATTCTTGTTCAACACCTCCATATCGTGACTCATTATGATTCATACTTTGATACAGTCTGTACTTTACACCGTCCTTGACCACGAATATTCGTCAGTAATTGCGCTAGTAGTCCAAACACGAGAAGATATCATATCAACTATGTGATAGCTTGGTTCTCAGGGGTTAAGGGTTAACAGTGAGAAGCACCGCCGATCTTACCCCGTTGTATGGCGTCCGTGTCCGTGCGACGGACCCGAGATCATCACGGGCTGCTGTCTGAGCGGCGGGGCGGCCCGTGCTGAGAGAATGGTTCCGTGGCCAGTCCTTTTGCCTTTTATCTTTTGCCTTTACCTTTTACGTGTAAGTCGATACCAACGGTAAGTATTCCGTATCCCCGGCCGTCGGTATGTCCTAATGACGAGCAGTAAGACTAACGACTTCGTTCTTAATGTAGATATTGCACTGCACCGGCGCCCAACAATGATGGCCAAGTAGATTCCAATGAGCGGCTCCATTTCGTGTTTGGATTCCGTGTATGTAGGCCTATTCCTCTCAGCTTAATCTCAGTCAGATCATGATCCGGTCTTATCTAGTCAACGGCCCGATTTGCTGTGAATTGACCATTTCCTTCCTATATAACATGTCCCAACTCTAGTCTAGTTAGTGTACAGACCGTACTATGTAGGCATTTCAATATTCGATCGCCAACTCTGTTCGGCCATCCCGGTACAGTCCGTACACTGACCACTACGCGTACCGACGGCGCTGAAGCTCCTACCAACACGTTACCAGTGCTTCCACTAGTAAATTTGGACGAGCAGGGTTGAAACACGTTAGATAGCTAGATATACAGTCCGTATAGGTCATTATTGACATCTGCGGTCATGTAGTGCTGCGTCGCCTACGGACTGCAGACTAGTTATGTATCTAGGAGTTCGTTATGATCGTCACTCGAATGGGGTTGTAATTAGTTACTTACTAACTAGGTACCTAGTATTCGTAAGTAGGTACGTTCTGTAGGTAGGCACATCGAGTCAATTGTACACCGCCCTGATGAGTAGTTAATACATAATTCATAACTCAGATCGGCACTGCCTAGGAGCATCGTCGCTTACCTGGATAAGAGGCAGACATGCCGATTTGAGAGTCCGCCAAAGCATCCTGTCGCTCAACGCCGCAATCTTTTTGTCAACAGTTTCAAGAGCGCCAACAAGAGCGCGAACGCTCCGTGCCCAACGAGAGCGTGCGTAGTAACTATTGTCATGCGGTTTCTTCCGGATTGGTGTCGAGGACTATCTCAAGGAAATGTCATAAGCTAGCATCGCTACGAGTATGAAGCTCGATCCTCGCCGTGTTATCGGCTTACATCCCATTCAAGGTGATCGCCAGAGTGTGCTGGTCCATGACAAGTTTGACCGCCTATCTAAGCGCTTGGGAATGTGTCTCCTCCAGTCCTTGGTCAGGGCCGCAGGCTTTCGACTCTGGATGACGGAGTTGTAGACGGCGAACACTCAGAAGATCTTCGCACGGTCGGTCGTGTTGGTAAGAAAATAGCGAGTTCTCGGAGCTTGAAAAGCAAGTCACCGTCAGGTAAGCTGACCTCTTCGTATCTTCGCCGTCCTCCGAACGTCATTATGGATTATCTTGCGAGATGAACTTTCTCCACGGCTTCGCTGTCTACGCTTTGTTTTTTTTTTTGTTTTTTTCAGCAGCCCACCGCTTTTAGGATTATGCCCGAATTTGGCAAACCGCCTGCCCAGCAAAAAGAGCTTGCGCCGTTATTGTCGGGGAGCCAGTCTGTCATAATGGACACACGAAGTCATCAAATGGGCAACGCAGAGAAAAAAGGGAACAAAGAAAAAAAAAGATTGTAAGGTTGGTTCCCCAGAGAACTGGAGAGCATCAGGAATTGAGCCCGATGCGGGGGTCGAACCTATTCGAATTTTATTAGTATTTTTGAAGCGACGCGGTTTGGTGTTGAACATGCAACTTACCCGCAACCTTGAGATTAAGAGTCTCACGCTCTACCGATTGAGCTAACCGGGCTGATGGAGGATAAGCTACGATCATTGCGCCATACATTCTGCGTGGTTGATCCACAAGATCCACATCATGTATTCCTTTGCGTTGTGAAGGATCGCGTCGGGAGTTTGCCAATCGGACACACGAATCACGATGCCAACGCTGGCATTGCATTTCCCGAGGCAGCTGACGGGTTTTACCAAATGAGTTGAGCCTGTTCTCCGACTTCTCCTCAAGGGCTCTTAGAACACAATCATTATGAATAAATCGAGCAGACACGAATCATCTGTTATATATCTCAGCCCCACGAGCTAAGCATGCTCTCGCAAAGTCGAGGGATTGGGTTGGATCATATTGAGAGGTGGCCGCAACCCATCTGGCGAACACGGGAGGGATTCCTTTCATCGGGAAGTCCAAGTGTTTTTCGACCACCAGTTTCTGATAACAAGGGCCACATAACGATAAGCCGGATTGGTTCCCTTCGGACAGATACGGCGATGAGTAGAGAAACGAGCAAGCAGCGCTGCTTGAGGTCGTGCTCTTGCCTTGTCGTCCGAAGTTCTTCGTCAAATTGCAAGTGCATTTTCAATGATTCTTCACAGGCTATGAATGAGTGGTTTGCTAGGTAGTGTATCTAGCGACAACAGAACTTCCTGCTTTTGGCGGTGGTGTGATTCGCAATGGTGTCAAGTAGGTATATTCTCTATGAACTTCAATTCGACTCGAACTTCGCAATGACTTCTTGCAATGTTGTCCGATCATGGACCTCGAACCTCCGCCCGCGTAAAAGGATACCCGCTCCGCACATATCATTGATATATGCAACATATTTACTGAATATTCACGCAGATATGTATATATCGCTCTTATATATATATCGGAGGCTTAGCTTTATCGCGCCGAAGCTTTGCCGAGCTGAGAATACTTAGGTACTTCCTTATCGGGGAAAGTGGGTAATCCAAAGAGCTACAGTTAGAGCTTTGGATCCAAATTTTTCTTGACGCTTCACGTTCTCAACTTCCCGTTGGATCAGCGACGGATCGATCTCACCGTGTTCTGGGTTCTCCATTAACCTGGTGTAGTCGGGATATCTTGCGAAGACAATTGACACTCCAATTGCGCCCTTTTCGACCGCAAAACCTCTCAGATACACGCACAACCTCGACTTTCGCACACGCTCATCGCCGCCGCGATTGACCCCGATTGCCCATCATGCCGCACCTCGATTTTATTCTACACGAGGTCAGCAGTTCTGGTGTCTTCGATTACGGACGTACCTCGCCCCGAGTAATTAAGTGCTGATCTTCGAATTAGTCTGCGACCGGTTACGCCCTCTTCAAGGTAGTCCACCAACAGGATGAGATCGCATTACGGACGGAGGAGGTGAAGAAGGCCGCGGACGATCTGTCCAAGCTCGGCAAGATGATTAGCCTCACATCTTACGCTGTTTGGAGGTCCGCCGCCGAAGCCCTCGAGAACATCCACTCTATCAGCGAAGGCCTAATGACCGACTACCTGAAATCCACCATCGAGCTGAACATACCCACGTCGAAGAAGAGCAAGATCGTCCTTGGTGTCGCCGATAAGAACCTTGCCGGTAACATCAAAGCCGCCTTCCCAGGGATTGAGGCCGAAACGAGCGACACGTCCGAGGCTGTCGCATACTTACTGCGCGGTATTCGCCTACACTCGTCCAAGCTATTCAAGGATTTGAACGAAGGCGATGAAGAAAAGGCCCAGCTGGGTCTTGGCCATGCTTGTAAGGCTTATTTACGCCTTATTCTCATGAGTCGCAATAGGCTGACTTAGCCCATATAGACTCTCGCAGTAAAGTCAAGTTCAACGTTCACCGCAACGATAACCATAGTAAGTTTTCCCTTGGTCACCCGTTTCGGCCTTCCCACCACGAGGTGTTGGTAGTCACTCTGTGTTCTCCAACAGCGGGATAGCGTGATACGCCTTGACAGAAGAAATACTGACGAGTTCCACTAGTCATTCGCTCCATTGCTACGTATGTCAAATTCCGATGATGAGCTCTAACTCGACCATTATTAACATTGATTTCAAAGCTTGGATAATCTCGACAAGGTAAGGATTCGCCGACTATCAGTCTTTTCCCCCTCGTTACCCACTTGTACTGCCATATATATGAGTGCGAACTTCCAAGCATATATCAGTTACTAACTCCTACTTCAGGGTATCAACCTCTTTTCTCAAAAACTGTGAGTACAATGAACGGCCGGCTCCTTTCCACTATGGACCACCTTCAGAACAAATATTTTGGGCTTTGGCTCAGCACTCTTCGATTCAAATTTCGTGCAAGTTGATCATGTCTAACTTTGTGCGAAGACGAGAATGGTACAGCTGGCACTTCCCCGAGTTGGTAAGTAGGACTTGATTTCCCTGCCTTAAAGCAATTGTTGACCCTTGAGGGTGTAGTATGCCATCTGCTCCGACAACCTTAACTATGCTAAGGTAGCGCGCTACGTGGGAGACAAGAGCACATTGTCAGATGAAAAGCTCCACGAGCTAGCTGGACTCCTGGGCGACGACGAAGAGAAGGCCACCGAGATCATTGCCAAGGCGAGAATGTCAATGGGCAGAGAACTGAGCTCTATCGATCTTGAGAATGTCCTTACGTTCGCTGAGAAGGTGCAAAACTTGGCAGGTAAGATTGGCATTCACGTCATCATATTTGCAAATACTAACTAGACTCGCTCACAGAATACAGGAGAACTCTATACTCCTACCTAACTGAAAAGATGAGCACCGTCGCACCGAATCTTGCTACATTGAGTCAGTCCTCTTCATCGACATCTCTATTTGAGCCCGTTTGCGAAGCTATCACAGGCCTTCATTATCAGTAGTTGTTACTGACCATTGTCCTTCAATAGTTGGTGATGTCGTGGCTGCCCGTCTGATTCAGAAAGCCGGTTCATTGACGAACTTGTCGAAATACCCTGCTTCAACGCTTCAGATCCTCGGTGCAGAGAAGGCCCTATTCAGGGCCCTGAAGACTAAGAGGTTAGTATTCACCCTGTGCCAGAGTTGAATGGGAACTGTTCTGCTATTCCATACTATGAGGCTTGGCCGTTTGTCACCATTCAACCACCCGTGGCTAATCTATAAATCTTTCTAGCAATACACCCAAGTATGGTCTCATTTTCCACAGCAGTTTCATCGGCAGAGCATCGCAAAAGGACAAGGGCCGTGTGAGCAGATATCTTGCAAACAAATGCAGTATTGCGTGAGTATTTCCCTGATATCCCGCGTCCTTTGTTCTTATATGGTTCCCATTTGTAAGGGCTGCTGTTAACTAGCCATTCAAGTGCGCGTATCGACAACTTCTCCGAGCAGCCTTCTCGGAAGTTCGGTGAAGTCCTCCGCGGCCAGGTCGAAGACAGACTCGAGTTCTATGCTACAGGCAAGAAGCCAACAAAGAACGCGGACGCTATGGTGAGTCTACCATATTCTTGTCTTGTGTTTTACTTTGCTAATACTCCAATAGGACAAGGCTGTAGCGGACATGTTAGCCGAGGGTGAGACCATGGCCATCGACACCGACATGATCGACGCTCCCCTACCATCCAGCACACAGACACCGAAGAAGGAGAAGAAGTCCAAGGACAAGAAGGAGAAGAAAGAAAAGGAAGAGAAGAAGGACAAGAAGGACAAGAAGCGCAAACAGAGCGAGGCTGAGGACGCTGAAGTCGACGGAGAAAAGAAGAAGAAAAAGAAGAAGAAGACCTCGCAGGCGTAATGATTTCGAGACAAAGTTTGCAAAGCCCCCTGAAAACAACGACGGAGAAAATCCGTCAAGGCGGAGAAAAGATGATATACGTCTCACGCTAATGGGTATATTTGGCGTTTTTATCTGGGCTCTGGGCGTGGTGTTGTTTTTTTCTTCTGGTGTTTTCTTCTTCTCTCTCTCTCTCTCTCTATCGTCGTGTATGTTTGTGTACATATTGGGATCGCACCCATACCCTTCTGATTTTTACTCTTCCACTTCTTGACTCTGTGTCATTCTGCTTGATACCCTCTTGTGATGTGCGACGTGACATAGTCTTGTGCCCATGTGAATCCCGCGGGTCTAAAGCACGACACGGCATACAACCACCCCACGAAGAAGGGAAACAAAATAGACTAGGGATTCAAGCAACGTGATAAAAAATCTCGAATCTCATGAGCATAACAGTACGTACGTACGTACGTAGTCTGGTCCATTCATCCGTACATCCATTTCATAAGGTACGCAGGTCGATTAATTTAAAAAGAGGCAAAGTGAAGCCCACCTAGCAGCCACTGATCCCTTTTCCGCCCCCACCAGATAGCTCAAAAAAAAAAAAAAAAGAGAGGGACGCCCTGAACGCCTCTGTATAAATGCCGGTTGTTTCTTTCTTTCTTTCGTTCTTTCTCTTTGAAGTCCCTTCTCACTCGTTCTATGTGCTTACACAGGCCCGTTTCCTTACGCATCATCGCAATTCATTCATCGTCTGACCCCAGTGCAATCCAGTCCATTTCCATTTCATCGATCTCTTAACAAACCCTATCACCAAAAAAAAAAACAAATGGACGATGAAAAAAAAAAAAAAAAGAATGTACTCTTAATTCCCTTCACTACCAAACTCTTTCGTCCATTCCGCGTTCCGTGTCAAGTCTGCTTCGGCAACGGTAGGTCGTGAAGAATGGATGGCCTTGATGAAGTCCTTCAGGTCGACTAGGGGCTCAAGAAGAGTTTCGGCATCTATGTCGTCCCAGGTCAATTCCTTCGCGCCAGGGTCTCCTGGTGAGCACGGCGTTACTTTATTTACGCCGTCTACTGTTACCTGTTGTTGTTGCGATGGTCTGTCAGTTTACTGCTCAATTTATGTCGGGGAGATAGAACAAGCCTCTTACCTCTTTGAAATGCGTTGCTTGTTGGATTTTCCGTACAGGCTGCATCAGGGCATCTTGCACGACAATACTGATATCACTGCCGGAGTAGCCTTCGGTAAGCTTGGCTAATTTACGGTAATCCTCGCTCTTTAAAGTAGTGGGTGTCTCGCCCACGGCGAGCTTAAACATGGTCGTCCTCGCGGCGACATCGGGTAAACTGATGTGGACCCTGCGCTGGAAACGTCTTCGAATGGCGGCGTCTAATTGCCATGGGATATTGGTTGCGCCTAGCACGAGGACGCCTGTAGAATCTTTACCCACACCGTCCATTTGTACGAGCATTTCGGTTTTGATTCGGCGGGATGCCTCTGATTCGCCTTCACCTCGGGGACCGCAGAGCGCGTCTACTTCATCGATGAAGATAATCGATGGCTTGTTTTCGCGAGCCATGGCAAATAATTGTTTTACTAGCCTGTGATATTTCCCTTATGTGAGCTTATGTGAGTTTATGTGAAGGGGAGACACGGAGGGGGGAAAGAAAGGGAGCTTTGCAGGGACTTACCGTTCGCTTTCACCCATCCACTTGCTGACCAAATCACTGCTGCTCACACTGAAGAACGTGCTCTTGGCCTCTGTAGCCACGGCCTTGGCCAAATAACTCTTTCCTGTTCCCGGCGGGCCGTAGAGCAAGATACCCTTCCACGGCTTCCGTGTACCCGTAAAAAGATGCGGGAACTTAATAGGCAAAAGCACGGCCTCTTTCAACGCCTCCTTCGCACCGTCAAGACCAGCGACATCATCCCACTTCACATTCGGGCGGTCTTGTAGGATAGCACCGGCCAGGGCGCTCCGCAGCTTCTTCGAATCCTCGTCCACGGCGCCGTCCTCGCCGTCCTGCTTGCCTTTCCCCGTACCGCCCGTCGACGAGCCGTTTGCGCCCAGCAGGCCTGGTTTCTTCCGCTTCGCTTCGGCGTCGGTGAGGTGGGCTTTCAGCTTTTCGGCTCGGTCCATGTATTCGCCCGTCTTCTGGCGGATCATCTCCTTTGACTTCGGGTTCTTCTCCCATTTCAGGGCGAGCATGAAGAGTTCCAGCGACTGATAGTATAGCTGGTAGGCCTTGTCGTACTGGTTGCCGTTGTCGGCATCGATTGCACGGCGGACTGTGTCAATGGCACGGCCAAGGAAGTCGGTGTTCGACATGGTTGTCGGACGTGGTGTGTGTCGCAGGGTATTTTGGATTTTGGATCTTGGATCTTGGATCTTGGTTCGGAGGAGGAAGAAAGTGAATTGGGATGTGTGTTGGACTGCTCCAGTTGTCGGAATGGAAGTATAGCTCTGCCCGTTAGGCGGAGAGCAGATCTTTGAAGAGGGCCAACGCAGATGGCGATTGCAAGCAGCTGCAAGTAGTTGCCAGCAGAGACTAGCGGGAGGACACACGTGGGAAGACAGGATGAGGGCACAAAATTGCCGTATGTGGTGGGAGTTGTACTTATACGAGGCAAAGTTACATCCTGTGTAGATGATCCCGTCGTCAGGGCAGCGCCAGCGGCTAATCTGGGTGGTCCGTCGGTACTGTGTAAGGGCCCTGAATTGACTGTGTGGGGAGTCGGCTATTCGCAATACAGAAAAGGACGTATCTTTTCCGACGCTGCCTGTAACTATGGCGCACTCAGAAAACACAGGGAACATGTATCTTTTTGTAGTGTAGATCGGCATTCAAAAAGATACGTCCATTTGTATTCAAATTAGCCATATGGCGGTGCATGTGGCTGGTGTGCAGCTGACTGGAATACAAAGTGTGGCGCGGACAGCTAAATCGAATATAAAAAGGGACGTATCTTTCTGCATGTGTGGCGAAAGACAAGAACGCATCTCCTATAGGTACAGTCCGTACAGCTACCTAGTTAGATAAATGAAATACAAAACGATACGTCCTTTTTTGTATTCCGATTAGTCGACATTCCCCTAAGTACCCTGCGCACTGTCCGTATCTCACGCCACAGTCGTCCGTGCAGCCTAGGCATCCGCCACACTTCATTGCAGCCAAAGCGTCCCTTTCGTCTTGTGCCTTTTCTTGCTTCCACGCCGTCTCTCATACCTTCACATGTCATAAAGTCGACTAACATTGTGAATTTCTGCAACTCAAGGGATATTTTCCTTTCTGCAACATTGCACGATCGAGGACTAGCAGAAGCCGAGATAAAGTGGAGTGACTTGCCAGTTGGTGACACTTTAAAGGTACAAGTACTCCGTACCGAATCAACCCACTCCGGCTCATTTTATACCTAGAGGGAAAATCACACGTAGCGCATCGTTTGCGCTGATGAGCTTGACGACTTATACAACTATTCTATTCGCAAAGTCACCTCGACAGTCGGCATCTTTGATCCAAAAAAAAGCCCATCTCAGTATCCAACACATAAGATACCATATCAATAATGGCCAACCCCCAAGCCCGGCTACAGGCCTTGTCTGAAGAATACCAAAAACTACAGCAAGAGCTTCAGACCACTGTCGAAGCCCGGCAAAAGATTGAAGCTCAGAGACAAGAAAACCTTGGTGTGCAGAAAGTGAGTCGCACCCGATGAGTTGTTTGGATCGATACAAGCCGCTAATTGCATCGAAGGAGTTCGAGAGGTTAAAGAATGGCGAGGCCATCTATAAGATTGCCGGGCCGATCCTACTAAAGCAAGACAAAGTTGAGGCTGAGAGCACAGTCAAGGGACGACTCGAGTTTATTGGCAAGGAGCTGTAAGTGGTTTCTACACTACGAATAATGACGAGGGGAAACTTATTAACTTCGTCTGGTGTTTTTTGGATAGTGAGAGAACAGAGGGACAGATCAAAGAGATCCAAGAAAAGCAAGAGAAGAAAAAGACCGAGATCATACAAACCCAGGTTGCACTCCAAGCTGCTGCTGGGGCTGGCGCCGCACCAGGCAAGGCGGCCGTCAAGGCTTAGCGGCGCCAGCATATGGATGGGGGACAGCAGGACTAGCGAGGTCATGCCCTTGGTGCTTGGAGCAGGTTTGCAAGCACTGTTGTTATGTTGCGTTAGCCCAGTTATTGAACCGATCGTGTCAGTGCCGAGATACCTAGTTCAAGTCTGGACTTTGAATATGATGACTCTGCAAAGGTAAAGGTTGGTCGTGTGAACAAGTAAACACTTATTCAAACGAAAATCACCGTGCTGTACATGCCATTCCTATTGCTCGGCGCAAAGATCTAGGGGCACTCTTACCTACGATCCATCCCTGCCGACACACCGAACCGAGGTAGATGGCCGAGCAGTATGGGGCCGGTCCGTGGAGTGGACGAGGTACCGAAGTATCTGCACCTGCCCAGCCGACGAAGTCCGGCACCACGTGACACCGATTATGATGTAATTCTTTCCCCGCGACGTGGCTGGCGGGGTGTAGGTACTGTGCATAGGCGGTACATAGGAGGTACACAGGAGGGGGGGCATGACTGGCTCAGCTTCCGCCTGTCATTATACCGGTAACTATGTGCCTGCCTTGTCGCACCTGGCCGGCTACTGGCGCATCCCGGTGCCTCTAAAATACCTGCCTAGGTACCTACGGACTACCGTCACTTTACTAGCCGACGACGCGTACCTCTTGCACCCCTGCCAAACCTGGCACCTTCATCTTCTGTTGCCTACCTCGTAACATGTAATTCCTCTTTTTCCTACTTCACACACTACCTATGGTAACATCTACCTCGTCGCCCAATTATTCCCTCCCAGCCCGCTGGTTCAGTCTCACCATTCTCAAGTCCCTTTTCTTTGCGGGCTCGGCTTTTCTTGTCACCTCGTTCATTCTTTCCATGGCCACGGCCACGTAGATGGTTTTATCCTGCCGTCCACAGTCCACGTCGCAACTCGGCCGTCCACCATCATGGCTCCAATCACTCCGGGCGACGACTTGGGCCGCCCCTTGAGCGTCAAGGAGATATCCGATCGCGCGCAATTCACATGGAATGACAAGATTCCTTTCAAGAATTGGGTGGGCACTGCTCAGACACTGCAGCAGGAGGTGAGTCTTCAGCGACCAACACGAGCGAGCTGTCATAAGCTTGTATTGTGCGCCCATACTGACGAGCTTGAAATAGGCCGATATGTACCTTCGCGATGGAAACTTTTCCCAAGCCTATGTTCTCTACCTGCGATATACCACACTTGTGCTGGAGTTGCTCAAGACACACCCAGAAGCCAAGACACCAGAAGCGAAGAAGACCATTCGAAGCAAAGTCCTCACGATTGATGTCACCATTAAGCATCTCGAAAGACTCAAGCCAATCCTGCACAAACGGTACGAAGAGTGGCTGTCTACTCAGCCTGCGTCCACTCAGGCCAAGCTCAACCAGCAGCAGGACTCCCCAGAGGCGCTGGAAAGTCCTACCTATAACGACCATGCTTCCAAAGATCCAGCTCTTTCATCCGCTGGCCACCTGCTTGATGCAGGTAAGCACAAAGATCTCGCGGTTGAACTGGCGCGAAAGGAAATTCAACGACGAGATCGCGAGAGAAAAGCGGCCGACGAAAACAATTCCATAACTAATGAGGAGCGCCGAGGCCGGCGGACTGCTGACTTTTGGGACAATTGGAGTCAGGGCATAGCAGATAGACAAGCTGCTGACGAGGAGGTCTTCCGTAAGCAGATGGAGTCTACAAGAAAGGCCCTGAATATAGAGCCCAAAGAGTCTTCCGTCCCTCTCAAAACCACGACCGATCATTTGCCCAAGGCACCTTCTTATCCCAAGATAACCAAGTCTACGCCTGTCGAATATGATTTCACGAGTCGTCAACCCAATGACAGTCCGATAGCCGCGCCAGTTCGACCCCCCAAACAGCAAATTTTGGACAGCCCCCTGCCAGCGCGTCCTCCTAAGTTGAACGAGCCACAACCGGAAGTAGTAAACAAGCAGCCCGAGCCGCATCAAGAAGTCATAAAGAAGCAGCATGGTGTTGCATTCAAACCCGCTGCGTACCTCGAAAACGGAGAGCCTATCCGCCCCGTGTTTCTTCCGACTCAGCTCCGCCATCGGTTCGTCGAACTTGCTTCGGAAAACACCAGGCGTGGCCTCGAAATGTGTGGTATGTTGTGCGGAACTGCTGTTAATAACGCTTTATTCGTACAATGTCTCCTAATTCCCGAACAAACTTGCACCGCCGATACATGCGAAACAGTAAACGAAGGCTCAATGCTTGAATACTGCATTGAGGAAGACTTGCTAATGCTTGGCTGGATTCATACACACCCTACACAAACCTGTTTCATGAGTTCCCGAGATATGCATACCCATGCTGGCTATCAGATCATGCTACCCGAGAGTATCGCGATCGTGTGCTCACCGCAGTTCGAACCCTCGTAAGTGGCTGTCCATCCATTCATTCATCACATTACGAGCACACCCAGTAGTAGTTTGCTAACAATTCTTGGCTAGATATGGTATATTCCGATTGACCAACCCTCCGGGTTTGCATCATATACTCGAGTGCACGCAGTCAGCTACCTTTCACGGCCATGACGTTGAAGATATCTATACTTCGGCTGAGAATCCGCCAGGCCACGTATTCGAACACCACAATATCGACTTCTACGTGCATGATATCCGTCCTGGCGCTCGCAATGGTACCGGTCTGAACAAGAGAGTTTAGGGCATCAAGACTGAATGGATCGGCTACAACACAGATTTGTGGCGCACTACAACAAAAAACAACTCGCTTGGTTTTGTTAGCGGCTCCTCAGTCCGCCCATTTGATCAGAAAGCAGGGTGCTTTTGGCCTTGTTCGTCTTAAGAATACGTTAACGCCGGCCACGACAAATGAGAGAAACGAGGAACGGGGAACGGGGAATGGAATGATACCCAGGAGTTTGGTTGAACTTGGCTTTTCGGGTTTGGCTTTTCTTGCTTTTCCTAAGCAGTGTGCGACAACCTAGCAATTACTCGCCTAGGCTTTCCGGTTGAATGTCTCTACCGCATAGCAAGGGGCGTTCCAGTGGCAAAGGAGGGGCTTCTTTTTTTAATTTGTCCTAGGTCTGTCTACTCTACTTTCCTTTGACCTATTACATAGACGCATCTGCCTGGTGTAAGGGTTTGAAGTTAGCTTTTTCTACAACTTACTAGGAAGTTGAAAGTGAAGAGGAGCTTTTCAAATGATGACGATGATAGGTACAACACGGCATGAGAAACAGACCACTGCTTTTAGAGTGGAGGGATACTTACTAGAATGGATGGAAGAAAGTATCGAGGATGTAAGATTAATGCTGAGATTCTATGAATGAAAATAGAAGTGTTTTTGCTAGCTTGTCTGTGGGACGCGTGTGTGCGTGTGTGCGTGTGTGATGCGTGGATGTGTTGAATGGTGATAACTACCTAACCAACCTTACCTACCTAGGTATGTAGTAACGTGATGTAGCTACCTACCTACCTACCGTACCTACTCGTTTCCACGAGGTCGTATACCTAACCTAGTAGGTATTCTTCGTGCTCTTCATTGACTGACAGAGAATCCCGACTCCTTACGTATTACCTTTTCGTAGATATTCTCGTGCGTGTCTCTCTCGGTGTCCATGGAGCGTGCTCGCCGTACGTTCTCTGGTCTGGACTCGACTCCGTGGATTAACTAGGTAAGTTGACCTCGGCGAACTCTGGACGGGGTCGGCCCGACTGACTTTGTTTCTGTACGCAAAATGAGGATATGAATCACCAACCTCCTTTCTATCACCATTTTTTTTTTCTTTCTTTCGTCCGCGATCTCAAGTCAGATGGCTAAGGTGTAGACCAGAACCCCTAACCCGAACCCGGGAAGGACTTACGAAGTAATACCCCCCTTTTAACCTTGGAGCTTTTGACCGGCAAGCCTCAAGGTTAAATCTACAACTCCTAAGGGAGCTCAGCTCGAGACGTAGATAGTCAAACGAATAGACAGTCACATCATCGTCATGAAAAATTCGTAGTGGTTTTCAAAGGTTTCTTTTATAGTGTAGCTAACTACCCTGTTCTACTTCCTTGTCCCAGCAACTTACTGAGGCATCTTAAATAAAGACACTCTGTGACCAAACCTGTGACAGGTTCACAAGACAGGTCTTACTCTCAGTGCGCATAGGTAGAATTCTCGTGAAACCTTTCATACTCTGGCTTGCATGTAGCGTAGACGAAAAACCCAGACTCCTCTCAATGGGTATTAATGGTGTTGATTGTGACTTCAAAGCGCCCCCTTCTTCAAATGCAAAACACCAGGAAAATAGAGCAAAACTCCTCCAAGCAATTATGCATCTCCAGGTTCAGTGAATCCCAACTCCGCGCCTAAACATGAAGTCCATGAAATCCGAATCCAACCGGCCACTCGCAAACCGCGCGTCCCAACTCTTGCATGCTCCGCGCATCAAGACAAACAAGGTAACTCTTCTTACCGAAGCCATCAAGAACAACGGAAAGAAGGACCCCGTCATCTTCTGCATTCTCATCGCCCGCCTTCTCTTCAGATCGTGGACGGGCAACAAAGATCGCTTCGCCTGGAGTATGTCCGACCTCTCCCTGCCAAAAAACCGTCTGGCGCGTCAACAGGTCCGTCTTAACAATCGTGTCGTACAGAGTGCTATACCCGTGATTCGCCAGGCTGTAGACATAGCGGTATCGCTGTGTCGCGTAAGCTGGGTTGATGGTAGGCAATTCGCCCACGTGCGGCGCCTTGATTTCGAGGATCTTTTCTACCATCGGCTCTGCGGGATCGGTTTGGGTTTGGGTCTCGGTCTCACCGGCGATGGCTTTCACCTGGAATTTACGTCGTACTAGTCGCGGGAGACATTTGCGCACGTGATTCTCGTCCTTGGTGGCGGTGGTGTTGCGGTTCAGCAGAGCGTCCATCTCGTAAGCGCGAATAATTTCCGTCGAGGGATACTCAACGGCATCGCAGAAGATTAAAACATCGCCGGTATCCTTGTCATGCTCCTCGAACGCATTAACGCTATGGAAGAAAAAGCCCGCCTCGGTCTCGAAGCTTGCGACCACTCCGCGACCACCCCTGCGATCGACAACGAACCACTTCGACAACTTGGACTCGTCGAAGGGTTCAATGGCATCGATCAGATTTCCGTTCCATGGCACAGAGATTCCCATGCAGCCGAGATGCGACGATGGGATGCAAAGAATAAGGAACGAAGGCGAGAGGAAGAAAGAGTGGATGTAGGCCGGCTTGACGCCCTTCTCGTTGATGGTCGCAAGGATGTCGGTCGTGCCAGTTGCTTTGTTCGTGCGGAAGACGCGGTAAGTCGTGCAGCGGCCCATCTCAGTGTTGAAGTTGAACAAATCGCCGGTCTCCGGATCGCGCTGTGCGTGAGCGGAGCTCAGGGGTCCTTTCAGGAGTGGATGGAGAGAACTCTGTCTGGCCAGGCCAATTGGCTCCAATGTTTCTGGGTGGACCTCTTTGATTCGGCTCGTGTCTGTGCCTACATGTAGGTAGAGAGGCTTTCCTCCTCTGTGACCTAGATCCTCTTTTTCCTTGTTTGATGTGAATCCGGGTAGGTCAGCGTGGACCGTGACGCATATATTGGCCGCGCTGTTCGGGTCTTCGCGTCTGAAGACGCTCATGATCTTGCCAAAGAGACCGATGCACGGGTCCTGGCGCTGACCGAAGCTCGTACCGGGAATTCGGCCCAACTTCCGGATGGCGTCGACAAATTGCTCGGCTTGGTGGCGAGAGCTGTACTCGACACGAACAGGACCATCCTCGGCATTAGTATCCGCGATGATTTTGAATCGATGGGTATGCGCGAAGCCGTCGAACCAATGCGTGATTCTGAAAACGCCCTTTGGTGTGTCCTTGATGGTGTAGCCACCAGGACCGGTGCGGTAGAGGGTGCCTGCTGCCCACGACGGGATCAAGCCGATTACTGTCAAGTTAACGGGTCCGCGGACCTCGGTCAAACCCTCGAACTAGGCGGCGAAGACATATTAGTAGTTTGTTCATAAGTGTATCGGTAAGTAGAGATGAGATGATTGAACGTACTCCAGCTTCGTTGGGCCAATCTTCGAACTTGCCAACCAGAACGCTCTGCACCACGCGCTCGAAGTCGCGCTCCTCGCTCTCCGGAGCGGAGGCCTCCTTGCCTCCAACCTTTTCCGCGGTCATGTGGTCCGATTTCTCGTGACCTAAAGCTAACCTCTACTCTGCTTGGTTACTTCTCGGAGTAGTAGGATAGATTATCCCACTGGAAGAATAAAGAAATAGAGAGGTGTAAGGTTAGAAGGAACGAGATCGTTGAGCTGGCGGTGCCGTCTGGCGTTGGACATAGGTGACACAGCACAACTGGGATACATGGACCTTTTCGGAGTCGGTATTTGTTCCAGATAACAATTCCTTTTTTTGGAACCGGCTGGAAGGGAAAGTGCCTCGTTGCTGATTGCAGGTGAAACAGCCGAGTGTTCGCAATATGGGAAAGAGCGACTATATCACGTACAATACAGGAAGGAGCGACTACATTACTCACAATAGAGGGAAGGAGTGACCGGCATTCGTCGCATCCTTTCTGTTAGTATGACATAAACATTATGTCATTCTGGAGAGACGCCAGGATGAATCACGGAAGGAGCGACCTGCTCTTTCCTAACCCGTGAGATTTGAGATTTGAGATTTGAGATGAGTTTATGTCAACTTTGATACCGATGTCTACCGTTGACGTAATGCCTGTCGTAAGTAGTCTTGGGTTCTGCTGGATCTTCTAAAACCAGATCCAAAATCTATAGCCTGTTTGACCGGCCAGAGGAAGAGTAGCCGCACGATCTGACGTAGTATTTCAGGCGTCCCGAGGTTACATATCGGTCACGGCGTTTTCTCTGTGACATTCAAACTCGCTTGTTTTGGTAGAGATGGGGGTACATTCGGAGATTTATTGCCCGGCTTTCGGGTTGGGAAGAGGGCTTGCATCACAGCCGCTTCCTGTCCAATCCGTGTGCTACGTTGTACGGGTGGACTTCGCTCTAGTTTTATGTTTACGTAGAGAGTAGGTATCCAGCTCTTCATCTATACGAACTATACCTAGGATGGCCTCAATCTAAGTCACGGGAAGAGAACTTGTCAGATACGAATGTTGAGTTTTTGCTTCGTACATATAAGGTAAGAAAGAAGTGCATTCGAAGAGAATGGTCTAAACTGCAAGCATGTTATGATAGGATGAGCCTGGACCGACAGACATGTCCCCTGTGCCCTTCAGGGGACTCGCTATTGCGAAACAACCTGGGCGTTAATGACTACAACTACAGCCCCCTCTCCAAAAAAAAGCGCCGGTTTCTTTTATCCATGGAATTGTTCCGTAGACGAAATGGTAGAAACCTTAGTATTCCTCTGATCCCATTTTACCCTTCGTAGTCCCATCCATCACTTTTTGGTTTCCTGGATTGCCGGGTGCACCAAAAAAAAAGCGCATTCAAATGAGCGTTAGGATTTGATTGATTTAGGTAATTGCTTTATGAAGAAGCGGAGGCAACTTCACCCGAAGCGGACAGCTTGGCCTCCGTGCCCGCAAGGTTTGTTGGGCGGGCGTGGGGGTTCTTGGTGTAGTAGTTAGAGATGGCGGACTTGATCGCATCCTCAGCCAACATAGAGCAGTGCACTACGACGATCATTAGAAATAAGATTCATCAATGTGTCGGGATAGTTGATGGGACTCACGCTTGACGGGTGGCAGGCACAGCTCCTTGGCAATCTCGGTATTCCGGATCTTTCCGGCCTCTTCTAGCGTCATGCCGCGGACGAGCTCGGTCAGGTAGCTGGAGCTCGCGATGGCGCTGCCGCAGCCAAAGGTCTTGAACTTGACATCGGAGATGCGGTTGTCGTTGGGGTCGACGCGGATCTGGAGCTTCATAACGTCGCCGCAAGCCGGTGCGCCCACCAGTCCCGTACCGACGTCGATGTCATTTTTCTGCATCGAGCCGACATTACGCGGCCGGTTGTAGTGGTCGAGGACCTTCTCGTGGTAGGATCGGCGCGCAACATTGGCAACTGGGTTGATGATGGTCTGGTGACTGGCGAAGCGGGGGGCTGATGCCGCCACAGCTCGGCGCGCAGTGTTGGCAAGTGTTCTGGACAGCATCGTGGGGATTATTGAGCTGGCTAGTCGTCGTCTCTTTCAGCGGGGCAGAGTATAGCGGGTGGCGTGCTCGGTTCTGCCTCTGAACAAAGACACCGGAATCAGCGCGATGAAATGTCTGATCCAAATACGACTTGTTACTTGATGTAGAGTCGAGGTGAATTGCGTGTGGCGTTGCGTACAGTATAGTTATGCGTAGAAAGTTGATGGAATGAGTGGAATGAATATGGTTGGTAGGTTAGTTAGTGTAGGGCGATGATGGAGGATTGATTGATTGATAAGGATAACAAAAACGGGGATTTTAGCGCAGTCTCAAAACGATGATGAAGTCCGCCCTCCTGTGGCGAATCAGAGCTCTTGATCAGCCTATGATTTCATGTCTTTGGGGATAATATGCGCACTGTTTGATGCTGTGCATAAGAAGTATCTAGACCCTTGACGAAGGCTGCGGGGTACCTGCATTCTTCGGCCCAAATACAGTATATATACTGTGCTCATAGTAATGCGTCTGCGGCACCGGAGGGAGTTAACGGATATCTGACGGGCTAACTAGTCGGATCCGAGAAACTCCGAGGTCGGTTGGGTGCCTGAGGTGTGCTGCAGCCCATCTTTGACTGTTACTGCGAACTTGCGACATGAATTACCATTAGGTTGTCATGGAACGGTCTCGCCATACAAAATCATACCTGCAGACTCCTCATCCTTCCACGCCTTCCCCTTTCGTACCGCTTCTTGCCGTCGGCATTACCGATCACCCCGCAATTCCTTTTGGCTCCTTGCTTCTCTACAAATCGCGTGTACCTGCAAAGACCCTCACAGATTCCGTATTATGGCAATTCTGGAGGTCCCTTGGGAAAGACTGACTCATATTGCGTTGGGTGGTTTAAAGTGAACAACTGATCAGCGGATACTTCTCACTCCAGTGGCCGGTTTATGTACAAGTGAGACATTAGACATGGTTACGAATTTCTAGGACTCTTTGAACCAGTGAACTCTAGGTCCCCCGTGACCGACCTTGACCCATTCAATGGTTGACAGCCTACGGACGTAACAAAACGAACTGGCGGCGAATTGTCATTTGGACTATCAAGTTACACGACTTGTATGCCAGTCTAAGACGGCCCGGAGCCGACTGTAAAGTGCTCAGCCCCAGCTGCGCTCGCCAAATGAGCCAGGTATACCGTATGAGCCTCAATGAATTGCATCAGCCACACTGACGTCTTATCCCGGATAGCCATGGCTCCGACGTCATGCCAGCACTGCTAACTAGCGCTAGTTCTACGAAAGTAGTGCACATACGAAGAAGCTAAACTGGAATACCTATAGTAGCTATCTACGATCAAACATCAGCAACTTGGTTGGCTGAACCTATGACACATAAGCTCCCTCACTAAGACAAAACCCTTCGAGAACGAAGTACGAAGCTGCCTATAAGAAGGGGCTAAATCTTCTTTCATTTCTCCATGCCTTCACCTCGACTCATCGTGCTTCTCGTCGCGTCCGCCTTCGTCTTTCTTACGGGCCTCCTATTCCACAACTATTCATTGTCAGCCTACTTACCAGATTTGAACAATCTGCCCTTCAACAATCACGACTACCCCTCCCCCTCCAACCCCTCAGAATCCAAGATGGGCGGCGGACAGCACCAATACCGTACGGTTGCCTACTTCGTCAATTGGGCCATCTACGGTCGCAAGCACCGACCGCAGGACCTGCCGGTGGAGAATCTAACGCACGTCCTCTATGCCTTTGCCAATGTGCGCCCGGAGACTGGCGAGGTGTACCTGACAGACCAGTGGGCTGACACCGATATCCACTGGGAGGGCGACAGCTGGAATGATGTCGGCATGAACTTGTACGGCTGCATGAAGCAGCTCAACCTACTAAAGCGTCGCAATCGCAACCTCAAGGTCCTCCTCTCTGTCGGTGGCTGGACCTATAGCCCCAACTTCAAGCAGCCGGCCTCTACCCCTCAAGGCCGCGCCACCTTCGCCACCTCCTGCGTTGAGCTCATTAAGAACCTCGGATTTGACGGAATCGATGTCGATTGGGAGTACCCGCAGAACGCTACCGAAGCTGCTGACTTCGTATCGCTCCTGAAGGCCGTGCGCAGTGCGCTAAACGCGTATTCCAAATCCATCGGCGGCGGCCATCACTTCGAGTTGACAGTCGCGTCACCAGCCGGCGCGCAGAACTACGAGAAGATGGACCTACGCGGCATGGATGAGCAGCTAGACTTCTGGAACTTGATGGCGTACGACTACGCAGGATCATGGGACACCGTGGCAGGCCACCAGGCGAACCTGCACAAATGTACCAGCAATCCGGCCGCGACGCCCTTCGACACTGAGACCGCAATTGCCGCCTACACGGCGCGCGGCGTCCCCGCGCAAAAGATCGTGCTCGGCATGCCGCTGTACGGCCGCGCCTTCCAGAACACCGACGGCCCGGGCAAGCCCTTCAATGGCGTCGGCGAGGGTACCTGGGAGAACGGCGTACACGACTACAAGAAGCTGCCGCTCCCTGGTTCCGAGGAGCGCATGGATGACGAGAGCGGTGCCACGTATTGCTACCACACTGACTCGCGCACCATGGTGACCTACGACAACGTGCCCATGGCGCGCCGCAAGGCGCATTTCATCGCCGCCAAGGGGCTCGGCGGTGGCATGTGGTGGGAAAGCAGTTCCGACAAGATCGGCAGGGAGAGCTTGATCTCGAACGTTGTTGAGGTGTTTGGCGGGCATAGCGCTCTGGCTAAGGCGAACAACTGCATCAATTACCCGCAGTCCAAGTATGATAATGTGCGCGCTGGGTTCCCGACTAAATAAGGGAAGTTCTTTGGATTTGTTTCGTCTCGAGGGGTCGGAGGGTTGTTGTGGTTTGGTTTGAGGTCGATACGAGGAATGCCTATCATTATGAGCGCTTATGGGAACTTATAGAACAATATCCTGGCGCAATACGCGCTAGGATACGAGATCACGATTACGGATTTACTGTACGGAATTAATAGAGTGATGGGAAGCAGTTTTCACCGGTTAACAAGGTATATTGGAACAGTATAGAGTAGCAATTGCCATCTAGACAATGTCACGAATAACTCCGAAATCCATGCCCGATTTGCCCAGCCACCTTTTTCCATCCCGATATTCCCAATTTTCCGTGGTGAGTGGTCCTTTTATTGCTTGTCGAAGACATAGGTCAGGTGGCAGCGGCCGCAGTATTGTCGGTCTTGCATGGCAGCCATGAAGACACCGGCACCGCACTATTGACGTGGTTAGAAACATGCGATTGGGTGGCGATACAAACGGAGAGGATGAGCTTACGGTGTCAGCGGGGCACTCGCGGCGAAGACGCTCGATCTTTCCGTCACCGTCGACCTTGTAGTACTTGAGGACGGCCAACTTGGTCTTCTTGCGCTTGTGCTTGATCTTCTTGGGAGTAGTGTAGACCTTCTTCTTGCGCTTCTTACCACCACCACGGAGGCGGAGGACGAGGTGGAGGGTGCTCTCCTTCTGGATGTTGTAGTCGGAGAGGGTGCGGCCATCCTCGAGCTGCTTGCCAGCGAAGATCAGACGCTGCTGGTCGGGGGGAATGCCCTCCTTGTCCTGGATCTTGGACTTGACATTGTCGATGGTGTCGCTAGACTCCACCTCGAGGGTGATAGTCTTACCCGTTAGGGTTTTGACGAAGATCTGCATGATTGCCTGTTGCTGGTCAGTCGATGCTATCGATGCCGAGAGTGAATCGGTGTGTCTGGGGCTCAAGTATTCCTACGACTGAGCAGCCGGCGTGATCAATGTGATGGCCGCATGCCGACAACCAACAAATCTCACGTCGGCAGACCGAGCAAGAAGAATATGAACAGACAATATATTGAGCGATGCGTAATGGGAAGCGAGCAATGCTGCAACGACGTACCTAGACAATATGAAACTGCCGTCCTAAGCAATCGATGTAGAGATTGTTGGAGGAGGAAACGAAAAGGAAGCGGGAAGTTATGAGGAAAATGATGGTGGGATAGAAAGTGGGTCTGCACCTGTGTGGGTAATCCAGGTGGAAACAGGTGCGAGCCAGACTGCCACCTGAGACTGGCGAAACTTCGGGCGCTAAACTTTTGCAACACAGGCCACTAGATTAATAGGGTTTTCCCTAATTTTGCCCTTACGGATCGCGCTAGCATATCTTGCCCTGCCATTGGCTTTCTTATCGACAGTGGGTCCTTAGCGATTGAACAATTTCGCCCACTTAAACCTATCAACTTACCGAGTCCTTCTAACCTCCAGCTTTCTACTCGACAACCTCTCAAACAAGAAAGTCCGCAACACCGCCAAAATGGTCAAGAAGAGAAAGAACAACGGCCGCAACGTACGTCAACAGTCAACAGCCAATCCATGAACGCAGTCGTCCGCGTTTCCTGACCAGTCACTGACTTGCCTGCCTCTATACAGAAGAAGGGCCGCGGCCACACCAAGCCCATCCGCTGCTCCAACTGCTCGCGATGCACTCCCAAGGACAAGGCCATTAAGAGATTCACCATCCGCAACATGGTCGAATCTGCCGCCATCCGTTCGTTCTCCAAGACCAGACCTCCACCCTCTCCTCCCGAGAAACCAAACTAATAGACTCCTCCGTCCAGGTGATATCTCCGATGCTTCGGTCTTTGCTGAGTACACTGTCCCCAAGATGTACCTCAAGCTGCAGTACTGCGTCTCTTGTGCCATTCACGGCAAGATCGTTCGGTACGTCATCCCATTAGGGAAAGACTACGCATTACTTGGCCAGTCCAAGATGCGTATGCGCCTGAGAAGAGCCTTGGCGGACGCTCAAGCACCTGTCTTTTCCCTCCCGCGATTCACCTCGCAAAACCCCCCGATGCGAACGATATCGAGTACTAACCAATGCGCGCAGTGTCCGTTCAAGAGAAGGTCGCCGCAACCGCGCCCCTCCTCCGCGTGTTCGTTACAACAAGGATGGCAAGAAGGTTCTCCCCACCACCCAGGCCGCCAAGGCTGCTACTGCTTAAATGCAACACTTGGTGATTTTGTCTTTCGGAAAAGCAATTATCGGACTCTCGGAAATGAGTTCGTAAGGGTTACGGTGGTTTACAGCATGATATCACAAATAATGACAAACATGAATCCAGTCATTGCCATGACGAAGACACTTTACTGCGTTTCGATGAAATAGTGTTGCGTGATTGTTGGACTTCTTAGTCGCCGTCCTATTGACGACGGCGAATTCGTGTGCTCTATTTGGTGTGAACTACCCTTGTTAGCCTTGCTCCTAACCCTGATCCGACTGTACCTGGGCATCATAAAACGGAGACAAAATGATTTGCGCAAGGCAACCGGAAGTATATGAGTTTCAATTGGTCGCCTGGGCCGCGCGTTCATAACCCAAACTTATCAGAGAAAGTTACACTCTTTACTCTGCACGGATCTTCCCCTTTGTTCTCTACCTACGAGTTGACTGTTGTCTTCATATTTCGTTTCAATTCCTTCTAGATTACAGATGGGTGTAGATCCGTGTGCTGCTGTGACTAGTGGCGACTCTTGGGCAGTGGTAATGTCGGTTTTTATGGCGTACATCATAGAGATCACTTCGGATGCATTGTATGAACTCGCTCAAACTTGTGAGAAGGGGAAGAAATCTCAATTCAGGGCAACCATTGCGACGATTCTGCACAAGATACGTGATGATGTCTAATGCTTAGTAGCGTCGAATCCTCGCAATCACAGCTCTTTCATACAATGTCCCAAACCCCATCTTCAGGGACTATCGGACAGCGTAATGCTGTTTCGGATGCCAAACGCCAGCGCTATGCAAATTCTGGAAAAAAAAACGCAAGAATGCAACACCCTCTGCTGCCGAGCTCAAAAACGTCCACCACTACCGGCCTTGAATCCTTCCAGTACGGTTGTCCACGTGCCCTTCTCGGTCCCCACGATAGGTTTGCCAGTCGCGATTCGGCGCATTAGCATGGTATCTTTAGCGGTCTTCAGTCTCTTGCCCTCGCCGCTCTCAAGGCATTCTGTCAGCCATTGGTCTTCCTCGGCGTCAAATGGCAGGCTTGTAAGCTCGAAGGCCCGGTCAGCCGTCTCCTCGCCGCGGGACGTATCCAGTACGGCGAACACGAGTCTTCGGAAGAGCTGATGGCGCATGTAATCGGCGTGCGAGCGTGTGAATTCGAAGGCCTCCGTGACGCTCGACCGGGCGATCGTGTCGAAGAGCATCTCGAGGGTGGTGGCCGATTGGAGTCTGGGCTGCACGGTGTGGTAGTACGCCAGCGGAAGCGTGTAGTCGCCGTCTTTAGCGTGTTTTACCAAGACCTGGATAATATCGTCGGCAAAGTCGGAGTTTAGAGATGGGTGCGTGAGGTGCTCTAGTGCGAGCTCGAAGTTTTGCGTGTCCATCAACCAGAGCCCCTTCATGAAGATCAGGTAGCGCTCGGCGATTCCTGTCCGGTTCGCGAAGGCGCCGGCCTTACTAGCACCGTCCGTGGACCGGCCGTCGATGTCTAGGAGGAGGTAGTATAGAAAGGAAAGCTTGTGGTGGAGGTTGATATTCTCGCTTTCGCATATCTGTTGGTGCAGTTGGCGCAGAGCATTTTCGTTTTTTGGCGGATAGCTGTTTGCGGCTAAAATATAAAGTCAACAGTTTAGCGAAGTCAAGATACTGGGGGTGGCTCATAATTACATCGCGAGTTGGCCTTACTCTTTGCTAGATTCAATGCTTTGAGCACGCGATCTATGAAAAGGGAGCCGTCTAAACTTCGTCGGGATGCCTCGATGCTTTGAATGGCGCTTCGACTGTAAGGGAATGGATTCAAGGACCCAAATGTCAGGTCGAAGCGAGCGTAGTCCATCATTATGGCTGTAAAATGATGATGATGAGCTAGAGAAATCACCAATTCCAATACGTTGTTTCTCGCGAAAGTTGAAGAGATGAAAGCAAGCCGTCGAGGTAGGTCCGCCCTGACGATGAAGGTAAGAGAACTAAGGATATGCGTGTAGCGGATATATGAGGCCATATATGCATGAAGGCATTATATATAATCTCTTTATTGCATTTAGGTCACGCGAAGGACCGCGAAATGCGCTAAACCAGTGGTATGGATTCGAATTGGTGGGGTTTGTTTATGTTTACACTTGCAACCATGCCCAACGAACAACAATCCGACTTCAATATCCCCAGTCTCATGTCCCAGGCCGTTGATCGCAATACCACAAGCGATTAAGCATACTTTAATAACCATTAGCTATTGAGGACACGCGTTGGTACCTACCTATACATATACGCTTCAAGCCGAATTATCCGACGAGACTGTATCCTTCACGAGCAATTCGGTTTTAGTCATGTCTACGAGGAGTTCCCGTCGCGCAGCGGCTACGAGGCGCGCCGCCATTATCGAGTCCGACGATGAGGATGAGTTGGTCACGCAAACGCCCAAGAAAATAAAAAAGGAGAGCGAGGACGAGTATGATCCAGAAGCAGCGGCACCCCGGAGCGCCCGCCGCCAGACCCTCAACAGGAGGAAATCTGCCACTCCTGCAACGCCCCGTGCCAGTCGACCTAGGAAGAGTGTCGCTACTGAATCATCCATATTAGAGTCTACGGAAACCCCTGATGCGGACGAATCGACATCAACAATAAAGGCCCCCGAGTCGGTCACTAAGAAGGAATCCGCCCGCAAGCCTAGAATTGTTGCGCCGAGAAGATCCACCAGCTCACAAACGCCGGAGCGCCAAGCTTCCACCCCAACCCCGAGACAATCTGGAGAGCCAGCAGAGCGTCATGGCTCGCCTCTGGCCGACATCACTAGTCAGAGCGTCAATGAAACGCCGATAAAAGCCGTCGACGCAACTCCAGTGAAACCGGTCCGTCCCTTGGACACTATACTGGAAAAGCCGATGGACATTGTTCTAAAGGCCCGCCAGCTAGGCATGCCCGTCGTTGAGGATACTGGACCGAAGGCACGCATTGTCATCACTCACCTAATTCTAAACAACTTCAAGAGTTACGCTGGTCGACAGGAAGTTGGGCCATTTCACGCTTCTTTCTCTTCAGTAGTTGGCCCCAATGGATCCGGTAAATCTAACGTTATTGACTCTCTACTGTTTGTATTTGGTTTCAGAGCAAGTAAGATGCGGCAAGGCAAGATATCTGCTTTGATTCACAATTCAGCGGCGTATCCCGATCTCGATTACTGTGAGGTTGCCGTCCACTTCCAGGAAGTTATGGACTTGGTTCGTTGCGCCTCTCTACTTTTTTGGCGTCTAGTAGACTAACTTTAATATATAGCCTGGTGGCGGAACCGAGGTGATTCCGAAATCACAAATTGTCATTTCGAGACGAGCGTTCAAGAATAATTCGAGTAAATACTACATCGACGGAAAAGAGTCTAATTTTACTACTGTGACTACGTTGCTACGCGACCGCGGAGTCGATCTTGACCACAAGCGTTTCCTCATCTTGCAAGGAGAGGTCGAATCGATTGCGCAGATGAAGCCGAAGGCTGCCAATGAGCATGATGACGGTCTGCTCGAGTACCTCGAGGATATCATCGGAACGTCCAAGTACAAGACTCCCATCGAGGAATCTGCTGCAGAAGTCGAGGCTCTCAACGAAATATGCATGGAGAAAAGTGGCCGAGTGCAGCACGTAGAAAAGGAGAAGAACAGTCTAGAGGACAAGAAAAACAAGGCACTCGCGTTCATCAGGGATGAGAACGATCTTGCTTTGAAACAGTCAGCTCTATACCAACTGTACATCAGTGAGTGCAACGACAACGTGGCTGTGACAGAGGAGGCTATCAGTCAGATGCAAGCTCAGCTCGACGCGGAGCTGGAAAAACACCAAGGCAGCGAACAAATCATCAAGCAGCTCCAAAAGACATATTCAAACAGCAGCAAGGAGTTCGAAGAACAAGAGAAAACCGTGCAGGCCTTGGCCAAGGAAGCTTCTAAATTCGAACAGGAGAGAGTCAAATTCGACGAGAAGCGCAAGTTCTTGACGGATAAACAAAAGAAACTTGAGAAGACTATTTCAAATACCGAAACCTCTGCAGTAGAAGCCGACGAGACGATGGAACAGTGCACCGAGGAGATAGCTTCTCGTGCCGAGGAAACTGCCCTTTTGGAGGAACAAGTGCAAGAAAAGGAAGCTGAACTCGCTGCGACGCGTGAAAGCCTCAAGGGCAAGACACAGGTTTTCTCGGATCAAATTGCCATCAAGCAGAAGTCTCTCGAACCCTGGCAAGAGAAGATCAATCAGAAACAATCAGCTATTGCTGTTGCCGAGTCTGAGATGGCCATCTTGACAGAAAAGGCGAATGCGGGAGCTGTTGCTGAGGAAGAGCTTAAAGCCAAGATGGCAGCGATCAAGGAGAGCCGCAAGGAAAAGCTTGCCGAGCTTGAAGCGTGTCGAGAGGAAAAGGAAAAACTAGAAGAGGAGGCAAAGCAAGTCGAATCTGAGATTGATAACTTTGCCAAGATGGAACCACTCGTCCGCGAAAAGGTATCGCGCGCAAGACAGAGGGCAGATGAAGCACGATCAAGCCTGTCACAGACGCAAAACCGCGGAAATGTGTTGACAGCGCTGATGCGAATGAAAGAGTCTGGGCGAATTGACGGCTTTCATGGCCGACTTGGAAACCTGGGCGCGATTGACGAGAAGTACGATGTTGCTATTTCGACAGCATGTGGCCAGCTTGACAATTTTGTGACAGAGACGGTTGAATCCGGACAACAATGCATCGAGCATCTCCGTAGAAATAACCTAGGACGAGGGAACTTCATCTGCCTTGATAAGCTCCGTGTACGAGATATCCAGCCAATCCAAACACCTGAAAACGCACCACGATTGTTCGACTTGGTTACGGCCAAGGAGGATAAATTTCGACCTGCCTTCTACCATGCGTTGCAAGACACCTTGGTCGCGAAGGACCTAGCACAGGCCAACCGGATAGCATATGGAGCCAAGAGATGGCGAGTGGTCACTCTTGATGGTGAGCTCATTGACAAGAGCGGTACCATGTCAGGTGGTGGCAAGACTGTCAAACGAGGCTTGATGTCGAGCAAGCTTGTGGCCGACACGACAAAGGAGCAGGTGGTCAAATTTGAAGGCGAACGCGACACCCTCGAAAAGCGTTTCCAAGATTTCCTCGAACAGCAACGAGAACACGAGAACCGACTTCGGGACCTCCAAGACCAAATCCCGGCGCTGGACACAAAGATGCAGAAAATCAGACTGGAAATCCAGAGCGCCGAGAAGAACTTTGCAGATGCTGAACGCCGAATCAAAGAGATATCTAAACAGCACCAGCCCTCCGAGTCGGATGAAACCCGGAAAGCTGCCCTAGGAAAAGAAATCTCGAAGTTGAACAAGGAGCTCACCAAGCTACGTACCGAAACTGAAGGCTTGGAAGCTGAGATCAAGGAGTTGCAGGACAAAATCATGGAAGTTGGTGGTGAGAAGCTCCGAGCCCAAAAGGCCAAGGTCGACGCTCTCAAGGAGGAGATTTCCTCTCATAACGAGGAGACTTCTAATGCGGAAGTGAGAAAGGCCAAAGCTGAGAAGGCGAAGGTCAAACTACAGAAAGAACATGCCAAAGCTACCAAGGAGCTTGAGGCTGCCGCGAAGGACCTCGAACAACTCGAAGAGGAGATTGAGAACCAAGGCACCAAATCCGAGTCGCTAAACGCTCAGGTTGAGGCTGGCGAGGAGGCGCTAGGAGAGAAGAGACGCGAGTTGGCCTCGATGAAGAAAGAATTAGATGCGAAGACGGCTGAGCTCAACGAGACGCGGGCTGTCGAGATTGAGATGCGCAACCAACTCGAGGAGAACCAGAAGGCTCTTATTGAGAACCAGAAGCGCTGGCGATACTGGAATGAGAAGCTAGGCAAGCTATCCTTGCAGAACGTCAACGATCTGATGGGCACGGCCTCGCCCAAGAAGAAACAGTTGGAAGACGTGGAGGGGGCCGAAGGTGGCGAGGAAGGCGAGGTGGGCGAATCCGATGAGGCGAACGCCGAAGCGAACGCCGAAGAACAACTCCAGAAAGAACATACGTTTGCGGAGCAGCCCGAAGAGATTCCGCAATATACCAAAGACGAGCTCATGGATATGGACAAGGATAGATTGAAAGCCGAGATCGCCGCCCTTGAGGAAAAAACTCAAAATGTCAATGTCGATGTTACCGTGCTAGCAGAATACCGCCGGCGTGTTGAAGAGCACAGCGCTCGCTCGTCGGACCTGGCTAGCGCCGTCCAACAGCGCGATACCGCCAAGAAGCGATGCGATGACCTTCGTCGGCTCCGCCTGGAGGGATTCATGGAAGGCTTCAGCACTATATCGCTCCGGTTGAAGGAGATGTACCAGATGATTACCATGGGTGGCAACGCGGAGCTGGAACTCGTCGACAGCTTAGATCCTTTCAGCGAGGGTATCTTGTTCTCGGTAATGCCGCCGAAGAAGAGCTGGAGGAATATCGGTAATCTGAGTGGTGGTGAGAAGACCCTGTCGAGTCTGGCCCTCGTGTTTGCGCTGCATCATTATAAGCCCACGCCGCTGTACGTCATGGACGAGATTGATGCTGCTTTGGACTTCCGAAATGTGAGTAATGATCCCTTTTGATTTCTTATTCCGCCCTCGGGGATTGATAGCTAATTCGTCCTATGCGCAGGTCTCGATCGTGGCCAATTATATCCGGGAACGCACAAAGAACGCCCAGTTCATCGTCATCTCGCTGCGGAATAACATGTTTGAACTTGCGTCGCGCCTGGTGGGCGTGTATAAAGTGAACCATATGACGAAGAGTGTAACCATTGAGAACCGCGACTTCATTACCCGTAATGCGGGTGCTAGACAGGGTGGTTTGAATGCTGGTGGTGCTGGTGTTGGTGCTGGTGGTAGTACGCAACAAACTGTGGTTCGATAGGACTAAGGAGGTCAGGTTTGGATTGGATGGGAGGGGCTTTGGTGATGAACGAATTGAAGAGTATGCGATGTTATGACTAGGGGCAGGGAATGAATGGGAAATGAATGCTTTGATGAAATGATTGATTGGTTCGGAAAGGGAACGTTGGTGAAGAAGAGCGTTTGTGTCTTTGTGAATGTACGATATTATTTTGTACCCCTTTGTTTTTTTTTGTTTTTTTTTTAACTCTTAACAGAGATGCTCTTGATTAAGACTTTGACGCTCTCGAAGTAGTGGATGGGTTGCTTATGTTTAGAGCACGTGAAGCTTTTCCATCTTGGATTTTTTGATGATGATGCCTACTTCATCCTTGGTGTTGGTGTAAGGGATTCGTTCGCCTGCTCGTTCAGAGTATGTCGAGATGCTTCATTCTTGACGGGAGTTTACCTTGACTGTTATTCACGGCGCGTGGTACTCTAGTTGCAATAAACTTTCGTAGTTCGCGTCACGGCAGCGCAAACCGGCTAACGTCGAGTCCCTTGGTATATTGAATGCGTACCTCCAGTGAATCTACCCGAAAGGAGTGGTACGGAAGGAGAGTGTCTTGCTCGCACCGATCTAGAGGTTCATTCATGGTTGTAGCTTGTCGTTACTACGGATGGTGATTACTTGGAGTACCGAATCCCGAGTGCGCAAGTCGGTCCTGCGGAGATATCCATACTGACTCGGATAAATGATTGAGGCCCAGAGATGAACGCTTCAATGGGCGAATGTAACAGCTCGGTACCAAGATCGAGGGTTGTGTCATATCCGATGTTTGCTTCCTTCCATATCGAACGGGCTTTGACAATAGGGGGAATACTCAATTCATCATTCATGCTTCGTAGTAGACTTGGGGCGACTATAGTAATATACCTGTAGCCTTTTAACATCAAGTAACTGGTGTGGACGAGGGGATAGTAGATTGCTACGCATCACTAATCGGGAGGAATCCCGAGGAATCCCCCGGGCTTCGGAAAATCGTCAGATAAAAGGGATTTGCTGCCCGGGAAAGTCGACTTGGGCGTGTTGTCCAGGGAACGAACTTGGAACGGGAAAGCACGGAGTGTGATGACTGTCCTTTCACGCAACTGCCTTCTGAGTGAATGCTATGGTGATTTAGCGTGACCGGGTGCCTTCCCCGTGATAGCCCTAATCGTAAAAGGGGCATGAATAAAACGCGTCCCCTCTGCTATTAAGGTACACGTGCCGGAAAACGCGTGCTGAACGTGCCCTGATCACTTAAACAGCAGGCACGAAGTAAAGAAGGCAACAACGCCAGGCAGAATAAAAAAATAAAAATAAAAAAGAGCAAGCAGGAACCGGGGACACCATAATTACCTACCTAGGTATTTTCCTCTGCCTTGGATCCACATCCACCTTTCCTCTCCATACCAACACTTCTTCCTTCTTCACCCAACATCTTCTCGCCTTCCATTCCATCCACAACCTCGTTTTCTTTTTCTTTACATCGAGTCATCGTTACCTTCCAACCAACAATCATCACCAACCGACCCTGCGCTTCGCAAGTTTCATTACGATTAACTCTTCCACCGATCGTCAACATGGATAATAACAACGACGGCACAAAGGAAGCGGCTTACCGGACTGCCGATGGAGCTACCGCCGCTCAGCCTGCCCCTGTCGATGCCCCTGCCCCGGCTGTCATTGATGAGCACACCGGTCCTCAGTCTGCCTCCACTCACACGACCGAGCCTGAGACCGGTCCTATGCAAACTGCCACCAATCAGACTGCCACCAATCAGACTGCCGGCGGTACTCAGTCTGCCGCTACTCAGCCTGTCGCTACTCAGTCTGCCGCTACTCATACTGCTGATGGTGATGTCGCCGGCGTGCAGGTATATCGCGTTCGTACCGTGAGTAGTAGCGCCCACACAATCAGTACACAAACGACAGGTACTCAGGGTTCCGCTAGTCGGTCCCGTGTAAACATGGCTGTTCGCGGTTCCAAGTAAGTTCCTGTATTCCCCAGCAGCAGTCCCCTTCAGCGCGCCCCCTCCCCTCCCTCATCGCCAATGCAAGATGGCTTTCTAACGTCCAAACTTAGCATTCGGGCCATTAACCAGGGTCAGGGATCTTTCGATCCCAGGATCAATATTGGGCCCGGTCGTCGGGCTCACGAGACCTTCGAAGGCCTCCTCGGTGAGACGGTTGGAGAGACCGGTACCCCACGGGGTACCCTGGGGAACCGCCTAGCGAGGTTCGATAGGATCGTGGACGCGCAATATGTCGGCGCGCCTCACCCTGCTCCCCGCCCCGCGCAACCTTATGTGCGCAACGCTCACACGGTGAGCAACGATGGCCGCCGGGGCAGCCCCCACGCCGGCACACGCGAGAACATTCGCGATTGCTGCGACGGATGCTTGAACTGTTGCGTTAGCATCATTTACCGATGGTGTTGTGGTATCAAAAACGACGATTAACTTCCTTGTTCGCGATACCCTCTCTTGGTCGGGCACAACTTGGTAAACCCATCCCTTATTTTACCCGGTAACCGAGTTGAGTACTAGTTATTCCTCGGGGACGGTGTATCTGATTTTCTGGTTTCTCGGAATTCATGAAAAAAAGCCACGGCCCAACGACCTTGACGTTAATCCATCCATCCATCCATCCATCCATCCGTCCATCCTTCTCATTCGACAATCGACCATCGACACAATTTTCCATTCATCGCTTTTCGGTATTTCTCTTTTAATTCATCCTTCACACGATCGTCTCGACTGGTCTTCGTTACGAAACTTGCCTTCTATTCTTTTCGACCATTGCAAATATCGATCAAGTCCCGGTCTCCGATCCACATCGTCAAAATTTGGCAACGTCTATCTCGTCTTGGCAATTCGATATCGACGATAAAACCTGGATGTCGACAATGCTTGGTCTGTAGCCTCCCCCAAAAGGCTGTCGAGTTCCCTTCTTTTTGTTCGACTGTTTATCGTCAACATGACAAGAAATACATCACACACACACACCTGTGGCATATGACAATGATGGAAGACAGATTTGGCAAATTGGAACAAACGACGACAGTTAATGGATCAATCACATGATGATGATGATGGGGCACAAATAATGAGGGAAAATGATGAGGAATGAGGTTTAGATTCGAGCATGTCTGTTGCTCTCTTCTCTCTTTGTAACGTATCGTGGTTTCTTGACTACGAACTATGGTGATAGTCATACCGTAAAAAGCCCATATGGGAATGGAATCGTCTTCTTTTCTGAAATGTGGTAAATGCGCCATGATGAGATGTCGTCTCCCGTGACTTTGAGGTTCCGTCCGTTTGTGGGTCTGTGGCGTAATGCGTTCCTGTACCCTAAGCCCTGAATGGCGTGGCGTTGTACGGACTAACCAGATAATCCCTTAACCTTAGGTAGTTATTTGATGGCGTCACTGTTAGCTTTGGGTAGCTTCGTACCGGTGACTACCTAAGGTTACCTAGGTATGTACATACGTAGGTACGGAGTACCTGTTAATGGACCCACTGTGTGCGGGGATAGAAGGGGGAGGGGGGGAACGGGGGCAGAAAGATGAGAACGATTAGCTAATATCTAGTCTAGGGCTCCATCTCCAATCAAGCCGGAAAGTAAGAAAGTAAGAAAAAAAAGAACGGCCCCTCCCGAAAAGAAAATCCGAATTGGTGTAGTGGCTAACATTTGACGCTCTCAAAACCCCCTTCTCCTTGTCCCGAGGGAGTACCGTCAAGCCCGGGGTTCGATTCCCCGATTCGGAGGTCTTTTTTTTTCTTTTTTTTCATATTTTACTTTGTTCTTTGTTTTCTACTTTTCTACTTTTTTATTCTTTTACTGTTTACTTTTTTTTTTGGGGTGGGGGTGGGGGGGGGCTGTGCGGAAGGAACGTGGATTACCTATCTATGCTAACTCTAGCATGAACCGCGTCTCGCCTCATATCTTTACCGAGAGGTGGCCAAAAAAGACAAGAAAAAGGGGGAAGAAAAAAAAAAAAGGGGGAAAAGAAAAGGGAAGGGATAATAAAGAAACCATGTCCCGATCCAATCCATCCGTCCCAACGAACCCCCCTTCCCTTCCAGCTCTTTTTCACCGCACGCCCCCATCCATCATCAATCGTTGTTCTAGATACCTAGTATTGGTTTCTATCCATCCATCCAACTAACCTAACCTAACCTAACCTACCTAGATACTACTAAGTAGTAACCTACTAATTACTACTTTTCCGTGAAGATAGCAACGCCCCATGACTTAACTACTAAGCCGACTGGAGGAGAGGCGTTATCATTTTTTTCCTTCGCGATGCCATGTCTCGGGTGTTGCCGTATATGTATGGCGCATAATTAACTACGGTTACCTACCTGTTCCAGCCAGCCAGACTACCTATGTAGGTTAGATAGATAGACTCAGAGTATAAAAAGGAGTGGATGGGGTGGAAAATTATTTGAAATCTAACGCGCCACCTTCCCAAAAAAAAAAAACACCCCCCTTCTTCACTGTGAGGGCATTATCATGTGGTATATGTAATTCGAGACGTCGTTAACGCCTCACAACAATCCTCATCACGGACTTCCTTGGGGATAGAAATTTAAAGAATCGGATATAAAGGGGCTAACGATATCTAGCAGTTAAAACGTTATTCAGGAGGTCCAGCGAGAGAGAAAGAGAGAAGAAGAAGAAAGGGGGAAGAAAGCCATGTCTCATGGTCTCATGGTCTCATATACCAATCCCATCCCACCGCCTACCTATGTCATCCATTCCCAATCCCTGAAGAAGAGAGAGAGAGAGAGAGAAAAGATCGACACGCCATGCATGCATCTATCCATTCAGCCATTCAGCCATTCATCCATAGCTCAAGCCATGCAGATAGACCCCAGAACACAGCGATAAGAACCAGAAAAGCAAGGGAGGCAAAAAGACATCTAGAGCGCAGAAATAAGCAAATCCACAGCCGCCTCCTGCCGTCCGATAGTCGCGGTGTCGAACGGTCCCTGCCAGGCAAACCCATAGAAATTTGAGGCGTTACGGGCATTGGCGTACGCCGATTGCACGTTCTGGGCGATATACGCCGTGTATGGATGGTCGGGTAGGGCGGCGTTGAGCTTCGCTAGACCGCGCATGAAGATGCCTTTGAAAGCGGTGCCGTTCGGTTCGCATTGCTCGCCTGTCGTGCAAGCGGCTTCCGTTACTGTGAGGTTCGGGGTTAGTGTGTCCGTCATTCACCGCGTCATTCACCAGGTCTAATTTATAACCCGAATGTGAATAGGTAGGTAGGTAGGTAAGACTTGGGAGTGAAAATGACTCACGAATACCATTAGGCGAAAGCGAAGGGCTAGCCACCACGGCATCGGCAATCGACCTCGCCTTGCTCAGATACGACGAATCGCCCGTAGCGACGGAGAGCTGCACCAAACCAGCTAGAATAACGCCCTGGTTGTAGGTCCAGACAGGCTGGCCATTATTAGTGCAGGCCGTATCCTCGGTCAACCCATCGTTGATTAGACCGGCGCTATTGATCATGCCCGTCGCATTGAACCAATTCCATTCCTTGAGTGCCTGGCCGAGGTAATACTGGTCCCCGGGGATGAGGTTGTGCAGCGTAGCCGTGAGTTCGAGGTACAGCTCGTTCGAGATAGCATTATGATAGGTTCTCGTCGGGATATTCCATATCAACCCGCCGCCGCAGGTCGTCGTGTTCCAGAAGCCAGCCATGTACGCTTCGTCCTCTTTCGCGATATTCAGGTACGTCGGGTTGCCGGTGACCTGGTACAGCGAGGTCAGCGCCAGCGCCCACCACGCTGTATCGTCGGTGCTATCGGCACGGAAGTCGCCGCCGCCGCTCGGCCACCAGCTCAGCGGTGGGCGCTGGGCGTTCACGGTAAACGCGGCCATGTTGACGTAGTCCCGACTCCCTGTCGCGAGCATGTATTCGGCCAGAGCGCGTAGCGCGACACCACTGTGCCACCAAGGGCCCGTATCCCAGAGTCCGGTCGTCTGGTTGTAGAATGTGTTCATGGCGGTCACGGCGGCGGCGGCAGCAGCGCTTGCGGTGCTCGTGTTAGCAGTACCGGCGGCGGTGATGCCTCGTGCGGCGACGGATGAGACTAGAAAGATCGAGGGGAGGAATGGCTGAAGCCACGAGCTTGAGCTCGAGCTTGAGCCCCAGGCTGGACGCATTGCTGAGAAAAGCGAGCGCCGTACGTAAAGAATAAACGAATGAATGGATGGGCTAAGGACGGCGAGGGAGGATGGGGAGGGGAGAGGTAATGAGACTGGTGTCCATCGTATATTTATTATCTTGTCATCTTATATATACGAGGACACATACACGCTCTGCCCGATTGTCTACCCAGAAGTATACCTGCCGGTGCACTTAGCACCTGCCTTACCTACGACATCCAGAATATCCGATGACCCTGGCAGGAGCATTCACCCCCGCCCCTTCCCGCGCGTGATGCGGGCGTTCAATAGACTGACTACCTGCCCACTTACCAAGGTAGTCCTAGTAGACAACTCTTTTTGTCTCGGCCCATGCTGTGGTCAGGGCCAACTCCCAAGCGAGAGTGGCCCCGTTTAGGTTAAGCAAGTTGTTTTGCATCGTATTTTCCGTTTCCGTTTCCATTTCCATTTCCATTTCCATTTCCAAATCCTTCTTCGCTTGAAGTCTGATGTGATGATGAAGTGGGGGCTATGCTCAGTCGCCGCGATTCGCAAAAACTGATGTAGAATATAAATAGTGCCGGGGAGTTTTCCTAGTCCCCAAAAATGCCAGATATAAATAAAAGATAACCCAAATCTGGCCCGTCTTAAGAATAGGTATCTATCTAGGTAGTTTGCTCTGCGTCACGGACGGAAATACATCCTTTGATGATTGATTGATGAGGCTAGGTTGACGTCGATGTGATGGACAGGGCTCAAATCAAATCCAGGGAGGGAAGCCTGCATATGATTTTCTCTTGCTGGGGGTCAGGAAAGTCATTGACGCAGGTTACCATTGCCATCCAGTATGGATATGTCACCCCCGTCTTCCATGAATGCCTCATCGCATGTTCGGCCCGTTGCATCGGCTTGTTCATATAGGTAGGTAGGTATCTAGAGCCCGTGCCTGCGCCGTAGCCAAAGTAGTACTTACATACATACTGATCATCCGGCCTTCTCCAAACCATTCTCGAGTCATCACCAGGAATATTCCAGTATAGGTAGTCCGAACCCCAGAGTCTTGGGGCCCAGACTATCTCAAGGGACGGAAATAAAACAAGGAAGGAAAGCGCGGATAAAACAAAAAGGGCCAATCCCGTGTTATTCTTCGTAACTCCGGACGTCATTCTTTGCTTCCACGTGCGATGGAAGACGGGGGGGCCAGGGCCAGGGGATACGGGCACATGCATAAACGGGCAATTATGTAAGTAATTAATTTTATGCATGTAATCTATGCAGATATCCCATGCCCTGGTCTTTTTTGATGACGGGACGGGATCTCATGCCCGTCGTCATCCATTTCTTCCTCTTTTTTTTCGTTTCCTCTTGTAACGTCGGTCAATGATTGTCCCGGACATCTTGAGCAACACGACAGATCAAGGGTGGGTGAGTTTCCTGGCTTGGCTTTAGGTCTACTACGTACACTACCTACTACACTACCTACATACACTCCTACATACACTACATTGATGGACTCTCGTATCAGTCTGCTGTGCTTGATATTTACAGCTCTTGTATTCCTCTATCATGCCCGATGCTACCGACTCTGACGTTGTTCCTACAGAAAGTGCACGGTAATGGCCTCATTGTACGCATCAAACTCGTGCTCAAGTTGTATGGCCACGAGACGGATGATTAAGTAGGTGTATTGATGATCTATACTTAACCTATCAAAAAGAAGGGCAAAAGGCGATAATCGCGTGCCCGAATTAAAGGCCCCCCCTTCTGATCATTATGCCGTATGACTTCTTTCCCACATTAAACCTCGTTGCACGTTCTCTCTCATTTTTCGTTCACATTAACTCATGTCGGCCTGTAATATCGCGGCTCGTCAAAGACGTGATAGTGGTGACCTCGCACCCCCTTTCCCCTGAACATCGACGGGAATCTCCAGCCCTCGGGGACTTCGTCTTCTCCCACCATTCGATTCCTCGCCTCCGGATCGTCATTCATGGCTGAAACTCTTTCTTTTTCCTCCCTACTCCTCGGTATAACGAATTTCGCAACCTGTAGCTCCGTATCTGTAATCGTGCTTCTGGATATTCTGGCATATCCGACTCGTTGCAGATATTTGTAGAGTATGTACTCGCACCAACGGTCCCAATCGCTGGGGTCCACATCATGCATGCCTGATGTTTCTGAGACGTAGGTATTATAGTTTCCCTGGAGGGGTTTTGTCACGAGGTAGGATAGGAGAATAGACGGCCGCGATGACGAGCCCATCAGTTTGGAGAGGTATTCCGCCTGTAGCCGACGGTCTTCGGGATCCTCCTCCTGGCCGGAATGGAAGACAAACACGTCAACTAGCTCTCCATACACATCCAGCGTAGCGTGGATGGCTGGTGCGAGCTCGCCTACAGGCGATGGTAATAGATGGTGAGTGGAATTGAGAATGGGGAATTTCGACAAAAGTGCCGCTCCCCAGGTATGCTTGTTGGGACCCGGGCCGTAGTCCACATACATGCCTAACTCTTCAGCGAGAATTTGCGTGGTATCACGATTGCCCATGATGATCCGTTGGAGGTCCGACTCCACGAGGCCGATGACATCGATCTCCAGTTCCTTGATTAGATCGCGAATGCGGTACTCGGAAGACCACATGTCGTTATCGAGGGAAAAGTGTATTGTCCACATGCCAGCGGTCATAAGCCTGGACTCCTCGTGATACGGTCGGTAATCATTCGTCGGGAAACGCATATACGCCGTTGCTAGGAAGAATATGTTGATGATACCCAGGGCGAAGGTATAGTATTGGCGATGACGACTCTGAGGTGCCGACCGTTGAGTCTTGCGAGAACCCGCATTTTGCCACGTCAGATTGAATACACCAGCGCCAATAAGGAGCATTGTCGTGATCATGACCCAATCAGTATGCTCGCGAACCAACGGCCCGCCGGGGACGAATGCATAGGCCACGACCCATACGTGAAAGAGAAGCATGAAGTTGTAGACCAAATATCCCACACCAAATGTAATGGCCGGGTTACTTTGCGAGGCAACTGTAAATAGGGGAACCGATAACGCCATGAAGTAGAAGGCGACGATTAAGGCGCCATAATATCCAAACCAATTCGCGTGAAGGGTGAGTACGGCAGCTCCGACGCAGCCAACGCCAAAGGCAGCCCAACTGGAAACTAGCCCCGGTTGGTATATGCCGGCAAGGAGGCCGGCCGTCATGGAGGCCATGGTGAACCAGCCGTGAGGGGCCGCAAGTGGCCCACGAACGGGATAACCTTCCCACACCCAAAGAATCATGGTACTGGTATCTGAAAGCAGAGAGTGCAACCCGAAAAGTAGACCAGCCACGCCTAAGGCAGTAAGAATGGAGTAATGGGACCCCTTCTCCTCCAGGGACGGCCTGGCTGTTAGCGGGGCTTTTCTAGTGAACCGAATCGCGGCCAATACAGCCAAACCCAGGCCCAAGGCGTTATGTCCACCGTTGCTATCATTCATTATCGGCCATATCGGATTATTGGTTCGCCAGGCAAACTTCATGGCGGAAGACAAGGCTAACCCGGTTATCCATGCGAGTATCTTAGATTCAAGTCCAGCCCCGTATGCGGATTCGGAAAACAGTGTTGCCGCCCATGCCAGGCATGCCATGGATAGACCAAATCCCACAGTAGACAATCGATATACCGGGTCCACCACCTTCCAGGACAAGATGCCTGCGAGGGAGAGTATGTGGAAGAGGCGTAGGTTGCGTAGAACCAAAGCACGAAATGGTTTGATGCCAAGGAGGAGAGGCGACACCGTCGATAGTATGAATGCTTCATACCCAGAGATGCCCATGTGCCACAAGGGGAAGTACCAAATGAGAATTCCCAAGCTCGTTAACATAGACCAAAACACATACCCATGGTATACTTCGGCCGCTGTGTCGAATAATCCAGACCATGAAAATTTGGCATTCAATATGCCGGCGCTTGCTTTGATCTTCTCCTCCTTTTCGAGCGTAGTAACCGGCCGTGAGCCGTTTTGCCTGAGAAGCATTAGATATCATCCACGAAGATCGAATTCAGCTAAATTGCTCTACACTCGCTCGGACTAGGCACGGCCCCATTCCAATAACGTTTGGGAATTTCATAAATGATAACTTTCGGAATAGGGTAGTTTATGCTAGGGGTGCCCTCGACTAAATTGGCTGCCCACACGTTTACACCGTAATGGCGACATCGCCGAGGACACTACCGACCGCATATCAGAAGCAACGCATGTTGCTTGCGCGGCGCCTTAGCATCTCTGCATCCGGCCATCAGTGATTTCTAGAGCTTTCGAGCAGGAAGACATGGCAGCCACGGAAACGATGTCAATCCTGCTACGGCTGATCCGCCTGCTCGTAATCTCGACGGTTTTGCCACGACGTTTGCAAAGTGCGATAGTGCAAATCATAGAGTCTGCTGAAAGAAACAGCAGAGCCCGAGCGAGTGTGCAAGGAGGAATCAAGGCTACCTGGGGAGCCAGTATACGTACCCCTTGCTAAGACCATTTACATCTTTCACGACGATCTCAAATGTGTCGAAATCCAGTGCAGTAACGGCATCGAAAGCCACGTCGTATAAAATTAGTGACCATTCAAAAAAGGAATACTTCGTGTATGCTAATCTGCGTTAGTCGTGATTGCTTGTCATGAGGAGGTAGTCACGAACCTCCAGCTACACGATGAATCTTGTGTTGTATGAAGTAGTAGACCATAGGAATGATAGTAGTAAAGAAGGCCGTGGCTATATATTTCCGGTATTTGATCGCTTTGGTGTTAGACGAGCTTAGTGCGAGACAGCCAGCGGTCCACGGAATTGTCGCCACGAGGTAGGAGATCATAAAAATGTCGTGCCAGTCATGATCATCGGTCGATGTAACGTAGGTCCAGCCGCCGCAAGTCAGAGTACGGAATATTCCCATAGCTGCGACGAATGTAGGGAGGCGATGGCCAGGGCGCGCAGTCAGGAGGTACCAAAGCGCGACTAGGACAAAGCGAGGACCTAATCAGCATTTACTAATCAGCAACATAGTTTGATAGGATGCTTCTCCGAGCTTCAAACGCCGTATATCCAGGTCTCGTGCATCTGGCGCACGCCCAATAGCGCCCATCTAAGGCAATATGACACCTCAACAAGCTTCGAACTGCGTTTGAGATTGCTACGAGGATCGTGGGCAATGGAAAGTACATATAGCGGCAGGTATGAGTCCGGGCACCTGTGGACATACCTGACGTTATGGCGATGAAGACCATGAAAAACGATCTCTCGGGATACCGGTCACCGATCGTAGCAGACACGGAGGGAAACCACTCATCGGGATAGCCATAATACTGATTCTGGACAATCTTGTGGAAGTGAAGGTACATGCCGACGACGAGTGCGCTCAGGAAGGCAGCTATCGCAGTTGTCAGTATGTGCAATTACGACGCATTTCCGGAAAGGGCAGAAGGTAGCGAGCGCGTGGTGGTGTAGGTAGTCTCTACGGATAGGCGAACTGACCGTAGGCGAAGCCGGTATGCGCCCAAGACACCCATTTCGCGTTGAAGGACGCGAGAGTCACCCCACTCTCTTTGTCCTTATACTTGGACATGATGTTGTTGATAGTTAACTATGCAACATGCGCTGGTGTTGTAGGGATGAGAGAGGAAAGTTTCGGGAGCCCAACAGTTAGTGCACTTGGAAGAAAAAGAAACTTTGCATGACAGGAGGGGGCAGGCCAATGAGGAAAAAAGTGACAGGTGTTGAGGCAGTCGGAGGGTTCGGCGGGCGAGTAAATGCCGAGTACGTAGATTTGTAACGAGGGTTACCTACGATAGGTACTATGTAGGTTTGGGCCGTGGCCCGTTAGGTATTCCGCTAGCTAATTGTACCGGGTTCCGGGCTACCCGCATAGCAGGTCAAGCACCTAACAGCGCTACACTATAGCGTACCTGTGCTATACCATGGTGAGTAATAGGTAGTGTGATGACACTAAACTAAATCCCACGACTCACAGCATGCTCTTTAGCGCAGTTATCTGCCGGTCGCAGTTTAGCGCAGGTGTAAACGGCCCAATCTAGTTAGTAGAGCACGCTAGCTCAAACTTTTGCTTCATAGCTGAACCTCATGGTTGTTGCAAATGCGGCACGAAGCAGATTCAACTTATCGGAATGGGTATTCAAGCCAATTGCCGTGTTCAGTATGGGAATATACTGCGGATTGTGGCGGTAATTTCAATTTCGTTAGGAGATTGAATAGAGAGCTTCAGAACAAGTTAATCAGTCGCAGTCTTTTCAGCGTTTCGGCTGAGTTATAATTAGTGTAGCGTACCTTTTTGGTTCTGCTCCCGTCGTGATAATTAGCCCGTGCAGAAGCCCGTGGGAATTTCGCGCTAGCTAGCGTACCGGCTAGATAGGTACCTATGTCTCTACTGATAAGGACGATAAGTCAAAAATAAGCCACTATCTCCAATTTATTTTCTTCGGAGACTCAGCTCGGCGTACGTAAGGAACTACTCTCCATGAGTCCAATCGGCGAAAGACAGCTACACCACGGACGCTTATTCAAGTACGCGTCGACACTCAACTACAAACTTTTCTTCCGTTGAACCGCATCCAAAAAGAGGAGCTCTAGAACCATGGCCGCCGTCGCCGAAAAGGCCCGCTTCTATCTCGAACAAGCCGTCTCCCAGCTTCGCGAGTTCGAGGCCAAAGGTATATTTACCGCCGACGAGATACGCTCCCTCGTACGGAAACGCACCGATTACGAGCACATTGTGCTGTCGCCCGGAAACAAGGCCCAGGACTGGCTCAATTATGCTGCTTGGGAACGGTCTCTCGAAGCCCTCCGCGCCAAAAGATGTCGCCGCCTAGAGATTCGCGCCTCCTCCAGGCACACGGGAGAAGGTCGCATTTTCGGTATTCTTGAACGATCCGTAAATAGACATCCAGGGAGTCTCGAGCTCTGGAAGGAATACTTGTCATACGCGAAGGATTTGAGGGCCACCAAGAGGTATCGCAAGGTCATGACGAGAGCTCTGAGGATGCATCCTGCGAAGCCGGAACTATGGGTATTGGCAGGTCAAAGATCGGCCAGTGGCGGAGATATGCAAGCTGCCAGAGGTTTCTTTATGCGCGGTGCTCGTTTTTGCACCAGAGATCCCACGGTCTGGCTGGCATATGCGAAATGCGAACTAGAGTGGCTAGAGAAAATGGAAGCTCGGAAAAGTGGGAAGGGAGGAACTGAAAAGGCCTTGCAGGAACAGGCCGAACACGACGACGACGAGATCAGGTTTGTCGATGATGATAGCGATGGCGATGGTGAGAATAATGGCCAATTGGTTATGCCGAACTCCGATAATGCTTTCGCTAAGAAAGTCTTCGATGCCGACACAACTGCCACGCTTAAGAGTAACCCCGCATTGGATGGTGCGATCCCGCTGGCCATCTTTGATATCGCCAAGAAACAAGCATTCTTCAATGCTGCTGTGGCGGAGCAATTTTTCAGTCTTTTCGCTCTCTTCACCAAACTCTCAATGCAGGCAAAGATCATACAACACGTTCTGGACAGCATGACCGAGATTTATCCTGGCGATGCTGCCACATCTTATTGCTACGTCCGGCAACCATTGATCGGTCTCGACACCAACGCGCCTGCATATCCCAAAGCATTGAGGGAAACCCTTAGTAGGATCAAGTCATCTCTAGCCACGACCACAGACGTCAAGCTCCTATCGCCGAGATTAAAATCGTGGCTTGAGGCCCTGCTGTCCTCCGAGGAACTGGACTCTGGTATTCGCACAGTCCTAGAGCATACTATTAAGACGCTGCCGTCGTCATAACCGGAGTGTCAAATACTATTAATCTAGGGGCAGGATTGCCATACGGAATACCTACTTAATTGTGTAAATTACTTGGGTGCCTCGCCGCCTTGCTTCCGAACGAGATCCATTACATGTTCCCACTCGGATGGGCTTACGCGACTGACGCTGAGACGACTCTGTTTCAACATCTGCATATTCTCCAATGGCATCCCGGGCTTGCCCATCTCGCGGAGCTCCTTGAGCCCGATTGGCGTGACGAACTTGCTGTGGAACTTGACGTGCACGACGCTCCATTTGGGGTCCTCTGGCTTCGAGGATGGGTCGTAGTATGGCGCCCCGGGGTCGTGGGCAGATTCTTTTGGTGGCGTCGTGAGCAAAAACGCCAATCTTTCAGGATTCCAATGATTTGACTCGTTGGGATATATTACATACCATCAGGCGAATGTTCCCGCACTATCTCCATAGTCCCCACAATACCTGGCTCCTTGCAGTTGGAGTGGTAGAAGAAGGCCATTTCGCCCTTCTTCATGGCCCGCAGGTTATTACGCGCGGCATATGCGCGGATGCCTGGGATTCGATATCTTGCATGTTAGCATGGCCAACATATACGTAATGAGATACGTTTAGGTAGTAATGAGGTAAAAGAAGAAAGGGGGGAAAAAAACATGAACAAAATGTCAAGATATAAACTGGTTTGTGAAGACAAACTGACCATCCCATGGCTCGGGATCTGTTCGTGAAGCTAGATCATCGATAGAAAACTTGACGTCGATGCCATTCTCAAGCCGAGTTTGGGGCTCCGCCTTCATAAGCCAGTACCATCTATCCGAGGACTCTGACACGTCGTCCCCGTCCGTCTTGGGCGTCTTAACAGCGGAATTTGTGCTAGCAGTGTCTTTCGCCTGAGCTTTCGGCGTCGCCTGTTTTATATGATCAATACTAGAGTCATAAAAGCGGGCTTTATTTGTGACAGTGAAAGAGAGCTGAACTGAATTTATTGACTCATGCATTACGTACCTTTTTGGGCTTGTTGCTCTTTGGAACCTGAGTTTCCGACGTGGACTTGGTCGGGTTGGATGCTACATTCGCAGTCGCAGTCGCATATGCTTTGTGACGCGTGGAACGCCTTAGAGTCGAATTGGCTTCCGGCTCGGTCTCAAGCTGCGATGATTTTCTTTTCGGCATTGCTTTACGTAGAACTGATAAGGTTCTTGTGACAGGTACGGTTGTTCTGACTAGGCAGTGGAGGGAAGAAGAAAACATGTCTTCTCGTTCAAATCATCAATCTGATTTTTGAGACCGACGCGTAACGGTAATTATCTACCTACTAGATAGTTAGACCTAATAGATAATACACATACTTACGGTTCGTCGGGACGGAAACCTGGTTGGCACCTGGCTGTGGCTGGCGGTCCGGCAATTTAGCATGCTTTCTGGAGCCGTTCTGGGCGGGTCACCCACGATCCCCCCTTCTGGCCCCCCTAGATAGATAGATACCTGCTAGGTGCGATTATAGGTATGTAATCACCATGTAAGGGAGCTCTCGAATCGGTTAAAACTGCCGTGTTTCTACTCTTGGGTTCGTTTATGTTTAGGAATTGAACTCTTAGGATTCGATGCCATTTGAATTGCTGGGTTTTGCCTGTTCTCTCCGTGTCAATCACCTATAATATGAGTTGCGTTCTCTATTGCCTGCTATAAGTTATTACTACGGATGTGATAAATGTGCCCCCGTTCTCCATTCCCCATTCGCCATCTGCACGGTCAATGCGAACCTGCGAAGCAGATGAGAGGGTTCTCTAGTTCGGCCCTACGAAATCTTATTTATTATTTCCGTATGAAATCGGCCGGCAAAGTACAGACTGACAACTGTATGGCAGTGTAATGTAAGGTTCGCTCGTCTTTCTCCCTCACGTGGACGGTGACAATGGAAACGAAATGAAAATGACCGTGAATGAATAAGGTAGGGGACACGAGTCCATTCGTAGCAACTCTGGTAATGTTTCTGCCGTGTGAGAAACAGACGGCTCATGTTGATACGATACCTACCTAGGTATTCCCGTACGGATTACATTGGCATGCCAATTAATTAACCTCATCTGGATAACGCTCCTGATTTGCGATGTGCCGATGCCCAGGAGTCCAGGACACGACCGGCTACCCGACCCGTCATGACACAAGCACCACTCGGCTCATTCCTTACCCGGTAGCAATCGTCTAGGGTAGATGGGATGGGTCTGGTGCCATGTTCCAGCTCAATTGAAGACAGTCTTGCCATCACCGTGGCACAATTTGACCGACCTCACTGTGTTGTTGCAGTGTGTTGTTGCAGTGTGCTGTTGCAGTGGGCTGTTGCAGTGTGTCTTATGCCGATAACATCGATCGCATTCACGGTCTAGAAGTAGAGAATAGAGAAAAGTCAGTCAGTCAAACCGGCAGGATAGGATCATGTACCGGTAGACATGACATGCACACGATAACCTAGAACCGCCCAGGTTCGCAGCCAGCAAGCACATCATCATCCAGTAAAATCTAATCTCGATTACCCACTCCGCTACTTGGTGGGCGGGCTATCTTAAGGTTAGCTGGTTCGCGACCACAAGTCGGTATGTATGCAGGGGTGAGTGGGTAAGATGAGGAGAACAAACTTTGAGCAACGAACGTGAGGGACGGCGAGAAGATGCCAGTCAGTAACCACCTCACCTAATTATTTCTCTCTCCCAGACACCTAACCTAGCATTGCGAAGCATGTTGGTAAGTAAGTAGGTAGTTGTAGGTAGACAGTTTACTTACTGACCGACCCAACGGTCTAGAAATAAATACACCCGGGTGACAGACTGTATAGTTATACTTGTAGATACAAATGTACCTATCACGGGATGGGCATTGACCCTCGGTTTGCCGTCGATCAGATGGGCAGCGAAAACGGCAGAAAACATAACTTAACGTAGCTGGTAACCGGCATAGAGAGGGAGGACAAGGCGCCTCGGACATATTCCTGAGCCGTCATATTATCTTCCTTTGTTCACCCAGATCAATAAAAGTAAAGCTTATTGTGAATGCTAGCACTGTAAAGTAAAAAAAAAAAAAAAAAAAAAAAAAAAAAAAAAAAAAAAAGCGCTGGCGAGGATAGGTTCACTCGGCGCTACTTTGTACTGACTTTGTGTGTCTGGCCTCGGTCGTCGAGTGCAGTTCGACGTAAGAACCCTGCCAGTGTCATGATGATTAAAAACTGCATTCGGAATGTTGATGTGTGCGGCGTATCCTCACCCACCCAACACCTTCCGGTCAGGGCTAAAGTCTCAAATACTCTTCGATCCGATCCCCCCCCTTCTCATGCCTCTTCCATACGACGATCGCCCATTCAGATGGGTAAAATAACCTTCGTCACTGTTGTCCAAGCGCCACCGTCTGTTCTTTTCCCCATGTCCTGGCAATCTCGGGCAGGGTGACAGGCAGTAATAGGCAGTAATAGGCAATAGCAATAACCAAAGAAGGAGTGTGTGCATGGAGTGGTGGCATTTGCCGGTTTTGGCCCTCTTACAAAAACACCGCCTCTCCCTCTCTCTCTCCCTCTCTCTCTCTCTCTCTATATTTCTCTCTCTATTTCCCTCATTCCCTCTCCGTCTTTCCGTCTTTCCGTCTTTCCGTCTTTCCGTCTTTCCCCTCGTGATCAACCCGTCCTTCGCCGGGCTAACAAGCAGGCCTGTTCCTATTTTGTTACACTTTCAAGCTACCGACATAGGAATCTACACTAATAACCCACCGCCTCCTCCCCTCTCTTTGTATTTGCCTCTTCTCTTTCCTTTCTGTTTATTCTATTAACTCTGGTTCTTCTTCTGTCCCATCCTCTCTCCGACTGTTGACTCCCTTTCCCCTCTTCCTTCCTCCTTTGTTTCCGGCGATCCGCTCGCGAGGATCATCGGTCCATTTCGACATCTGATCCTGGCTACAGCAAGACGGCCCCAACCGGTGTTAGCACACTACACCCCACCTCATTACATCTGGTGGCTTACTCGACAATTTGACAAGTTCGGCTCCCCAAGAGAATCTGACAGTTGAGTATCCCGTTGCTCTATTAATGCTCATCTGCTTGGACTCGAAAAAAAAAAACGAGAAGAAAAAAAGACACAGTCCTAAACAGCGCAAGGGGGAGGGGGAATGGAAGTACCTATAGCACACGGTCCAGCCGACACTTGGTTGTCACGCAGAGCGGCCACCACGAGGATTCTCCAACTAAGATTAGTACACTTGTGATTAGCCACCAGAAAAGGGAATGCAAGGGTCAGCCCAACGCCGTTCCGGGCCCCCATGCATCACATCCCTGGTCCTTGATTATCATCAACGCAACAGGTCCGGGTCTTATTAATATCGAGCAATCGCCAAACCTGATGCTCGATCCATACCTACCCAATCGTCGACTGGATTTATTTTTCTCATCTTTGGACAGCTTGGCCGTCGAGCGACACGTTCTCCTCGCCTCCGAAATTCGGCCGCCTTCTGGCTGATGGCTAATGAGGAATGCTGTCATAGCACAACTGACAGCTCAGCACATGACTCGTCCCTGATAGGTCTGGGTTTCATCGTCTCAGATCTCGAGACTCATATCTCGAGCGCTTTTTGTGTTGGTGGTATGTCCAGCCCAGACAGACCTGGGATGGGTGACGGAGACAAACCTGCACTTGTAACCCTATAAAAGGTTGGAACTGACATCACCCGTTGGCTTCATATCTATCTCACTCACCATGCCTTTCCAAGGGAGCCAATCCATTCACGAGCCCTTCATCACTCGTCACAAACCTACCTAGCGTTGGTGACTTGGCTGCTTCGTTCACGGTTCGCTTTCTGTGCGATGGCCTATTACCGCCTGCGAAGTGTTCGGTCCTTGCAATTCATCGCCTTGGTTCACCCATTGGCATCCAATTGGGTGGGCCGGTCGCATGCAAATTGCTGCCGTTTCCATAGAAAGCGTCTGCCATCGGCCCCAGTCGCTTCTAGCTCTTTACCTATCATGTTATCTCCTTGGGTATCTTGATAGCCCCAAAGAGAATTGTTGGAGATACGCCTTCTCCGAGGCCGCCTCTCCATCAGGTATAGGACCCAGATGAGATGCTATCCATCCTTCCGGTTCCCACTTCGCTACCACCCCAGAGAGGATGATCAGTATCGTGGCCTATACGCAGTGTTGACAACTCAGATGTCGTGGTTTTGGTACCGCTGACGTTGACGTTGATGGATGCGTCTCGCTTCGAGTCGTCGACCCTTTGCACACATCGGCAGAGACAGCAAGTGAGGCATCGGGCTATTGGAAAACCATTCACCTCTCACCACGGGAATGCGTGTGCATTTACTGTGCGGGTAGTGCTCGTATGGACTTTCGTCACCGTCAATTCCATGATCCGGGACGTACCGCAACAAGTGGCTGTCTGGCCTCACCCCAGTGCCGCAACCTCGAGTCACGACGGCATCGTGCAGCCATCCTTGAATACCTCCTGTCTATAATACTGGTTATTTTGAGGATGGATCTACACCTTCCCTGTAAACACTAGGATGTTTGGTGGTGGATGCCTATGGGGAGCTCCATACGCCCATGAACACGAAGAACCAAAGGAAGGGGGTACGTGTGTCCTCGTCCATTCTTTTGATTCTTTTGGTAGCGACGCTCTCATCGTGTTGTTCTCTCTGCAATGTTTTCTTTTTTTCTTTTCTTCTTTTCTTTTCGTCACGTCACTGTTCCCTCTCCCTTCCCCCGCAGCAATTGGAGCAGAGATCGAGACTGGCAGAAACGGGCTGTAGGTAGGTATCCTGCGGGCGGGCATACGTACACACGAAGTACCTTGGTGGAGCACAAGTGGCTCGTACACGGATTCTGCCAGTGGGAGTCGGGACATGATTCTTCTTACTGTGAATCGTGATACGTCGCCCCCTTGTGGGGACGTCGTCCTGGTAAATTTGCGCTAACCTGCAAAGCTGCGCTGGGCTAGTCCAGATCCAGTAGGTGCATTCAACATGTGCCTCACTATTGGACAGACTATCGTCCCTTGTGGGCCGCCCCCACTCTTCTACCCATTTTCGGGCCTATCAGCCGTCGATTCAGCGTTTCATGCGTTAAAATTTCTCTCAGTCCCTGCTCTCCAATCAAATCTCAGCCACAGCCCATCGGGTCTTGGGTCTCACCGCCCGTCGCCCGCCCATCGCCTGCCTCTCTCTGCCCTTCCTCACCTTATTTCGCATCCCATCCATGCCTCAGTGCTCCTCCAATCGGCACACTCTGCTCTCTCACTGTCGGTCCGTTTATACTTCACATCGTCACAGCCTATCATTCATCACCGTCCAGCCCCCACCTGGGCCTAGTGCGCTAAGTGGCTCGTGGATAGCCGATAAGGCCGTGTGAAAGTGTCAAAAGCCACCCCGTCCTCTTCCCTCAGTCACGCCAGCCGACGACCAGCAGCAAGCCAGCCAAACAAAACCTTGGCAATTTGCCCACTTCCCGACCCCCTTGCTCATGCTCGTAGCCAGTCAGCCGCTCAACAGCCGCATATGGGAAGAGGAAGAGAATTTCCATGCACTTGATCGCTCGCACGCTCTCCTCTCAGACCACCTGCTAAGCTCCCATTGCCTTGTCTACGACCTACCACCGCCATTCCCACCTGTAACCCGACGGCAAACACAGCAAACTCGCAGGTTAGGTAAGATCGATTTTTACTTTTGTCCAACCCCATTTAATTCGGTTTTCCTCGTCCAGGCTGGTGGTAAGTCCAGACCACAAGTGTGGTGGAATAAGCGCCTGCCTTGTGACACTATTATCCATTCCTCCCACCAGAACGCGCCGCTCTTCCTGGGCCGCGTTGAAGTGCCGGTATGCTGGCTCCAGTTCGGGGCACCGACGCCGATCGCGGTTTGCCGTCGGCCGTGAACACCGCTTTCCCTTCCCATGTCCGCCATACCTAGTTCATCAGGGGAAGACACGGTCACCGGACTTGCCTTGTCGCTAAGCTAGACTGTGCCTCGACTTGCCTACGCCACGGTCGCCCACCTACACCGTGACAGGGTGGGCATTTCCGGCTATAGCAAGACAAGCTGAGCTCCGGTGCCATTCCCATCCTAGTCGACCCCTGGTTTTTCTATTGCACCTCTCCAAGGCCATGATAATTGTATGCCTAGACTTCCATTGGCGTGGTTGTGTGTGTTTGAGTTCCACCGCTGTATTTCTCACGCGCGACATGGTACCTAGAATTTCCCTTCCTACCGGATTGTACATGCTTTGTACCTGCGCTCCCACACCAGCGTTATCTTCCTTTCAGTGACAAAAGCACACTCCCCCCCTGACGGTCGGTACTTACAGCACTGTTTGTACCTGCTAGCCTCACTGTTTTGGGTACCTACTCCCCACTATTATTGTACTGAATGGCTTGTCCTTAGGGGACTCTCAGTTCTTCCCTTCCCCCAATGGGGCCCTCTGGTTCTTTGAGCCACGCCCCGGCTCCAGTCCCTTCCGCACTGGACTTCCGCCCGCCAGCCTGCCTACACTTGTCTACACTGCCACAGCCCAACCCAAAACATCTTTTCTTGATCGCACCACCCACCCAATTGCACCGCTTGTCAATTCAACCCACACGTTGACCCGCGACGCGACCTCCTCTCTATCGCGACACTAGTTGGCGTGACGTTATACGTCGATATCGATCGTTTTAATAATCATTTCAATGGATTCGGCGCTTTTGGCTTGATTGCTAACTCTACTGAAAAAAAATAGTCAGATGGGTTCCCATTCGCTAGTTAGCTCGTCATGAATTCCTGGAACGAGGCCGCTGCTATCCCCAACCATGCCGGCAGTGTCTTCCCTCACATGGGTGACCCTAATGGCATGGCTGGTGGTGGTATGATGGATCCCTCAGCTTTCATGGCCAACGCTGGCCAGTTTAATCCCGGCGCTGGCAACCAGCAGTATCCAAACCCTCAACAGATGGCCGTCGCGATGCAGAATGGCCAGATGCGCAATGTCTCCTCCCCCTTCTCGAATCCCGTTTATCAAACCAGTTCGATAATTCCTTCGAAGCGTCCGCGACCGAGAGGGGACAGTATAGGCGCATCACCGCGACAAAATCATGGCATGCTACCGACCTCACGCGCCGGTACACCACAACAATCTCAGTTCCCCGTGTTCCAAACCAATATGATTCAGCCACCAAATACAACTCAACCTCAACTCTATCCTCACCTACAACCAAACAGCTCAGCAACCGCGTCGCCTTCTCCCGTCATGGCCGGCAACCAGCTTCGCCCGGGAAGCGTACCACAACGCGTTAATACCGCGTCTCCACATCCGTTCTCGCCCGCTTCGCAACAATTTGGGCAACAGGCGTCGCCTGTTCCCTCCGAACACAGTAATACACCACAGCCTGGCATGTACATGACTCCTCAAGGCTTCCCTCAAGGTTATAATCCAGGCTTTTCGCCTTCGCCTTTACCAGCCAGGCCGCCCTCCGCTCAGAACCCTATGACGCCCCAAATGATGTCGCACCAAATGGGTCAAATGGGCCAAATGGCCCAACAAATGCCACAAATGCACCCGAACCAGATATACGCGAACCAACAACAAATGCAACAGATACAAATGCAACAAATACATCAGATGCAAGCGGCACAGGCCATGCAAGGACGTACTGGTATGGACCCTAAGATGATGTTCCAGATGCGAATGCAACAGCAATATGCTCAAGGCAATTTACCGCAAAGTGCGGATATGCAAGCTCAAGCGATGGCGCAGAGTCGAGGCATGATGCTGAAACAAGGTATACCACTGCAGAATGGCCAAATGTCGCCAGGAGGTATTCGTCCACAGCAGGTGCCCCAGATGCCACGAGCCATAAACCCAGACATGTTTATTAAGAACATCACCGCGTTTATGGCCGCCCGACAACTTCCTCTCGAGATGAACCCAATCGTTGAAGGTCGACAATTACACCTCTTTCAACTTTTCCAATTGGTCCAGAAACTCGGTGGATATCGTATGGTGGCTACTCATAATTTGTGGCAGCAACTTGCGGTGTCCCTGGGCTACCCGCCGCAACTTCTAGTATCGGCAACGAACCACATCAAACATGTCTATGATCGAAACTTGTACAAATTCGAGGAAGCTTGGGCGAACCAGCAACGGAACCACCAGTTAAAACAGCAAAGCATGGGCGGCATGGCAGTTGTACCAGGTCATGTCACTCCTCAAAGGATAACTCAAATACCTTCGTCCCAAAGTATGCAGCCAACACCACAAATGCAGGCTCAGAACGCACCAAGTCCGGCCAAATCAATGATACCGGGAATGCAGCAAGGGAATATTAATGGCTTCTCAGCGCCTCCGCATCCTCAAATTCCTCAACCTCAGCCTAACACCGTTCACACACCCTTGCGGAATAATATGCCTAGAAGCGTTGGTGGAACGCCCGTGAACGCTGAGTTTCCTGTGAACTCACCGATTCCAACAAGTAAACCAGCTGCCGTTCCTCCCTACCAAGCCCCAAGCGCCAGTAAAGCCAATGGCAACAGAATTGGCAGTCTGCCGTTCGCGGGGCCTATGTCCGCCGACGATGATGTATATTCTCCTCTCTCTCGTGCTCTTGCAAATTCGCAAGATGATGGAGGATCATGGGGTGGCTTAGAGATGGAGTCCATTGAGCGTTTGGGCTTCGAGCTTGGGATGTTCAAACCCGACATGCCTTCCCCAGTAGAGCTGGGTAATATCGACCTACATGCTCTGACGAAAAGCTTGCAAAGCGGAATTCACGCAGAGGTGAGATTGGCTCTGGACGTCCTAGCCATCGTCTCGCGTTCTGCCGATTCGCTCCCGAATCTCACCATTGACCTCAACCATTGCGAAGACTTGCTGGATTCATTAGTGGACTGCGCCGAGGAACAAATCGATTTCCTTACCGAAAATGCCGAGCCAGTATGCGACGAAATCGATTTATCCTCATATGAAGATGTTTTCAGGGCTGCTCGCACCGAACAATTCCACCTCCGCAAAGTGCCCGTATTCGGAGATTCAGAATACGAGCTCCAACGAGCGGCAGACAGGCTGGTCGCTGTGACGACGATTTTGCGCAATCTCTCTTTCCCAGAACCAAATCAGTCACTACTCGCGGACGCGGATGTCATCAGATTTATCTCTAGTTTGATTCGGTGCCTCGGTACGCACGAATGCCTGCTCGGCACTTCTTTGAATACGCTTGATCTTATGAAAGATATCATCGTCATTTTGTCCAACATTGCCGCATCAATAGAGTTACCCGGAAGAGATCAAGCATTCTGCCTCCTTCAGTTCATATTATCGTTTGCCCCATCTCCAAATCCATGCATTACAGGAGATAGACTTGTCCTCTCCTCATATGATCCAGCCGTTCATAAATATCTTCCGCTTGCCGTGGACGCTCTAGCCAAACTTCTTGCAAGGGACGAGCCTAACCGGAGTTATTACAGAGCCATTGCTGTGGCGGACGCGCTTTCGCCAGTCCCCTATGAGCTTCTGACGCGCACCTTTGCGCTAGTCGTGTCTCCCATCCCGAGCCAAATCAGTGAGACACCGCCTGGAATTCTGCCCAAAATAGTGGAAGCTCGAAAGTCCTTGCTAATGCAGAGCCTGCTTGCGACGGACATCATCGCCCAATTAGCCCCCGGTTACGAGACTGGTGTGACTCGGGCATGGCTCGCTTCAGGTCGCGGTTTCGCTCAGGAATTGTTAATCCTGGTTAAGATTGTTTGCCAGCATATTGAGCACCCCGTGGCCCGGCCCGGACCCAGCATGAGAGGTCCACACCGTGAGGATCCAGATCTATTATATCTAGTCATGTGCGCTGTATCAGCATTACGGCGGCTCGCCGAGAAAGCAAGAGATCCTGGTGACGCGTCCAGCATACCCCCTAACGCGCTCCCAACCCGAGCCAGTCTTTTTGACAGCTTAAACAATCTCAAGAACCCGAAATGGACACTCTTGTTAAATCAGCTGAGTGCATACGTTGGGCTTGAGAATTAATGAGCACGATCTGGGAGCGAGGCGTTGGGGGGGCTTTTTTCCTAGATGGCGGCAAGGTATTTAATGTACAAACAAGCGTGCCTACGAAACATACACTTGGAGATGTAGATTACGTATACGGGCTAATCAATGAATCGAATCGACCCACCAGTTGACACCAACAGATTTTGGGGTCCGATCCCGTATGCCATTCGTGCCGGAAGTGTGAACTGTGAGGGTTACATGTATTGGGATGGCACAATGGGTTACGCGGTCAGTGTTGGGTAGTTGACGACAATACAAATCTTACAAAGGTTCGTTAATCTAGATGCAAAACGTGAGTTATACCGTGTCGCTGTTATGTTGCCCACACCGCCCACCACACCATGCGGCAGCATTGCAGCATTGGCAGCATTGGCAGCATTTCCTGTCTGCGTGATAAGTCCCTGCCGATAGCTCTCTGGCTACTTGTGTCTGGTACATAAACCGACCTGGTCAGCAAGCACGCGGCTGTTGTGGTAAATGTCTTTGAAAGACAGTTTGAGTCCAGCATCCTTCGCCAAGTTAGCAAGTCTTCATGGCTGCCAACGAGTCACCACCGCGTTTAACAAAGTCATCGTCTAAGCTTAGCTAATCAGCTTCGATCTTGGGGACTTTGGCCCAGAGACCAGCCACTCGTCGGTCCATATCTGTCGCCAAGGGCCGGCCAATCGACCTTGGCGCCCGCCAAGCCAGAAGTTGTTGTTTGCTGAGAGAGGCCACTATTTGCTGCAATTTCCACCGGTCCCTCTTCCCGGAGACCGTCATGGGTAGAGTGCGAAGCGGTAGATATGCCGCAGGGAGCATGTAGCGAGCCAGCTTGCCTGATAATCGCTCCTCCACGTCCCCGACTAAGTCGTGGAGGCGCGCTTGCGCCGCGGCGTCGACGGACGATAGGTCGTCCGAGACGGTCGACTCGGGTTCAAGACACAGAAACGCTACTAGCGTTCTTTCTTCTTCGCCATGTCCATGCGGAACGATGACCTCGACGGCGAGCTCGGCGGGAATGACGGCCCGAAGGTGGGTTTCGATATCGCCGAGTTCGATCCGTTGTCCCTGGAGTTTGATCTGCATGTCCTTGCGACGGATGAACTGCAACGACCCATCCGCGCACCGCATGACCAGGTAGGTCGCCCGTCTTATACATTCGTCGAGTGGCCATTCATTCCGCCATCGCGGAACTCAGGCCACGTAGTCCATGCCGGGTCTGCAATGAAGACGCGACTCGTCCGCTCCTCGTCGCCGATGTATCCTCTCCCGAGGGTATACCCCTCGAGCCGGCGTTCACCGATCGCGCCCACGGGCACCAGCCGGTCGTGATCCGACGCCTCGACGACCCAACACCTATTCGCGACGGGACGTCCGATGTTCGTGGGGTGTGACGTCTTCGCGAGAGGCCCTACGACGGCGGATATGGGCGTCGCTTCGCTGGGTCCGTAGCCGCCTAGTAAGCACACGCGCTCGGCCCAGGCGTCCCTCACGTGCGCCGTCACCGCCTCGCTGACGAGCACCTCGATCAGGGAAGCGTCGAAAGCGTGCGAAGCGAATTGCAGGACGCGACTGCCGGGGGTGCCATGCGGAATTGAGGGCCGTAGAGCACGGCCGAAGTACAGAAGGCTTGGTGGTCGATTGCGCAGCCCTTGGGGTCGCCTGTGCTGCCGGAGGTGAAGATGATGTAGGCTAGATATTCGGGTTCGATGATGGTCGGATTCACCCAGTCGAGTCGGGCGAGGAAGTTCCTTGGTGGCTTAGGGAGGTCTCGTCTAGGATTATGGGGGTTAGGATCATGGAGATGTCATCTGCGCTATAGACGGGGATATCCCTGATTCGGCAGGAGGGATGGCTGAGGATGAATTCTAGGGATTGTGTGAATATGCCTATTATGCTCTTGGCTAGCCAGTGCTCGATGGCGGGTGTGGTTTGGAGTTGAACTCGTAGATCGGTGCCGGTGTAGATTAGGCTTAGAGTGGCGTCGGCCTGCTTCTGTCAGTGTCTAGACAATTTTTTTCAAAGGCAAAGTTTGCAAATTAAGGTGGTGTCGTGAACTCACCTCGGCGAAACTCCTCGCCTTCGTCGGCTCTAGGTGCAGATTTCCACTGAAGCCGGCTGAAGCTGCGGCGTGATCGCGCCAGCATACGGGTCGTATTGCATTGTCTTCTCCCGGTTTGCGGGGCTGGCACCGCGCTCTCGCCCGTTATCATCTGTCTCCGTAGCCGCTTTGCGACGTCCATGACCTACCTGGTCATCATCTCCGATCGGCACAGTACACAGGGGGTTCCTATTCTTCGACGGTAGACTGGCATCAACATATCGACACGAAGGCTACTCTAGATTCAGATACTTCCTCAGCAGATTCAGCCAGAAGAGCCTGGAGGACGTGGATAGCCAAAACCCCGTCTTCAGAACACTGCTGTAAGAGGGTCTTGCCGACAGACTCAGCCATCGTCGCGTTCGTGTATTGCAAAGCCGTGCTATGCGGTTCGATGTCGACGTCGCTTGCGGTGAGACCCAGGATGGGGATGGTGGGTTCTGCGTTTCCGATCCAGTCCAGAGTATGCGATCCTTCCCCTTCAGACTCTTGAGCATCTGGAACTGCCGAGGTCAAGGAGTTGTAATACTCCCGCGCCAGATCCGTCTGAATAGCATCCAGGACATCCCCGCCGACCACAACGCCACTGTGAGAAAATCGGAGTAACGGAGCGCAGCCATCGGCGGTATACAACTGCATCGCATGCATCGGAGAGTCAAGTGGGAAGTCAGGTAACTAATATAGCTCCTCGTCCACAGCTGCGTCCAAATCATCGGCTCCTATCCTGCCAAGATGTGTATGTGTGAATTTCGCGAAAAGTATGAGTCGCCAGCACGACCTGGGAGAAATGCGTTGTGGTTGTGGTTCCGGGCCCGGTGGTTTATGATTGTCTTTAACGCGGCATGGCGCTTGACGACTTTTTTTGCCCAGGCCCTTTTGCACTCCTTTGCTGCTTATTGTTCCGGTGGCCCTGGCGAGGGGGTAGTTTGAAAGTTATGCTTTGCCGGCTGCAATCTTCGCTTGCGGCTATCAATTCGCATTGAAGTGGCGGCCGAGGTCGTCGAGGAGGTAATAGTTCGCTGCAGTCCCTGCGCCATCGTGGACTAGGACTAGGAGTGCTTCCGAGGAGTATTCTGGGTCGTCTTGGATGTATGCTGAGATTAGTTCGGGCATTTTGGTTTGGCCTTTGGGAGGCGTGTTACTTTTTGGGGGGGGGGCCGGACAGGGCGAGTTGATCTTTGGAGTTGAGGATGGAAGACTACGGCGCTACTAATCAATACTCATGGTATACGCTACATTACGCTACACATGGTACTGATATACTTACCTACCTACTTATGTGCCGTTGTAGGATGAGCTACTCATACGGGGAACGGGAGGGGATAGGTAGGTGGCTTACGGAGGAACTCGTGCTTTGGTTATATCTGAAATTTACAAAGATTTCTTGACTCTGTGGCAGTTTTATATCTTCTCTTTTGGTTGATCTCCTTTGGTATTTCTTATATAATTACTTCTTGGCGAGCTTAGTTGCCATGATCGGTAGTCTCCCCGGCATGCTTTTTGATAGTTCATCTTTCGAGGAATTCTGACGTTTTCAAATATTAACAACTCGGTTGAAAAAAAAAAAAAAAAAAAAAAAAAAAACAAGTCCTTGAAACGGTCATCAATGTGTGGGTATGAAGATGCTGACGGGCAGGGGGTTTGGTTCCAAGAAGAATGAACCTGATTGCCATGAGTAACAACACCTAGCATTCTAGTCGTCCGAAAAAAAGACATTTCGTCGTTAATGTAGGTCTTAGTGAATCCATGTGGCTATTATGAGAAAGTATACTCACTCCACTTGGACTAGACACTACGGAGGGGAGGAAGGGTAGGTATATATTCAAGGGCTTGATAATGATATAGTGCTTGATATCAGAACGAGGGAATGGCTGCCGGCCACGGATTCGTGTCGGGCATGTCGTAGCTGTAGGTAGTAGTTGTAGGTAATAGTCTATAGCTAAACTGATGACACGACTATGATAAATCTGCTGTCAATATCATCAATTAACTCGTCCCGTCTTCGGCCTGAATAACTATCTTCTATTAAGCTCTGGAGTGTAGTGTGTCTGGTCTTTTTCAAAAGCTAGTCACAAAGCCGATCAAGTAGAGTACGATTATACGCCATTAACATGCCATAAGTAGTGGGAATAGAAAAAAGGGCTTTCGTTGCAAGGCTTCTCGTCCTCTATAGTTCAGACATGGGCGCCGCATAGTACGTATGCGGAACGGAGAACCGGAGATCGATTCATGGGAAATCGGGTTGTTAATTATAGCACGGGAACGGCCAATACGTAGGTTACAACTATTACGGAGGAGCTCTTTATTATAGGTAGTGACTTAATCAACTAATATCATACATAATAAGCGGTTTAACCGATTTTATCGACTCCTGTCTTGATCATCCTAGCGCGAAGCCTGAGTCCCATGAATCGGTCCTCAGCATCTCCGTAGCGGTTTTCCAATATATTACAACTATCATGGGCGTTAGTTTTGAGAGTCTACCTGAATCCAGACAGCATCCTCTTCGGATTTCTGGCATCGGGTAGGCATCTACCGGTAGCCGGCATACAAGAAGCCGTAGGGCCCGTTGCCAACGCCCTTCCAGTGAGGTGCGAGCTGCGCCGCGACATGAAGGTCGTAGAGTTAGCCAAGTCTTTGCAGGCGAACTATATCGAGCAGCTTTCACAGCAGTCACTTTCCCTTGTAACCTTTGTTCATCTCGATTCCTTGAGTCCAGTTGCTCGAAAGCAGCAAATAATCAACATCACAGCACCTCGACTGGCGCTGGCCTCTATCCGTAACCAAGGCATGATGAAGTCATTAGTGCCAGAAACACTCGTTATTAGCCATGATACGCTCATGGTCGATGATGAGGTCGAGGTAGTGACGTCCGAAATGCAAGAGCAAAGCGTCAAGCCCTCAAACTCGCTTTATGTGATATTCACTTCTGGCAGTACGGGCGAGCCGATGGAAGGGTGTAGGGTATTTGTTTGGCGATTGACTTTGGGGAGTGTCTGGCGGGAGTCTGGCTTCTTGGGTTATGTCAGCAATTGGATAGATAGGTAATTATGACGTAGCCAAGGTCGTTTACACATATATCGGATATGCAAATAATAGAATTGTCAAATCTCATAAGACGGGCAGTGCGGGGACGGATTACATATTATTTTTACGGGCAGCCGTGCTGTTTGAGACCTAAGCTAAAGGTCACGTGCGATACAGATTACCCATCTTCATCCGTCTCCTTTCAGAGATCACGACCCCTTCACGAACACCTCCACCACACGCGATCTCAAGTTGACTGCGGGTTTCTGAAATTGCCTGAAGCAGATGTACGAAGAACATGCTGTATCTACGATCTGTACGGGTACGGTACACGGTCAAGTATCCGCCGAGCTGCGAAAAGTCCATAACCCTCACATAACCACATTCTCTCTTCTCGTCCACGATGTACTGGTACCAAAACCTCTCTTTAAGGTTTTCACAAAGCTGTGCTGCAGCAAACGAGATATCTAGCCGAAGAAGATATTCTCTGTCCATGCAACCACATCACTGTATGGCTGCAGCGTCACAGTCTACATCTTGTCTCTAGTCGGTTGACGTTTCCGGCACATCTTGTTGAGCCCCTCGGCTTCCCTCGCCTCCTTCGGCTGCTTTACGTGCCTTCACTAGCTTTTTCATGTGGCTAATTAGGCTGCCCAGATACTTTATCTTCGCTCGATTCTTCGGGCTGTAGGTCTTCGGTGATTTATTGAGATTGAGCAGCAACGGCTGGTACGCTTCCTCGGCCTCGCTCAGTTTGCCTCGATAGCAATATAGAACGATCAAGATTTGGGAAATCCGGACGGTCCGCTCATCATGGAATAAATTGGTCGGTTCGAGTGCCTTCAACGTTCGCTGGAACATATCCTCTGCCATGTCCCATTTCGACTGGGACATAAAAAGATCTCCTAGCACAGATAACGTCCAGGCGGCACTGAGTTTGTCGGCCTCGAATGCCTTCTCGCTGCGGTTCAACAGTAGAAAAAACAATTCGGTATTCATTGTGGTGTGGACGTGTGTACATACTACGCCATGCCAAAGTATCGCGTTGAGGGTTGTCGGGTCATCTGGTCCGAGTGTCGTCATATAACCCGATATCGCCCGTCGGTACACGTCCTCTGCCTTGCGCAGCATCTCTAGATGTTCCGGGCTCGACGGTGACTTGACGATGTACTGCTGGAACAGCTCGAGCATGGCCTTAGCGGTATCCGTCGACGACGAGGGTGAAGATAGTTTGGCGGCTTTAGAAAAGCGACCGAAAGTGCGTGGCGCCGGACCCGTATAGCTCCGCAGCGCTTCCTGGTAAACTTTGACAGTTTCCTCCATTTTCTTTACACTGGCCGTCGGCCCGCGGAACAGCCCGCACATTTTCAGATACATGCCGCCCAGAGAGCAGAGTGCGTCGCAGGTTGACTGATGGTCGGGTCCAAACTGGGCTTCTCGAGCCTCAAGTACCTGCTTATACACAAGCTCGGCCTTCTCGAATTGAGACGAAGCCGTGTAGGTATCGCCCAAATGGGTGAGCGCCCATGAGTGCGAATCCTCCATTCCAAAAACCACGTTTTGGCAGATGGCTTCTGCCTTTTCTGGCTGACCCGAATCGCTGCAAAGGACAGCGTGGCTGAGGTATGTGTCTAGTACGGCCGGGTGCGATGCGGTTCCAAATAGCAACTCGCGGCCTTCGGTCGCCTGTTCGAACATGGCATTGGCCTCTTCGTATTTGCGCTGGTGGGCATAGAGTTTGCCTAGGTGGTTCGTGATGTCCATGGTCAAGGGGTGAATTGAGCCGAATTCGTTCTCGTAAGTCTGCTGCACGCGCAGCAGCAGTTCTTCAGCTTCTTTTATCGCGTCCATCTTACCGATGGTTGTCGGATGCCAACGTCAGATGGTGCGTTGATGGTTGATGGGGGAAAGGTAACGAGTGGTTGATTAAAAAGCAGCTTGTGGGGCTATCGGGCAAGAGAACTCGGTTGTAAGGACGATACAGCAGTCTGCTAGCGTTGTCGGGTACTCGAAATGGTCGAGGTTTCGTGTGTGCTCGAGGGAAACGCTCTTGGGCAAGAGGAAGTTGGAAGGCATGGAAGTACCGGTGGGTACCAGCACGTCTTTATTGGCAGCTGCCCACTTATCTGTAAGTCCACATTTAAGCTGCGCATAAATGCCCGTGCGCAGTTTTCATGACGACAGTGAAGTACATGATATTAGGTAATATAGAGTTTTGCAGTTCAACGACACCACCTCCCTTTTTTTTTGGCATGTTCACTACCTTTGCTAGGTCCAAGAAAAATACCGCTCAAGTCCTTTTAAATACCGTTATCTTCAGTAATTGGTAGTTCTGAGACTGGACGATCAATAACACAATTATGTCTGAGATAAACTCGCTCACCATCCAACAGGTATGATGTTCCCCCAGACTACCTGTCAATGGGTGAGTAACTGAACTATAAAGCCCTGTTTACCGACAGTTTAATGCGTAAGTGATTCAAAGATCTAGGATCAAAATTCCATGTTCACAGAAACGAGAACTCATCATCCCCATTACAGACATATATCATCCTTTGACGTTCCATCTCAACTCCACATGCTTCCGATTGCTGCAATGGCACAGCCGTGCACCAGATCCGTCCTCAAGCTCCTTGTAGCCGACCCATTCAACATCACAAGTCTGCCATTACAACAGTTGCATCGCCTACACAGTCTTAATTAAGAGGTCTTCTCCTTCGCAGTCTGCATCGCCGCAACGACAATCTTCGCAATAGCAATAATCTTCTCCTCCTCGAACTTGCGCGCCACGAGCTGTATCCCGACCGGCGCGCCATCGTAGATCTCACGATCATCTATCATCGTCACCCAATCAGCCGTGCCCTGGCTTTCGAACATAAATTGAAATCTGAAATAAAGAAGAAAAAAAAAAGGATATGAATGGAGAGAAATATAGCTTACAAGCCTCCCAGTTCATCCTATCCTTCTCGTTCGAGGGCTGATACGACGCATCGGCAACATCGATGTCTTTATCCGCTTTCGTCACGGGGATGACCAAAGAGCTGTAATTCAACAGGTTGATGGCCTCGGAATATCCTTTTCAGTATAACCTCGATTAGCCCCGTCCCTCCCCAAAAAAACCCACCGGCTCAAACTTTTCCCAGTATGGGGAGGAAAATCAACACACCTGACTTACCGATATGATATGCCTTACCCGGGATAACAGCAGCAGTAGGCGCCGTTGGCATGATCACCGCATCGACAATTTGACCTTTTTCCAGTAAAAAGAAAACAAACAAACATGATCAGCTTTCGCAAACCCCTTTTTGAAGAAAACAGAGGAATGTTGGAAAATCTTTTTACCATCTTCTTCAGCCGTCGAGTTCCAGTAATCGGAATACCCAGCTTGATACGCGATGCCTTGCAGTGCCGCGTCTTGATAAGTCAAGAGGTCCGTCGGCTCTTTTTCTCGAAACATTTCCGCCAGCTCCGGGATACCTGGTTCGCCTGAGCGGGCGGCGTGAGTACGGACGTCACGGCCTCCGTCGGAATCCAGGAAGATTTTCTGCGCAGAGGATTTAGCGATAGCAAAGGAAATGGAAACGGGAAACGGGAAACGGGAAACGGGAAACGGGAAACGGGAAACGGGAAACGGGAAACGGGAAACGGGAAACGGGAAACGGGAAACGGGAAACGGGAAACGGGAAACGGGAAACGGGAAACGGGAAACGGGAAACGGGAAACGGGAAACGGGAAACGGGAAACGGGAAACGGGAAACGGGAAACGGGAAACGGGAAACGGAAACGGAAACGGGAAACGGGAAACGGAAACGGGAAACGGGAAACGGGAAACGGGAAACGGAAACGGAAACGGGAAACGGGAAACGGGAAACGGGAAACGGGAAACGGGAAACGGGAAACGGGAAACGGGAAACGGGAAACGGGAAACGGGAAACGGGAAACGGGAAACGGGAAACGGGAAACGGGAAACGGGAAACGGGAAACGGGAAACGGGAAACGGGAAACGGGATAGGGGCATGCTCACATGGATTTTCACAGCCTGGGCGTGTGATGGCGGTTGCCAAGGGACGACCTGTATACCTCGAGAACGTCAGTCATCCCCTCCTGACCCCGAAGACTAGGAAAAGAACAAGGTCAAGTCCGACCTTGTGTCCAGCCCTTCTCACAGCGTCAACTACAATCTGAAGGCCGCGAGTAATCGGGGGATGCGGCTGCACCACCCCATCCGTCCAGAGAATGCCCAGTTTCAACGGCGCAGCCGAAGTCTTCGCAGTGCCATCCGGATTCGCCCTGGCCGCGTATTCCCTCGCCACCTCGTCTCGGTACGGAATCGGGACCACCACCGGGTCTCTCAGCCAAGGCTTCGTCGACAAATCCGCCCGCAGCAATAATTCCACTCCACCAAGCGAGGTACTCAGGATACCCACCGCCGAACAGTAGGTATTCTGTCCGGGGACCGTATTCGCAGCATCCCGATACGTGATCCGTTCCGGCGTCGGCTTCAGTCCGTAAAGCCCGTTAAACGCAGCCGGTATGCGTACGGAACCCCCTATATCCGTGCCCAAGCCCACCGTACTTCCCCGAAGCGCCTGCAAGGCGCCCTCGCCGCCGGATGACCCGCCGCATGACAGGAAGCGATTATGCGGATTCATGGTCTCGCCGAAGACATTGTTCTTCGTAATGCCTATCATGAGGGTCTGCGGTACACTCGTCTTGCAATAGAGCACCGCGCCGAGTGATAAGAGCTCCTCGGTGATCTGACTCTGGACCTTGTGTGTCTGCGTCGGATCATCGACGCCTAGGTTCCCGCCTATCCATCCGACATATCCCATGGTCGTGTCCACGCCCTTCACGTGGAATTGGTCCTTCAAACTGACGGGAAGTCCGTGTAAGGGGCCGACAGTCGACTTCTTCTCCTGAAACTGCGCGTCGAGCCATGCTGCTCGTTCAAGCGCCTGGTCGAAGAAGATTTCGTGGAGGCAGTTATTCTACCATCATAGGAAATACCATGTCCAAGTTCTTAGCGCGAACCCACACGAACTTCTTTTTTCTTTTCCTTTTTCTTTTCTTTTTTTCTTTTTTTTCTTTTCTTTTTTCAAAATAAAGAGAAAAAGAAATAATACGTATACGATATCATGAAATAAAAAAAAAAAAATCACTCACGATCTGATGAGCAATAGCAGCAGTCTTGCAAAACGCACTCGTGACCTGAACAGCAGTCAACCTCCCCGCCTGGACATCCGCGACGATCTCCACGCTATCCCGCTCGATGACCGCTCTCTCCTCATCTTGCAGGAAACTCTGGATGAACGGCCCCGTGAGATCCCTCTGGGCCCGCGCCTTCGCCAAGTCTGCGGCACTGAGCCTCCACTCAACGGGGATCTTACCCAGCGTATCCGCCCGTTTCGCGGCTGCTTTAGCTTCCCAGGATGGCGATGACATAGTCGTACCTGGTAGTAAGGTCAGAGAAACTCAAGTTAGGTTCGTGATATATATATATATAATAGTTATATAGGGATATAGATAGATAGTCTAGAATCCATGATAAAAACCTTCGAGATTCCCCTCCCAGCGAGGAGGGAAGATTGGCGAGTAACTATATACATACGTCTCTGTACATAATGGGGGACTCAGTTATCACCCCGGTCCGCGGTCCCCCGCCTCCCCTCCTCTCCATCTTCACGATCCAGAACACCTTTACCCTTACCCCGCGCGCGGGAGGGTGGGCCGAAAGATAACCTTTTCCTAGATACCTACTGTACATATTGTACCTACACAGGTTCCCGAGCCACCTAACCTAGATATATCTAGATAGTGTTATGTATCTATCCGGGGAACGAATACGTTACCTATCTGCCTAGATAGATACTTAATAGTGACCTAACCCGCCGGAATCCGCTTATAAAAGAAGGCAGGAAACTCGTCATCTATGGACTTCGTCGGGCCATCCCCCCGCGCCCAATCATCAAAAAGAAACCCCCCTGCATCTAGATAGATATCAAAGATGACGAGACAGTGACGGATTCCCACATCTCGGCGCAGGATCCCTCCCCATCTTTAAAATACCACACAACAAGGCCCTTTGGACTCTTTAAGAGTCCGCTGTAACCGTTTTTTTTTTTTTCCTCGTGCCTCCCATGACGCTGAGAGTCCTGTTTATTTTCTATCCCGACATCTTGATCTTACCGCTATGTTCCTGTACTATCTATAATTACTGTATTGTACCTTATCCTATCATGACCTGGCCTAGATATGTAGTAGACTCTAGGTACCATTACTCATGACTCGTTGGTATCGGTATTCTTATATATTCAGACCATGAGTACGACCTACCTAGCTTCATCATTGCGAGGCAAGGAATCAAAACATTCAAACAATCACTATTGTTCCCTACCTACAACTACACGGGTCAAACAATCACACACTCACATTCGTCACATAATTACAAAGTCCGATCAGGGGATAATAGGGGAAAATTGATATGAATCTAAGACAGAAAGAGAGAGAGAGAGAGAAAGAGTCAAAGAAGAAAACGATTATTCGTCGAATTCATATGTAATGTGCAATGGTTTGTGGTATCATGTCTTTAGTTTTTGGAATTAACATGCTAGAAAAAAACGACTCGCGAAGCCACAAACAAAGGGAATAATAAACCGAAGAAAAGGGAGGGAGGGGGAGGGGGGACTCATGCCACCCCTCGTAATGCTAAGTCCATGTACAGACAACAAATCAACTAGAAGAAAGAGCAAGAACAACGGAGGACGGAATGAGCTCTGAGTGCCCAAGTGGTTTGGGTACTTTCGCTGACGTCCCTAATTATAAATGCCATATCCCAGCATGTCTTTTTGACTCCAGTCCAATTCTTCGAGTCGTGGGGTGTCTCGCCTTCAGTCACCATTTCTTTATGTGTATTAATTATCATGCTCGCAGTATTGTCTGATTCTATGTTCTGACTTTTGTCGTGAATTCGATTATTCTCGGCACTCATCTCGGCAGAGGGGGGAGGGCCTTGTCAAGGTCTTCGCGACTAACACGAGGCTTCGCGAGTTCGATGTAGCTTGTTTTTGGTGGTGTCGGAGGGCCTCGTCCACCAATGCCGTGAGGACCCAGTTCGGTAAAACCATCCTGTCGCGGAGTGAAAGGCCTATGTTCGGTGACAGTGCTTTCACCACGGCTGCGCCCACCCAACGACGCTGCCTCCGCGGATTCCTCGACCACGGGCAGGACAGTGTGTGAGTTCGTTCTCCCAGTAGGCAACACAATGGAAGTCGTCAATTTTCTTTCAGGTATCTGTTCTTCCTTCGCAATATCTTTGTCCTTTTTCATAGCCTTCCTAACAGCCTTATCGAAGGTCGAGTAAGGCTCGGGCGATGCAGCGCTTCTCATCTCCGGTGGTGCTGGCGGTAGGTAGGTCGGCATAGGTGGAGCGGTTTGTGTCTCAGCAGCAGCGGCTCGCTCATCCTGCTCCCGAGCAGCCTCCTCTGGTGACATGGTGATCCCGGACATGAACTTGAGGAATCGATCGCCATACTCGTCCGGCGGCAAAGCAGATATCTGGGTGCGATCACTTGATAGACCTTTCCAAAAGTGCTCTATCTTCTTTAGCATGCCGTACTAAAAGGGGCAAAGTTAGCATGTTGCTCATAATTGGTGGTTAAAGAGAAAACCGGACTTACATGGGTCAAACAGTCAATGACACCGAGGTAGTACACTTCTTCACCAGGCGTATCGTCTTCGTGTGTTGCCCGCAACCCACCGTCGTCGTTGTAGAACATTCCACCTCGACTGTGACCTTCGGCCAATTGATCGGGCATCCTATCGGTAGTTTGGCGCATGGGAATAGGACGCTCAGATTTAACCATTTGCCGTAATTCTCTTGCCTTGCGTGCGCTCTCTAACTTAGACGGCGTTCGCATGAGGACCTGATTAGGATAAGGGCCATCCTCCGACTGTCCTGCTCCAAGAGGGTTGAAGACTTGGAGGGTGTTGTCACGCAAGTTCTCCTCATTTCCCTTCCGTAAATCATGAACTCCAATCAATAGAGAGTAGTCCATTATTTTCAGTTTTTGCATAAGCTTCACATCGTTTCGAAGCTGCTCCAAGAATAGCTGTCTCTTCTGAAGCCCGAGTTCAAGGTGTCGTTTTCGACGAAGCCAATTGAGATCCTTCAGCGTAGCTCGGGGATTCTTCTCCAAATCTTCCTCTTTGTAGTCTCTACCGACGGTTGAGCCCTTGAGATCGAAGGTGGTGTGAATGTCTCGGTGGGGCGGAAAGAGGTTGTTCATTACCACAAAATGAATTTTCTTGCCATACGGCATCTTGACACGATGCAGTCCGTAGAACTGAGAAAGGAGGGTGTTCGGGTTGTCGATGACGTGGTTGTAATAGTCTTTCAAGATTTTCCGAAGGAACTTGTGCTCACCGTGATGGATAGTCTTGATGATATACTTGTAATCTCGTGAGAAGTAGAAGAAGCTACCGCTCTTCCCGGGAGATCCAAGCTCAGATAGGATATACTTTCCGGTGAGGGACATCAGATAATCGGCCGGGTCCAACCTAAAGAGGGCACGAAGATGTCTAAAGACCCAGGGCGCATAATCCTTGAACTTGAAGTCATACTTTGCCGAAGGCACCAACTCATTTCCAGCGCTATTAGGTGTTAGTAAGACGAAGACGGTCATAGAGGTTCATATGCGGATCGGACATACATATCAAACGTCGATTTCTGCTTAGCGTCGAAGTCATCGTCAGTCAGAGGTCGATCTAACTTGGCGTTGGTGCGAGAGACCGAGACACGAATGCCCGTCAACATGTTGTAGGCAGTTGTCCAGTTTGCGTGGTTTTCATCTACTTTGGTTCCTACCAGGACCCGATCATCATCTTCCTCTTCCCGCTTCTTCTTCTTAGCGCGCTTCTGCCGGTATGCTTCAGCCCACCGCAGAGCATCGTCATCGGGAACGACCTCGTCGCGATGTGTATCTTGCAAGGAGCGGGTACCACGCCTGGCCAAGCTGAGAGAGCCTCGTCGAATCGAAGGTCCTGCTGGTGAGGGGGAGAAACGACCAGTGGTATACGCTGTATCGTTACCGTCCTTCGAGCCCCTGCCGATTTGTGGCTTTGGTACTTCTAGATTATGGCGCTGTCTCGGGCCAGTAGCTGTTGAAGGAAGCGCCGGCGTAGATGCAGAGGCGGGATGGGGAAAGCTAGCGGGTGAGGAGAAGCGTTGTGGCTCAGCTGCCTGAGATCTGTCTCGCGAGAAGGACAAAGGAGAAGGTACTGAGGTACTTGTTTGTGCACTGGCTGCATATGCAGTGTCAAACGAGGTTCGAGCTACCGACTCCGTATAAGTAGTCTCCATCGCCGGACCATCAACAGTGTTCAAAGACCTACTATGAGACTCTGCAATTGAGCGTTGCAGAGACACTCTAGCAGATTCTAATGAGCCTTGTCTGTAGTACGACTCGGACGTGTCCTGTCGAGATGGGCCATTGGGTCTAGCGGATGCCCCGTTGACGGTGGAGGGGCGCGAGTTATACGGTGTCGCCGATCCAGGCCGAGGTTTTAACGTCGGGTTATAGTCTGCATCCCCGGAGCCAGGGCCCACGCCATTCGGCAGATAGAACCGATCCGACTTGCTACTAGGCAGCGGAGTCATAGTGCCGTCCTCATACATCCGCGATCGTGTCTCGGAGCTCAGAGTGGAGATTGTAGAGGCGCTATCATCGAAGGTCTCCCTGCGGTGCTCAATTGGGGTAGGCAGCGGCTTCAGCACGGGTCGCTCGTGGCCGTGGGTAGGCTTGCGAACCAATTGGGGATCGGGATGATCGTGGTGATCGAGATGGACAATGCCGGCGGAGGGGGCATATATGGGAGAGTTTTCGTTGTTCATGAATGATGGCATCGTCGTGTCTCGTTCCCGGTCGATATTACTGGGCTTGGTTGCGTTGTTATCCGCGCTTGGGCAGCAAAAGGGGGGAGGAAAACATCGATGCGCAGCCTGCAATGGAAAGGGTCGTGGCTGTGCAAGCAAAGATGATAGGTTTTCTTTCAGATAAGCATGTACAATCTTGAATCCAGTGCTGGGCACGTCGATTAATGGCTGCTGCTCGTGCAGATTAAAAAGCTATGGGCGACGGCGATGTTGTTCTGTCGTCCGACTGCGAGGTTAGTTGCAGGCCTGCTGCCCAGGTGGTTGGGCTGAGGGTAGGTAGGAGGAACAGACTAAGGTAGGTAAAAGATAGGGGAGGCGACCTGGTGATGGGAGATTGAAGAGTTCGTTGGGTGGGGCCTGACGCGACTGCTGGGGCTGCTGAGATGGGACCTGGCGGGCCCTGGCGGGCCTTGGGCGGGCTGGGCTTGCGTGAATAAATGGATCGGCTAGGCCGCAGTAGTACACAACTGGTACCGTGGAGAGGAGGATCCCGTATTGCTGAGATTGAAATCGCACCGAAAGGGTTAGCTGGCGGTGCACAATGTACCCCATGCACAAATTGGGGTACTTTGGCAGTACCTCTGCAGTTCAATTGTGACGGACATTGGCCCGCGGCACAAAATCCATCATGCACCTACACTTATGTGTACGGAATTGTACCCTACAGAGAACGCAATCCGCAGATATATTCCGCGATAGAAATTGACAATTAATAGGCCGGCCTACTATAGAGCATTACGAAGCAAATAGGACGATTTACCGGCAAGGAGTTCAGGTTGTAAGTAAGGAGTGTAGAGGTACCTATACCTACTTACTTGCTCTAAGTACAGACTGTAGGTAGCAGAACTACCTATCTAACCTACCTAGACAGATACCGACCGTATCTACGGACGTACTACCTATTTAACAGTCGAGGTATGTAAGTAAGTAATGTGGACCAGGAACAGCACTGTTGTTTCAATGTCAGACTAACAAGGCAGTTGGCGCGAAATGCACCGAGCACAGTATATTGTCTAGTTGTGTAGGTAGACGCACTGTATGTTGCCGAGTCGATCCGGGCATCCCGTTTTGAAATTCCGTGATAGATGAAGGCTCCTCTTCTACGCCAAATATTATTGTGTAGCAGAGCCTGAAACGGCGTGATTGCTGGTGCCATGATGAACGGTTGGTGAACGGTTGGTGAACGGCGTTGTACAGAGCAAGTGTTTGAGAACGGAGCAGCCATACCGAAGTTCCGTAAGGAAGTTGCGCTGGAGACTGTAGATACACTTGGTATGTGTACTACCTACCTATGTAAGTACGGTAGATTCGTACGTATCCGCACTTGATGCACTGTGCAACTCCCGCCGGCTCACGAAGAATTTTTGAAAGGGATTTCTTTTTGAATAACTAATGATTGACTACATGTAACCATCAGATGCCAAGTCTCAATTGCACTACTTACAATCCGGATGCACTGTCAGGTTTACTGTAGGTAACTTACTTATCTCGACTGCACCACGGTTTTGAATGAGGGAAGTCCTCGTAAAATACCTACCTACCTACCTAACCTGGCTACGTTATGCACGGATCACGGAAGTCGTCAAAAGATGAGCCAAGCCCGCTCGTAAAGTCATCTTCATACGTCGATATTGAGGTTATTTAAGCTAATTTGCTCCCAGAACTCATCCATTCCGTGCCTATCAAAACAAGAGTGTGATCTATTTATAAGTCACAGTTGAGACTTTCTGACACGCAGCAGTTTGGTTATGTACACGTCTAAGTAAGTTACCCGCGATGTAATTACTTACGGATTTAGTGTAGGGACGGAATACGTAGTCCGAGAGATCTTATACTTACTTACATACATACTTACATACCTAGTACACGCGATAAATGGTAAGGAGCCGAAGGAATTAAACGTGAAGTGAGAAAGCCTTCCAACTTCTTTTCCAACTACCTACTCTGTGTTAGTTGCGATTGTTAGTTGCGACGCCTAAGACAAAACAAAAAACAACTCTTTCGCTCGACAAAGCAGTGCACAACTTCCAGTAAGCCGATCGTCGACAGCGTCCAAATTATGAGAAGAGCAAGCGGCGAATCACATCACTAGCTTGGGCTGCCTCATACCAATCCGTTTTCACCAGCCGACACCGGGAATTACCTACCTAAAGTAGTTAGCTACCTGCGTCTCCAACGCAATATCTAGATAGGTGCCTAAGTTAGGTACTTGGCAGCTAGATAAGTGTACAGTAGGTAGATAGTGTACACTAAAAATTGCATGATTACTTACGCCCTATGCTTACTATGTATTTATGAGTCCGCCATGGAAGCCTCCTTACATACCGAACCGCAACCCGATCTCATGCCGCGCAAGAATGCATAACCCTCAGATCAGGCCCAAAATGAGTGCTTTACTGTAAATTCACTAACCTCAAGTACCTGATTCCGCCCCCAACGAAATCCCTATATGTACTACATAGTCTCGCTACAGTGTACAATACATAATTATTCGCGAGCGTCGATCAGAGGGCCGATCTCCCGGCGAGTCATGCCACGGTAATTTAGGCGAGCGATCGTAAAACCCGCGTCTATTTCCTGAACATCGAAGCAAGCCGAGTGATGAGAGAGTGAGAGACCGTTGAGGCTATATCAACTAAAAAACTGCGGCTGAATAGGGCTGATGTACAGTCCGTACGCTACAATCAGCTTTGCATCGAGCCCTACAGATTACATATCTACTAGATACCTACCTATAACTTTAACTACATAGTACTTAAGGTAATCGATTCGATGGCAAAAGAGCCACTAGATAGACTAAGATCGCTAAGATCGCTAAGATCGCTAAAAGCTTCCAACATCTGCACATACTTGCATGGATGCCACATGGAAGAATATCCGATTGATGTTGAGCACGAGTTGAGAAGGTTTATCGGCTCAAGATACGATCGTCATAGGTATCCCACGCCCTCATTCGATTATGCTTCGACATACCGTACCTATAACAAGACCTTATCCCTATCTACCACTAATCGGAAGTTGTTTACATGAAGCCGCTTACATCCATCCGTCCACACGAAGAGTTCGCACGAGTAAAGAAAGATCTCACTAATCTGACGGATATCCAAACGGACCATGGTTCGTTCTTTTTTTCCCCCCGCCGAAACGGCCTGGAATTTATTGGTCAACTTCTTAGTGGTCAACCAGCTAGATACGGGTTATTCCGTACATTCATCCCATCCCCAAGGTAGGTATGTATTCCTCACGCCGGCATCGCAAGCCATGCCATGCAAGCACATCTAACCTACCGGCATTCTACTAATCCCTGGCAGCGCACGTGGCGGGCGTCATGCAAATGTACGCCTTTCCGTTATCTAGTATTCGCAAACACTGACACGTCGTCGGCCACCCCATACATACTTTGTACACTACATAGGATAGTATATACTACCAGGCAAATCCAGGGGATAGAACATTCTTCAGCTCGAATCGAAGACCTTTTTTTTTTTTTTTTTTTTTTTTTTTCTTTCTTTTTTTCCCCACCAGTGCAGCAGGAGATAGTCTACGATTGATCCGATCCATCCTAGATCGAACAATCTGCCACGGGCAGAAGCACGGGTAGCCATCGCTCCGGTAGACTAGGAAAGCATGCCGCCCTACCAGATCAAACGTGACACGTCGCAAGGAATTTTACTGGAACAAGTTTGATCTCCTGCAGATCGACCTTCTATGATTCTTGAGCTACTGTAGATAGCCAGTCCTTTGCACGCCACCACCTCATAGCCAAGGGGAAAAGTAGGATGGAAGAAGACTCGAGTGAACGACAATTTTTACGTGGCCTGACTCGTGAGTGAACATAGGTATTTTCAACACCAAGCCAGTCAGTCCGCCGTCTGGATTATCATGTTAGCAAAATGATACCGTGTCAAGTTGGCGTATGGCGATCACTTTTATGTGCTATTTGAACGAGCAATCGATCCCGTCCCAAGGGGGTGACATCGAATCACCACGGGCCGCTCCGGTGGTCACCTATGTTGCCATCAAATATCGCCACTTGACTGAAAATAGATAGGAGCATGTCAGTGAAATAATGACATCGTCCGTCAAGGGTTTGGCCTTTTTATGGCTATATAACCATGAGGATTAAACTCCCGCAGAGCAGTTCATATTCCTTCAGATGTCCAGCTTTTTTCTTGAATTTGTGTGTGGTACCTCTCCAAGTTTGATGAGCAGCCGAATTGAATGATTGGATATCTCGAAAGAATGGCCAGTGTTGCTATTGTTAAACTGCATGTGCACGTTGTCTTATATGACAGCAACGATCAAAACGTTACGTACGGATTTACAGATCCGTCGTGGTCAACTCATAACCATGTGTCCTGCCTGTAGCTGGGTTCGACAGATGACGTTTGATATCAGTCAGGGTGACCGGACCGTGGTTTGGAACCTCAAGCGCAGCACATAAGGTTTCGTCAAGTCGCATTCCACATTCCCTCGTCCCGTCTCAATTCAAACCACAATGACGCCAGAGTAGTGATTCGCAGGACCGCCCATTCGTGCAGTAATCTCAATAATATATATACCCAGCCAAAAACTCCTTACCATGCGTGTTTTTTGATAACAATATATACCGTATAAGCCCACAACCTATGGTACAACCACCACAGTCTTTTCTAACCACGAAAGATACCGCCACCCGCAACTCACGGCCAACAGCCGGCCTTGTGGTAGTGGTTGTAAATTTTTCATTACCGACCAGACGAGCTCGCAGGTCCATTCTGGATAGCAACCTGAGTGGCGCCCTCCTTCTGCAGACGTTCGAGCGTCTTCTTCTTCTGGTACTCGGCGACGCGGTATTTCTTGAAATACGTGACCTGCCGGCGAGAAAGGGAGAATTAGCTTCGAGCTATAAGCAGCGTAAGGTAAATCATTGAGAGACAAAGAATAAGAATAAGAGCAAAAAAAAAAAAAAAAAAGAAGAAGAAGAAAAACACCCTAAAAGTGAAAAGAAGCTCACCCAAGCAGCAGCACAGTCCTGCTGAAACGCCTTATCCTCCGAAGCGCAATGGCTATCAGCCTTCTTCTTGCCCTCGCCCGTCAAGGCATCAATGACGTCGTGCTTGTCAAGGCACTTATAGAAATTGTCCCGCGCATCCCAGCACTGCTTCCTCTCGTTCCGGTCCGGTGCCCTTGCACCTGTGCGGACCTCCTCTTTGCGCTTGTCGCCCTGGGACGAGAACAAGCCGAAGAAGCCCATCTTTTTCTTTTATCCCGTTGGTGTTTTGCTTTGTAGCTTTGCTTTGGATTTTAATCGGCCGGTGAAATATCGAGAGGCGATGACGGGATGCGGCGTCGTAGGTAGGTTATCAAAGCTCGGCTCGGCGGGTTACTATGTAATCTGTTTGGGGGGCTTCGACGTCGGCGGGCAAGGATAGGTTTAGATAGGAAGAGCTCGGACAGTGCAAGGAAATCCATATATCCTTATAAAAGGGACACAAGTAGCTTTTGACTACATATATATGCTAATATGCAAATATGTGACAATGCATCCTCAATTTCCCCGGTCGGAGCTTGGCCGCTAATCTAAGTCCGGTTAGTCTAGGCGCATCCCGAGAAATGTTCCTTGCGACTTCAATTTCCGCGTCTTCAACGCCTGAATTTGCCTTTCGCGCGGAATCCCGGCAGGCACACACTGTGCAGGCATTACATACCTACATAGTATCTAGTTCAAGGTGTTCGGCAAAGGCTGAGCTTTACGATGCTGTGGCCCGTTTTCCAAGCAACAACAACAGCAATAACAACGAATCAATCAACCATTCGTAACAGCATATACAAAACGCCAAGGCTTGATAACCAAGCCCGCTTCCAGCGAATCGTACAAGTTCGATTTCCAACGAGACATCGCACATGAACGCATCAGTCCCATCGAGCCATATGAGCATCTCGCGAACATAGGCAGCGACCTCTCGACGACGACCAACCCTTCAAATGCGCTTCTCAAGCATATAATACCTACGGGCATTGCTTATATATACAATTGCCAACAATCACTACACCATAAATACTCATTTCAGCAACTAGATACCCATATCGATCCATTTTGCATAGCCTCCCGCCTCCCGCTCACCGGATCCCGCTTCCGTCTTCTCTCTTCCCAAACCGAAAATAACCTTCTCGCGACCACCCATCGCGCGAAAATGGCGAGACGGAGACGCCCGCCACGGTCCGGCGCCATCGCCGAGCTCCCTCCCTTGCGCATCCTCGGCCAGATCGCCGCCCTCCAGACCATCTACTACGCCGTCGCACTCGTCCTCATGCTCTTCACCGCGCTCGTCATGGGCGTACCATTCAGTCTCGACCTCATCTTCGGCTGGGCCAGTCTGCGCGGCGACAACACGCAGGGCTGGCTCCTCGGTTTCATCTGGCTATGTTGCGCTGGCGCCATGTACGTTTCCCTAACCTTTCCCCCCCTCTCCTCAGCACTTTCATAATCATATAATCATAGAGAAAAAAAAAAAAAAAATACCCCATATCCTAACAAGACAAAAATAAAAACAGAGTAGTCGCATTAGTAGCCCTGATCGGCCGTTCAAAACTCGTCCTCGACTTCGCCTTCACCCTCCACCTCCTCCACCTCCTCATCGTCTTCATCTACACCGGCCTCGTACCCCGCAATGTCGCCTGGTGGATCACCATGATCGTCTCCGGCACCATCACCGTCGCAGGCGGTACCTACGGCTGCCGATGGCGCGAACTCCAGCCTATAACCTTCGGCGGCGTCGGCGGGGGCTCCCGGAATACCCACGAGGGGAGCAGGTCCATAGAAGAGGACCACAATGATGAGGAAATGGGATTTACAAGGGGCGGCAGGGGAAGGGGGAGAGGTCGTGAAGATGGATCGGGAGAATACGAAATGGTCGGCATCAAGGGCGACACGTAGCCCTCTCTTCTCTTCTTCTCTCCTTCTCCTTCCCCCTTCCTTTTTCTTCAATCCCTCAGTCCTTTTTCTCCATTAGACGTTATTTAGAAGCGAACAACGAACACATGAGGGGCAAAAAAAAAAAAAAAAAGTTCTCGCATTGCAATGGCGTTTACGGGTTAGGTATACGGGAGGGGTTTATATACGAACAAATATTCCGGGTATATCACCATGATCATGACTTATCCTTTATATATATATATTATATATATATATATCTACGTAATGTACTTTTAGGCGGGCGACAATGCCCCTCGTCCCTCCCGGCCCTCTCAATATGAGGGCCGGGGTTTGGGAGACGGCAGATGGCAGATGTCCCCCCGGCTGATGCTTGGGTTCCTCCCGTCCGGACATAAGTACACCTATCATCAGACCCGTCATACGATCCTTTGAAGCCGTACTCGAAACAATTGGGAGGCGTCTTCAATGTCCGGATGATATGTTAGGTAGCATAATGCCAATATCAATATCAGTCAGTCTACGACTAGCATCACGGTTATACATCTCGTCCGAAACAACCCACGCAACCAACGTGCTATTGCCATAGCTATGAGCACACTCAGAAATCTCCTATCGTACAAGCCACAAGCTACAGTGACGATCAACAATGGCAATACCCTCATCTTACAACAAGACGCTTATCATAGGTACCTAGTTAGGAAGTGTTTGTTTCTTCTACAGGACCGAGAAAAACATGTCCGAGAGGGAAATGGAAAACGGAGAGTCGATAAAAAAGGTGGCGAAACAGCAACACAGACTGGCAGGGCTTCCGCTTCCCTAGACCAGAGTGTAAAAGTAAACGTTCCCCTTCCCAATCCCGTGTACTCAATTACTAGTCAAGCCCTTATACCTCTCAAATGCGTCCCAAAAGCCTTCAATCCCTTCAAGCCATACGACCGCGGGGTGAGGCCCTCTAGTCTTGGGCCCATTATCGCACCAATCGGCGCGTATTAACTTGGGGGGCGGAATGGCTACGAGCTCCGCGGTTTACCAAGGTCTGAGGACGAGGTATCCGGATGGCCCGACGATGCCGACGCCGACTCCTCTAGAACAGGATCACCTTCATTACTGCTATTGTCGGGCGCTACAGAATCGAACTCGAGTGTCGAGTCCGTTTTCTCTGCTCTCATCTTCAAATACCGTGAGTGATCTGGGTCGCTCGGGGGCGTTATCGTGGCCACAGGCCGTCTTTTCAGAATCGTCGGGTCGCAAGTATTTAGTTCGAGGTCAATTCTATTGTAAGGACCAATCTTTCCACCGGGAGGTTCTACCACCCGCTCTCTCGGGAGTGTCGATTCTGATGGCCCGGTGTTTAACCCCCTGGCTCCCTCGAAAGAAAGTCGTCCGTTATGAGTTGGCGGGATTTGCGTTGCGATAGATTCCAAGCCACGCCAAGCTCTGGGATTTGGTTCGTCCCCTTGAGAGGTCGGTAAATCAAATGACAAAGGCCTTGGCATCATGGGCTCGTGACGTCCTGCTTCGAAACCAATGGTCGTGTCTTGGAGCGGGTCGTTGGATGGACATACAGGCAGAGATAAGCTGGCCTTGACACCGGCAGGTCGCGTAAGGCGGTCGGATTGGGCGGGAACGCTCACTTCTGAGAGGCGACTATGACGTCTTCTGCGGCTGCGCCCTGGCCTCTTTGATATTTTCAAACGCGTCCTAGATGGTCTCATAATAGGAGAGATTGATGATGGCGTATTAGCCGGGACACTTGGGGCAATGCGAGCCGCCGATGAGTCGCTTTCATTTGGCGGGCTATTGGTATCAGTGGAAAGTCGAACTGATTCCGTCAATGTAGGAGATGTCCTCGCCACGCTCCCATTTGCCGATATATTAAACCTATCTAGTGCCTCTGCGGTCATCGCCAACCCGGAGGTGGCTAATACATCAGTCGGTTTCATTGGTGATAATCTGGATTCTGGCGTATTGAAAATCGGGGATCCCTCGCCGGATGAAGGCCAGATATCACTGGAGTTACGCGATCGATATCGGCGTTCTTTTCCATCCGGAGGTGGGGGAAACTCTGGCCTAAGAGAGTGCAGCGAAGAAGATCTACAACGGTGAAGTCTTTCGCGTAGCATATGGAATCGTTTCGAAACGCGATCTGGCACGTGAAGCCGATGGCGGTGGCGAGCAGTCTCGAATTGAGAGTAATTTGGTGGCTTCAACACATTGTTGCTCTCTGCCTATAGACATATCAGTTTCCATAGTCGATTGCTTGCATCGCATATAGTGTTGGAGGCGTACGATAACTTTAGAAACGGCTGGGTAGACACCGGAGAGGGATCGTCGATAGAATTCAGGACACGACTTGAGGGCATCATCTTGGGTGTTAACAAACTGACGGCCCGGCCCCTCGAGTATTAAGGCATCCATCGTCCCTATGATGAATGAGGTCGGTACGTCGGATGGGCGAATTTGAACTGGCCGACTGGCCTCTGAAATTTCGGACACATCATGTCTCTTTTGAGGATTTCCTGTATCCGAGTTCACGGGCCCAGGTGTATTTACTCCATGAAGCTGAGAGTCACATGATGGACAAGTGCTCAGGGTTATAGGTCCTAACGGTGTTCCGGATATGTCAGATGGGAGCCAGAGTGGTGAAGTTCCGCTGGCAGAACTACGTGGTCCATCTAAACCAGTACCAGGGAGAGCGCGTCGTTGTGCTTCGATATAGATGTTTTTGGCCTGTGCGCTTGTCCATGGAGCAAGCCGCCATTGCACTTCCAAAAATCCTGGCGATGTTGCGTCGGGAGGATTTGGCCGTGAAACTGACGTGTCGGGTTGTCCGGGCTGTGTTTGGAACCTACCAGATGCAGCACGGCGCCCGGCCAATATCATGGGATGGCTATGGTTTGTTCCTTGCGGGCAATATGTTCCCATTTGCTCCAAGTCTAATTGAAACGGACTGACTGAGACCCCGTCATCGGAGCCTCGAGACTCCCTGTCGGCGCGACGGCGGGGGTGTGGGCAACGAACGGGCGCCAACACAGGAGTCTTGGGAATTTGCGTTGTTGCAGCGTAATAGTCATCCTCTGAGTGTTGACTATTTTCCTTCTGATTTTCGCTTATACACGAGAGCCTACGGGCTGCTGTTCGATGCTGACCAAAGCTACGTCTGAGCTCCCCGTCATTTCCCGCAAGTCTACCTCTCGGAAGATGCATCGTAGCAGCAACCGTTGAATCTTCGTGACCTAGATGGTACATTGGGTTGAATTCATGACTCCTATGTTGAGCCGCAGTCCAGTTTGGGCCGATCAGAGCTGCACAACTAGCCGGGATGGAACAACGAATGGCACAGTCGATGGAAGGAGGCGCCTTCAGGAAGGTTTGGCGTCTATGAACGATTATAGGACATAAAGAGTTAGATATACCGTATAAGCGTAGGGGCGGGTACACGGATAGAGCCCAGAGGATTTACGAGGACGAGGTTCGAGAGAGCCAGGGGTAGAGATGATTATCCAGTGAGTAGAAAAAAGTCAGTGTCAAGTTAGATTGCTTCAGTGTTTACCTTTTTGGTTAAGTCATGAGGGTGGACTGGGCTGGACTCGCGCTTTCTCTCAAACACGGAGGAAGATTGAATGAAGCTTCGACTTCATCCCTCCTTCCCTCGAGTTTCCCAAGTTGAAATCGCTCAGCAGTGACTCGAGGCTGCCTCATACAACTCGAAGCTGTCGTCCCTGTTCAAGGTTGCTCTTACCAACTCATTCCACGTCATATAACGAATCCCGCATAGGCAGGTGCAAGTTCGAGCACATGTTCCAAGTGCTTACCGGAAATACTTATGAAGATCATCTTGGGCATGGACATAAATTGCACTCTTAATTCATAATTGGCAAAATGGAAACATGAATAGCGCGTTAGACGATGAGAGATGGAAAGGTTGCTATCTAGCAATCTACTTACATACCTATCTGGATGTAAACGAGTTTTTCAATGAGTGAAATTTGGTGTTAGACTGCTCGTACAGTGCGGAACATGTACAAGAGTATAATCCCCACTGTATGTACATATTACATAATGAATATCGTATTCGCAACTTTCTTCAGCCCATTTGCATCATGATTCTTCCCCAGGTACGATCGAAATAAGTAATGTGCATCTTATATTCATCTACTTTTCATTTCTCGGCTTCTTTTCAGTAGGCCAAATGCTGTTGAACTGCTTCCCGCTTTGCAGGCTCAAATTGAGCATGAGCCGCAATGATAGGTATGAGCTCCGATGCCCGGCTGTGGAGTTGGAGGCGATTAAAGTACGGGAGGTACGACCGTACGGAGGATGCCTACTCTGTCAATGAGGGATCGATCCGCATTGTTCGCAAAACAACCTCGGCACACCTACCGATTACACTCACACAGTCACATTCACCAACTCCACCAACTGCACCAGCTGCACCGGCTTCATGCCTGATTCTGTGCCTGATTGTGAATCGTGATCTTGTCTACACTTTGCTCCGATTCTTTGTGTGGTACAATTTACATAACCATGTTTCGTCCCTTGGTGCCGCGGTTTCAACGCGCCGGCCTATCGCAGGCGTCTCAGTTAGCGCTCAAACCACCGCAACTCGCCCGCAACCTGAGAAGCTATGCTTCTTCCTCGGCGTCCGGCCCGCCGTTTAGCTGGGAAGACCCCTTAGCAAGCAAGAATCTACTTACTGAAGATGAATTGGCCATTGCACATGCCGCAGAGCGCTATTGCCAAGACCGATTGTTGCCACGAGTTCTACGTAAGTGCGCTTTGCATTCTTCAGCCAACAGACAATAAGATGGGGCTATTTATCTGACTCGTCCCGTCTCGTGACGTAGAGGCCTACCGCGATGAGAACTTCGATCGACAAATCCTCTCTGAGATGGGTGAATTGGGTCTCCTCGGCGCAAGCCTGCATGGGTACGGCTGCGCTGGCGCATCCACAGTAGCCTCTGGTTTGATAACGCGGGCGGTCGAGCGCGTGGACAGTGGTTATCGCTCCGGCATGTCGGTTCAATCCTCGCTAGTGATGGGTGGCATCTACGAGTTCGGCACAAAAGAGCAGAAAGACAAATTCCTTGAGCCTATGGCCCGCGGCAAGCTTCTCGGTGCCTTTGGTTTAACGGAACCCAATCACGGAAGTGATCCAGGTTCAATGGAGACATCGGCGCGACCACACCCTACTAAGAATGGATACTACCTGCTCAGCGGTGCCAAGACATGGATAACCAATTCTCCTATCGCCGACGTGTTGATGGTCTGGGCAAAACTGTCCGAGACGGGTAAAATCCGTGGCTTCCTAGTTGAACGCAAGGACTGCCCTCCAGGAACCCTGGAGACGCCTGCAATCAAAAACAAGAATGGGCTTCGGGCGAGTATCACAGGTATGATCCAACTGGACGACTGTCCAGTCCCGGCTGCCAATATGTTCCCTGACGTGGAAGGCCTGCGCGGGCCTTTCTCGTGTCTCAATAGCGCACGATATGGCATCTCCATGGGAGTCATGGGTGCGCTTGAAGATTGTATCTCAAGGGCGAGGACATACGCCCTTGAGCGCCGACAGTTCAAGAATAATCCGCTCGCCAAGTATCAGCTTGTACAAAAGAAGCTGGCAGACGCAAGCACCGATGCTGCATACGGTGTTCTGGCTTCAATACAGGTTGGCCGTCTCAAGGACGAGGGTAAAGCCACCCCCGAGATGATCAGCATGGTCAAGAGGCAGAATTGCGATCGTGCCTTGCAAAATGCTCGCGTCTTGCAGGAGATTTTTGGTGGCAATGCTGTTAGTGACGAGTATGGTATTGGCAGACATGTAGCCAATCTGTTCGTTACGCAGACATACGAGGGCCAGAGTGATATCCACAGTATGTCCCCTTGGTGCAATGCTCCGTCGCGATTGCTCGCTAACACTTTCTCAGGTCTTATCCTAGGACGTGCCATTACTGGCATTCAGGCTTTCGTATGATGGAACTTATCCATATAGTTCTACATCTCCTTGGGGGAGAACATGGAACATAATAGAATATGGCCTGACGAAGTCGATAGACGGTTAGTTCAAGTCAGTTTCGCCTCTGTATTCTCTACAGATACCTACGGCGAGTCAAGTCACCATAGATGTGGTAATCGTAGTGGTTGAGGTTTTCGGAAGGGAAAAGCAAAATAGCATTTCCAAACTGGCATCCGTACCTCAATCTTGAGATATGCCACTGTAAATACCCTACGGGCCCCCCTAGGTATTCGGTAGTGAGTAGGACGAATTTGAAGCTCCAGTCTCCGTATTTTGAACGCCCCCCAGACAGTCCAAACAACGTCATCCTATGATAAAACCATACCATGATTCTTGGCCCATTCTATATACATAAACCGTCTGCATATTGGATGTGCGACTATGAGCAGTGAGAGTCTTCTGATCCTGATCTACACTAACTAACCTAGATAGTAGTAAACACTAACTAACCTAGATAGTAGTAAACACTAACTAACCTGAGATTGCAGACCGCCTCAAACGAATACACACAGGTACCCGGTAGATGGCTGAGCCAGTATCAATCATGATTCGTCATTGGCTATTCGGACCCTCTGTCTTATAGTTTATAGACGGTGGCGAAACTTCTTTCTACCTAAGAGGTCTTTTTGAGTCAGTGAGTTATCAAGGTGAACAACAAACGCTACCACGCCGACTGCTCGTGCCTGTGCCCATGCCACGACATCTGCCCATTCTCTGCCGATGTGGGTAAAGATGCACTGCGACGTTGCCGCAGGCAAGGAAATGCAGCCGGCAAATGGACGGGAAGTTGATGGGAAATAGGTTGTGGTACACATAGTTATATGCATCTATACCGAATATTTCTGCTCGCGGGATATTTGAGTATCTACCTACCTATATATAAGGAAAGAACGTATTAAAGGGGCAATTACATAATGACGCATTTACTTATAGAATGTGACGGCGAATGAAAGAAGGTCTTTGTGTGAAATGTGGGGCTGTGCACTACCACACTGCGGCTTCGCCGGTGTACATTTCGCGTACCTTCTGCCCAAGGAAAAGCCGTAGAGTGACAAGTGGGGAACTTACGTCAGGAAGACTTGGAAGGAAAATGGGGCCTGATGGGACTCCAGCCCAACGCTACCAAAATCTCTCCCTCTGCCTCTCACCTCTCCCTCTCCTTTCCCCCACCACTGCTACCGTACTTGATCACAACCAGTACCGGCATCACTGCTGCTCAACGCGAAATACCAACCCCCATCCCATCAAGCCATCAACGTAAGCCTTTTTGATTCAAGTAGATCGAGACAACGCATCCCATCGTTGACTTCATCTCATGCTAACTTCTCTTCGCAACACAGTACTGGACTCCGGTATATCTTTCCGCTCTCTTCCACCGAGTCGTATTTAGCCTTGTCCGGGACCATCGACCATTCCCTTTGTTTTGTCGCTGATTCCCTGCGCCTTTCAACTTCCAACCGCATTCCGTCGCTGACACCTCATAAATAGTCAGCGTCATCACCAGGCCAGTTGCGAGACACGCAGCACGCCGATACTAAGACACTACTCTCTATTACACATACTCGCCGCCGACTACATTCACGATGGCGCTTAAGCGTATTAACAAGGAACTTACAGACCTCGGACGGTATGTCAGAGTTTTCTTTGTTGTCCACTTCATGATTGACGCCGACGGTGTGTCCGATAAGCCGGCTGCCCGAGGTGGGGTGCCCGCTAAGCAAACTGCGTCGAAAGCGGGGTCCTCACTATCATCTCGGTCTTCATCGAGGGCTGCATCGGAGATATCGTCATCTACCATGAAGCTGCATCAACCTGTGTGTTTTGATGTCTATTGAAACTTATACTGATGTTTGCTTCTGTAGGGACCCGCCCTCTTCCTGCTCTGCTGGACCAGTTGGCGAAGACCTGGTATGGCCCCCCTATCGGCATCCTCTGCTACTAATAGTGCGATGCTATCAAGCCAACTTGAACACATTCACGATCGCCACCATGACAGTTACTGACGTTGTCCATCCATAGTTTCACTGGCAAGCAACTATTATGGGACCCGTAAGTCACCATTTCATCCGCCATGTCGCTTTTGTCGCCCTCGTCACCATCTTTGGCATAGGCCTGTCTATGCTAGAAGTAAATGCGACCAAAGTCGACAAACAGCGATAGAGCTCTTGTTACTTGGCCAGATGCTAATGTTTTGATTCAGGGCGACTCGCCATACTCGGGTGGCGTTTTCTTCCTAGCCATCCACTTCCCTACAGATTACCCTTTCAAGCCTCCGAAAGTCAACTTTACGACACGCATTTACCACCCGAACATCAATTCCAACGGTAGCATTTGCCTAGACATTCTTCGAGACCAATGGAGCCCTGCCTTGACCATTTCCAAGGGTAAGCGCTTTGGCAGACTGCTAATAGCGTCTTTTACTGATGAAATGGCGTAGTGCTATTGTCGATCTGCTCCATGTTGACGGACCCCAACCCTGACGACCCGCTCGTCCCTGAGATCGCACATGTTTACAAGACCGACCGACCCCGATACGAGGCCACAGCCCGGGAGTGGACACGGAAGTACGCTATTTAGGAAAACGTGTAAGGGGTAAAGCAAAAGGGCAAGGATGGTGGCGGGAGATTCATAGATAGTGGTTGACTTGAGCAGGGTCACACACACGTTCTCTCCCATGGCAATTTAGATGAATTCGCCGGCGTTCATTGTCGATTACCAATTCATCATTACGGCTTGGAGTATCCTACTTCTGCTGCCAAACAGCACGTCACGTTGCTGTGTGTGGTCTGCTTCAAATACCTAGTGCGGCCTTGAGTCTGGGCGAATAATGAAGTTACGAAGAAAGAATGCATACATGGGGGAAGAATAGTCTGCAAAGGCATGGTCGCCTGTTCCTTGAAACCCACATAATGATAACACCTGATCCCCGAAAAAGCCATGATCTTGCATGTGACCTGTACTCGCCTGATCGAGTGGATAGAAATACGGAACTTGTAGGCTTTTGTATTGTCTTACTGACACTATCTAGATTGAAGTGATTGGAAAGAGGACCAAACGCATAAGTAAAGAGCATAAGATTGGGACTGGGATAAACCCGGCTAACGAAGTGCTTTCAGACTTTCAGACATAGGTCGGCTTCCCGTCTTGGCTGCAGGGAGAGAAGTCTCAGTTCTCGACTTCCATGTTGTCTCCAAGTGGGTTGTATTCGAGGATTGGCTTTAAAAGGCACTTTGCAAACGCCCTTTGCCGCTGATCGGAGGGGTCCCGCTTAGCGGAGCTGAGCTGAGCTGAGCTGAGTGGCATCCGCTTGGATGATCAATTGGTTTAACGCATCGACACAGTGTGTATATCAGCATACACCGTACGTCTTCTACGGTAGGTAGGTAGTGTGCATACCGTATCTAGACTACTTAACCTAGATAGTCCGTACTTATTATACCAGGCACGAAACCTCACTCCGCCGAGTCCCGACGCAGGCCCATCAATCATCCCGCTTTACAGATTACTTAGATACTGTAATTACTGTAATTACTGTAGGTACACTAGATACAGTAGATACACAAACAAAACGATGACTTTTTCGTACCGTACCGTACAGGACTTTAAACATAATTACCAAACGAGAAATAAAAACATGCCATTTGCTCTGGTATGACTGACCAAGCTCCGCCACAGTTTTGCTCTCGTGGCACTAGGTTAACTATTTGGCAAACTTCGGCGCTTCGGGGACGACCCCAAAAAAAAAAAAAAAAAAAAAAAAAGACAATATATATGGAACGAACTTGGAATGTGGACAGGAACTTTTTCTTTCTTTCAAACGGGCGCCTGAGTGGATGGATGGATGGATGGATGGATGGATGGATGGCACATTACCGGACTTATTATACGTATATGAATGGATACAGATACATACGTGTGCTTTACGAAGGCATGTTATACCCATCTATCTTACCCCCTGCCTGCCTGCCTGCTGCTGCTGCATGTCCTTTACTCATGACCATGAATGACGTTTCAACTTGTCTCGGAGTATGTGTTGTTGTTTATGGATGATTACATAGGTACAGCATAAGTCCGAAATATTTCGGGCTGACTCTCCTAGGTTAGATAAGTCTCGGAACTTCGTGCGTATTGAGATCGAGGTTCACGAGAACGGTAGGTAGTGGGGTTCCGATACCATCACCCAGACAGAGTCTCTCCTACCTAGACCTTCCGCATCGTTGACCGTTTCTTTTGCCCAAGTAGGTGTCAATTTAGGAGCCGGAAGGACAGTCTCCCCAAAAAGTCCCGAGAGAGAATATCTCCGGTCCGACATATACCTACCTATATGATAGCTATCTAGGTCCGTCCCTAAACCAAGCGGCCTTACGTCGAATGCCCGCCTTAACCCTTTCAACGCGGTAAGCGGGACGATGATAACGGCAATCCCGCCCCCCTCCGACAACTTCTCTCCCCACCTATATGCCGACGGCCCCCTTCGGCTCGGTGTCTGAAAGACGTCTTCGACACAACGAGATCACGACTCTTTCCGGCGCCAGTATCGAGTCGAGCCCGGGCTCAATCCTAAGTCGCTTTGGTCAAGACCGCATCAATAACCACCTGCAGCATCAGCAGCAGAAGATTGAGTAAAAGACGCGGACTGGCCAATGTGTACTCCCTCCAGATCCGGCGGCTGCGCTCGTTCGAGTTGGCTCTGGTCATTGTTGTTGATGATCTCGACGCGCCGCCTCGAAATCCACATGTAACTGTCCGCTAAGATTAACTCCAACCAGGCGACTAATGTCATGATCAATGATCTCGACGTCAATCAAGACGCCATCACCGGCCTCGTATTAGCCAGCGCTTGCAAAACAAACGCCTTCCCCAGCGGCGGGTATCTCTGTCCGGGGAGGCATCCACTCTCTCCTTCACGTGGAGCACGCTGTCTTATGTGAAAACATCCGAGCTAGGTACGAATGCTCAATCTCTCCAGAAACTATCTCGGCAAAACCAAGACTACAAGGTGACGTACCTACTCATGACAGTATTAAAAGGTTCGGATCTGGAGGCTTGATCTGCGTCGAGAGGGGAGAGGAAGCTAGCTAAGACAAGACAACGCACTTCAATGAGAAAGGCAAATGGAGAACAGACCACCAACTTGAAAAGGTGTCAGGGATTGGAGAACCCGTAATCAATTCGACAAAAGGCTTCTATGTAGTCCGGTATTCGGGACTCGGAGTCCCGCGAACGAATAGGAGAGGACATGATTCATGCTGAACCCAGGAGCTTAGATTGCCTTCAGTCTCCTCATCAACAGTTGCATCCTTCTTCCGAGCAATCCATCGTCTCTGGTCGCTGACCGGCTTTGTCAACGAGTACTCAATACCACCAAAGCCCCAGATCTACGTAGTAGCGGCAGCCGTGATGCACTGCAGCGTATGCCAGCTCATCACCATATCAATCCACTTCTCTCCGCGAGTGCTGATGGGGTACAAACTTTCGTCAGCCACTTTGTCGTTGTCTTGTTTGTGCTCGTAAATATCTGCTACGTCCGCACGACCGATCAATGCACACGATTTTTGGCCGGCATTAACGTTGGGTCTCACGATGATGGCCGCGTTGCACCCCCAGAATCGAACCACCCAGTCGCCGACCTCGCTGTCTGGCGGCGCCAACCCCATACAATGATCGGTACCCAAAAAACGCGCCGTCTTGTCCCATTCGCCCGTGCCAGACGCCTTCTGGAGCATCAAGTTAGGCAAGGGCTCTAGCATCTCACTCATGACATGCCTCGCATCTGCGTCGGTTGAACAAGCAGCCAGTTTGTCTATAGGCCCGGGCTCCGGAGAGCATAACCCCACGAAGAGCCACTCCGACAAGCCGGCGATCCGTTTTAGTTCAGCCTCGGTATAGCCGAGGATCTTAGCTGCGTATCTTTCCTCCATCTCGCGTAACAGCTGAAGTTGGTGCTCCTGGGCGTAGTATTTACGCCATTGAGACGTCCAGGCGATCTGCTGGCGCGGTGAGCCCACAAATTCATCGTACGTCGGACCCATGCTTATGATTTTACCGGCTAGGTAACCTCGCGCAGGTACGAGGTAATCGCCAAATAGCCTGGGCCCTCGCAGCTCAACCTTAGTATTCATGTCGGAGTCCGATATAGGGGTTGACGAAGGCCAGGGCCACCCTGCGGCGCGAGTCAACTTGACCAGCTCACGTTCGACCTCATCCAGAAGTGTATTCTGCAGCAGGGCCGCAAATCGGACCAGCCTCGTCAGTTGGAGATGGTGCAAGCGCTCAAGCTTGTCTTGGTTTGTGTGGTTGGCGGGCAACTTGTAGTACGGGCACTGGAAATAGTATAGTATAGTATCGCACCAAATGCTGTAAAAGCTCCTGCGGTAGTCGATGATGAAGTCGACATCTTCGCCCTTATTCTCTTTGTCCTTCGTGCTGTCGGTGGTGCTGATGGCGTTGACGTCGTTGGCCAGGCCGACCAGTCCATATATTTTGTCGCGGGTATTAGTGCATCGCTGGCCGGCGAACTTTTCAATAAGGGGCTCCAGACGCATAGACTCGCTGAAACGCTCGCTATGTGCCGCTAGGATATTCTCCATGTGCTTCGTCATCTTGACCTGCCTCTTGCTGTACACCTCTCTCACAGCGCTCTCAGAAAGAAAAAGCGTCGGTCCGTACATGAAAAAGACCCTCTTCGTGAGGCATATCTCCTGAACAGCCCAAGAGCGCTGCCAATAGCCTGATTCCGTGACCATGTTGTCGCCGTGCCCGTTGGCGGCGGCTAGGCGTTCAAGCGCCTCATCCTCGACGGCCTTTTGCTCGAGTGGTGTCCGGTATTCGGTGTTGCATAGCTTGCTGTTTTTCTCAAACCAAGATGCTAACTCCTTGCTATTCCCCTGTTCATAAGCTTCACGCATCATCATACCCTTGGACCACTCTGTGCAGCCGTCCTCGTCGATAACCAGAGGTGGAGCTAGGATCTCGACCGTTTTAAGACCAAGCCAAGCGGTGGCGGCAACAGCACGCCTGAAGATCAGGGGCTTGAGGACAACCTGAGAGTTGAGTTCATCGATGTCTGCCTGATTGATGCATATGGCGTCGACCCAAAGGACCAGCGGGAGGCTAGTGGAGCGAATGTAGCGGAGAGCCTGCGTCAAGTTGGGCTGAATAGGGAATCCGTGCCCATTCAAAGATATAGGAGCCTCGCCATGCCCATAAACTAGTACCCGCTCCCTGCGTTCCTTTACTATGCGCACCTTCGACATGTAACTAGTCGGGAGGTTGACCTGATCTGGCGCGGGATCATCCCAGGCAGAGGACAAGGTGATATATTTTGGTTTTGACGAGAATGGTGTGGCGACGAGTTCTCCTTCGAGGTCATCGAAAAATTCGCCCGGTTTCAGCGTGAGCAGTCGGAGGGAAGCCTCTTCTGGCAGTTTGGGGTATTCGAAAGCGCCAGCCATGATTGAATGGGTATGAGTTTTCGTGAAAAGTCGTCTCGGTAGATCTAATAATCTACTGACTTAAGCCTACAAGAGATGTGAAGATCGAGTAATCATCGATCTGGATCATGGCCCGTTTAAGACGGGCAGCATCCCCGCCCAATTCATGTTTCTGCTGCCAGCTCGTCTCGGCTCGACTTGACCTATGGTAATCCACGAACCCCTCAGGATCGTCTCAACCGAAAAGGGACAAATATTAGAAATCGCATTTACCGAACACAACCTGACCAATCGTATAAAACTACCTCATAAATCTCATTGCCACGTCATTTCAGGTCGCCAAGCACTTCGGCCCAGACTGCGTCGCCAAATCAAGCAGGTTGTATTTCTGACTGTAACGGGGTAACAGATAACAATCACCAGGGAGGGCTGCCGGCACCAGTAAGAGTCGGGATGTTCAGGGTGTTCAGGGGGCTATCACCATGTACATGGTTGGAGATAAATTCCACATAATCCAGGTTGGGCGCAAGCTGCAAGCCAGACGGGATGCCAAGAGGACTCTGGATGAATGAATAGGAGGTACCTATGAATGATATGAATGAGAGCCGGAGCTCGGTGAACATCTTTCTCAGGATCAAGACGGGGGAGGCTCCTACCTATTATTTGATACTCCCGTAGTGCCTGCCCCCGAGTCCTTGTGTTGCTGCCCTGAAAATTCTGCAAACTGCCGCCTTCCTCATAGCTCCCATAGCCCTTAATCTAGATCATATCTCCTCATTCTGATCCGGATCGCTCCTCCCCCTATCTTCAGATCTGTGCCAGTCTCTCCTTCCCTAAGTTCCCTTCTGCTCGTGTTCAGGCAGGTGTGTGATACTGTGTATCGGTTAGGCGAACCCTCCAAACGGCAGCGGCCCCCAACCAACTGCATCTCGACACGTTTCTTTTTCTGACTCATGCTCCAATCCCCAGAGTCGGGAACCCAAAAATCGAGACAGCTTCATTCGTAAAGACATTGAGCCCAAAAGGGCCAGGAGAACAGAATTCCAATGATAAACGTGCCCGCGAAAAAAATAACAATAAAAATGAAAATGGAAAAAAACTCCGCGATGACGACACGGAAACCATGCTACAAACTGCAGCCTGTTCGCGAAAAGAAAACAAACATAGATCGCAGAACACGCCATCACGCCCCACGTCTATCGAATCAATCATACTTCCACTGCAACCCCTCTCTAATGGTTATCTCTTGATATGATAGATCAACACTGTGAAGAGTCGAGACCAAGGAAGTACTATCGCCACGTAAGCGCTCTTCGCTCGGGGTACTCCAGAATTCGTCGGTCACTGGAGACGACCGTCTCGTAACGCTTGGAGGCATGTTTCGCCCGCTCAGCGAGGCAATCGGAACAATAGCCGCCGTAGTATCGGTCGTGATGCCTGAAGCAGCCGCGACAAGCGGTACGGTGGCCGTGGTGCTCTAGTAGTCGGCTCTTCTGTGCTGTTGGCTGCACCCACATCGTTGAGCCTGGCGAGTTGTAGATGATGGTATTTGACTTGCTGCCATGGCCCCGGTGCTGGAGACTCTCGAGGGATTGCTCATCGAGAATCAGCTTCCCTTCGTTGATGATGTATTTCGTCGGCTGGTGGCCGTGTCGCAGGTCTCGGCTTAGATTCTGGGCTAATTCATAGCCTTCTTTGTGGTGATGATGGTGCTTGTGGTGATTGTGATGGTTGTGGTGATGGCGGTGATGGTCGTCATAGTAGTAGGTAGCCATGGCAATCGCAGGGGGATAGGCTGCCGGTTACTACGGGGTGAGTATCAATCGAGAAGTCGGCTTGGGTTGTTGGTTGTTGAAGACGATGGCTCTCTCATTGAACACGAATCAAAATTCTAACGATCTGTTCGAACTTCGTATGGTGTGGCCGGTACTGCTCTATGTTACTGTTGGAGATTTTGGATATCACGAACGTGGAATTTTGGATCAATTTTGAGCTATGTCTTAAACCCCACATCATTCTTCCATTCATCATCAAACTCTATATACTCAAATGGTGATTACACTTCGTGAAGGACACAATGACTCCGTTGATCATCCGGAGCTGACGAGCCCATCAGGTGATGTCATGCCCATAATATCTCTTACCTGTCCGCCGATTACAGGTTGACCGGGCGCGATGGTGTAGGTCAGGACTCAGCCTCTTTGCAAACGTGAGGTCTGCCATGCATAATAATAGGAAAGCCCGTCTTATCGTCATCCGTGACTACTTGGCTGACTGCGAGTCATCGAGTCCGCCTGGCAGGTGGCTGCCTGGCCGGGCGTAAAGACGGATCGCCTCCATGGTGTTTGTTGCTGCATCTCGGGTGAGTCGATACGTTTACCCCGGAGTCCTGACCCTCGATACCACTTGTGGGGGCCGTCATCAGGCTTCAAGCTACATGTGGTCGCCTCTACTGGGTGCCATCTTCTCTCATGCGATGGCTGATCCTACTTACTCCCTTGTGCAAAGATTTGATGTCACTGATTTCCCCCTGTATCGTTGTATTGGGCGTGAATATATTGCAGCCACCGTATTATTGGGATTGGGTACGATCGCATGAAGAGGGTGCTCTCTTTGATAGGTGCCAGAACATAGGCAACCATTCCCGCGTTGATATTAGATTGGATCGACCATTATACCTTCTTCCACATGGAGGGGCATCGGAGGCGCACCCATGACGTTGTCCTCTTGAAGCAATGGGAGCGCCCGGGTCTTATTCAAGCGACTGATATCAAGTAAGATAAAATATGAGGTTTTGGCTGGTCGGGATGATCCGCCCATACCAAACCCCATACTAAAACCCAACCCCTATCGGAGTGTGGATTCTGTTTTGATTGATACGAAGAAGTCGGTAGATGGCTCCGTCTTGGTGAATGAACCCACCCACCCTCTTTCTGCAGTACCAATGAGGAAGCAAGCAACCGTCCTTCGCATATCTGCACTGAACCGTATCTATGTATGATGAGATACGACTCTCCTGTCCAATCACCAGGCAACCTTTTGGCCCCTCTGAAGAGCGAACCCCGAAGAACGTTTTGCTGGAAACACCCACTTCACACCCCTCCGACAACAGCATGCGGAGTGACAGCAAGTATTGCCCATCATGATGTCAAACCACACGATACGCCAAATCCGGAATAAAACAGTTCAACTATTAGATTGTTCGCACCCTTGCCGAATGACCTTTTATCTATATATGTCTTCCGATCGTGATTTCCTCCAAGCGGGACCTCGTCAATGTACGTTCATATCTTCTGTGAGATTATTAGGTAAGGTAGGTCGGCTCAACAACCCGCCGAGGGTGATATTGGGGTATGATAGGTAATCACCTAGTTTATCTCACTCACCGTATTCCGAACACCAGAAGACCGCCCCCCCCCACCCCCTTCTCATATTCGCCTCGAGACAAGATATAGGAAAAAAAAACCACCCCTTCAGTCCTTCAAGAGAGAGGTTTGACCAAACTCCCGAAAAAAGCTGTCATCATCACAATTTCTCCACAAAGGCGTAACCGCTGACTGAAATGCCTGACAGTACTGCGGCGCAGCAATGGGTGAGAAGGAGGAGGGGGGGATAGGTGGGTGATGCCGATCATGAAGTTTGGGATGCGAAGACTCTCGAAAGGCCTTCGCCACATTTTGATCCCGTCTGCTAATTCTCAGCCAGGCTGGCTCCGTCGAGGATATAGAAACGTTGTATTTCGTGCACGCCGTAGAATCACGTGGAATTTCGTGTTTTTCAAGGGAATTCTCGTTGGATTATCCCTTTCGATCTACGCACGAAAACCAGTCCCGCGGTGAGACAGACAGGTTTGCAGATGACCCTTGCGTTGCCCTATTGACCCGTCCCGGTTCCGCAGCCGCATCGGCGCCATACATATACCGTGACTCACACCGCACGGAAGCCGTAGGGGCATGGCGTATTGCCATAAAACTGTACACAAGTCTTATGACTCTTTCTTCACCCCAAAAACCCCGGACATGGAATGTATTCATAACTTCTTCTCTTTGAATTCGTAGCAAATATGACGTGAGATGCTAATCGAAGCTACCTAAGATTCTTGCTCACGCCATTTGAATCCACTTTCCCAACAGCAAGAGTTGCGCAGCTGCTATGCGATTGAATCTGCCCAGCGAATAACTATTTTCGACGTGGTATCCCTCTCATAAGCCGCGTATTGGTTATGGCGTGTATCGCCACGCAATGACCTGTCCGAAACGCCGTTGACCTGCTAATTAATGAACTCCTTGTAACGCCAAAAAAGATAACGGGTAGCTTCTCTTCACCTTGCCACTAGAGAAACGTAGCTTTACACTGCCGCCCGAGGCCGACCCTTGACCTTTGCCTTTTCTTTCTTCTCCTCCTTGAGCTTCTTCTTTTTGGCTTCGTTCTGCTCATCGTGTTTCCGCTTCAGCGCGGCCTTCTCTGCCTCGGTTTTGGCGACCGGCTTGAAGAAACCCTCCAGCCGTGCTTGCTGCGAACTCTTGCATCCCTTTTCGAGCCTCGCCGCGCCGGATCTAACCCGATCCTCGTTGAAACCTTTGTCTGTACACAGGAACTTGACTAGACCCTCGACATCGGGTCTCTCCCATTTGAAATCGCATAGAGGATCGTCGGCCTTCCGTACGTCGGGGTTGAAGAACAATTCTCGGGCATCGGCATATGGCCAGTCGTCGGGCACAGTATACTTGTGCTTCGGATCATTTTGAATGTACTCAACGACCTTTTCAAGGCTTCCATGTTCACGTATGAGCTTGAGGGCTGTGGAGGGGCCGACCTTGGGGATGGGGTCCAGGTAATCACAGCCGAGCAGAATGCAGAGATCCACGAACTATCATCATAATCAGCTTTGGCCTATTGTGACGTGGAACAACTCAATGCGAGAGGAGCATACTTGTTTGCGATCCATTTGAAGACCCTCGAGAACCTTTTCTATAGAGATTTCCTGGATGGGCTCCTTCCGTTGCTCACTATAGGTCAGATGTCGCAGAAGAATAGGACTATCAAAACACAAGGTATCCATATCCTCGCTGGCAGCAGCATAGACCTTACCGGCTCTAGCCAGCGCGGCACACTGAGCCTCAGCTTCGGTGGGTGCAACGAGGTAGGGGATACCCATCAGCTTCAGCAACTGTTGACATTCTTCATTATGCTCTTTGGTGACCCGGACGGTTCGTCGTGAGAACTTTTCGATGTCCTCCGCTGTTCCTACTTCCTTCGCTTCTTCGAGGCTCTCGTTGGCTTCAGCTTTGCGTTGGAAACGACGCGCAAGCTCTCCAGACTTTAGCGTCGGGGGGCGGCCGTCGAAGACATAGAGAGGCTTGATGCCGTTATCCACCATGCGTAGCGTGCGGTAGAACATGCCCATAAGATGGGAGGTAGTGTCACCCGATTCGTTTGTCAATTGCTGGCCATCGGATCGAACTGCGATGAGGAAGCTGTAGATGCTCATAGAACTGAGGAAATCGAATTGTGTTAGTCCGCATCGAAGTTACAAACGGAACAAGCGGAAGAGTGCGGCGACTACATACGCGTCCTTTGTAAGTCAATGTTAGCTTTCTCCGTCGTTGCCTTGCAGATAATCGCAGCGAAATAACGTACTATAGCAACCTTGCGACCGAACTGGTTCTTGATCTCGCCCTCCTTGATGGCGGCTGGCGCCTCCTCTTTGATGATGGAGAAAAGCTGTTTAATACCCATAACGACGTTGTTTAAGGAGCAACGCCTTCGAGTGACTGCGCGTGTGGTGAGATGGGCAGATAAACTGACTGGCAGTAAGGCGAATGATGGTAAGGAGAGAGAGAGAAGACAGTGATGTCACGCTAAGAATCAATTACAGAGACGCGTCGGCTAAAAGTCCAAGGCGATTCATTAGCGCTATGATACCTACATAGATTGTCTTCTTGGACGTGTCGCAGGCGCAACCTCGAGATGGTCCGTGCCCACTCGACGCTGGAAAGTCCAGATGCGCCGCCAGAGTTCCAGACAGGCCGCCAGATTTGGTTAGTCACTTATCTAGATAGTCACTACCTAGTACGGACCTACAGACTGATTGGGTAATTTAGTACCTAGATGGGTTTAGCTTAAGGGCTTAATCGCGCCACAGCCAAATCTTCTCCCCTCTTTGGATCCCTCTGTTTTCGACCTCTTCCCCGAAGAACTCAACTGGAAGGAAGTTCTTATTTGGTCTCCGGCTGCTCTGTTTATTGCAAGTAGTCTGTACAGAGCACAAGTTGTAAATTGACTTTGAACTTTAAGATTCGGGAGCGTGTGAAGTAAGGTATCTATCTACCCCGAGGTCTATTGCTTGATGGGTTAGTGGGCTATAGTGGTCTGAACTGCGAATCTGTAGATAGTGAGTAAATAACTAGGCTAGCAGATAATCTGTAATACATAGCCTGGAGCTGAGCTTGGGCAAGCACGAAGCGCGCTGAAACACTTCACAGTCTGTACCACCGGCCATCATCTTTCTGCTTGGTTCCTTCCCCATGTCGCTCCTTTCAACTTCATCGAGGTGGCAGGTCTTCTATGATCCATCCTTTCAACGCTGAACTGCCACTGCCACTGCCTTCTCAAATTCATTATAATTCAATCACTAGTTATCGAACAATCCATCCTTTTCTAACAAATCGGTGTTTACCTACCTACAATCTACAGCCAGATCACCGTGGCATATGAACAGCAACTTGTTTATCTGTCTCATCATTTGGAGACGCTTGTCGCGTATATATATTACGTTCTTTAATCTATGCTATTAGAGAGACGTGTCTTATTCGTCTTCCTCGTTTTACTCGTCTTACTAAAGTGTATATCGGAATCTGGGACTCTCGTCACCAAGCTCGGCCATCTCCTCTTCAGACAAGTTCTGATACTCCGGCTTGACTAAACCATCGTCACGCTTCTTATTCTCTCGTGCCACCCAAAACCATAAGAACGCATACGCGAGCCCCGACAGGCCTACCAAGGACAAAGATATAGCATTGCCCCTGATGAATCTTGGCCCCTCCGAGCTGGGACTAGATGTCTGTCAATGACTTGCTACATGGGGATATCTATCGGGATCGACTCACTAGATAAACGACGACATGACACCGCTACTGTTTCCGATCGTCAGCTGTAGACCATTGGCGGTCGTTCGCTTGCCGTATCGCGGGAAATTGTTCGGGAGCTATTGAATTGAGTCAATGAAGTGAACCAAGTATACCGCGAATGCTGACAACTTACCCAGGCAAGCGGCAGACCAACCAAGACGTAAAGTCCCGTGGCAATTAGGAAACACCTTTTTGTTTGGCATGTTAGCTATTTCGTTTTGATCGAGGATGTGCTTCAACTCACCCAAAATAATGCACGCCCACCGGGCTATCCGAGATCAGAAGCCCGTAGCCGATAACACTGATGGTAGCAAAAATCACGCAGAAAACGCCTCGCATTTGCTTTCGATCTGAGACATATGCGATAGTCATGTACGAAATGGCTCCGAGCGCGTAACACGGGATGGTAAGCAATTGGACCTCGGCAACAGTCCAGTGGCCCAGGCCGTTGATGATGGTTGGAAGAAATGTCGAGAATCCTACTCTCGTCAGCTTGGTCCTCACAACGACGGTAGTTCCGGGCGCGTCAATACTTACCATAAAGCATAGTGTCGGCTCCAAATTGCGCAACACAATATAGCCACACCTTCCAATCCAGGAACGCCTTCATCATGTCCTCCTTACTGAATTGCTGAGCGCTCTTTGTAATGCCATACTCGCGTCCATTTCTCTCAATTATGAGTTTCTTCTCCGCTGGCGTTAAAAAGTACGCATTTTCAGGGTCGCTGGGCAAGAGAAAATAGGTCAGGATTCCTAGCACGATGGTAGGAATTCCCTCAATGATCATGATCCATCTCCATCCACTCAGGCCGTGAACGCCATCCAAATGCCCGATGCCAAAGGCAAGAAGGCCTCCGACGGCACCGGCGATGGCAGCACTGACGAAGAGATAGCCAACGCGCAATGCGAGCTCCTGTTTCGTGTAGAAAAAGGTAAGGTATACGTTGAGGCCAGGAAATAATCCGGCCTCAAAAGCGCCCAGCAATACTCGCAATGCTACCAGGCTTTTGAAGTCTTTCACGAAGCCCGTGCCCAACGCCACTACACCCCAGGCGGTTACAATGAAGGCCAGCCAACGCTGGGGTCCAAAGGGCTTCAACACAAGATTTGAGGGCAGCTCAAAGGCAATATCTATAAGTTCAGCATTAGACGGCGGCCTTGCTGACAGGGATCCTGTCATATGACATTCATCAAACTCGACTTACAGGTAACGAAAAGTATGGAAACAGCAATTTGGAACTGATTAGGGGTGAGACTAAGGTCATCCTCCAAACCATATAGTCGTGCGTTACCAATGTTCACTCTGTGAGGTATTCAGTGCCTGATTTCTGAAGCAAATTGTTTTCTAGAGGACTAACCGGTCCAGGAAGCTGAATGTGTCTGTGTTGCCCCTCAATGTTAGTCTCGTTATGCAGCAGAACTCAGCAGAACTCACGACGCTGCAAAGTCAATAGGCTAAGATATTAACTCACAGTTCAGCATGACAAGAGGAATGAGGTGCAGGTCGAGCTTGCGCACCAGCTTCTTCTCATCCACTTTGACATCTGCCTCATCTTCAGTGGCTTGGATCACCTTCTGGTCCGCAAGGGACGATTTCGGAGTAGCAACTTGCATCTTCCTCGACCGACTTCTTCGATTATGAGGTTGAGGAAAGTCTGCGTGAGAATCCTTTACTGGAAGGGGCTGACCCCAGACTATAAAGCTGTAGAGCACTGATATGGAGGCCCGCTTGTATGTAAGTGGCCAGAAACCTGAACCCCCACAAGGATGGGGAAACCCGTACGGTGATTAACTACTTAGGCAGACGATAGCGGATGCTTTCGTGCATCTATCTAGTGGAATAGGATCCAAGCAACTGGAATTCACTCACCGAAGACTGGTTAGCGCTATCGCTCGCGAGAGCTATAAAGCAATATGTGGGCAGTGCACGACGACGCGTATAAAAGAGCGCCGGAATATGCCTTATTACTCGCCAAAATCCCTATCTAGATAACTTGCGACATTTACATTCATCATTCTACCTATGCAGCTTTCTGATTCGGATCAATTGCTCTCAACTAGGCAACCCCTGTTAGAAAAGTTCCGCAACGAATCCTCTCAGCGACGCACCAAAAACGCGCATTATGCAAAATAAGTGAAGGACCTTTCGAGATTCTCGCCAGTCATGATACCTAATCGAATCGATCCTCCTCATTCGCGGATCAGTCAGACTCAAGCTAGAAGCTATCTAGGCTTCTTACCTAGTGCTGATAAGACACGAGCTTAGACGAACGATGATGTAAACACCATCCACACTCCACAAACAGAAAGAAACGGCGCTGTCATCAGCCTATATAATACCTACGTTCGCAGGCGTCCGGCCAAAGGAAAATAACTATCCGATATCGCGGTCGAATCCCCGGATCTCGAAGTTATAACTAGTGCAGACTCGCTATCGAGCCTACGTAACATTCACAATCAGAGGGAGACGGCATTCTTGATTCCAGATAAACCTGATTCGCGCTACCATTACGGAATTATATGTTGCGCCGTTGCGGTAAAGCGCAAAAGGATACCCGTTATCTAGCCTCCGATAATGAAGCCGAAACCGGGCACCCTAGATAGGCTATCTACACCAGTGCAGGGCGGTTTGGTTTGATGACCGGCCTGACATTGCTTTCTAAGTACGGCCCGTCACGGGTGTGCGAAGTCTCACCCCTCCACACGGAAGGAATTCTTGAGAGATTTGTCACGGACGGAATTTGATTCATAGGTACCTAAGGTCGGAGCAATCAATTCGACGTCAACAGGTGCTGGCGATTACTGCATTAACCGACGAACCACATCTAGACTTACCTGCTAGGTTAGAATGGTCCATTTACTCGCAATCGCTATCTAATGTGGGCAGGCTGCTTCGATTCGCCTCGGGGAGAAGAAAGGAAATTGGAGCAACCAATTATTGAATACGACGTAAAGCATGGACTATCTGGGTAGGAAGCAAAATGTGTCACTTCGCCGCTGAAGATTAATCCGGGCAACGCATCCTACCTATGTCATATGCAATCTCATGGAATGACCGTTAAAAAGGCTGGTTAACAAGACTACGTGTTCGATGCCGTGGTGAAATCTGATGGGACCACCTCGTTCCTGTGCTGTTGAATGGCTCGGAATTGAAGACTCATTCATTGTCAGGAGACTGTCTCGGATGGAGTTGTTTCTTCATAAGTGGTACCCGTGCCTCGAGTGAATCAACGACGGCCCGTAGATTTGAGTCCGGCTTGCTAGTCTACCTAGGCCCGAGTCCGGCTTGCCTGCCGGTTATGTGGTCAACGGCGTGCCAGACGGATCTGAAAATGTACCGAGAAGGATTCCAAGTGGGTATGAGGGTGGCGCCCCGGTCAATTAGTGTTATAATTTGGAGGTAATAGGTACTATCCCAATACTAATGCACTCAGATATATAGGTACCTACCCCGTACGGCCAGGCACTCCATTCCTACTTATTCAACCCGTGCCTAACAACGGTTATGTGCCCCGGGTAAAACAGAACCGACGCAAAGCCACCTTCAGATTCAGCCAGCTACCGGATGTTTTAAGTATACTCCATGGACATTGCACCTGGGCCACGGGCGACCCCTTTTCGGCCCTTTGTTTCGTCCTACACCGTCGCCGTCACCTTTACCGACATGTGTAGCCGCCGTCGATGACCATGTCGGCGCCGGTCATGTACGTGCTCGCATCGCTGAGCAGGAAGACGTACGCGCCCTTGAGCTCCTTGGCGTCGCCGTTGCGGTTCATGGGAATCATGCTCCGCCATAGGTCCTGCACCTTGGGGTCGATGAAGTCGGATAGGCCCGTGTCGATGTATCCGGGCGAAATGCTGTTGACGCGGGCGAAGTCGCGCCATTCGTTGGCGAGCGAGCGCGCGAGGTGGATGCAGCCGGCCTTGGCGACGTTATACGAGGTCTGCTCCTGCGGGTAGTTGGCGATGTGGCCGGACATGGACGCCGTGATGACGAAGCTGCCGCTCCCCTGTCTCTTGAAGACGGGGCCGACGGCGCGCGCGCAGTACGCTGTGCCCGTGAGGTCGGTGTGGATGACTTTGTCCCAGTCGGCGACGGAGCTATCGAGCACGCCGCCGTTCGCGGTGGCGCCGGCGTTGGCGACGAAGCCGTCGATGCGGCCGCCGAAGTCATTGAGCACGTTATTGATTAGCTGCTCGACCGACGCGTAGTCGCCGACGTTGCACTTGTACGCCTTGGACTTGACGCCGTAGTCCTTGGTCAGCTCCTCGACGTTCTTCTCGGCCCCCTCCTTGCGTGACGAGTAAGTGATGGCGACGTCGGCGCCCATCTCGGCGGCGCCGCGTGCGGCTTCGATGCCCATGCCTCGGGGGCCGGAGGCTCCTGTCACGATGACGACCTTGCCCTTGAGGCTGAGCATGTCGAGGAGCCTATTGGCGGTGGGAATGTTCTGCGGCATTCTTCGTTGACGGGTCGATTGTTCGATTGGGATGCGGTTAAGTCGATTGGGAAGCGTAGTTTCAGGGAAATCTGATGTGAGCACAGCTGGCTTGTGACTTGCGAGATGAAAGATGAGGAATGAAGTTTAGTTGGATGACGATGGTATGAGGAGAGGTAGATAGGCTGGAAGAAAGTTAGAAACTCGAGCCATGCGACCTGGAGGTCTTTAAGGTTCGCCGGTCAGCGGCTAGCCATGGCATTGATGGCGTCTCGGGACTTGTCAGACTCTCCCTCAGCCGGTGTGTCCGGGCGCGACCTCGGTATCCCTCTACAAGCTCACCTTGTTCGTGATGTCATACTTTTGTGGATCTTCTTTCAATGTTTTCACGCCAAAAAGAACCCACAAACGAACAAGCCGATGATTCGGAATGACTACCTACATGGGAAGAACCCTTACATAATACAAGTGCGGTATGCACAAAGTAAGCTCCAATGCCTCTTTATGTTCTTTTACACCAAGTTCGCGCGAAGCGAGACACCTGAAGCTACAATGTCTCGACCCCGTCGCTGGACAGCCGATCGCATTCACGATTGAGGGGTTGGCACAACTTGGCAGTGAGAACTAAATCGCGACAGGGTCCTTTGACGGTTCTTTAAAGCATAGCTGACTATTAGTAACGACTTGCAGGTCCCGCCGTTGCAAAATTTGCAATCTGACTCCGGGATGTGTCAGCGGTTGCGCCGTGATGACCGAGATTTCGATGGTGTATCTAGTTGATTGGATCGGAATGTCGGAATGCTTCATTCACCTTCGTGTCGAATCACACCTCCAGTTTTGCTAGATATCTATCTAGGTATCCGGACGTATCCGGAGATGATGATATTTTGGCTAACTAGATAGTTAATCGATAGTTGGGGGGAAAATTGGTCAAGGAACTATCTACCTATCTAACCGCCAATTCATAGAGCGAGATGTCATGTGATATTTCTCTCGTGACAGCAAGATGGCCGATGGGTTTCCGGAAGTTCACAGAAACCACAAAAACTTACGGGTAGCTACATCTAAAGCGGAAGCCGGTTGGGATAGGACCTGCAGTCCTACGTCCGGAGGTAAGCTGTGGATAGGGATCATTGATTCTATGGTATGTGCTATGTAGCACTGATGAAAGAAAGGGAGGCGGTATAAGCATCTTGTGTGTTGGTCAGCTTGAGGCCTTTATTTCCCTTGTGAGAGTTCGCCTCTATCTATTAGATAGTTCGTAGTTACATATGGAGACGTTAGTTAGATATGTGGTAATATGTAATAGGTAGAGAATCACCCGGCCACTTGGCACTATCAACGGACGATTAACATTTAATGAGGGGATCACTTTAAAGAGGCGGGTCCGCTATGTAGGTTATGATGTTAAGAGTAGATAGATACCTAACCTAGATAGATACGGACTACTTATGGTCGCCCAGATGATGGCATTCTTCTTCGTGCGTGCTTTGTGTTTCTTCCATGCTTCATGACCATCCTGTTAAGCCAGCGTTTGTTTAATAGCTATCTAACTAACCTCTCGCGTGTCGCCATTCACTTGGCAGCCATATCTATATCCGGTCCCCATTAATACTGTTAAACTACCAGCACGTGCTCATGAGATGATGAGAATGCAGACTGTATTCACGGGCGGATCCAAAACTGATGACTTGTGTTTGAGCCACAAGCGCCACTTCTGAGGTGTCTGAAAGTTATGCCTCCATTACGGACTATCTAACCTAGATACATTACAGTCCTGAGTCCGTACATTACAGAATGAAAGTCCGTACTTGTGCTAGATTATTAGATAGGCTAAACTAAGGCGCCCCGCGACAAAAGTAGGTAATTATTAGTGTCCAGTGTCCACTGTTCACTGTTCACTATTCACTACCTATTCACTCACTGTCCAGCATGGCACTCCAGCTCTCACCGCTATTCCCGGAATCACTTCGTGTGATTGGACAGCGGATGGAAATGCCCAGGACAAAAGTTTAAAACTCTTTGGAAAATACGGTTACGTACCCTGATGACATGACGCGACGCGACGCGATACGATACGATGCCATGACTTGCAAGTGAAAAGAGTTGGGAACCTTGAGAGTCGTGAGAGATTTCAACTTCAACTGAACTGTTTTCTTTTTTTCTTTTTCTTTTGGGTTCTCTTTCATTCCCTTCAATTGGTACTGTAAGTAGATCGGTGCCCAAAAATTCAAACCTTATTCGAGGAAATGCGGTGAATCGAGATTCAAGACATTGATATCCTCGGCTTTTTCAAATACATAGAATACCTAATCGGACCATCTACACTACATTGTAGACTCTCTCTCTCTCTCTCTCTCTCTCTCTCTCTCTCGTCACCCCCGTCGTTCTAGTACCCGCTCGTCCATATTCTTTGCAGTCTACGAAGGCGAGAATCTACGATGGGCCGCCCCCAGCCGATGGTCAAATTCCTGAGCCATAGCCCCGGCTATCAAGCCTATTTCGCTCATGACGAACGACCCGACAGCGCTCCCATCGCCCAGAAGGATGAAGTAAGCCACAGCATCCATTCTTGCCCCGCGGGGGTTTTATTCCGTAACGACTACGATTGGTATTGACGAATGGCGGGTTTTCTTTTTTCTCTCATTTATTTAGCACGGACGCTTCATCATATATACCGGGGAGCTCTTCTGTCGACTGCCTGACCAAGATCCCGATGTCAACCCCCACGCGCGGATCTGCTATCGCAAGGTAAGTAGACACATACACAGACACACACACACACACACACACACATCATGAAAAGAATGCCAAGTTTCTCAGTTCTTCCCCGTTCCCAGCTGAATCTGAACTAATAACACCCGCTCATGATAGAGCAAATCCAGTACTTCGAGCACTCTGACGGGTCATTTCAAGACTCGCCATCCCTGGGCTACTATCGTGAGGCCTAGTCTCGGAATGGTTCCTCTATCCGAAAGATGGGTTATCGAGAGTAAGATTCTCTTTCTCACTCCCATGCCCCCCCATTATTACGCAATTAAAAAGTACGGGTGATTCTCACACACGGAATTGAGTAGATTGGTATGATACCCATTTCGCGCCCGGCAAAGGTAGCGGCCAAAATGCCGGCATCAAGCCGTTTTTCGGTACACCCAAAGATGGGAATAAGATGAAGGAGAACAAGAACAATTACAACAGTAACTACAACGGTACCAAGCCTCCTGTGGTAGTAGTCATAGACGACACGGCGACGAGGGAAGAAGGAGGAATAGGCAATGCAGAGAAAGTGAGGGAGGTGAGGAAGAAGCAGAAGGAAATCAAGCAAGAGGCGTCGATGTATTGGAATGAGAACGATGTGATTGAGGTGGCTGATAGTAGTGCGTCGGAGGAAGAAGATGACGACGACGACGACGATGAAGACGACTTCGTCATGCGGTATATTCGTGCGACGTATCCTTTGGCGTAACTACGGCAATTGACTCAATTGGCTTGCTTGCCGGGCGACCTTGAGAGGCTTAGAGAGAAAAGGCGGTTTGGTATAATATATACTAATTTACTCATAGATAGGATACCTAGGCAGTCATACTTTGGAAATGAGAATAACGAGGGGAATTTCAAGGTCATAGGGTTCCATTCTTTTTGCACTGCCCGCCGGAGTAGCCAGAACCCGGCGGCCGACCCAGGCAGATGCGAGTGGAAAGCTTAAGACACGACGACCCCATCTGATCGGGGCGGGATCTGAGCGTCGGGTGTTTCTGGAGTTTCTGGACGAGATCATATCCCCCGAAGAACGACGGGATTTGAATGCCATTAGTTTCTTCCCAGGAACCGAAACAAAACCAACACGAGATAAAAGATCAAAGAAGCCGACGAAGATGGCTAACTGGACACATCTAATCCGCTTCGTAGCGCGCGAAGACCACCAGGAACACCTGGGCCAACTGGTCGACACCACGCGCGACGTCGGACTCGACTCAGTAGCAGGGCACGAGATCAAGGCATACCTGGTCCGCGGGACGATCTTCGACGGACGGATCGTCCCTGGTGTTATATTATCCGTTGAACGGGCTAGTAACCCCAACCCCAACCCTAACTCCATTGCCGTTCTTGTTTCCTTCTTCCCTCCTCTTCGAATAGTCAACCGGGTATCCCGAGCTAATTTTAACGGTGAATGATATACATACACAGTTACTGAGCCCCATTTCGCCTCACGAGTGTAATTACATTCGCTGTATCGGACTGAACTACGGGGCTCACGCAAAGGTAAACCCTTCGATAACCCCAACCCTAACCCTAACCCTAACTCTTGCCCGATCTTCTAAGTAACAAAAAAAAAAAACAAAACAACAGGAGGGAGGTTTCGAACTCCCCCAAGCGCCGGTCATATTCACCAAGCCGCGCACGGCGCTCGCGAACCCGTACCCGGGCGCCATCACGATCCCCAAGGTCGCGCAGGACGGCACGAGCGACTACGAGGGCGAGCTATGCGTCGTGCTGGGCCGTGCCGGCCGCGACATCGCCGAGGACGCGGCGCTCGATCATGTCCTTGGCTACACGGCGTCGAATGACGTCTCGGCGCGGAAATTGCAGTTATTGACGACGCAGTGGAGTTTTGGGAAGGGGTTGGATGGGAGTTGTCCTTTGGGTAGGTTTTTTTTTTTTTCTTCTTCTTCTTTCCTCTTTTTTTCTTTTATAAACCGCCCCTCGGAAACCCAAAAATAAAGATAAAAATAAAAGATAAAACTCAACCTCCCACCTTTATTCCCACTTTTTCCCCCTTATAAATAAGAGATCAAAAATGAAGGTGAAGCTAACGAGACTTCCCCCCCTCAGGCCCCGTCCTCGTATCCCAAGCCGCCATCAACGACCCGCAGCAGCTGGGGACCATCCGCACGGAGTACAACGGCCGCGAGGTACAGCGCGGACACACGAGCGACATGATCTTCGACGTGCGGCGGCTGGTCTCGTATCTGTCGCAGGGGACGACGCTGGAGGCTGGCTCGATCATCTTGACTGGGACACCGGCTGGTATCGGGTTCACCCGGAAGCCGCCGGTGGTGCTTACGGACGGCGACGACATCCGGGTGTATATTGAGGGTATTGGCACGCTGGTGAATCGGGTGCGGTATGAGGAGGATTGAGAGTTCTTTCGGCGATGAGATGAACTTCATGGTGCGTAGTGTGGACATGGAAGATAAAAAAACGAGGTCAGTCCATTGAGGGGAGTGAATTGAATATTACATTTACAATATCAACATCTTGATTAGGTGAAGCCATGTGCCCGGAATCATCGATTGCCTTGATGTGCGAATCCCACGACATTGTGTTGAGAGAAAGAAAAGATAACTTTGCTTGTTTTTCGACGCCTAACAAATAGCACTCAGGATAGGCCGACACGCAACTAACTACCTATTCGAGAAACCAAGCTGGCACGTCCGGGCCCCAGACAGCCAAGGCCTCACTCCCGGCCGCGGTGAAGCCAATGGGCGTCTCCCGATTAACAACATCGCCATCAATATAATGCTCGACGATATTCCGACTGGTGTCAAACCAATAGTCAAAGATCTGCGAGCCGAGGACATGTCGACCGACGCCCCAGACCGACTCATAGCCTTTCTTCGCCAGCCATTGATGGCCGAGCATCTGCGTATCATAGTCGTGTACCTCGTAGGAGGAATGATGGACGTGGGAGGTCGCGTTCTTGTTGAGGAAGAAGGAGTGGTGGTCGACGTAGCTGTCGCCGCGGTCGATATGGGCGAATAACCCGACGTCGTTGCCGGGCTGGTCGACGTAGATGAAGTCGGAGGGGACCAGGTTGAAGGTCTTTAGGTAGAAGTCGCATTCGTCTTGGAAGTTTTGGACGCTCAGGCCGTAGTGACCCAGCTTGGGAGTTTTTGTCCTTTGTTAGCAATTCTTTTTTTCTTTTCTATTCTTTTTTTTATTTTTTTTTATTTTTTGCCTGTCTCTCATTATCTAGGGGTTGGGCTACAAAACAAACCTTGTGAATGGCCGCTGGACCCTGCTTGAAGCGAAGGAATTCACGCACGCGAGGCTTCTCGTTCTCGAAGTTGTATGCGAGCTGCGAGGGCTGTTCTTCCGGTACTGGCACACGCGCCGCTTGTCCGTGAATCAAGTTCACGGGGAATCCCTCGGGATCGTAGACCGTGACGAGGGACCCGCCGCCCGGCGCATCCTCTAGATTCTGAATATCGGAGCTGCCCGGCAGCTTGGCAGCGCGCTCGAGATCCTCGTATGTCTCGACGAGAAATGTCCCGCCTAGGAATTTCTTGGGGCCTTTCTTCGCGTAGTCTGCCAAGAGAGAGAGAGAGAGAGAGAGAGGGAAATGTGAGCTCTACCCGGAATACCAAATGGAGACTGCAATCATACAAACATATGGATCTGGACCATATCCCCGAAGCCATATCTCCTCATCGGTCTTCTTAGCGACGGTCATGCCGAAGTCTGGGGAGTTTTATATTAGCTGTGTCTATATCACTTTCTGAATGAGTATATATATATATATATATATATATATATATATATATATCTTGTAGGTAGTTGTTTACCGGCCATGAACTGAATGATCGGCTCTAGATCGGGATGTTGGTATCGCATGTGCGCCAGCTTGACCAGTTTGATCTGATTATTCACGTCGATCTTCTTCCGAGCTCTCCAGGCCCGCACGTCTTCCTGGTGGCTACCGACTGCGATAGAGTCTGGGATTGCTGCCCCTTGATTCGGTTTCTGCGTATCCATGATGATCGGAATTCTCCCCAAATGTGATGGTAGTAGGGTCGAGTAGTTATTGATTAGATGCTTGATTTTCGAGAGTAAGGAGTAAAGAAGACGATTCGATGCTCAACTTTTTCCACTGAGAATGTAAGAATGCCATGTCATGTCATGTCATGTCATGTAATAAACGTCCCCGCACTCTGCCCACACTTATATCAGCTGGTCGCCGAGGGTCCATTCGGAGGTCCGACGTCCCGCATCCGCACTGACTTTAACTTCTTCTAGCGAAAGAGCCCATAAATAACAATACCTGACAAACCAGCCGCCATACACAATGGGAACTTCTATTTTTATCGAGTCCGATAGGTCGGTAGGTCGGTGAATAAAAGTAAAATGGCATGTATTTCCCCATATATACGATCTAGATGGTGTTCAGCTCTGCGTGGCCTTCAATTCACTAATCTGAAGTCCTTCGGAGGCATCACAATCATTCATATTCACCATCTTGTAGATAGAAACAACACATTTCGTTTGTTAACTTTCTCGGCAAAAAGAAAAAGAAATAATAATAAAAATATAATTCATATATGTATATCAATCGTCAATCGTCAATCCATTAATCCATTAATCCCTCAACTCTCTTTACTCTTCTCATCTAGTCTTTGACTCACTTCCTTGAGAATGCCAACATCATCATTCTATGCCATTGCTGTTTGAGGGATTCCAAGGATCATCATCTTCCTCACCCTCAGGCGCGGCGCGGAATCGAGTGATGGAATCAACAAGTGCTTTCCCCTCCTCGCCGAGGCCGAGCTCCTGAAGCAGGTCGAAGACATCATACCACTCGCCATGCTCCTCGCCGACGGTGCAATCAAGCACGACTCGCCAGAGCTCGTCGAGCGTAGCTTCGTCCGCGAACTCGCACAGACGAACCATGATCTTCCCATACGCGACGATCTCCTCCGGCACCATCGTCGACGCAAACTGCCTGAGCTCCACGGTACGCTTGTGCTGCTCTTCGGGATCGCGGTGGAGCAGGATAATCCTGTATTTGTCCAAGGCGTAATGGTTGAAGGCGTAGGCCGGCCGGTCGCCCGACCATCTGCACGTCTTCGTGAGCTCGGCGATGGTCGGCGCGTTCGGGCATTTCAATATCTCGCGCACCATGGTCGGTATGTCGCGCGGCTTGGGGAATTCAGGCCGGTACAGGTCCATGATCTTCTCCTGGAAGATCTCCTCGTTGTAGACGTACCCTTCCAGCTCGCCGCGCTTGAACGGGATGCCGGGGCGAGCGACGCTCGTGCCGACCGACTCGGCCGTCCCTTTCTGTGTTGCGTTCGGGATCTCCGGCTCCTCTTCCACTTCGGGTCGTTCTATGTCATCGGCTACCTCGTCGGTATCGTACCCGTGCGCGACGAGGGAGTAGAGTCGGTTGCTGAAGCAGAAGCCGTTCTCCCGTCTGTGCTTCGGGTGAAGCTGGACGAGGATGGGGTCAGCCGCCATGATCAGCGCAGCCATGCGTCTGAGTTTGCGGAATGGGATATACTCCTTCCCATTACCGAGATGGAAATGCAGTCCCGCCGATCGGGGCGTGAGGATCCAGAACTCGTCCCTTATGGCCTGGACGACGTTGTAGATCTCCGTCCAGGTGTCCTCCGTCGCCCAGAAGGCCGGGGAGACGACCTCCACCGGATCCCAGTAGTACCGCTGTATCTCGTGGCAGTCGTTCTGTCGCGTCTCGAGATGCACGGAAAGGTCCCTCTTGACCCTCCAGTCCTGGTAGGGCTTCAGATGGCCTGCTTCCTGGTGCGATTCGACTTCATCCGCGGTCTCGATCACGCGCGTCCCGCGGTGTTTGGCGACGGCTTTCTCGATCGCGTTGCCGACATGGTATCGGACCTGCGACTCCATTAGGCTCATGTACTCCATCCGCAGGACGAGGGGCCTGCCCTTGGAGGATTCAAGGCATTCTGGTACGGTTAGCTCCTGGCCTTCCGTCGCCACGCAGAGGAGAAATTCCATCTCCACGCCGACGCTTGACTTACCTTTTGCCATGATGGGCATATAGACAAGGGGATTGTCTTGGTGTGCACGCCTTTGTCGGGATTGTCTTTGTGCTATTGTTGCGGTCAATGGGAGATTGGGAGGATTGGGATTGTTCAAGGTTGTTGTTGTTGACTATGGGATTGTGACGTACTGCTCACTTATATATATATATATATGTATATATATAAACATTAGGGCCTCAAACGAAGGCATTGTAATGGAAACACTCTTTGTCTTGGCTACGAGGACGCTGTTTTATACGTGTCTTCGTTTTCGTTTGTGTGGTTGTTTGGCCATATGAGCCGGGCGCACTGCAATCGTCAGGGCAGAATATCTGAAGTTTCCATACATGTTGCTTGCGAGGTGCAGACTGAGACAAGATTTTTAAGGCGGATAGGGGTCGTTGCCACCAATCCGAGATTCGTGGGATCAAAGAAATTGTTGTCGAGAGAGTATTGCTATTGAACAACATTAGGTGGGTGCGTTGGAACTCAAGAGTTGAAGATTGACTCACAAAAAGCACAAGTCACAAGGGACGGCTTGTTAGTATACTAAAACAGATCGCTTTGTGAGTGCAGAGATTTGATGACGAATCAGTAAGTAAAGCCCTACGATGACAAGTTGTTACAGACTTCATGATCAAGAGCTGCGATGAAGCAATCTTTCGCTGAAGAAGGCCCCTTGTGTCGAAATAATGAAGAGACTTGAACCAAAACGACTAATTGACAGACCGATAAAATGAAGAAAATGGCGGCAAAGTGCCTCGTAGTGAAGAAGTTGACGATGAGAATAGCAGCCAGCGATGAACCAATCTGGTGATGAGGTTGTCCATTTCGAGCCGGCCCTCTCAGACCACTACTATGTCTCGATGGCTCAAAGAACTGGCCGTCGAGAGGAACAAAGGATAAGTTGGACAATATTATTATCATTCAATTGAACAACCATACTCGTTGCCCAACCTCTATCGAGGTGCATCTCCGCGATATCGTGATGTCGTCCGACTAAGTTCGCATCATACCATTCCATATCCCAATCCACCTCATAAGCCTCGTAGTCTCAGTATGACCCCTTATACATCCCAACCGTAACCGGGATCTCCACAACCCCAGGATCCGTGAAAAGCTGTCCATTCTCATCAGTTCCGATATCCAGGACCGCAGATCCATCCGCATGAGCCTCGACAACACTCCCGTTTGTCAGGGTACAGGGGAACGTGTTGCCAATACTAATCGTATTATCTCTGTTCAAGACGAACGAGGCATTCCAGTACGGAATACGAGGCTCGCACCAGGACATGCCGCTGTCGACCGACGCAGAGCCGAGAGCGCCACTGCAACCGCTTTCGAAGAGATTGAAGCTTGTGGCGAGCCAGAAGACGAAGCTCTCGTCGTCATTGTCTAACAAGCCGCCTGTGAAATCGGAGATTTTGAATGTTGGGTTGCTTGTCGAACTTGGACAGGGAAGCGTGTTTATGCCTTGTCCTGCTGCGAGGGATGTGAATGATACCAGGATGGCGCTGATGGTGGGGAGTATCTTGCTGGAGAACATGATGTATGAGGGGATTTTGTACTGCTTGAAAGATGAGGTGGGCGAAGCGCGGTTCGCGGTGATAACGACGGATCACTTATGGCTGTCGGCAATCGGGAATGGATACCAGATGTAAATGCGATGAAATTGATGGTCCGGGAAAGTGAAGATTTTGAGTTGAGGTGGGTTTTATAGACTCGATTGTGATATAACTGAGTCTGCGTCCTGATGGCTGTGATTCATTTGACATCCGAATGAGTTGTAAGATCATGAATAAGGTACGGATCAGAGCGGGCCAGAGCAATGAACACAACCTTTCCGCGTCACATTCTCCAATCTTGGGGTTAGCCTTGTGAGCACTGACTTTCTATTGCGCCTATAGGCTATCGGTGTACCGAATTCCAAATATGCCAGACGGTGGTCAGCACGGACTCCCGGAACGAGGCTTGCCGAGGAGCACGGAGATGATATCAGATGCCGAGCATGCGGCTATTGCAGCTATGAGATAACCAATCACGCTTCTATAGCTGTATCTAACAGCCAATTCCGAACCAGGACACACCAGGAATTGGAAATTGAGAATACCATCATGATGTACCGACGGTAGCGAACCTCATACTCTCACATCAGCGGCACCTATGACATGTCAATCCCGGCCCCAATACACTTTGAACTTGGAATTAAAGAAGACACTGGACTGGCTTTGTCGGGTCACCGGGGCCCTCATCACGCCAAGCCCTTCTTCACGAGAACGACAGGAGATTTCCAAATTGTTAGCCATGGGCGTCGTCAATAAATTGCTCGATAGGGAACCGCGGAGGCCAATCATGGAATATCGAGGTAACATCGTGCCCTCGCAGGATTCTCGAACCAACGGTTGAACTTTTGCGTCCCCGTATTCCCGAAAGTTTGGGGCCGGATACCATCTTCAGCAGGGATGTATATAGGTGGTGTCGACCATAGCAAGGCCAGAATTCCAAATTCTTTTTTCCTTCGCGTGAGAGGCTGTCTGCGTTACCGCCGGACAGGGAGCCGATGAGACCCTAGGTAGGTCTCCTACCCACCCATTGTTAACCACAGAGAAATTTTCCCATTTACATGAATGGTGGATTTATTCCCCCAGTCTTCTTGTAAGTGAGTGGTTTTGACCCTTCTTCGTATTTCAATTTCACCGTGAGCATCAAATCCTCAAGTAATGAAAATATACGGCCGATCAAAACAATCATCCCACCTCACTTTCCCAGATGCCCAGAACCGCATCAGCGTAGCGCGCGCGAGAAGTGGCATGGCACCCCCCATATCGCCCACGGAGTCGGTCAACAGATCAGCGATGAAGGCGCGCTCGAACGCTGTGCCGCGGGCGGCACATGCCCCCGCTACCATCAGTGGCCAAAAGAGACAGTTCTGGAGATGACCGTGTTTAAAGCCTTCCTTGAGGTCAAGGAGCAGCTGGTCATAATTCATGGCCACAAGGCGTTTGAGCGCGGAAGTTTCGGGAAGGAAGAAGACACTCTGTAGAGAGAGGATGCCGTAGAGAACGACTGCACATTGGTGGATGCGAGCGACGAGGAGCCATTTGTCGCGCGTGCGTTCGTTGCCGTTTCGTTCGGCGTAAGCGGATGGAAAGAAGGCTTGGATCTCTCTTATGATTGTTTGCGCGTTGTTGTAGATTATGTTGTCTTCCGTAGAGGAGGGAGAAGAGATGGAATCCATAGGCCCTAGGCAAGTGATAGATAGTGCGCGGAGGTGGTTTATCTTTAGGATGGCTGTGAAGAGTGCCGTTGGACATATAGAGCCCACGTAAATGGACCGCGCAACGTTCTCCCATATGGTCTGTAAGAAGGCTAGGTTCCGTGGGTGCGTTAGGTCGGAGAGTTGGTCGTGGCTTGGACTTGTCGTGTTTGCAAAAGTCTCTAATCTTTTACATTCACCAAGAGTCAGCGGAATGTCATTGTCGGAGATCCCCCGCCCCCCTTTCTACTCACTCCCCTTCGACTGACTGGAGGTAGACTTACGCTGCCATCATGACGATCCCATTTCGTAAAATATGACTGGTGTCCCAGAGCTTTCTGATACCGCCGTGGAGCTCAGTCATCTTCATCAGTCCATTGTAATGAAACCGCCAGCGAGTCGAGGGCCGATATTGCTGCTACATTCATACCATCATGTTAGCGTCTCGTTTAGGAAATCCCTATTCTCGCGACTCGATCTCTGCCGCTAATCTTGGTGCCGCTTACATCTTCCCATAACAACATGATAACGGCAGCCATAGTCCCAGGGCTAACCTGTGCACTCTCCAGGGCAATCTGCTCATTGAGGGTGCGAACAACTTGATAAGCCCAGTAATCTACAGCGGACCGCATTCGAGTTCGGGTTTCCTTTCCAGTGTCCCTGGGCAACTTGTACATCCTGTGCCCGAGCGCAAGCAGGATGTACAGCCCCTTAATTGGCGCTGGGAGGAAAGCCGTGACAGCTGGCGGTGCCAGATCGATCCGCGCGTTCTTTTCGAGCAGTAGAGTCATTGGCGAGAGTCTATTATACAGTTCCACTCCGTCTGTTTTCATAAGCCCCGTCAGCAAAGCTATGTTCTTATTTGGCATGGCAGAGGGATCAAGAAGTTAAAAGGCTTCAGTTGACCGGCGACTTCGGGAGAGACGACTTGCAGATATACGATGCCTCTACACGGGCGGGCTCGTCGCAGGTGATATCATATCGCATGATGGAATCCAGGCCGGTGGATTGCGCGGCGTTGGCAAAGGCCAGTTCAATGGCCTTGCGCTGAAGCTGGCCCGTGTCGGAAGCATCCTTGATCATCGGGGAAGAAGAGTCATTGGAATCGTCTTGGATGAGATCGACACGAGATGAGCTCCGGTCTTTTAGTCGCAGCCGATTGCGTGTCGTTACTCGGCCGGGTTTAAGCCAGCGCAAAGGTTTCTTCTCGCCATAACCCGGACACACTATTCCGTTGTTTCGACACCGGTTGCATACGGGCCGCACTGAATCGCAGACGAGTCTGCGTCTTTGACACTCCCAGCAATGTTTCCGGGGTGTTCCGGTCCCGACTGTCGCTTGCACCATCTCGAAGATAGGTCAAGGTATACAAACACCTACGATATATGCCGAATCGCTTCGGCACCTTGGGCAAACCTTGGATCGATCGAAGCGAGCGTGCGCTTTATCTTATTGTGCTGACGTTAATCGGTTTCCTCAGATCGTCCCTGATCTGATGGCATGGCAGAATGTGGTAATCAAGCCACCGTAATCACCTCGAATCAGTCAAATTCATCAAAAGCCCAGAAATAATACGGCGTCTTGCCGTATCACTGGTCAGCCATTTTCACAGCCTACTAGGTTAAGGACTTGTTCAGCATGGTGGCTTTGAGAGATGATCACGCCATGCCCCGGGGCTTACCTCGCGCATAAGAGCGCCACCCGGTCATTGGTAGACGCGGGAATGATGTTCTTTTGCATGCCCCCCGGCTGAACGAAGCAGATTCCTAGAGACAGTTGGGTGTGTTTGTTGAGTCTGAGAATTCTAAGTACACAGTGGATTCTGTATTTATGTAAGCGGGACAGAACGGAGCTTGGTTACGTCCCCGATAGCTAGATACGTCGGTTATATACCTAGGTGTCCAGAACTCCCATTACAGCATATCCATGATGTGCATATCTGCATAACTACCTAGACGAGGGGAGTTTCCGCGGGTGGGCCGCCTTCTGATCGTTCCTCTTCTTCGTCAACAACAGAAGCTTCTTCAAACACGACGTAAGACTCGTCTTCATCCTCGATCACTCTTTTCCCGTATGAATATGGCTGGAATTCCAAGTCCTGCTGCACCGCCGTCTCGTCCACGCTAGCAATCTCCCACTCCGCCTCCGCTTCCGCTTCCGCTGCCACTTCTTTAACCTTGCCACCCAAGACTGCCTTGTCTAGCAAGATCTTCTCTTCTTCCATCGAATCCATATCGGCAATCCCGGAATCCATGCCTCCGGTTGGGAAGCTGAAAAGGGCTAGCTTGTGTGAGAACACCTCCCCCAGGCCCTCATCCTTGGGTCGAATTACATGTAGCCGATACGCGAACACAATTCCTGGTGCCGTCGTGTAGACGGATGCGATCTCGGTACGCTTGCTTTTAGAGAAGCCGGCCCCTACTTCGGCGAACGGAGCGGCACACGTGGGACCTGATGCTTTGAGAGCGACTGACCTGATCCTGCCCTTTTCTTCCATAACAGTGAAGCGTTGATGAGCGATGCGCAGCCCCGAGATGATGTACACAGAGCGTCTGCAGAACCATCCACCGTACACATATCTTTTCACTTCGTCTAACTCCAGGATTGCCCTCAGAGTCTCAGGTGTGAAGCTGCCATCGTACGTTCGCACCTCCTGAGCCATGGCGCCGAAGAACCTGTTTTTGTATCGTGATGATTTGACATTGGCACCCACGCCGGCGCCGGCGGTGTCAAGGATGTTGGCGAATAGCCCGCAGCCGAAGGACCGGTGCTTCTCGTCCGAAAAGGACCGATCTTCCACCATGAACTTTACTTCTGGTAGGTTTATTCTTGGGTGATCCGCCAGGGAGGCCAGCGTGGCGGTGGGCCGAGAGGGATCAGGAATGATTCTGCCAAGGGCGATTGGCCCACCAGGCTGAAAGGTGAAGTCGGGAGGAAGGAACCACGTTTTTTGGCTTTTCATGGTGTGATTGCGTGTTCTTCGGCTGATGAGGACGAAAGCTAACTATACAGATTCTCGGCTTGTATACGAGTGGTATTCAGAGGTGTGCAGGCCAACTGATTCCTGGTCTGCCACATGAGGATAGGAGGGAAGCCTATTCTTATGTACACTCGTCCGTCGCGATACATGTCTGCACAGGCCATGGGGCTCAAAAACCCCATCGAATACAGCTTAGTAGGATCGGCTCGCCACCATGATATTCAGGGTACGTGAATGTAAGCATCGCATGGAGAGTTCTCTCTGACCACGTCCAACGCTTGGGAATGACTACATACCTCCCCCCACACTCTGAAGTGCCGATCCATGTCTACCAGCCAATGTGCAGCTTATGAGCTCACACCGATTTGACCCTTCTGGCGACGCCATCTGCAGCCCGTCAATATTGTAATATAATTGATACCTGCCAGAGCCGCAATCCCAAGGGCCGTTAATGACGTTATTCCTATCCTTTGATGGAACGAAGAAAAGAAAGCTTAATGCGAATGTTGCTCTCCATTGGAGCTGATCGTTGACACATATTATAGAGTCATGGCTCTGATAAGACCAAATACCCTGACCAAAATCACCATGCATTCCCCCACCAGCCATTTATCTTCACTGCCACTCGTGGGTTGCCTAATGTAGGCTACAGCCTACAGATGACAGCCCCAGCCTGCATTCGATGCATATTCGAGATTGTTATCACAACATATCTGGGAGCCCGAATAACGCTCATGACGACATCTAAGAGTTGGTCAAGAGATTGAGGATATTCGGGATATTATGCGGTCCGAAAATACACCAAGCGCCAACAGTATACTGGGCATCTACAGAGATAGTCGACCTTGCCGATTCACTAGAAGTCCAGGGCGTCGTATTTACTTCAGTGCCTACATTCGAATATGCAACACAAAACGATCAGCTTTAATATACCAGCCGCCACCAATTTAGCGGAGTACAGTCGGGATGCGATGTGGTTATACTCTTTGATCAGTTGGATGCTCTGTTGAAGGCAAGGCAAGGAATGGAGGCAGCTCTCCAAAGGGTCACGCTGCCTACTCGTTCGGGGTAATCAATCAAACTTTTCTTTGGGGGTACCCTGAGCCGTACGATAAAATGAGCAAGTATCAAACTAACAGGAACTACCTATCATTACTTTCCGCACGATAACCATCACCATATTCGCCCCGAGTTAAACGAAGATAAAAAGAGGAACCTCAATGTGATGGGTCATCACATCAGCCCATGAGCCCCAGCTGCTCCATCCTAACAGAATTTCGATGCGACTGCAATGGGTGAGGGTTTGTAGCGGCTCTCTGCGTCAACCTCTGCGCCCGCCTCGAGCACTGAGGTGACTCTTCCTTGGCTTGTTTGACCTGCGACTCGAGAAGCATGAAACCTCGCTTCAGGACCTCGCAGCCGTATAAAAAACCCGGCCAGACTAACATGAGTCCCTTGGCTGACCTCAGCGACTGAGTAGATGGCTTCGAGCTCAAGGTATGAACTTTTCCGTTGACCTGCTGCTCCCTCTTTTCACCATCTAACTCGGCCTGAAGCCACCACTCCTCCGTGATTTCCAGCGTGCCTACGAAAGGCTCGACGTTGTTCTTCAGGGGTCGTAAAGTATTCCAGCTGTCGACGGCCAGCCGGCAAAGATCACTCATATCAGTCTTAAATTGGCGCTGCTCTTCGTCGCTGAATAAACCGTCCCAAAGTCTGGAGATGTCACGAGTTATGTGATCGGCTCTGTTGTATGCGATCTTCTTCTGCTCATCGGGCTCGATGGCTAGCAAAAGACTGCGCAGCTGCACCTCCCTCTTTGGGTCGGTGTAGGATAGATTCGACAGCAAGATACCGAGAGTGTCGAGCCCATTAGTGATGGCCGGGTCCTCATCATGCGGAAGGTAGAATGGCACGAAGATCTGGTTGACTAGCCTGTAGCCCAAGATGGACAGAAAAGCGGCAACGCGGGCCTTTTTCGCAGAGACCGAGTTCGAGGCCGGCAAAGGTATGGGATGAACTGCCTTGCTGTTATGAATGCTCTCTAGAACCCTGAGGGCTTCGTCCGAGACGTTGACGCTGAAGTACTTCAAAGCGATATTCTTGGCCTGGTTGTAGACTTTGTTGATTTCTGCCAGGCTATTGAAACTCGTTAGTGCAAGCTTGGGTTTGTGCACGGATTAGACGGGTGAGAAGACGGATGGCATGGGACCTACACGAACTCCCTCGGCTCATCAACCACATTACAAGAGAGGTCCTGAATCTCCTTTAGCTGGCCAGATTTGACCTGGAGCTCGGCCTCGATTGCCTGGCTCTTCTTGATCAGCTTTTTGCTTTGCTGCTCATCCTTGCTTTGCTGCTCTTGTAGTCGCCTAATTATGTCGTCACGGGCCTTGACTTCTCCTTTGGAAGCCTCCAAGCCCTTCTGCAGGGTTGCGATCGAGGTATCGCGCTCTGCTAGCTGGTGGTCCTTGTCAGCTATGGTCTTCTTAGCGTTCTCGATCTCGGTGGTCAACTCGGCTGCCTTCGCTTTGGCCTCCTCTGTCTGGGCGCTGGCCTGCTTCGATTTCTCAATCTCTGCGTCGTGGGCCTGACTGAGGTTGGCTATGACACGTGTTAGGGCGTTGTGTTCGGCTGTCTGCTTGTCGATGGTCGCCTTCAACTCCTCGTTTTGCGCGAAGACTTGGCCGATGCATGTTGTCGATGAATCGGCTGCCAACGAGGTCAGGAGCTTAAGGAAGCTCACGACCTCGTGGGAGGTCAAAGGGGAAGCAGCAGCAGCAGCATCAGGGGAAACCACGGGTGAAGCCATGATGTATGCGCGTATGAATGGTTGGGTGGGTGTTAACAGACTTGGACTCAAGGAGGGGCCTGTGCTAGGTCGGAGGAAAGGGGTCTGAACTCAACGTTGACGGTTCATCAAGGGTTCCACGATGTTTTATACGGACTGTGGCGTTTTCTTCCTCTGCAGAACATAACCTCAATGGCGAAGACCATGTCTGCCAGGAGAACAAAGCTATTGGCAGTAACGCATGGATGCCTGCCCGAATGGAATCTTGGATGTGGGTAGGAGTTGGGCATGGAAATGCTGTATGTTGTAGCCACTTTCAATGGGTACTCGCACCCTTTACCGCACCCTTTACAAAAATGATTGCACCACAGTCGGTCCACGACTGTCGGGCATCACGCATCACACGGAGGGCCGGATACCACATGGGCTGTCCTCGTTGCTTTCGTCCCGAAGGTCAAAGGTTGGGCCGCACATACAATATCTCTCTATCTCATACTGGACTGACGCAGCACGTAACAAACAGTCCGATAGGATATCCCGCTTATTGTTTTCTTTCTTCCGAATGAAGATGCAGATGCACGCCACCGCTGTACATCACCGGTTGCAAATGCCCTCAGCGTCCGTTTGGCCGCCCTGTTTTTTACTTCTTTGGATAACTTAATGGGGGATTTCATCCTTAAAAGGGGCGTATTATAGTAGAAACAAACCCCAAAAGCAACAGTGGTGAGTGACTATGTCCCCCACGTTGTTATTAGCACTTGTAAGAGAGCTTCCCCCCCTGGTTGGAATGAGCACCATTATCATGATAGGGTCCAATATGATACCGAAACCCCCAATAAGTTTGCAATGATGCCCAAAAACAACCGCATTCTCTTTCCTTCCCTTACACGAACAAAAAAACACTTGCTACCGAAATTCAGAAGTAGTATGCCCTAGTTAATGAGAAAACCCTTGGCACAATACCTATTTACTGGTTGTAATCCTTCTCACTCTCACTCAATGTAAACATGTGACACTTCCCCCCCCCTCCCTCTTCCTCCTCCCCCGCAACCATGAGGCTGCGAGCAGGAAGACGTGTCAAAAACTTTGCAACCGTGGCGCCAGTCAAACGTCGGGGGGAAGAAAAAGAGTAATAAGTCCATCCTCCTATAACGTACCTACCCACCCCGCGGCCTTGCAAGTAAGTTCCTTGTTTTTCTCCAAACCAACAAGGGCTTTGATAAGGTGGGTATGGAATTGAAATGAATGGATGAATGAGAGGCTAGGGGGAGGAGGGGGAATGCAAGTTTAGGAGTCAAGTCACGGCTTGCCACAGCTGTGTATTTCCTTGGGGCTTTAGATAGATAGGATGGATTACCCGCAACCGCAACCGCAACCGCAGCCTCTTTTTTCTTTACCGAAGGAGACTTCTCATAGGTGCCAACCCAACCCATCCATTCATAACCCGCAGTGCACTGACTAGCACATGCTTTTTTTTACCATATCTTAAATTCCCTTTCACATCACTCACATATGCAACCGACACAACACAACATACTCTCCCGTTTTCCCCCCCGCGTAAACAACCCCCACCTCCTCCATCGGCTCACGCTCCGGCTTGCCTATCTATCTATCTACTTTACATCTATATGACCCAAGTTCGAGCTCTCCTCTATACGTGGATACTGCCTAATACCAAACAACCCGCACGTACCAAAAAAAAAAACCTCCTCTAATTACCTACTACTACCTACCCAATCCATCCACCCGCGTAACATATGAGGCAGGTTTTTTTTTTTTTTTTTTTTTTTTTTTCTTTTTCTGTTTCTTTTTGGTGGGTTCCATTCCATTCCCTATTATAACACGCGCTTACCTACATTATCACCGACTATTACCATTACTCTTTCATCTCTCCACACACACACACACATACACACATACACACACCCTTGTCACGTCTGATGATGACGACGAGCCTGACGACCCAGAGTGTCGGGTCATCTAGTCTAAATTCTATGGTTTCTTTTTTTTTTTTTTTTTTTTTTTTCTTTTTTTTTTCGCCCCATAACCGCCATGACACGCACTCCTGGCATATTACGGTCGGGTTTTATAGAGCTACACTAACTTCATCTTGACTAGATAGGGAGGGTTTCTTTTCTTTTTATTTTAATTTTTTAATTTTTTTTTTTTGGCAAATTTTCCCAACATGAAAGGGAATCGTGGCAATGAAAAAGTTTCCACATCTCCAAGTAATCAAATAATCTTCCATCAAAAGCCTGCTGTCCGATATTATCGAGTCGAGTAAAGTAACGTCGCATCACAAGCAGAGGCTCCAAACAAGTCCGTAATATGTCATGACGACCTAAGCTACTACATACCTGGCTACACGGAAGCAAAACAAAGTGGCCATTGTGAAAAGTACACCCAGGAGCTGCGAACCTAGCTAAAACACACAAGCTTTCCGCCTTAAACGCCGGGGTATTCTTGTAACACTTGTAGCGAAGCTCTCGTGAGCTCGATGTGCTGGACCGTGATTCTCATAAACCTTGTCACCATGGTTTCATCGTCGACAAAAAGAAAAAAAAAAAGAAAAAGAAAAAGAAAAAGAAAAAGAAACCAGATACCTTTCCTTAAACCTCTCTACGCGTACCGTGTACATAACTAGTAGGGTGAGTCCACAACGTCATCCTTCCCTAGCTTGTATCGCCCGCTCTGCCGTGTACCGATGGCCCCCGAGCCGCGCTGGGGGGTCCTGAGCCGTTGGAAGTTGCCTGCAATGCTCTCCCGCGTGGGCCTGCTCATCTTATTCTTGGGCACCATGCTAACTTCGTTGGGGAGAGCAACAATGACTTTCTCGTCTGATCCGAACTTGAAGTCGTTGGCTCTGACATCTTCGTTATACCGCTTGATGATGTATGGGGCCTTGGCACCTCGCAGTACTTTCTTCAAGTTCCAGTCCACGATGTATGGACCTGTTGCCGTGATGATTGAAGTCTCTTCGCTCGTCTGACTGGTGTTAAACCGAGCTGGTGTAAACGAGACACCCTTACCAGTCTCATGGTGAAATTGTGCGACGTGCTCCGGGGTCAGGGCAAGACGGCGCGGCTGGGGTTTCGAATCCGCTGCGAACGGTTTCTCGAAGCCCAGCTTGCCCTCGTTCTTGCCCGATTTCTGCAGCGCATCGATGAGAAGCAAATATGTGCGACATGTCGCCAAAATCCAGCGGCCATCGGCCGACACGTCTAGCCCGATAATAGGTTCACCGAGGGCGGGGATGTGAGTCTTGGCATTGATCCCAAGACGGTCAAATAGACGAATATCTCCTTTGTTCGAGGCCACTGCGATGTGACCTTTCTCCGTAGTGGACACAGCAGAGAAGTCATTCTTGGAAGCATACTGCTTGAGCTGGGAGTCAACAAGTTTAGCGCCAGGAAGACGAGGATCGACCCGGAATAGTGCATTCTTCGAAACTCCAAGGAAAGTCGGTTCGTGAGTCATTTGAGCAAACTTGTTTTCGGGAGCGATCTCGAGGACAGGTATATCTTCGTGAACGGTCCATTCGTCCACAACCTTTCCATATTCGAGATCCATGCGATATAACTTGTGCGGGTCGTTATCCTTTTGTAAGATCATATTGCGGTCTTCGTTGTGTAGCATGACTTTTCTGGGACTAAATAGATCACCATTGGGCGTGTCCACTCTCGAGATGTTCGTAGAGAATTCGAGGCGATCGTTGGGGCGGTGTTTAAAAACGCCAATTTTCGAACCTCGAACGACAAAGGACCGATCGTTCTTGTAGCCAACGGCGAGTGCGGAGTTATGCTCGTCATCATGCGGCTGCGTCTCGACATCGTCTTCCTCTTCATCGCTGTCGTAATGCTCACTTCGCTTGTCATCATCATCGTCGTCGGCGCCTTCCTCCTCTTCCTCTTCAATAGGCGGAGCATCTTCCATTTTCAAATCCTCAAAGGCATCAAGCACGTATTGGCGCTCCTGCTCTTTGACCCTGGCCCATTTCTGTTCATTAAGTTGTTCCCATAGTGCCTGCATAAGTCCTTCCTGAAATCTGGCGAGTGTGGGCTGATCTCTAAACCTCAATAACCACGAGAAGGCCGATCCGTCTTCGGTGAACTGGTTGAAGATGAATGACAAGAACTCAAAATTGAATACCGGGTTCATGTCGGCCACAACGGGAATTCCAAGCCACTCTTCGTCTTGGCTGGCGATATGTAGCCAGTAGTTCCAGCCTCCAAGATCCGACACCGTTGCGGTGACTTTTGAATCTCGAAGAACGAACGATCCTGAGGGGAAATCAAAGAAATGCAGTTCAGCTATCTCGAGTGAGAGGTTTTCCAAGGCCTCGGGCCGGGGCGGAGCGATGGGCGGCACCTTGACACTAGATGTACTTGCTTTTTCGGGAGTGCTGAGCTCTTGATTATTGAGCTGTTCATTGCGACGTTCCACCTTGGCACCAGCGTTGGCTTTGTTCTTTAGTTCAAACATTGCATCAGTTGAGTCGACGGACCGAGCTAGCGTCGGACTCTGAATAGGGCTGGCCTGCGGGATGGGCTCCTCTTCGTCAAACTGAAATTGCTTTAAATCGGCCTCGGAGGCGGTAGTATACGATTTGCGATACTTTCGCTCGTACTGGCACTGTTTGGCAATACGATCGAAGGCATCCACCTGCATAGACTGGGCGGATGGATCACAAACAAATTCGTAGAGATCACCAACGTCTCCGCTTAGATCTTTCCAGGCAAGCACCTTTTCGGAGCCGTGTCGACTCTCGACGCGAAAGTGAATGGCCTCGTCGAGTAGAAACGTTTTTTCATCCCGTTCGGTAGCAAGTGCTTCGATTTCAGCGTCTTCGCCCTCTTCCTCCGCCAAAAGTTCGGCTTCACCTTCTTCGTAGACCCGTTGAACAACAAGTTGGTATTGAAAGTCTTGTCCGGTTCGGCGAATGCGGATGGCAGCGTCTTTGAATATGAGCTCAGAATAGCCCTTAGGGGACCGAGGTCGGACAAGATAAAGTTGTCCTTGGGGTAGTTCAATCATAGATTCTTGGCTATTACTGCCAAACAGTAATTTGCCGACTATAGATAGATCGGTTAGTCGATATATAGTGGCCAAAGTACAGGCTGTACTATCACGATGTAGATGAGATGAGAAGGTGGGGGAAGGCGAGCGCAATAACGTCAACGGTGACATCCCCGCCTCTCTGTGAAAGAAGAGTTAGCTTACCATTCTTGAGCACAAACATCGCGTGCCACTTTTATGTCGCTCAAGAGCTCTTAGGTGATTCCCAACTAATTGATAGTTGAATTATGGGGATCAGGTATCGTGATGATGGAAGCAGAAGCAGCCGGGACGACTGCAAATGCCGTGATGGTGGTGTTCGGGGACTGTTTTGATGGGAAGGTTTGGAGGCTGCCAACCCCACCAGATTATTTACCACGGCAACACGTCATTCAGTTGCTGATGTGGGTCCAAAGAACAAATGAGCCACACCTTCTGATTGGCTAACTAGTTATCGGCAACTCTCAGTAAGAGATACATAATCTGAGATCCTTTGTGGCTGTGCACCGCCACCCCCAAGGCAGTGAGCCCCACCTAGATAGGTAGGTAGGTACCCGAGCCGCAGCTGCAAATTAGACATACCCCCGTTGAGCGCATATATAGGTAATGGAACTTTACCTAGGTAGGTAGGTAGTTAGTGGGTCGCCTCGTCCCGTCGCTGTCGCGTCGGGTGTATCACGAAGTTCTCACGAAGTTCTCATGAACGAGAGAAGCCAGCATCCTGTCTTCATCTGATCAATATCTTAACTTTTCCAACGCAGAACCTACGGTGCCAACCCACCGCCAAGCATAGCTGAGACAGCACCCAGAGCCACTTGCCCGTCTATACACCAGTTGTGAGTCAGAACGAGTCATGGGTTTCTTTGAGTCTTTGGAAATTCGCCAACTCCACTCGATTTCGGCTCGCAATATCGTCTTGCTTGATGCTGTTTAGTTTGCTTGTCCTCGCCCGTACCGGATGGTATAAGTAGTCTGCAAATGCCGCCCGGGATCTCAACGGAAGCGACCATGCCAGTCCATATAAAACGAAGGCAATGAAAGGTGTACCAAGCCGTCCCGAGATATCCGTGCAGCATTAACAAGCCGGTTAGGTGATGAAAGAGTTTGCAAACTTACTTGGTATAGCGATTTCAGCTCCGGACACTCTCCCTACAGGTAGATGCCGAGACTGGCGCAGAGGTATTGAACTTTTCCGACCGTTCATCAGCAAAATTCTCAAGGGTCAACCCCATCATAGGACACACCCACAGCTAGTGCCCAGACCGCCAAGTGATCTTCAATCGGGACGCTGCCTCGGTCGCTCAAAGACGCTGTGATATGGAGAGACGTAACAGTCTTGAGGAGGCCTCAGCGATATAATGCGAAGGTCTTGTTCCAGAAACAGCCGTTCGGGCCAGTACGGCGTGCCAAATGCCTGCCAGGTGGTCAAACTACACCTACATACCTCACATGTCTTGTGTCTTTTTCGCCATCGGTGCGATCGGTCATTTTGGCCTTGATTCTATGAGTGACCTTTCCCGACGCCGAGAGCTGAGTAGGTTAAGTGCCAACAGCCCGTGGGACTGAAGGATAGACAAGATGATGGCCTCAAAAATACCAACAACGAGCAGCCCGCGTATCATAGTAGTATGGTACGAGGTAGTTGATGGGATAGGCGGGAGATCCAGAATAATATCATAAGTGGTATCAAGCGCCTCAACTACGACATGATTGAAAAATTTCCACCATTCTAATGAACTCCCACTCGGCGCTATCACAATCGAACAGTTTGTCGTCCGCCTTTCTTACCAACCACCGGTACACGATAGCGACAGTGCTCATTAAGTGTTGCCAGGGCGTTATACGTCGTTACTGAACGTTCGCCCGCCCACCTCAATACATACATCCACCACCCTCCTTGTTGGCTAAAGATGTGCCAGCGCAACGGTACTCTGAGCCTATGAATTATTCTTCGTAAGGTCACCTCGTTTCCCTCGCCAGTCCTCTAACAATACGCGGTGCGGGTCACGAATCGAGCGAATGAAGATGCCTGGCGAGAGACCCTACGCCATTGGCTACCATAACGTCGCGTTAATGTATCCGTGGGGAATATTTCAATTTTCCATGTCATTGAAGAATACGTGGTAATTCTTGTATCGCCGCAGGGCAAGAAGGAAAGAGATGGCGAAGTAGGGTGGGCGACTATGGGTGTTCAGGCCTCCCTGCAGCTTGATAACTACGAGACCTTCTTTTCCGGGTCTACCTCTTGCTTAAGCGAGGAAGGGAAAGCTGACCTAAGGCTTTCGGGACCCTTTTAATTGAGGACCGTGGGAACCAACAGGACGAGGCTGCAAGTACACGTGTTTATTCATGTGATGATTCTGAAGTGCCGAGCTAGGTGCATCCGTCGCTATGAACCGTTTGCCTTGTTAGATTCGCTTCGCTCTCGTTGCTCGAAAGAACCCCCAGCCGGCAGCCGGCAGCCGGCAGACGGCCCCTGGCCATATCGGTCGAATTATACTATGCCATGTGGTGTCGTCTTTCCCGCCTACCAACGCAATATTTACTACACGCCGCCTATTACAATAGGGGAAGCAAACCACTGGGCAACTCGAGGCATGATATCATAATCATTCCTAACCCTGATTATGACTTTCAAACTGCTTCAATGTGGCATCATCCGTCGCTGCTGTCATAACCAATCGCAACTTGCCTATCCGCAACGTGTCCCAACGTTTACTATCAACCTATTGACCATCGAAATCCGATCGAATAGAACGGAGCCATTATCGGCCTTGGAGTTTGGGAAAACCGCATTCGTGCACGTACTCCTTTGCTGCCTGCCGAGGAAAGCGAGAGCTTCCGGAGGGCTTCAAAGAGAGGCCTCGATGGTGTTAACTTTGCGTCAGGCGGTCTTTGCTGACCGCGGACGTTCTCTCAAGTACCATGTGCTGGTCTTAACTCTCAGGTATCTATTCCAGAGGGTTTCCCGCCCAATGTGATAATTCTTCCCCTCATTTGTCTCCGGAATTACTGCCTCTGGAGGATGAAAATCCTTCGACCGAGGTATATTTCCAGGGTACCAGATCAATTCATTACCTCACGGTACTGATAGTAAAATCTACGACTGCCCATTTGTCATGATTCGCGGGCGGGACCGCCTTCCTGCCGTTCAAGTGGTCACTCTGGGGTGGTTTGGCCCTATCGCCCGAGATTTCATCCAGCAAGAGTTCATCCCACGACAGCGGTTCTGACCCCATGTACACATATGCTCGGATGATATCTACACAACTTCCTTGTGGCTGTGCCTGGTTTCCGCTTGCCTCGGGACTCGTCATCATTATGTTTCTGTCGATCGGGCGGTTGGATTCGAACAGGGCCGGCGGGCTTCCTGGGGTGGGGCATATATTACTTACGGCCCAGGTATTGACCTCCAGGTCGAGAAGAGTGGCGTAAAGAGGCTGACCGCCTGAGTTGGCTTTAATGACAAAGCGGATCTCCTGGCCGTCCTTTACCTGGTACTGACCAGCAGCATTCTTCACCATCGGCTTTCCATAGCTGTCATACACCTCATAACTGAAGTACTGGTCCGTAAGGAGGTTGGAGCCCAGCGGTTTTCCATACCGCAATTCCTTGATGGCTTGGAATCGGGCGGCATGCCTTAGGACCTCCGCAAGCCTTCCTATGGCGCTGCCGTCTCGCAGGGAAATCGATGGGAGGCCTGCGAGCGGGTTTCTCCCACTGTCGCATATAATGGCGGATTGATCATTATTGTCCACAATGATCTGGAAATCCGATACCTGGCTAGTTTTGGTAGTTTTCAGGAGCAAGTTGGGTGTGATTTCGAGCTCCTTTTTGAGCAGAGCTTCGATTTTATCTAGGCGCGAGGGTTTGTCGGTATCCGACTCACCGTCGAACCACCGCGACCACTTCCCATGAAGCTTTACCCAAATTTTACTTAGCATATTGTCACCATCTCCACGCCACAATTTCCGCAGTCTTGACCTTTCTGATCGGCCATCCTGATCCTGGTTTAGAATGCTGACATAGGTCTGGCTAGGCAGTGCCCATTGATAAAGAAAGGCATGCTGTCCTAAACGGATCAGTTCATCTATGCGTGGAGCGTCCTCAGCGAATATTGCTTCCGCTTTGGATCGTAGGTCATAGACATTTGTGACTCGAACTCGAGGTGGGCGCCAATTACTCGCGTCCTGTGCATTTCCAGTATCGATCTCCCCGTACGCTGGTCGTATCTCGTAGATGGCCTGCTCGGCAACACATTGTGCTGCTCCCGCCGCTAGGAAGTACTTGCCGTCCTCTCCGGCTATATGGCATGAAGGAACCCACGGGTGCACCTTCAGCCCGAAAAACTCATGCATGGTATCCCCAAAGACGCCGGGTGTCTGATCCTGTGTGGAGGTCGTTTTGAACTGAACGTGACCGCGCACCTGCGAGTAGGAGGGCAGCCGTGCCTTGGGATATTCCCGGAGCATGTCCAGCATCCAATGGGTAAACACCCCGTTCTTCTCGCGGCTCACGTTCCCGAAGGCCGTCTCGCTAGCCGACTGAAAGGGGTTGCAAGCGGTCAGCACGGTGCACGAATGAGGTTCGTCAAGCCAGGACGGCTGAGCCTCCGCGAGACGTTTTCCGTCCTCTGCCGCCGCTGCATCGTCGGCTTTCCTGTCGCTGTCAAGCTGCGACTGATCGATCTCGTCCACGCAGCGCACGGCGATGTTCGGGTCCCCTGTTCGCATGCCGTGTCCTGAATTACACGAGTCTAGCACCAAGGTTACGCGTAGATTCTTCGACTCGACCATGCGCTTGACTTTGACCCCAAGCTGGTAACCGCTAAGATACGCGCCTTTCTGAAGGACGTCGGTTAGCACCAGCGCCGTACCCGTGATTTTGTTCCCGCCTTCCCCATAAAGTCCGATCGCACGTCGCAGAACGCCGTGTCCAGAGTAATGAATATAGACAAGGGCACCCGGGGATGCTCTCTCTCTGATGGTGTCAAGTCTGGCCATGATATTATCGTGCGTAGGCCATTGGTGCGGATCTTTCTCCTTGATGCCGGTATCATTGTCGGAGTGCGACGCGGTAAGCTTAAAGATGTTACTCTTCGGCACGTCGATGGACTCGAGATACTTTTCTACCTCGAGGACGTCGCGGACGCAGCCTCGTAGTGGCGATATGGAGATTGGGCGCTCGTTGCCTGGGAAGTAGTAGTCGATACCGACTAGTAGTGCCCATCTCTCGATCGCGTCTGGGTGTGCCTCCGTTTGCGAATCCATTGCTCTGGTTGATTCTGGTTGACCGATACAACCGCCTGGCTCTCTAGAAGTCAAGGATAATCTGTTCGAGAGCAAGAAGAGGAGGAGATGGATCGCGAGGCTTGAATTCTGGAGGGTTCTGCCCGGGTAGATGAGCAGAGGGGACATGAGGCCTCCGATCCCAATGTCATCTCGTAGCCTGCCTAAGGTAAAGGTACAATGAGGTACCTACACTGCGGGCGGCGGCTCAAAAATGATTACATGGCGTTCTGTCTTTTTTCGGGTTGGACCTAGTCGAGACAGAGACGATCCTATGAAATTCTTCTGTCTGCCTCATTCCTCCTAGGCGGGGGCTCATGTCCTGGTTACCATCATACCGGGTCGTCGTTGGTGGATATTTTGGTCGCGAAAAGACGATGAAGTTGAAAAAAAAAAACATTTGACGGCCGGAGGGACAGCGTGGATGTGTTCTTGTTCAAGTTCGATCTGCATATCTCATATCTCCTTGATATGCTCACTTGGGCATCAGATGAATGCCGTTTGCCGTTTGTCTTGAAGTTGGCGGTACCGACACTGAAATGAATAGGACTAACCTGATGTATCACATTCAGGGAACCAGACACACTATTTAATCATGCCTCGTCTGGTGGCTGACATGCATCGTGGCGATGCCCGTCGCTGCCTGCCTGCCTACTTTGGTAGGTATCACAATGGGGCGGGACGGGGCTGGCTATCCACTACAGAAACAGTGCATTCATGAGCGGACGGTCTGTAAGCATTGACAATATTAGGTAGTGTACTGAAGCTGAGCGGGTGCCTGGCAGAGTGTAGGGTTGCTCCTACACCCCTAGATAGGTGAGGTGGCCACCACAATATTGCTACCCAAGGAGACTAGGTTAGACAGCCTAGCACTTCCAAGGGATTTGAGGCAGTCAAAGGCAGTTAAACGAACGGCATTGAATTGATCGAAATAGGTAGTATTAAAGGTCGAAAAAGAGTGTAAGAAAGGAATCATTCCCCGGTCTTCCCTGAAGTCCTGGCCGGTCGAAGACCTTACATAGTATTTATAGTGATGATAAGCCGGTACGTACAGACAGCGATGTAGGAGGGAGACTCTCCCGACCTTCACACCACCCTGCTTCACAGTACATATCTTCAGCCTCCAGCCTGGGACGAAGATGACGTGAGAGTTGTCGAGCTCTCACGAGTCACGCGGTGCCGTGAGATAAATCGCTCACACCACAAAGCGCACTTATTGAATCAATAGTTAACATCGTGGACGTGTGGCTTTTAAACAAAATCTCGTAATGAGTCTAGAGAAAAACAGTTTAGTAAGTAACAAAAGAGAATGAGACCCGTCATCCATTGTGTTTCCCCGTTCACCACACCCACGCTCATCTCTTCCCAGCGAAATCATAGCATCGCAAGTAAACAATATGGTACAGTAGGTATCAAGTTACAGAGTTTGCACATCATATTCGTACAAGCCGAGGAGCAAACAAGAAGAAGAAGAAGAAAAAAAAAAGTAAAAGTGCTGGCCCCGCAGCATGTAATCAACAAATCCAGTCTTTTAACACAGAGAATAATTAATATCGTGGCAAGTTTTCGTCGTCAAGGGTTTTTCTGTTTTTTTTTTTTTTTTTTGATGTTTTCTTTTTTCAGCTTCTTCTCATCGTCAGTTGCTGTTCATCCTCAATCTTCCTCCTCTTCCTCCTTCTGTCTCAGCGTGACCTCAAGCTTCCCACTCCGGTCCGCAGACTTGGCAATCTCATAAGTACCACCCAGCACGAGATCCTTCGCCACCAACTCTCTCGTGCGGCCGAGACTCTCGATATCCGAGATACGCTGGAGCGTGTCCTCGAGGAACTGCCGGAAGCCGGGCTCCGCGCAGATCTCGCGAAAGGCGCGGTACATGGGGACAGAGCTCGCGCGGACCTGGGCGTTGCTGGTGATGGTGAAGAGATTTAGCCGGTCGAGCTCGCGGATGAAGTCAGCCCGGGTCATGATCTGCTGCGCCTTGTGCATGGGGAAGCTGGGGAGGAGGTGGCCTTGACTTTCGTCATAGGTCTTCATGTCTTCCTCCTTATCTACAAGGGCTTGCGCGAGGACCATGGCGGCTGACTATAGGGTATATGCGTAAATGTTGTTAGCGGTCCCCCCCTCCTTTTTCTTTTTTTTCTTCTTTTTTTTTTCTTTTGGGAGGATAAAAAGTAACTTACGGCCCATTTCTGCTGATCCATCACGTCGTCGTCCATCTCCGACCCAAGGATCCAACACTGGTTCAGAAACCAGGTCTTCTCAATCTCCTTGATGCTATCGCACGTGGCCAGCATGTCCTGGGACTTGGCGACCTGATGCAAAAAGGAAAGACGTCCGCCCACGCGGTCGTAGACTTCCTCGAGTATCTCGCTGCTCGGCAATTCTTGGAAATGCGAGAGGCGATATCTCCGCAGTGCCGCCATGGCCTGTGGTTTCGGCAGGTCCGCCACGGAGATGATGTCCATGCGCGTGGCGAGCTGCTTGAAGCGCTCGAGTATCCAGTAGTCATCCGTGTTGAAGATGATGGTTACCAGATTCGACGCGGCCCATTGCTCCGCCCTCTGCTGTAGGAGCTCGAGCAGATCGCGGCCGTCCTCGTTGTCTCGGATCAACTGCGTCTGGTTGATGATGAGAATAAGTGGTTTGCGCTTCCTCTGACGGTGCTGCAGCGCAACCTTTTCCAGCTTATTAAACGCCCTCTCGATGTCCAGAAGAGCAGTAGAATCCCGGGGCCCACGCTCACTGAAGTAGCCGCCAATATAATCTTCGTGGAACTCGTAGTCAAGCGCCTTACCCAATCGCACGCGGAACAGCTCCAGGTCGGAGTGGGCCTCGAACATGGCGCAAGCCTCCCCGTTGATCTTCTGCATGGCGTCGATCAACATGCTGCTTTTGCCGCAACCCTTGTCGCCGATGATGAGATAGTACCGGCCCCTCTCGTCCCCGCTAATGATGGCGTCGATCTTGCCCTGCTCGTCACGCTGGACCCAGTGCTGCGCCGAGATGGACTGCTGCTGCTGCTGCTGCTGCGACTTGTCCGCGCTGGCTAGCTCGAGGACGGGATCGCCCGGCTGGAAGGCTTTCTCGATCTTCTGCAGCTGCAGGTACTTGTAGGCCTTGTGGTAGGCATACCCGCTGGCGGCGAATGCCACGCCGAGGACCAGGATGGAGCTGAAGGTAGACACGGCGGACTCGGCGGCCCTCCGGAAGAGCGAGTGTGGGTCATCGTCGCGCTTGGGGGCGGTAGATGAGAAGGTCTGACGAAGTGGGGGCCGGATTGGTCTGGTTCGGGGTAAAGTCCTAATACCAATGGCGGCCGGCGATGTGAATAAGGGAAAGCGAAGTGAGCGGCTGGCAAACATGATTTTTGTTCTGCCCAAAATGACTTAAATTTGAGTTATTAAAAAAATATTACGAAAAAAGTGTAAGGTTAGTCATGTAGTTGTCCCCGATCTTCACATGTTCCTGTGCGATGCCGGGAAAGCTGAGAATTAATCGGGCGCCTGTGTGTAGGGATCAGGGTGAAGGTAAGGCCGACATTGTCTGGGAGATGCACGGCCTGAAAACAGCCCTAGAGTCTAAAAAGTGCCTGGAATACTAATAGGGGGAAAGTGGGGGAGAGGCCTCCCGATTTAAAGCCGCGCTAAGCCCTGCTGGAATCTGTTTGACATTTGTTATCTAACTAACTACCTATTCTTGGTATTCTCGGTATTCTTGGTATTCTCGGTAATCGCATCCGCATCCGCTAATGTAGGTACATAACGGTATCGAGATCCGAAGGTTCGGATTGGTACGGTTCGGTTCAGGTACGGATTGCATGGATATGGTGGCTGCTTGGCATTCTGTAAGCGTCGTGGTATATATTTTATATTTATTATGAGTCCTGGAAATCATGACGGAAGGCATTGCAGTGTCGTTGAATGTCTACCTAGATAGGTAGGTCAATTCTACCTAGGTGTAAATGCCGGGCCATTGTAGTGAACGGCTAGTTAACTAACTTCATTTAGTAGGTAGCGTTGCTAGCTGGCCAACCGACGACCGTTAGTGTACCTACACAATTATTACTTAGGTTAGGTTAGGCACATTCGGCTAACTAACTAGTTAGACTACCCTATGCCGAAGAAACACACAGTTTAAGACCGTGTCGACACACACAGTCCCATTCACCAGTACGGACGACTTCCATTGGAGATTGTTGAACTACAATCTCCATTCGAATTACAGATTCAATAGTTATCTAGACTAGATAGGAGACAAGCCACTAAGACCACCAAACTCAATTGCTATAAACCCCACTATATTATATCTCCGTAAACTCACCGTAAAAGCATCAGCGGCCCGTTATCGTCTGTACTGTGCCTGCACTGTCCGGAATGCATGCGGAAATAGTGGGTCCTCAACCTCTGTACGACCACCGTCGCCGGCCCATCCATACACGTAAAGTTCGACCTCGACTTCAGATTGTGAACCTAACAGGCGCTATACGGCCCGAATAAAGGCTCAATATCGAGTAGTTTCTGTTGGGGTTGAATCCCAGGCATTAGAAAAGTACCGAGCATTGGTGATATGAATGACCGGAGGTATGTCCGGAGCTCTTTGGTAAGGACCGAAGATACACAGAATACAATGTTTCCCGAAGAGTCGCGACTTTTATCTCGAGTAACCACTATATATATATATATATGCGTGTGTGTGCCTCAATTTGTAGTCCCTTAGGCGGAGAGTCGTCAGCGGTTTTCAGTTGGAAGAAGGGCAAACTATTTGCGATACATTTGTTGTTCAGTCCCCGATTATGACAATGGATAAACCAGGGCCGGTGGAAATATTTCTCCGTTTCCTTCCATTAAATCGTTTTTCATATTTATATAGAATATAGAAAGGCTGTGGGCTGTTCATTAGGTCTTCAGGAATATCCTTATGGCAAGCTCCCTAGCGTGCTTGCCGTTGTTGCTAAGGACACAATTGAACTGTATAAAATGGGTAGGTACGCGTTTATGCCGTTCATATACATAGTCGTCGACATCTTTAGTAGCTTAATACATTTAAAACGGTATCTGAGGCCGAATTAAAAGGGCCTCCCCGAAACCATTTATCTTATCCTCGCGCTATAGTCTCTCCTTTCCAATCACCACATCCCTCCGTTCGCACAACCGGTAGCCGACTGGATTATCGTTCATCAGCTGCTACTGCAACCGATGCGCGCAATCGGAAATCCATTAGCTGCTTCTTTCTCTTGATCATTGCATCATTCACCCTATCTTCCCCCATTACTCTCCATCTCAGTCTGAGTTCCTGCATCGTCCGAATCCCGTCTTGGTGCTCGGCGCCTCAAAGATAGCCCGCGATGTCTAACAACATCGGCGCCGACGATGGCGCACCTCCAAAGAGATACAATAGACATCCTCTCTTCGACGAGGTTCCCTTGGATGAAGCTATACGAAGAGGCCTCGCTGTCGAGGTTAAACCTGGCGGTGTGAATGATCCGTTGACCGGAGGCATCAACTCCCTTGCACGAGTCCGACCTCTATCGATGAATAAGTCAGACCAAGATCTTCCCGGAGCGCTTCTCCGTCAACTAGCCCGTGATAACGTAAGTGCATCAATATTCTTCTCAGTCAACCGAGGCCGCATCAGCTCACAGACCCATCAGCTCAATGGAACGATGATCGGCGGGACAAAAGCAGCCCGACGCTCCATTTCGATGAAATGCCTTAAAGATGACTCGAACAATTGGCCTTTGAGGCACATAGACGCAGAGGAGAGTCCCTCAAAGGAGCAGGAAAGATATACTGGTCCTATGGCTGTGAAATCTGGCGTAAGTGTTCATATATTATGCCGCCTCTGGCGACATCATCGCATATCGTGAACTTATAGAAAGGGGAATGATATTATGGATGGCTAACCGATTTTCCATAGAATCTTTATGAGAATAAAAGAAGTACTCCTTACCCCGGCTCACTGAGAACTCGGAATAATACCATCCACAAGGCCACCCATAAACCCTCGGGTGAACTCCAGGGTTCTGATATCGGTCTCCCAGACCTGCCTACAATTCCATCGCCGTCTGGGTTCATGTTGCGGCATTACTCGAACAATATCCAGCCGCGAACTCAGCCGCGTCTTACAGTGGAAACTGATGCTTCAGACAGCGCTGGCTACCGAGCCAACAAGCCACTTCCACCAATTCCCTCGAAATCCGCTTTTCTTCCTCTAACCCACACTTCTGAACCTCCTCGTGAATCGCCTCTCAGAGACCCAAATTCCATCAAATCCAGCCCGAATACCACTATAGGTTCGACAACTACCCGTGCTGCTCTAACGTCTCCGGAATTGGCTGGACGCAGTATCTCCGCCTCGCCTCAGCAACAGGATACACCCCAAAGTAATCTGCGATTATCCGAGGTTGAGCATCCGGAACTGGTCCCGCAACCACTACGTATTCGGCGTCAACTTGGAACCAACTTGAACTTGTCGGACTTTGAATACCCAGAGCTTGTGCCGGACCCGCTACGCGTCCTGTGTAAAGGAGAGCACAGCGACTCTCAAGCTGAGCAAGGCGACGCCATGTCGTCCAAGGATCAGAAGAAGAATGGCAGCGCCATCCCAAAACCGACTGGTAAGCCAGTTACCCCAGCTGCTGCTGATGCTTCGTTCATGGATCGTCGACAGTCAGGCCGAATGTCAACAATCCCGAAGCCGACCGACAAGTCAGTGGTCCCAGCCGGCACTGATACTCCCATGGATCGTCGGCAATCCGTTCGAATGTCGATGGACGGCACCTCAGGAGCATCCGGAGCAGCCGGAGCAGCCGGAGTAGCCGGAGGAACAGGAGACCGCCGGGCCTCGCAGCGCTTGAGCAAACAATTTACAAGTAAATCATCTGACCAAAACCCTTCCCAGGCGATTGATTCTATTCCCGATGAGGAGTTGCAGTTCGAGACAGAGGAACAAAGGAAAGTTGAAGCTGACATCATGAAAATTCTAGACCGTTGGTCTAGCCAGATGGGAACCGTGGCACCGCCTCAGCCACCTCCGAGCGTTCCTCTTCCGGCCCCGCCTACTCCGGAGACCCGACGTCGATCTCGATTGCTCGCGGCTGCTAGAGCTGAAGCTGAGACGGAGACGCAGACTGAGGCAAAGTCTACGACTTCTGATGCCACCTCTAGCCCTGCCGCACCAGCCTAGGAAGCTGATCGCGAGCCTGAGCCTGAGGTCCCAGAACATGGTCCGAAGAATTATCCCGGCGTAGTCGTTCAAGACTTCTCGTATCCTCGTAACCCTAACGTCCTGCGCGATCCGTTCAACGCAACTAGCATCGATGCCAGAATCGCTGCTGATACCACAGGTGGCCCTCTCTTCAATAGCACTGCCAAAACTTTGGCTCCCGCTCCCACTCCCGCTGGGGCTGGGGCTGCCAGTGCTACTTCGTCTGCTTCGAATTCTAATTCTGCAGCAGCTCCCCCCATCCGACAATTCCATCCGACGAGCTTCGCATCTCGAGTCGCCGCCAACACCGCGGCCGGTCGCCCTTGGAATTACATTGAAGGTCAAACTCCGGTTACCGCGGCCCAGGCCTCTCCAGCTGAGGCTTCTACTGCGAATTCTACTTCGACAGCTCCCGCTCCCCCTCGAGAGTTTCACCCATCTAGCTTCGTTTCAAGAGTCGCAGCCAACACCGCAGCTGGCCGCCCATGGAATTATATCGAAGGTCGAGCTCCCAATGTCAATGCCGGTACCCCTTCTGCTCATCGCTCGCCTTCGACTCCCAATGCAAATGCCAGGCCTTCTACTGCTGCTTCCACTGGCACTGGCACTGGCACTGCCCGTTCTACTTCGACCTCGAAGTCTCCTACAGCTGTAGTTCCTCAGCCCCCTCTACGAAATCCCTTCGAAGTCGACGATACCGACTTCATTGCCAGAGCCGCCGCTGCTAATCCAGCCGTTATTCGTCCTCTCAACATTGCCAAGACTAAGTCTCCAGCTCCCATCACCACTGCCCACACTCCCATGCTTCCGTCAACCGCCGCCGCCGCCGCAGCAGCAGCCGCCAACCCCTCTTCTCTATCCCGAGCCACCGCCCGTGCCCGCGCCCATCCTCCCCGTAACCGTGTCCAGAGCGGCCAAAGCATCGAAGACGGAGGCTGGATGTCCCGCCACCACCAAGTCAGCGCTGACTACGCCGCCGCTGCTGGAAAAGCCGCAGCGCGTGCCCAGCAGGGAGCCAATGGCGCCAAGGAAGAGGAGCAGGCAAACGAGCATGCCCATAACCATAAGAACGACAACACCATCGACGATACCGTCCCTGATAACGTCCTGCTCCGCGCCCGCGCCGAAGTCGTCCGCATGGCCATCGAAGTCGAACTTGAGAAAAATGCTCTGGCGAGTACGACTTCCGATACTGCTACTTCTACCACTGCGGTTGACTCCGACGACAATGGCGGCGCTGCTGCTGCTACCACCACCACCGTTATTCCCGCCGCTACTGGTATTCCTGCCCCCACTGGCGGTGACGGTGACGGTGCCAAAGGAGCAGAAAAAGGTGCTGCTAAAGCTAAAGCCGAAGCTGAGCAACCCCGCCAGTCCGCGAAACTCACCAAGACCGCGGACCCTGCTCGCCCCGCTGCCGAGACGACGACGACCACCACCACTGCTCGCCGTGCCGAGAGTAACGGTAGTGCTGGTGCCTCAACCACTACGTCTCGTCGTTCCAAGACATCTTCCTTCCTGGAGCGCTGCGGTAAGGCTCTCGGCAAGAAACGCAGCTTTTGGAAGCGGAACGGCAGTGAGAAGAAGGATGAGGACAATAACAAGAACTAAGCACCCGGGGCCTAACGTGAAAGGTGATGTGATGAATGAATGGATGGGGCACAAGGAAAAGCCAGATTAGAAAAAAAAAAAAAGGGAGTAAAATAAGAAAAAAAAAAAAAAAAAAAAAGAGGTTGTGAAATGGTCGTGGATAAAGACTTTGTCAAGAGAGACAGTCTAGCTTTGGGTCCCTTGCATATACCGACTTGATGCTTGGTGCCCAGTCTTGTTCTATTTACCTATTTGGTGATGATTGGACTTGCAAGACGTCGTCGGATTCGATGATGAGTTGAAACTTGTCAATCCCGTCGTCTGGTGACTCAACATGCATCCCCAACAAGCCGACGTCGAGTTCAATGCAAGGGGGACCAAGGAAGTGTAAGAACACAGAGTAGTAGCTCCCATTAGTTAGTTAGTACTTATTCGATCGTCATCGCACGACGGATGCTTCGATCAACTCGCGGTGTAGCTCTCACATTGTTGCAAAACGCATAGATAGTGTACACAGCTTGATCAAACAATCAATTGAAGTGCTGACCTTCTTTTCGGAAGTATATCGTCCTATGGAACTAGAAGAATTTTTCATACAGGGTGCTCTCTCCCGTAGCCTGTTTCTCAGCTTTTTCTCTTGCAACTGATCACCATATTATAGGGATTCTCACATACAGCAGTATATGTACGCTAAGTTGACCAGAGGGCACAATAAAGAGTCTGTTGGTCAACTTCCAGTCGTAGCACCTGATCCCGGCGCTCTCTCCGTCAACCTGGCTTCATAACGTCCATAGAATGGAATATCGACTTCCCGTCGGGTGTCAAAGCTTGGCAGATCTACCCACACAGCGATCATTCGTGTAATATACCGCGAGGAGTAGGCGGGGCATAGATAGCGTTCTCCTCGCCTGAGAACAGTGCAGTTCTCTCTTCCTCCTGTTCGGCACGTTTACGTTGGTTGGCCACTACAAAGGTTTAGAGTCAGTAGCGTCTCCAGCATGATGACAGCTTGGTAGGATACGATTCTGGTCTGAATCGCGAATGGGAGGAGAGAACGGGTTTTCAAGAGACATAATCACTCACTGTAGCGCTGTACATCCAAGGGCGTCCTCCACTCCACAATACCCAGCTGGGCGTCGGCGAGACGGCGGTTACGTCCTATCTCGCCGGCGCGGCCAAGAACACTGGAAATGACACCCAAGCATCGCAAACTGTTATTACATAAAAGCGTTAGCCATGCCGCCTCCCCTAATATTGCAGAACAAAAGACAAAAGCCATATTTGAAAGAGATGTAATTACCTGTCATCATTCGCGGGGATCGTGTACGTAACCCACGTGGGCTCAGCATTGGTGTCGATAACACCAATGGTAGGCACATTAGCAAGCGCACATTCATGCAACAGAGTATGGTTCTCGAGCGGGTTCAGACAGACGACGAGGTCAGGAATGAGCGCCCGTCGCCCGTTGAGATAGTCGTCGAAGCCTCGAACGGGTAGGTCTTTCTCGTCAACCATCTGCAGCTTCATGCCGCTGAGAATGACATCGCTGTTGGTGATAGACCCAGGCGTCCACTTCGTGAACAGGTGGCATGCATGCGCGAGTCGGGCCGCCTGCGTCACGAGAGGCGTGTGTCCGCGTCTGGTGCCCACGAACAGAATCAACCCAGCTCGGTAAGCGACTTCTTCCACGACACGCGCCGCCCGTCGTAGATGCGCCGCTGTCTGCTCTAGCGAGATGATGTGGATGCCCTGACGGATACCATAGATATAGCGCGCGTTGGCGGGGTTCCAGAGCGAGGTGTGATGGCCCATATGCGCCTGGGATGCCATGAGGAGCTCAAGCGTGACATCTTTCGGACCGGGCGGGTTGACAAATATGTCGTTTGGCTGGTAATGATGCTGGACAACACTACCCAAGTTCCCTATCTGCTCTTTCAGCTGTTGGCCCCGGTGATAGAACTCGGCTGTCTGGTCGACTTGGTCGGGCCTAGGTCGTCGTGGTGTCTTCGCATTGGCGACAAAAATGTGCGGAGGTAGGCCACGGTTTGGGATATCCCGGTTTCGGCTGCCACTATCATCTGATTCCGTCTTTGTTTCAATCGTCGTTTGCGTTGTGACAGTTCGTACAGCGGCCTGGCGTATCGGCCCTGCCAGTGCTCGTCCGGCTATCAATTGAGCGGGTAAAAATTAGCCTTTCCTCTTTGCTCAAGGGGCGTTAGGAACAGTCTGGCATTACATACCATGGCGAACAGAAAATTCCCTTATTATCATGGTCAGTAAGATGAGCCGCTTTCCGAAACGCAGCTCCAGAAATGATCTCGCGACTCCAAAATTTCGAGATGCGCCGGTATCAATTCGAAGACAGCCTTGGATTCGTCGACTGAGCTATTCACATTATGTAATTAACATTATAGTAGACTATCTGTGATATCTAAATAACTAGTGCGCCATTAGTACATGTATCCGGGCACCTAGGTACAAAGCGGGAAGCCTCTGTAGAGGCATACATAGTATAGTCTCACCATACAGACTGTACACATATCGTGACAATGGTTCGATACCTATGCTACGTCCAGAGCGTCGCGCTACCCCATTATAACCCCCTGTCGTATTGGCATTTGAGGCACATGTTGAGCTTAACAACAGTGTAAAGACGATACCGTTAAATACTTTAGGAAGGTTGAGAATGGCTCAGAGGCAGATCACTTTTGACGAGCCTCTCACGGATGGGCTTACATTTGATTTGGGTGACATCTTAGTTATTGCGATGATGCCATCTTGTTAACTATACGTCTGGTTTGAAGTTGATTGGGGAGATAAGTTCATCGTACACGGCCAACTAAGGCACAGTTCTTCCATTGCCTCTGTCTAATACAAGCTCAACGTGTTCACCAGAAAAGTTGTAAAGTAATTCCATCAAAGGGGTATTGGTATTTTGCCAAGCAAGAATCGTGAACGTCTATCAATTGCAATTGTGCTATGCTAAGAAGGGGTCTCAAAACAAGAAAGCTAAAAAACGTTCCAGGCCTCGCGATCAGAAAAGAAATCGTATGTCGTTAATGGCTTGTCGCTCTCGCAATCGTGAAAACACCAATTATTACAACAGCCAAGGTGACAATAGCGCCCGGGAGAAGTAGCTCATTAGGCACACCTGCAATGACCTGTTCAGGCTCGGCACGAGTGGCAGTCCTCCGCCGGCGTCTAGCCAAGGAACGGTCATCGTCTTCCAAGTCATCGTCCTCTTCCTCGGGGCTAGCACGTCTTCGTCGCACCTCCGATACAGAGGCACTGACGAGCGGCGACTCGGCTACTACAGGCTCGTGGTGAGAGTGAGAGGCCGAAGTGACGGGCGGCTGCTCCGGGTCGTGCACGAAGAGATCCACCTTTTCATGGTGATGATGACGAGCGAGCAGAATAGCCTCGAGAAGGTCTTGATCGGTTGTAATGCTAACCGTATCTCCTTCATCATCCAAGTAGCTTAGAGCAAAGCCACCCTCAAGGAGTCTACCGTCTTCGGCGACGGGAACACCACCAATTGCTTCAACTTCGTGGCCCAACTTGGCAGCGACACTGGCAACTAGCTCCGCAATGCCCTGGCTAGCAACGACCTGTAAACGATGTACGCGACCACTGGGTGCCTTGAACTTGAAGGCAAACGGGACCTCGGCCGGAGCATGTTCAGCTACCGTCGAATGCGAGGGAGACTCAGCACCCATATGAGAAGCACTGTCGCCAGGTGCGAGGTCGTTGAGACGATCCCGTGCGTGTTCGGGCGACAAGACAGATCTTGATGCTATCGTGCCATGGTGATGGCTACCGTCACCCGAGACCACGGACTCTGTCTCGTTGTCCAATGATAGCCAAAATTTGTTCCAAGCCGGTCCTTCGCTGTCGCCTGAGCTCATTGTGTTGATCTGCTCTAGTGTGGCATAGGTGAGCTTGAGAACGTCGACCATACCCACAATTTCGCCTTCGCTGTTCATCACAGGCAGGTTAAGATAATGGCCATCTATTATACCACGTCAGTTGGACCAATCAGAGTAGCGGTCAAGGAGGAGCTGAATCTTACCATGCATCTTCCGCAGGGCGGCTTGGATACTCATATCCATAGGAGCAAAGTCAGGATGAGGTGTCATAACTCGCACGACGCTGCACGTGGCAGGATCTAGTCCGGGGGCAATAACTCGCAGAACAACATCCTTGCTGGTGAAAATGCCGGTAATCTGACTTTGGTCCTGTACTAGGACAGCAGTAGTATGATTCTCCTTCATAAGCGCTGCGGCTTCTTTCACAGAAGTACGGACACTGACAGTCGTAGGAGGCATGCCATTAAGAACGGACTCGAGGGTTGGACCGGACATCTTTGAGCGGAGAGCCTCTACATATTGAATGATCTGAGCAGGTTGGCTGGTTCCCAATTCGGACTGGACGCCCTCCAAGGCGGCATATAGCTTAGTTGAAGAGGCATATGCCCGTTCCAACTTCTCCATGGCATCGTAAAAGCACTTAGTAATGTCAAGCACACCAGAGATATCTTGGTTTTCATCCATCACTGGCAAATGTCGGAATCCTTTTCTAACCATCAGATCCAAGGCGTCGGTAGCGCTAGTGTCGGTTCGAGCACAGAGGGGGTTCTTTGTCATGATCTCGGCAATAGTTACATTGGTGGCCTTCTGGCCGGTACCAACAACGCGGAAGGCAAGATCCTTAGCCGTGAAGATGCCAGCGATACGGTCATCGTCGTCCGTTACCAGTACACAGTCCTCTCTCTTGGCGGCCATCAACTGGGCAGCTTCAGCCACAGTTGTCGAGGGTTTAATCTGAAGGGCCGCACTCGGTTTCAGGGCGAGAACAGTTCCAGGCGGAGCTTTGCGAGAGTGTCGGGCGCGACCAGCCAGGTGCTTCTTCTTGGAGAGGTCACTCTCCAGCTTCCGGCGGATGGCCTGGCGAGAGTCGTCAGCAACCCCATATCTTGAGTGTGGATTGGACATTACTCGTCACAGTCTGTTGCGGTCTCTACGGATCGCTGTAACGACTGACGGCGCAATGTAGACAAACAGACAATACTTCCTCGGCCAAAAGAGATAGTCACTGGGTAAAGAGAGGGTTATCGACATACCTCATCACGTTTGCTCTGCTTCTGGCGACTCGCACTAACGCCAGAGACGGAATCGCTGGGAGCAGGCTGACTATGGCTCGGGTGAGTCTGGATCGGGTGACTCTCAGCGGTCGGTCGGGGAATGGCCGAAGCGCCCGGGCTGCTTGGTCCGACGGGAGCTGATCCACGTCCCTGCCCGCGATTGGGCGTTCCTCTCATAGTGCTTGACATTGCATAAAATCGGTGAAGAGGGCAAGGTTAGGTTTGGTTGCTGTCCGTTTCCGCAGATGATGGACAAGGGTGAGGGGGCAAGAGGCCGGAGCTTAGGATGTGTAAAGCGCTCGCTGGCTGAAGTAGGGATGCAGGTCTGATAAGATGCCTAGGCGGTATACGAACAGGCGCATAGATGGCACGATTGACATACCAGAAGAGGTATATTTTTCGGGTTCGATCCTCTTCAAAGGGAGGGGAGACTGCAGCACACTAGGAAGCAGGTTGGATAATAATAGGTAAGCAATCCTGGTGCGGGTTCGCCAGTGAAATTGTCAGGAGGCCGATATTGCGTTAAGCGAGGGCGGAAATAGGCTCGTGGTGCAGCTATAGAATGGTTAAATGCATTTCACCGAGCATCTCGTCCCATCTTTCATGCAACGATGAGTATTATGCAGTAACCCATGTAGATGTGGTAATTATAGACCCCGTTAATTAACTAACTAATAAACGCTATGAATTTTACTACCTACGTAAGGGACCCACCTCAGGAGTAGAGGGGTTTCAGAGGGTGGGGAGCTCCCGATAGCGCAATGGCTGTCGTATTCATACAAAACACTAACAAACATTCAACTCACACGCCGCCTTAGCTATCTATCTACCTATCTAGATACCTAAGTATCACTTGTACGGTGAACCTCCACATCATCATGAAGGGACCTTCTGAATTCTGAAATTAGGCCATTCCGACTGGGTTGGAGAGCATCTACAATGCCACGGCCTTCATTGGGCAACGCTAATGAACCTGCCAAGAATATGCTGCCGCCAGAGATGCCGATCCCTCCAATCAATAACAAGCCATACGAACGCGAATGATGCTGCTCAGCAGGCAACGACTAGCTTTGATGGGAGGATTCATGGGCATGGGCCCACCCAATGGCATTACCAGGACATAGCTACAGCAACGACGTCTTTGGTGCTCGAGGAACGATACATACTGAGAATTATATACCACGAGCGAAAGTTCAATGGACCGTGCTGCGGACCTCGGTTATCTATCTACTTCTTATTAGGTCAAGTTCTAGTCAAGACCTAGGCGAGTAGGCGATCACAAGACGAGCACATCTGCATCGTTTCACACTCTTCATTCATTCAGGCGCTCTCTGATGTGGATTACGTGGCCGTAAGCGAACCTGTCAAGTCTCAGTTCGTACGGGAAGAGAAGGCTTGGGCCGTCCCGCAGCCAACAAGATTCAGAGAACCACAACAATCCATTCTGTGGATAAGGGATATGCAAGCAGTCAGCCAAACCCAAGAACCAACATCCTGCGGCACGGCGGCTAAGTGAATAAAACAACAACACCGTGCAAGAAAAAGGAAGCGCTTAAAGACTGGGGATTTTTATGTAATGAGTTGAGTCCATAGCTATCTTGCTATGTTTATTGTTAAATTTGCCCACTGATCTTGTGGTAACAGAAAACCACAACAGTAATTACCAGGCTCAGGAGTCAGTAGCCAGCCATTGCCGGTACGGTCCGTCAACCCGTTCCAAGTTTTGGGATGTCACAGGACCTTTGTAAGTAGTGGACGTTTAGGAAGTTTGTTCAAGTGTGCGAAACAGAGTCTCGTAGATATCATCATCCAGGTCACTGCCCTCGTTTTCACTTTCTTTGCCATATGTCAAGTGGCGCCTGTAATGTTCCCATTTGAAGCTATTTCATCACGATCAACTAGCACTCCAAAACTCGCTTGGAAGTGCTAGTCTGTAGTTGAACCATGATCTCCCTTGGTGCGGTGTGTGTATGTATGTCTGCTCGATATTACAGAGGCGCGGTCTCCGTTTCAATATTCACTGTGAGGGGTCAACTTCCGCCTATGTATTTGTAATGTATAATAGCAATTTACCTAGATAGCGTCGAAGTATGTAGATCTCATGGTTGAAAGGAAACGGGGTCACACTATTCATCCTGAGTCTGTGCACTATTGACCGAATGAATGGTCAACTCAAATTCGATGCCATACTCTCTCGAGGATCAGCTATCTTGCTCTGTAGCAAGTAGTTTGCGGTTACATTCATCCTAACCTCACAACATCTCAAACACATCTCGCTACCAAAACTCCCTCTGGCAGGAGGTGTCTTCTACCTACAACTAATAAGCAGTCAAACCGAAGATCAGATACGTATAAAGACAAAATTGTGTAAAGACAAAATTAGCAATGTTGAGTTACATCGTCTCAACCCGCATCAAGCACGAAGAACCAACAAGCATAAAAATCACCTGCCTCACTTGTATATCGTGACGGGCTTGATTCGTCCGCTTCAACAGCTACGAGCTTCTCTTGCCAATGGCCATACCACCGGTAGCTTAGCCCTCCATCTATAGTAAACTTTATCGGTGTAGATAAGAAAGAATTGTAGATAATAAGGAACTTTTGTGACCTCAGCTACGACCACATCGTGCAGTTTAGCGTTGCTTTCGGATGCGAAAGTTGAGACGTGCAAGGGGTGAAATTCCCCATCAAAACATGCAGGGAGACTCCAGCCCCACGATCCTGTCGCCATAGAGATGGTATCTTTGGTTCTGTCTGTCATCGCCCTCATTAGGGATGAAGAGATTCGCTTACCCATGGACACGTTCATTAACGCTAATAGCCATGTCCGCGAGGGCCGAGGTTGTGGTTCTGTGTTGTTGGACACGTACTTATAAACTCGTCGTTGCCATCGTGAGCTCATGGATGCCAAAAGAGTCTTCTCATTACGCTCATCTCTCCAGTCACGATGAAGCTAAATCTTGTGATACCGTTCCTACTCAGTCCAGTATCACTATTAGTGGTGGGCGCAGTTGATACGCCGAGTAGTCCCAATGCTTCAGAGCCCGTTCCATCAGCAACACCGGAAGCGACGCCATCGGCTGGCAGTGATAATTCCAAAAACTCAACGAACATAGAGAAAAGCTGGCAAGATGCAGTTCTGTTACAATTGTGAGAAAACCTTTCGTGGCATACCTACAGCAGCTATCGCCTCGGAGGCGGATATCTAACTTCATGAACAGCGACGCCGGTGCAAACCTGGTCGGGGAGATAACACTCCCCATCGGCGTTGAAGTAACCTGCGTAACATGTTACGTTAAAGGAGTCATGACGACCGAACTCATCCTCGACCGAAATTTCGACATCAGCCAAGCCATAGCGAACTTCACCGATGACGTTGGCGAGGAGATCGCGAACGTCACAGAGGCCACCATCGACTATCTGATGGACGTCATTCCAGACTTAGCAAAGAATCTGACTGATGATTTCGATTTCGATGATATTTCCTTTCCTCCCTTGAACGTCAGTCTCAACTTGGACATACCAGATATCCCTGAATGCGGTCTGCATTTCGAATTCGATGGTCTGGAGCTCTATTTATTGACAGATATCGCCCTGTCGACGGGGACGACGTACACGATTAATCTGTACCCCGGTAATACTCAGATCGGGGTTGCGATTGACAGCCAGACACTGATAGGGGTCACAACTCCCATCGACCTCATCTTGAGTGTGGATGCACCTGTGAGTGTTAACATCACTGGTGGACTCCATATCAAGATGAACGATGGATTGGCACTAGATGTGGCGCTGTTCGCTCAGGAGATTGCTAACGTGACGCTGTAAGTGAACATGTTAAATGACCTCGCTACCAAGCCCAGCCCTTGAATACCTTATACCTTACTTACTCTGGGTATTAGTACCGGAGGGTCCTTCGAATTCCTGCCCGTCACAGTCCAGGGCGGTGGTGGACCCGGAGCCATAACGGCAACATTACGCGTGGGCGTCCACGCAGGCGTCTCGTTTGACAGCGAATCAGTATTACACTCCGACCAACTTAACCTGTTGCCAATTGCCGCAGGCGCGCAGGTCGCGGTCTATGCCGACTTGGCTGAGTTCACGACGAATATCACCGCCGCCGCGAATGGCACCGATGGCGATGACGACTGCAAGCTCCGCGTTCAACAAGGATATCAATTCGCTCTGGGAGCCGCTGCCGGGGCGAGTTTGGCGCTGGGGCCGCAGACTTGGGGTCCCGAACCGGAGACGAGTATCCCGATTTTCTACACGACTTTTGTGGACGACTGCATTGAGTCCCGAACCGCCACGGCTACTCCTACTCTTACTCCTACTCCGACAATTACTGCCAGAGCGGACGAGGACATGACGACGACAACTCTCCGCGAGACTGTCACACGTTCGAATCTCGTGTGCTTATCGACCGGTCTAGTCAACTGCCCCTTGTCGCTCCAGTCCATGGCGACTGGAGTTAGTACAACAACATTGGTAGTCACAGTCCCCTCAGGTTCAAAGGCTACCTTCCCTACGACGACGGACAGCACAGTCTCGGAGACGGTTCCCTTTGGAAAGAATAGCAAGATCATTGCCGCGACGACCGGAAGTCCTGTCTCCTATGTGCCGCCGCCTCCTCCTCCTCCTCCTCCTCCTCCTCCTGCGACTACAACCAGTTCAGGAGCCACAAAGGTAGCCTCCAACAACGATTCAAACGAATCCAGAAAACCCGCTGGGAAATCTGGTGCCGAATCCGCCGGCGTGAACAAGCCGCTCGTCATCGGCCTTTCTGTCGGCCTCGGTGTGCCGTTCTTAATTGCTGTCGCAGCCGGGTTATAGTAAGTCAATCCTTCCTTCTTCTTATTCTTTTGTCGCTGTCTCTGTCGCTGCCTTTCTCTCTCTCCTTTCATCAATTGATCACGATGTTAACCATGGTGATCTTCCAGTTTCTTCATGAGGCGACGGAGATATGCCGCTGTTGCCGAAAAGGACGCAACAAGTTCCCCTGAGCGCTCGGATAGCACTTCTTAAGAAAGAAAAGCCGCTGATGAGCAATGGACATAATACCTATCTCATGATGCCGGCACCTGGATATGCGTTAGGCATCTGGTGATTGGAGCGAGTTGTAAGGGTAGAATCTTGGATATGAGGGAATGACCGGATGATGCATAGCGACTTGTGTTCCCCTCTCGAGGTAGGTTTTTAAATTACTTTTGAGATTGGCGTTGCTGGTCGGGTCGTGTGTAACTGGGGAAGTCCGGATTTGGCCCGGAGTACAGATTAGCGAATTCCTATTCCCGTTGATTCAGCGTTCTACGGTGGTGACACGAGTTTCTTCCATGCTTCGTTTGGTCATCCTGAGCGCCCGAACATATGTGCGGGTGAACGGCGTTCTTGATATGATCGAATTAACACACGCTAATTATTAGGAGGACAATCATTGATCAATGTCAATATGTACGATCTGTAGAGTACTAGACGAAACCTGCAATCAGTTTGCTCTCGTTATCTTATGCACCGAAGTCTACCAGCTGGCACGGCGTTTGATTCGCCCGTGCGGATTAGATTCTGCCGGACTGGCCTCTAGCGTATGGTTGCGTACAGCAGACCACAGTACCATCAAATGGCAAGGTGGCCGAGTGGTTATGGCGGTAGACTCAAGCGCATAGCTTCCCTGTGGTTAAACTCAGGATTCTACTCTCGAAAGAGGCAGGGGTTCGAATCCCCTTCTTGTCAAAGATCAATTATCATTGAGATTTCTTTTTTTGATTGTTTTTCCATTATCGTATGATCGCTCCATAATTTTGCGTCTTTCATTCATGCAATGCATACGATAATAAAATAACACTTCGTATTTTTCATTTTCTTTCTCGTTCTTTCACATTTTTCATAATTTTCGCTCGATGGCGCAATTGGGACTAGGAATGTCGCCGTTGCCCTGAGTGCGCCTGCTCCGAGCTCTCATGCCCTGACTTGACTGCCCTGAAAATCCCGCTTCTCGCCAGACGTGATGCACGTACAGTGTATAGAAGCATCTGATACTGTATTTCTTAGCTGTGTGGCTTCCTTCTAGCGGCTGGTTAGCCCTACCCAATGCGCGACCGCAAGACCCAACGCTGCTAAAACTAGGCCTGCTAACGTTAGGCCGACTGCTACAGACTGTATCTATCTAATGCTAAGATCCCCTGGTTCTGCGCCTGGTTCTGCGCCTGGTTCTGCCCTGGGCCCTTTAGCTGCCTGTTAGTCGGCAGCTCCACTCTTGGAAACCTCTCTCATCCTGGTGAAATATTTCCTCAAGCTCCTCTCAGGCTCCTATAGGCACCTACGGAACTGCACGCGTGCACTCAAAAAACAAATCCGCCCTTCGACTCGCTTACGTAGTGTAGTAAACGGTACACCGCTCGAGGCTCGGGCTTATGAAGGCCCCACCGAATTGAAACCCTTCCTTGTGCCTGGATTACCTAGCTATGCCATCAGCTCGAAGGCTGGGGTTTGCAGGCACCATGGCCTTGAACCTTTTGATGGTGTTGTTGGGGAGGTTGGCTCGTCCCTCGTGATCTCACCGACAAGCTTCACCTTTGGCCATAAAGCCTCGCCTGCTTCGTCCGCTTCGTCCGCTTCGTCCGCTTCGCCTGCTTTGCCCCTTCTGCATCTCCCGCTGGTCTCCAGCTTGCAGCCATATTTCATCGACAATGTTCGGCCCGAAATCCCCGAGCGCGCTTCCAGCCCGGCCGCTTGATATGGATTCCGATCAAATGGATTACCGGGAGATGGATCCCGACTCCGGCGTCAAGCGGGGACTGAAAACAAGGCATCTGAGTATGATGGCATTGGCTGGAATTATCGGGCCCGGGCTGCTCGTTGGCAGTGGTGGCGCGTTGTCCAATGGAGGCCCAGCGTCCCTCATTATCGGCTTTGGTGTCATCGGCATTATCGCCTTCAGGTAAGATACGCCTGTTATTCAAGCGGCCATCCGCCATCCGCCATCCGCCATCCGCCATCCTCCATTGGTTGCTTGGCTTGCAGCGAGCCCCAAACCGACTGACGTTATGTCAGCATCATGCAGAGCTTGGGAGAGCTCACCACGCTGTATCCCTCGGGCGGCGCATTCACGAAGCTCGCCGATCGCATGGTCGATCCGGCGTTCGGCGCCGCTGTCGGCTGGAATTACTTCATCATCTGGTTCGCCGTCCTCTCTAACGAGTACAATGCCGTCACGAGCATCCTCTCTTTTTGGAGCGATAAAGTCCCCGTTTGGGGATACTTTCTCCTTCTGTGGGTACGTTGTCTTGCAGGCCCGCCTATCTCAGGAATCATTTCTAAGTAACTTCTATTAGTTTGCCTTTCTCGGTTTTCAATTGCTTGGCGTTGAAACTTTTGGAGAAGCTGAATTCTGGCTCGCCCTACTGAAACTAGCCGGCTTGCTCGCATATTACATATTCGGCATTGTGTCAGTTCTCCTCAATACTATTCTACCCGTAGCCAAGTGCCCAGTTTGCTAACTCCCTCTACCTACAGCTACGCCGCTGGTGGAGTCATCGGCGCCCCCGCCATTGGATTTCGTTATTGGCATGATCCTGGCGCCTTTACAGATGGATTTGCTGGCGTCGCCAAGGTCTTCGTCTTCTGTAGCACTTTCTATGCTGGAGTTGAATCTGTCGCCGTAGCCGCGACTGAGACCAAGAATCCAGGCAGGGCTGTGCCGTTAGCAATTCGCCAGGTCTTCTGGCGCATCATCTTTGTCTACCTCGGAGCTGCTTTCTTCTTCGGACTTACATGCCCAGCAAATGCGGATGGCCTTATCAATGGTAAGAGCCGAGCGCTGCAAAGTCCTATGACAATTGCCATTCAGAATGCCGGATGGGAGGGAGGTGTGCACCTTATCAACGCCTTCATTCTTGTAACTTGCATCTCGGCCGTCAACAGTTCCATCTACATCGCCTCGAGAACCGTTCTCTTCATGGCCCAGGACGGAAAAGCCCCGAAAATTCTTGGCTGGACAGATCGCCGCGGTGTGCCAATTCCTGCAATTACCTTTGCAAATGCATTTGGTGCCCTATCACTGCTCAACATCTCTACCGGTGCCGCAACCGCCTATACATATATCGTGAACTTATCGGGAGTCTCTACATTCCTCGTCTGGGGATCTATCTCGTTTATTCACATTCGATTCCGACAAGCATGGGAAGCACAAGGATATTCTGTCGATGATCTCCCTTTCAAATCACTTTGGTATCCTTGGAACGCCTGGTTTGGGCTTTTGGCCAACATATTCCTCGCCCTTGTGCAAGGTTGGGTAAACTTTGCACCTTTCAAAGCTGGGCCCTTTGTGGACGCCTATATCCTCTTGCCGCTTTTCGCCGTCATATACGCCGTATTCAAATTTTGGAACAAGACTCGGTACTGGCGCTTGGACGAGATTGATCTCTTGTCAGGACGACGACGTGACCTAGAGGTTTATAAACCCGAGTCGGATCTCGATTATCTGCCATTATGGCGTCGGCTCTGGAAAAGCTTATAAGCATCCCAAAGCAAAGTGTTTTGAAACACTTAACCTTAATGCATCCCGTACGGCCACTTCGAATGTATATGATATATCTCATCACCAATTACGTCCTATTATCTACACAATGTATGAATACCTAGGTAACTTAATTCATAACACCTTATCTTCCGCCTGCATCACATTCTTCTGTTTTATTGCCCACTTTATATTAGTGGTCCGCTTACGGTGTCCGTTCCTGATGACGGATTTCCTTGTCCTGATCTTCCGTGTCCAAGGGGAACGAAGAGAGGAGTAACGTCGCATCACGACCGCGAGAATTGGGGTCATCCAGTTATTATTCGGTCAAAAGCCCAGATAAGCAGTGATTTTCCAAGCAGTGGGCCTATTAGTGTGCACCCCTTTCCTGATTCAGGAGGTTCTTTCGCGACAATGTTCGTGAGCTGTCTCTAACCTCGGCGCCTTAGACGAGCAGCAAGATTGTGAGGTCGTCTAACCGGGTAACCTAGCTGGAGACTCATCGCATGTGCTGGGTCACCCCCAGTACTTATAGATGTCGATGCAACCGAAGGGTGAATCGAGTGGACTTCATTTGCGCACGAAATCCGCATACTTGTTGTTTCTAGCGAGTAACAGGATACGTTTCGGAAGATGAAATATTCTTTATTCCTCGGAGCACTGCTCTCCCAGTTGCTCTTACAACCTTTTACTTTAGCCCTCGCGTCGAACATCAGGGCGCTATACCTTTTTAAAGATGTGATGAAATCAAACACCACCGCGATAAAGACCTCTGGCTTCAACACGGCCGTGATCTTCGGTGTCGGCGTTACTGAGACCGGGGACATCATGGTATACATATCATTCCGCTCGTCAACAACTCCACGAGTCTCATCTTGTACTAATACCATTCATGAAGTATTACTCAAACACACCTGGAAGCAGCGATGTCCTCGCCGCATCGAATGGCACATACGTAGGCGGCGACGCGCTAGCCGTGAAAGTCCAATCGTTGAAAACCGGGACGACAGACCTCAACCGAGTCGAAATCTCCATGAATTCGCAAAACTTACAAGCCCTAATGGCGAGTCCCGGCCCCGGACCCTCGACACCATTATACCGCAACTTCGTCGCCTTAAAGCAAGCGTGGGATCTAGACGCCGTAAACAACGACGACGAATCCATCTACGACATCAACAGCACCGTTGATTTCGCGCAAATGCTCGGGAAAATCGGGTATACATACACGATTGCACCATACACGAATTCAGACTTCTGGGCTGAGCTCATTCGTCAGGCGAATGCCGGTCTGATGGATTTGTTACTCGATCGTGTTTATTTACAATGCTATGATGGCGGCATGGGGAATAATCCTACTAGCTGGGCTGATGTCCTCGGTCTTGACGTTGTTCCGCTTCTTTGGGTTACGAACGAGTCGAAGCCTGCGGATGGCACCACTAGTACGCAGGCTAAGATGAAGTTTTCTGGTTGGAAAAAGAGTGGTGGGCTTGTTGGAGGGGGTTATTGGAATGATTTTGATATTGAACAGAATGAGCTGTCGTACACGGAGTATGGAGATGTCTTGATTGATATCTTCCCATAGTTTTAGATTTTCTGTCGAGCCTTGTCTTTTTTTTCTTTTCTACTTTTTTGGTCGATTTTGCGGCCCCGGAACCCACTCACATGAAGCTGCCGCATGACTATTGAGGATATTGTTGGGTGATGCGGTTGGTGCACTCGACGGTATAGACAAAGGAAACTCACGATATCTATTCTAGCATTGCTGCGAGCCGACAAAGACTAACCACCCTGCCGCCAAATACCAGTTCCTCGCCTCTAACAAAGAAACTACACAATTTTCTGTATCGAATACATATCTAAGTGTCAACTCACAACTGAAGATGGCCTCATATATCGAGTCTTTTCTACTTGACTTGGTGATGTTTGTTAGATGTATGAGACGTTCTACGAAATATTCTACTCAAAACCAACAAGGCAAAGATCAGAGATGGAACACATAAAGAACCGATTGTATAGATTGACGATCCTCAATTTGTTCAGAATGAGAAAAACAAAATCTATTTTCAACTCCAAGTATAAGATTTCGGTAATGCGGTGGTATATTATATATCTCTCTCCCAAACATACCCCATGACCGAATAACTTGAACAACCAACATGGCAGAGTCAAGAGAGGACTATTCGTCTTCATTGCCTACATCACATGTAGAGAATGATTTATTCTACCGATATGAGCCGACGGCAGACGACAATCAGACACAGCATGAGCAGTTGGACAGTCTGGCCGCCTTTCTACTCAGCAATCCGACGCCCTCATTCGAGACCCAACCCCAGCTCTCGCCATCAGCATTCCTAGACGAGAGCTACAACATGCCCGGAGAGCAAGCATACGCACCCCAGCCAGAATTGAATACCCCCGATATAGACCTCGACAGAATCCGCATGCCACCACCACCCCTTCCCCTCCCCCAGCCCCGGCGCCCAACCGCCTTCCCCATCGTCAACATGGCCATGACCGTCAACGGCGCCTTTCGGAAAGACTCCCTCCTCCACAAATGGATCCTCAACCCCCATCGAGCCTACGTCGACCCCGTCGACGCAACCCAGACGCGTCTCGTCACCAGCGTCTGCGAGATCCTAACCGACAAGAATGCCGGGTCGGAATTCATGTGGGGTGCGGTGCCCCATAACAAGAGTTACTTCCGCGCCAATATCAGTCTATGGGTCGGCGCGCCCGACGCACGGGATAACTGGCCGAAGTTGGAAGTCCAGGGCGGCTGGAAGCAGGAGTATAACAAAGACCTCGTGAACCATGTCGCGAATCCGCGGGTGCTGATTGCGGAACATATTGGGGATCCGAGGGTTTGTCGGGCGTGTAATCACTTTCATGCTATACCGAGACTGAGAGGGGAGATTGCGGGTTTGAATGAGAGGATTAGGATGTTGGAGAAGGAAGTCAACAAGGAGAGGGAAAGGGTTGAGTTTTTGCAGGCGGAGCTTGAGGGGGGAAGGGAAAGGGAGAGGGAGATGGAGAGGGAGAGACCTGCCAAGAGACGGAGGAAAGAACCGGCCGGGAGCGAGGAATCCGGACAGGTGGCGATCGGACGCGGTGGTCCCCTTCGGGGTCGGGGTAGTCGGGGTGCTCGGGGTAGCCGGGCCAGGGCACGCGGAAGTTCTCGGGGGACAATGGCTCGGTCTGGACCCCAAATGACGATGTCGACTGAGGCTGATCATGAGCCGAGTAATGCCAGCTTCATGACGAGCGCACCGTATCCTGAGATTCCGGACCAGCGTTCAACGGGTGGCATTGTACATCCTCAAGATCTTCACGCCGAAGATATCTCCCAATGGGACTATACGCAGTGAACCTTCTTGTTTGTATTTTTAATTTATTAGAAAGCCATCTTTTAATACTCGACCTGTCTCGTAGATATGTGGAAGTAGGCGTATTCCTCTGGCCCGATCATCATACGACCAGGTCTAGAGTCTTGTAGGAAAGATCGGACTCTCATCTAGATAGTTACTAGTTTAGTGACTTCTACGCATTCAAATTAAATACCTAGGATACAATCAAAAGGAATTGAGGAGGGCTAGGTTTATCTAGTCAGTCGTCGCGTTCGCTTTGTCCCAAGGTTTGGCCATTGGGTGAAACTGTTGTCTGTGGCCTCTCCTTTGTCCGTCTCTTACGCATCCGGGAGTATTATCGTATCTAGGCTCTAGCTATAGTCCAGGTTCAGCACCGAAAATGACAATTGGATTCCTGAAAGGAGAGTCGTATCATGCCCAGGAGGTTCTGATGCTTAGGAGATGGGACTCGGGCGTGGTTGTCCCAAGTCCCAGCACATAATCACTCAGAGCCATTTCATCGACGGTAAATGGATATTGGGCCAAGTTAGCGATTAGATAGGTACGTATACAGAATATAGAATACGTGTGTAGAAGATGAAAATGAAATGGGCTGTGAAGAATGAGGGTGAGCCACATGACGGGACCTGCCTGTCGAAGCTTAGGCCGCGATAAATGCACATTACAAGTGTATTGCATGATCTATTTCGAAATATGCAATTAGAGCTGTCATATCTTCTTACGGATGGCTTAATAATGACATCACCAAAGAAGCGCGACTTTGAACGTCGACCTGAAAACGCGTCAAATGTATTCTCAACCCTCAATTCAAACAGTCAAACACACAAATAGAGTATGCTGTTCGTCCATTTCAAGAGGCAACTCACAGGGTTTGAGCGATGCCGAGCCCCGCGAAGAAGAGGAAGTTGAACAGCGATTCAAAAGGCACCTTACCACCACCACGAGGTCTGGAATACTTCTTCGCCAGACAGAAAAATCGGAACGGGGCAGGTTCTTCTTCACTCAAAACCGCGAATGAGAAGAATGCGACAGGCTCGGGGGAAAACCACGAGGTGGCCGATGAGGAGCTCGCCCGAAAGTTACAGGCCGAATGGAATCGTGAAGAAGTCGAAGGCAGCAGCTCTGTGCCGGTAGAAGAAACTAAGCCAACTTTGAATGAGGATGCGAAGATTGATGATGGCACGCCGCCACCCAAACCTGAGTTGATGACCGGAACTCCCGGCAAGGGAAAGGGAAAAGGCACCCTATCTCTCCAATCACTTGCGGCGTCTGTTGACACGATCTCGGAATCAATACCCTTCGACGAGAACCCGCTTACATTCGATCCTGGCAAGTATATCCCAGCATTGAAAGAGTGCTGGGCCAAGGATGGCGGTGATGCCTCGTATGCATTATTGACACGTTGTTTCGTGCTTGTGAGCGCAACCGCGAGCCGGATTAAGATCGTTGATACGTTGGTCAATTGCTTGCGCATACTTATTCAAGGGGACCCGGAAAGTCTTCTGCCTGCGGTAAGTCACAATCATTTATGCTACTACTTGTCTATCTTCCTTGAAATAAGCAATCTCAATTCACGCTGACAATGTCTAGGTCTGGCTCTCAACAAACGCCATATCGCCACCTTAGTAGGTATTTGCAGTCCACATCTTTCAGATCTGACAAAGATTTACCCCCTCTTGATCAGTCAAATCCTCGAGGTGGTTGTGATTTCTGACATATTTACAGTATCTCCCTAGAGCTCGGAATAGGCGGCTCAGCAATCTCCAAAGGACTACGACAAGCCTGCGGACTAGACAATCGCTCGCTGAAGGCCATCTACGACAAGTACGGAGACGCGGGCGACGTAGCCTTCGAAGCAAAGAAAAAGCAAAGCTTCACTCTCCGCGCCCCCAAACCGCTTACCATCAGGGGCGTATACAACTCCCTTGTGAAGATTGCCAGCGCTCAGGGGCAAGGCAGCGCTGAGGTGAAGCAGCGGCTCGTGGACCGCTTATTACAAGATGCTCGAGGCGGCGAAGAGAGCAGATATGTCGTGCGCACGCTTTGCCAGCATCTGCGCATCGGAGCCGTCCAAACAACGCTCCTCATCGCATTATCGCGAGCTTTCCTACTCTCACGACCGCCTCACGGTGATGATTCATACGAGTACCCCATACGCTCAGCAGACGAGCTTCGCCGCCTCAAGAAGAGCTGGCCGAAGTCTGGGGACGTGCCGAAGAAATCGTAAAAGCGTGTTTCGCCCGCCGTCCAAATTACAACGATCTAATCCCGGCCATGCTGGAACTAGGCGTCTGTCCAGAACTTCTCGTGCGTTGCGGACTGGGAATACATGTCCCCTTACGTCCCATGCTCGGTAGCATCACGCGCGATTTATCCGAGATGCTAACTAAACTACAAGGGCGAAGTTTTGCCTGCGAATTCAAATACGATGGCCAACGTGCGCAAGTACATTGCGATAAAGACGGCAGGGTATCCATCTTTTCGCGTCATCTTGAAGTCATGACGGATAAGTATCCCGATCTCGTGGCCCTGGTGCCGCGGATCCGCGGCGAAGGGGTCGAGAGCTTTATAATGGAAGGCGAGGTAGTAGCCGTGGACCAGACGACGGGTGAGCTGAAGAACTTCCAGACACTGACGAATCGTGCGCGTAAAGATGTAGCGATCGGGAGCATTACGATTGATGTCTGTCTCTTTGCTTTTGATCTGATGTATTTGAACGGTCAGCCATTACTCGATCGCCCGTTCCGCGAGCGAAGGAGTTTATTGCGCTCGTTGTTTGTCGAGGTGCCGAATCGGTTTACGTGGGTGCGCAGTCTGGACGCGACGTCTCAGGACTCGGAGACCGTGCTGGAGTTCTTCAAGCAAGCAACGGATCTCAAGTGCGAGGGTATCATGGTCAAAATTCTGGATAACTTGCCGAATCTGCCCGGTGCTATACCTTCCACGGTAGTGGAAGAGGACCAAAGCGCGGTAGATCAACAACCGAAAACCGATGAAAATACAGTAGATACGAAGGAAATGGAAAGACAGCAATCCCAGGCGAAGTCCACCCGCCGTAAACCGCTCATCGCGACGTACGAGCCGGATAAGCGCCTTGATTCCTGGCTTAAGGTCAAGAAGGACTATAACTCTTCGTTCGATACACTGGATCTCATCCCTGTGGCTGGCTGGCATGGCCAAGGGCGCAAGGCGAAGTGGTGGTCGCCCATCTTGCTTGCAGTGCGTAACGAGGAGACGGGCTCACTAGAGGCCGTGTGCAAATGTATCTCGGGCTTCACCGACGCGTTCTACAAAGCCAATCGACGATTTTACGACGACGGGTCAGGCGATATCGAGGCCATCGCAGAAGGAGATGCTAATAAAGACATTCAAACCGGGGATGACGATACGCTAGAGACAGAAACAGACGCAAGCGCGCGGAAATATAAAAACATCCGCAAGACGAAACCCGGGTTCGTCGAGTACGCAGGATATCCAGACGTATGGTTCGAGCCGCAGGAAGTCTGGGAGATGGCATTCGCCGATATCACGCTCTCGCCCACGTACACGGCCGCGATCGGACTAGTGAGTCAAGAACGCGGTCTAAGTCTACGATTCCCGCGCTTTCTACGCAAGAGAGAGGATAAAAGTCTAGAGGAAGCGAGCACGAGCGAGTTTCTGGCTAGTTTGTACCGCAAGCAGGAGGCGAAAGCGCCTCCGCCACCTATGAAAGAGGAAGGCGACGAGGACATTGATGAAGAGTTATAAAGATTGCCGGGTTCAAGTGGTTTTTTTCTTGTTAATCTCGATACTCTGCCAGAAAAAGAAAAGAAGAAAAAAGAAATTCATGACCTATTGTGATAATCTGATTCCATAACTTTGAGACTTATACCCGCCGGTTGGATTTAGATTCATCACGCCTTCACGTCTTCACGCCTTCCATGCCTTGTACACAGTTCGGCAACCATACCTCTCCCCCTTCTTCAGCAACACTTGCTCCTTCCAGTCCTCGACGTTACAGGCATTCACGAATCGACTAGGTTCAACACAGAAGCCACTCCGGCGGCCACGGGCAGGCGCACCATCGACGGCAGGCACATCGACGAAGTTGCCAGTGTAATGTTGGAAAGCAGGCTCGGTGCTGAGGACCTCGAGATGGATCTTGGACTCGGGATGATGCGCCTTGAGGAGCGGGACGAGAGCTTTGCCGCGGGTGTCGATGGGGATGGAGTTAGGGGGCACAGAGGGATCGACGACAAAGCAGTCGTCGATGAGGGGCTCTTCGGCGCCCAGGATGAATTGCTCGTCTGTGGCCACCTTGTCAAATGTCGCTATTTCGCCGGTCGGGATACCGCCATTGGCGACTGGCAGGTAAGCAGAGGTGCAGAGCTGCACCACTGTTCCATCGATCGAGGGACCACCGGTTAGGTTGAAGTAACTATTCGCAACCACTGATTAGCATGTGCTCACGGGACTCTCCGATACCAACTTTTGGGCGAGTCGAACTAGTAAGAGTTCAGGGGGGAGATTTACGAGTGGTTCGTCATGTTAATGACAGTCTCCTCGGCGCCGCCAACCAGCTCGGCCTCATACTCAATGCCGAGTACTATGGCTTCCTTGCCTTCCACATTGACCTTTCCAGTGGTGTAAACCACCTTGGCCAGGATCTCACCAGGGAACCCCTCATCCCCATCTTTGCTCCGAAGCGTAAACTCAACACTCTCGCCGCCCTGCAGAGCTCCCTGGAGCCCAGGGATGGCTCGGATGCCAACGGGCTTCGGCCCGTTCCATATACGCTTACCCCAACCTTCGAGGCCGCCGTGTAGGGTATTGGGGCCCTCGTTCGCAGCGAGGGTGTATGAGTTCCCGCCGTTCACAGAGTTGAGTTTCGCGCCCGAGATGCGGTTTGCGATGCGACCGATCGTCTCTCCGAAGTAGGGTGTGTTGTGCGATACGTATTGCTCCTGTTTGGGGAATCCCTGGACAATGTTGATGCCGCCCACGGTGAAGGACTGGATTATAGCCCCCAAGGGCAGGAGTACTATGCTGTCGGCCATGTTCAAGGTAGATAGCCGCCTATGTCAAGAATCACAGGATTGATGGGATGGTGTGTATACGATGGTTAGGAAGACAGTCAGATTGATATCGCAGAGTATGTAGAAGAAACAAGACTAGAAGAACAAGTCGAAAAAAGCCTCAATTAGATTGCGTGAGACAGTTTCTCCTCAAGTCACGTCGCAGACAACAAGGGCGAGTACAGACATGGTGGATATTTTTGAATCTCTATCCGGGCTGCTATCCGAGGGATCGTATTCAGGCTATTATGCCTACAAGCTTGTAACGTGTGGGGGAGGGGCCTGGAATGACGTCAACTTCGCGGGATGAACTCCCGATCATCCAGACAGACTTCTCCGGCCCGAAAAGACCCGCCAGAAGATCCAACGGCCCGGATACTTCAGTGGGTGCTAGGACCGTCAAAAATCCACCGGCGCGTTTCGGCCCGGGCGGGTGCCCAGATATTAACCCATCATCCATTCTTGATTGCCTGCAACCACATATTCAGGAGGCCTCGCTGTACTACTCCGTCGACGGGGTACTTGTTAACAGACACTGTGAACCCCTCATGTACGCAATCACGACGCGAGAGGGACGCCCGACACAGGAGACAAGGTGCTCATACCACCATGACACCATCGCCAACTTCGAGAAATCATCAAACGTATCTCCAAGCGCAATTCTATAAACACAGTAAAGCCTCCACAACCAATGCCGCCATCGTCAGATGAATGGACAACCTATACAAATGGATCCAATTCGTCGACGATAGAACATAATATGCATGTGTTTTGGAGAATCAGATATGTATATATATACACCTGCAACAATGAGTTGCCAGTCATCGGATGGAGCCAATACAAGCGATGCCAAATCGCCGTAGCTCCAATTCCGTCAGCGTGCCCTCTATACTTCGGGAATGCTCCATATAAATTGACGCCATGGTAGTATGATGTGCGGTGACAGATGCTAAATGAGTCATCAAGGTTTGTTATGTCTTCGGTCGCTTGAAAGGATGTGCCTCGGTATTCAAAACCCAATGGTCTAAACTGATCACGTTCGGTTCGGAGTATCTGGATTTGGGTGTTAGTCCTCCATGGCGAATCAGTCAGCTTGGGAGTAGAAAGACCTACAAAAGATAGAAATACTTCAAAGTTTCCGCGGTCCAGAAACTCTCCATCTGGTCCAACTGCTCGGTGTCGGTACTCAATACGTTGTCGATTGCACTATTACCGAGTTCAGTTGTTGTGTAGCGTACAATCGCCTCGAACATCTTCCAACCCTTCTCCTGCCACTTCCTCTCGCCCGTTATTCTGTACATGTACCAAACGGATTCGATGGCCTCGGGTCTAAAGTACGTGTATTAGCATTATTACGCCGATAAATGGAACTGCAATGGCTCTATCATTGGGGTTGCCTCGGGGCGATATCCATATAAATAGTGGAGAATTGGCGACGTACCGTAGAATGTATGAACTCGAATCCACGCTCAAGAAGCCCTTGGGCAGATTTTCATCTTTGATCTTCTTCGCTACAAATTCCTCATGCGTCAAAGGTCGCCGAGGGTCTCTTTCGGCCCTATCCTCGTCCGCTTGTATAGGGGCTTGGCCCGCGGCGACCCTTTCGAATCCGGGTGCAGGGTCGCTGTCCTCAAAGTCCATGGCTCGCGCGTGAGAGGATTTGATTTCGTCATCGGTAGCAGGGTATGACCCGGCTTCGTCACGTTCTAGATCTCCAACTTCGGAAACTGGGGCTCTCTTTCGTATCTCGTGATTGGCACCGGGACCAGTTGACTGTTCCACGCCAGGGTGCCCATTTTCTGGATGTTCGGTTTGGCTCGTTGAAGATGTGGTGTCTTGTGTTAATTTATTTGCTTCCTTTTCCTCTTCTTCGGCAAGTTTCGCCTTAGCTTTCCTCGCTTCATAATCTTCGATCATTTGGTCACGACTGGCCAAAAAGGGATCTAGACCTTCTTCATACCGAGTCGTGTTCCAGTGGCAATCTTTGGCATCTGCACACGATAGTACGCTGCCGACCTCAGGCATAATACCAGTGGGTGTACTTTCATATGCCCACACGCAGCCCTCCGTAAGCTTCCTGCCGATTTCCACATCGGCTGGTATCTGAAAGATCTTTCCAGCCATACCAAACATACCGCCAATGAAGCAAGTAAGATGCGTGACCTCATACTGCGTGGTGATATCGGTCTCTGGGTGCCCCCGAGTCTGAACTTTAGCGGAAAAGAGAGCATCGCGCTCATCTGGAAGCATGGGCTTATACAACAGCCACTTCTTGACCGCTTCACTGACCTTCAAGTGCAATTCCTTGTATTTTGGCTCCAAACCGCCGAGCAGCAACCATTGCTTCGGGAAATATTCGTAAGTGGAATCTTGGGATCCACCCATACTGTATTGCTCTGACCCCCAACCACCGGCTGTTAATCCTTGGGCGATGCAAGCAGGTAGGGTACTTCCATCAATATCCGAGCTACTCTTCCAATCTAGAGATGCGCTCTCTCCGGAACGCCTCAACATGGGGGATTTGTCTTGGTCATTTTCTCCCTTTTCCGGTTCCGGCTTCGCGTCATATTCAGGTTCTATGGCGTCGTTCCCAGTGACCCCAATGCTGCGTCGGCTATTTATCTCGGGATTTGCGGCGCTTTGGGCAGCTTTGAGTTCGTTCAGAGCAGTACGATTGCACCCACTTGCGTCGACAAGCTCTGGGAATATACCTGGGATGGATGTGCCCCTATTCTGCCACTCATAGAGGGCGTCTGTGATGCGTGCGACTGCATCATAGTATTTGTTCTCTTGGGTGAGCTGAGCTAGACGAGTGAACTCCATGGCAAGCGAGCCTAGCTCGGCAATACTAACGCGGGTGCTTGCTCTCTTGGGCTGGGACACAGACTGGGGGGTGTACCTGTAGTAGAGTATGGGCATGCGATTCGGCGTGTCAAACGCACCCATCAGGATCTCGGCCAATTCTCTGGCTTTTTGAAGCAGAATATCATAGCCACCTTTCTTGCCGAGGCTAACGTCATAAGCAGCTAGTAGTCCGCCCAGATATCGAATCGTTGTTTCGAAAACAGGGATTTCAGTCCGTTTGGCAATTGTAAAGTCGATTTTTTCCACCTCTGAGAGCGCTTCCTCGAATTCGTCCTCCATGCCCATAATCCACAGCGTATCGAGTGAGTCAACGAGTGTGGCAGCCCATCCGCAAAAAGGGTCGCGGAATTTTCCGGTAACGGGACTCAACTCATCATGGCCCCTGGCGTACGTCCAGTAACCAGCCCAACTACGTTCCATTTCAGCTTTGACTTTTTGTTGGCGGGCCTCGCGTGTTTCTCGGTTCTCAGATGACTCCTTCTCGAACGCATACTGTATAGTCGGTATCTTTCTAAGCTTTCCGATGGGAAGGGGAATAATATCTGATTCAGGTACAGGATAGTTTTCGGGGACTTTCTCCCAATGAGTACCTGTAGTAGTAGATTTTGCAAATGGATTGTCCGAACCTTGGAACCCATGGCTGGCACTCATGCCTGGCGCATTCATAATGGGGACGGTTTTCTCTCGGATAGCTTCATCGTGATCGTAGGCCAGAACTGTCGCCTCTTTGACAGGGGCAGGGTCTGGAGGGGGAATAGGGTGAAGTTGGTTATCATCCGCGCTATCTTGATGGGTGGTATCCAGGTTCGAGACTAGTGTGGGATTATTTTCGTCGCCGGTGTTGCGTAGTATTTGCCGAGGAAGATCGTCGTCACTGTGGGCGTCGATATTGGTTGGAGGTGCCGACTTAGGCTGAAATGGGGGCGCGGCATGAGAAAATGAGGCAGACGCTGCTTCCCATTGCCCACTGTTCCGAGCAACACGGTATAGCAGAAACACGACGACAGCAGCCAATAAACTATAATATCGGTATCTTCGTAATCGGAACATGGTGACAACACGTTGTATTCTGAAATGGAGGGGAGATGGGCGATCAGATAAACCGCAATGGGATGGATCGTCAAGCTAGACGATCTTCCTTCGCGCGCCTATGGCAAAAGACCTGGGTAGGTGGGTATGGCTGGAGAATCTTATTGTGAGGAAGGCATTATCATCTTTATAGGGCCAACTGTAGCATGCGCTTGTTGTTAAAGTACAGGAGCAGTCAAGATTCGAGACAGGGCATGAGATTGGGTCGAGGCGGCGTTAGCGAAGGCACCGCGGGTAGGGAGTTCACACGACGGTCGGTCGGACGGACAGAGCAGGGCGGGACTGGGCAGGACGGGCGGTTTTGTCGTCGAAGCCGCAGACCTCGAATCCGGCAGTAGCTACAGACCGTATTTGATGACTGGCATTGGGGTTAGAAAAAAGCATGAAATTAGACGGGAGGAAGGACAGATGATAGAAGCGCCACGCGAAGATGGCAACCGTTGTGGCTTGGTGCGTATAGGAAGAAAAGCTAGCGTAGAGATTTACTAACTTTAGACTGCCCGCGCTGCGCTGCTCGGCGATGCGCTCGAAAGCGCCCGCTTAGCCAGTCATGGTTCGAACTCCCCGCGGCCATTCTCTTGGCATCTTGGCATTTATAGTGAGAATGGCGATGGAAGTTGGGTAGCGAGTGTGAACATCCGAACGAAGGATGGCCAGGCTGGATAGGTACCAGATAGTAGAGCAACATCGCCAATATGGGATAATGAATGTCCTTTGATAGCGAAGTAGTTACCTATCACGGAACGCGAAGCAATAACGTACCTACGTCAAGTGGAGTGCATTTCGTGATTGCACCGCGGAGGTTTGTGAGAGAACACTGGTGACAGTTGAGACAGCAGAATTCCAGCCGGATGATTACCAACCGGCCCGTCCCGGTCCGTTTCGGTCCGTGAAAATGTATAGGCCAGCTGCCCATTACGATTATCTTTGGTCAGATATGAAGATATGGACATGATTTCAATGAATTGTCATCATGATTGTGCAGTAAAAGCTGCCGCTCTTGTTCACTCGGTTCTCAAATCTCAAAATGCCAACATGGAGTAGGTACCTACTGTTAGTTGGATACTCCTGAGGTTTTAGTGTAAGTCAACTTTTGGCTAATTTCGGCACAAGCACCATTAATAGGTATCTAGATGCCAATCGAGGCCGGCCTCGACAACTAGATAAATACATACCTAGATAGGTAGTTTCGTCCACTGACAGAGCATGTCAGGGGATTGTAACGACATTTCAAAATTTGTGACATGCACAGAGATCTATTAACTTCAACATGGTTAACACGTAACTCGCGAACAATACTCCTTTTGAGCTGTGAAATAAGAAGCCAACCTGATGATCCAGTCAGCTCACCGGTAACGCGAACAATGACAATTGTCGTGACTCGTAATTGTCGTGATAGACATGTAGTCTAGCATGCGTCATAACTAAGGTCTCAGGCAGTTAAACTCAAAATGTTTGGTGCCGCTTTAGAAATTTAGCAGAATATCCATCTGGCATCAACATGACCCCACGCCAGCCTGGAGTACAGGTTTCTATTAATCCACGAATCTCAGACAGATGTCTTTAATAAGTTTCCCTATGCCACCCCTACGCTGTCGAGACTCGGGGGCTTGTCGGAAGCCATCACAAGTCGCATAAAGCAAGGAACTGGCCTATGTCTTATCCAAGGCGGCACACAGGCAGGTAGTGCACTGCACACCCGGCGCAGCGTAGAAGCATCCGCGCAACCATGCCATGTAATAAGACAACGCTTGAGATAATGGAAGACATTTTAATACAACAATTCATAACATTTGAGACTCACAGGCTTGGAGAAGCGATGTCAGTTAGATGACCAGTATTTTTCGTGTTGAAAAAGGAGCTTAGCTATGAGGGGGCCGGGTGCAGACTGTACAGTCCGTAATCTTTAGGTTAGTGTATCTCGGGCTGCCGAGGCCTGCCGAGGCCTGCCGCTCTAGTTGTCGGCCCCCACCGCAAGCAGCCCGTTATGAGCCTTGAAGGACACTGCTAAGATGGTGCAGCCGAAAAATCGTTACAGTATATTAGATTTGATAGGAGAAGTGAGTCAGTTGCGAGAGGGGTGATGGATATTGGTATCAGGCCCTCCGGGCTCGCAGCCGGGCTGGATAAATTGAATTCGGTCGGCCGGAGATACGGGCCGTGGTAGCTCCCCCACATTAGCTACCGCCTACCGGTAGATTCAAGATACACTTCCCTGTATCTACGTAGTAAGTTACTGAAGAAGGCGGCTCAAAGTCCACTTACCCCTTATTCCGTAGGTGGACGGGGAGATAATAATGGTAGTGGTCGATAGAGGGCGCAAACTTGTGAGGTGTGCACTAACTAAGGTTACAGTGTGCCACATATTCTTGCCTACCCCTTACGGCACTCAAATCGGCGCCCAACGATTCTGTCCGCACCTACTTCATACTCTCTCAGCTTCGACAACTCAATGTCCGATCGACAAATCTCATTACCTAATTTTCAAGCCTCATTTGTAATCCCGTGTGACTTTGAACGCAGTGGCGCTCGAAACTTCGGCGATTCAAGATCATGAGACCGACCTCGGGACTGCTCGGGACAGAACGGGACTTGGCCATATGCACATACAGATGTCAAGACATGACAAGCCACATACATTCATGCACATAAGTGTCAATATCGGTGTACCAGCTCATGAATCGCACAGTAGTCCATACGGTATACTTCTTCCCCTCATCTCACGTCTTTGTCCCAACCTATTAGGGCCAGAGAATCAAGACGGGTGCAGATCGTTTCTGGGGTGCATGGCAACATGTACTCGCACTATGTATCACGCGTGGACAATACCTGCCATGTTCGGATTGGATGTTGAGCTCTGTGTGCGCGCTAGAGCAGCCTACGCTTTTTCTACAGATTGGACTGTACGTAGTACTACTGGTATGTAACTACCTATTCACGACGGCGAGATGGTAGGTATTCGAAACACCTTTAGTAGCATGTTGCCGAGAAAGGACTCAAAGGAGTGACATTTCTATCATGATTACGTAGTATATCCCTTTACCTAATCTGTACAGTATCTAACGTATAATTGGGTCGATAGAGTCTCGTGGATCCGCGGTAATACAACTCATAACGGTGTTCCCAAGGCACCCTTGGCAAGCGCCGGAACTTCCCAATTGTCGATTGGTGGATTGTTAATTGGCTTTGCGTCCAAACCTACTTACGGACTATCTAACCTCTGTGTGAATCACGTTTTGGAGAACACACAGAAAACTATTATTAAGACTACATAGGAATCTAGAACAGCTCGGGAATTCCTTCCTTCGTTTTCCACACACTATACGAGTGCCTTTTTACTGGTCATTCATATCTACATCTCCATCATCCCCTCTCTTATTGACCCGATTCGGCTGATCCCTCTGACCGCAAGACCACGCCGCGCAAACTGGGGAACCGTATGTAGTCCCAATTCACCGTTTGGCTAGTCTACAGATTATACGGTTCTGTACAGGTATATAGTACTGTATTATCTAGTTATCCCGTACATTTCCCGTATACAGTAACACACGGGACTTGCCTGCCGAGCTCCAGTAAAGACAAGACGGAGCAACCCGTATAATCAGGCCACCATGAGGCTTCAACGACATGTAGCCTAATTTTGTACTGTGCATACCTTACCCATTCCCTACATTAGCCGATTCAACCGTGGACGAGCCTCCGACAGCGGTGATGGGTGATGTTGCATCTCGTTACTAACTACTGCCAAACCCGGAGGCTTACTATCTACCAGCGAATGTTTTTCCTTGATCCTTGTCTGTCTGGCCTATCCCCAGCAACCCCAGCAGCGCCTTGACAACCTCAGCAGCCTGAGATTTCCTTCGATGCTGCATCGACCGAACTACCTTACCTCGTCTCTATTGCTCTGGGGTGATCACGGTGTTACTGCAAAGCGCCACATCATGTTTTAACCTATTGTATTGCGGGAGATCAGTCGCCAATGATCCTGACACGGCCACGTGTGGACAGCCTCTCTGCTCTTTATGTTCATCAAAGGCGAGACTCGTCCGGAGCCTTGCTTGGCGTGCCTGGGTCTGCCTGGGCAATTCCATACCGCAATGTGAGCAGGGGTCCATAACAGACCATACAGACCATGACACCCTTGTCACCCTTGTCCTTACAGTCCTTACAATGCCGGCGACGTTACATATAATGGCCACGTCAGACAACGCAGACAACGCATGGCTCTCCAATGACCCCCGGGCCCTCCATCACTCCCTATTGGATCTGTCTCCTGTCCTTGAATCGATACGACACGGCTTGTTGCATCAATCCGATCATCGATCTGTACAACTTCGATCCAATCACTTCGCGACAGCACAATACATAATTGTGATAGCATCCCTGGTTCTGCCCGGTGCGATATAGCGGACACACATCCCCCAGATGTGGGCACTCTGTTCTCGCTGCTTATGGTATACCTACGTCGTTGGATGATGACGCTTGCGCGATTGCAACTTGTTCTTCAAAACCTACTAGATTCGATCCAATCCACCCCCTACCCCCTACCTAGCTGGCTGTGGTCCAGACTTATACCTACAACTGACACGCAATACCGCAACCCTTCTGGGACGCCAACATACCTAGGAAGGCTGCCCACACGTATAGCATTCTCGTATTGTCAAGTTAAGAAGGTTGAGCTACAAAACATCTCTAGTTGCGGCCATTACTCGTCCTTAGGTCCAGACCAAGCATTAACGATGCACGCGCTATCCAGCTCTCCTCCGTCGCGACCCAAGGGCATTCTCAAGAAGCCTAGCGACCTAGACCTACACATGCGACCTCGGAGCATGTCATCGTCATCGAAGAAGAGTACGGCATTCGATGATATCGCCCGAGACATCGTGACCGGTGCCGAGGTCCCGCAGAGTCCTCTACACTCCTCGCAGTACCGTGCTTTCCATAAGGGGTACCGCCAAGAAGCCGGCAAGGCCCTTCTGCTCGCCAAAATCGATGGAATGTACGATGATGTCGTTCGACGACTCGCAGTAAGAGTCGCATCATGAACCGGACTGCTTTACTCTGCCTTCACGGCGACACGAAGACTGGACAGGACACTCGAATTAGACGAGGGATAAACACATACCCAACGGCGTTAATCGGAAGACGTTGAACAACTGTACAACAGAACGGCAATGCGACAATTCAATCTTTGAGACCATGGCGCTGGCGCAATGGCAGTGTCGCGGCGACAACTCCGGCTTTCCACAGCCTTACCCAATACCGCTCTGAGGTATGGTCGACATGTATTTCGGCGGCTCTATATTGGCTCCAGCACCACGGCGTTCACTTTGGCTGGGTATTTTCTCACCCACGCGAATAAGGCTAGTACAGGCGCGGACTTGGGATTGAAAGACAGGCTTGTCTCACGAGCAACACAAAGGAAAAAATGGCGAGAAGTGTTGGGGGGAAATGTGTAGGCTAGGATGATTTGACTGGTTTGGGACCCCAAATTGCCTTCACGCGTCGTTTGCGATGTCACTACCTTTGACTTTAGTATGCTTGTTGTACAGAATGCCCACCACACCACAAAATATATTTCCATCCAATCTCATTGCACTCATCCATCTGTCATCTGGACTGTCGTCTGTTTCTCAGCCTTCCTTGGCCTCGATATGGCGACACAAGGCAGCGTGCCACCATATCTCTTCGACATATTTTGCCACGAACCCGCGTGATGGAACATCTCCGTGCCGCGACCGCGACCGCCGCCGTCGAGATGGCAGGGGTATAGTTGGGTTCGCCTGCCAGTTTGTCGCCCAATCGACGAGAGCCGAGGCATGGCCCTCGTGGCGCGATGTTGGTTTGGACATTAGGAAATCGACATCTACAAGGGGGTCAGGAGTTGGAGTCAGTAATCCATGTTCCACGACGAGGGGCATAACGGCAACGCCCGCAGGGAATGCTCCCATCGCGCTGACAAAGGCGCATCTCCGCGTTGATCTGACACTACATTATTGAAACGAGGAGTAGCACAGTGAGGGGTAGAGCATAATGAATGGCACTTACACACGTGTCCCTCCTTACCCACGATCAGATGACGCGCCATCGCCAAGGGATCAGAGAAAGCCGCTAGCTTGTCCTGGCTGACGTCAGGCAGGTCATCAACAACATCCAGTCCTGCTTCCAAGAGTTGCCAGCCGCCGTTTGACCCGGCTTGACGGCTTGGACGAGGGCAAATGAAGCTGGTCGTCCTGTTATGTCATGATTCAAATAATGTTACTCTGCTCCGTTTGACTTGGCTCCGATCCAACTCGCTACCAAGAAGTCACCACATTCCGTTGGATGCGATATAGCCAACAAAGCCGGGGAACGGGAATCACGCCGCCGCATTCAAACGGTGAGAAGAAAAAGAAAAAGAGCTAAGAGCGAACGCGGAGACCTGGTGACGCCACGACTTGCTGTTTTTAATAAAAACCTTTTTAACCTGTTTTTTTTTTTTTTTTTCCTCGTTCAGATGAATGTACTGTGGGTGGCGCCCACTACTGGCACCTTGCTCTTGGAGTATGCGACTGACTTGTTGCCAAGAAGGGTGTGGAAGCTGCGCTGCTACCACTTGCGGCCGCCGTCCTTGTGCTGGAATGTCCACTGAGCCGGTCTGCCGAAAGCTTCCCTAGTGGTAGAGTAGATGGTGATCGGCACGGGGATTTCGTCCGGCTTCGCTAGAATTCACATTGACTATAGCTATGTCGATTTCCGCGGGATGGCCATGGTATCATTGAATTGCGCCAGATAGTAGTATCACCCGGGTTGTAATGTTTAGTCGGCTGATTTCGTCATGATTCGACAGAGGTTTCGATGTCGCGTTGAAGCTATGGCAATCGCTTCGAGTTGAGATTTTGCAAACGGGCTGGGCGATAGACAAGCTGGAAGATTTTTTTGGCTGGTCATTCATCAACAACCCCGCTCAGTGCGCGAATATCGGTGTTGACAGGACTGATGCAAGATTAGGCGACGTTGTTAGACGACACCATTGCCGAGATGGGTTATCGGTTTGTCGCTCTGCGCACTTGTCCTTGGAAGTCATCGCATTACTGACTTGACGGCATGTCATCTCCACTGGGACGTCCAAAACATTGATAGACAGATACAATTGCGCGCATTCCAGGCCCTTTTTATTGGTAAGTAACTCACCTCTTTGATTTTCCATACTCACCGGTTCTAATAACAACACAGGTTTTACTGTACGCTAGGTACTAAACGCATTGAAAATTGTAATTGTTAAATGATAATCGACACGACGACTTGATATTGTCTTGCACAACCAAAGCTCAATCGGTAATTATACGGGCGCGCGAGACGGATTCGAGAGATAGAAGGTACCGCGCCCATTGACGAAGCCCAGATGACCCAAGCCCAGATGACCCAAGCGCAAGACATGGAAGCAATCATGGTATCTCTCACTATTCCATCTTCTACCGGCTGTCGGCGGCGGCTCTAGGCTCTAGGCTCCAGGCTCCTTGGGTAGGTGGGCTGTAGTTACCCCAGCACCGAATTCAATTGATGCCTGTCAGGAACCGGGATGCAAGGTCTTGGCCAAAGCTAACATCAAAAGTGTGCTTCAGCCGCCAGCCCTTCCATCCCATCACCTAATAGTGTGTGCACCGTCAACGCATCTATCTAGGAGTTGATGCAAGTAATACGAGTTCTATCATGCCCACCATGCAGCCCGAAATTGGAGCTCGACATGAACCTTGGGTAGTCAGTATTATATCTAATTGATAGGCAGACGAGGCGGCCATAATACCTATCTAGTCAGCATGTCTCTTCCGGTTAAGCCAATGGAATGTGGAATTCGCGCTATTTATAGTGAGTAGGAACACTAGGTCAATGTGCTTCGGTCAGGTTTGAGTATTAGATAGGGGAACAAGGTACCGCCGATATGTTCAAGATGAAATTAGGACCGACCGACAATGACTTATTTAGCTGTTCAGCTCATGACAATTTGCCCGCTTCACGGGACATCGATGCAAGCTGAATGCAAGACGGCTGTTAACATGCTACTCTCGCTTGATGTCCGGTGATTGTGACTCGACTTTAAGATATTCATGCTCCGATCTTAGCTTATACATGGCCAAATCTTCTAGACTCCCGTCCTTCCTCACCATGAGGAGGTACATCATGTACCTATACCACTGTAGATAAGTTTCTCTTCCCGTGCGCTTTCCTTCCCGCCTTACTCGTGAGTTGTAATCACTTTGACGGACTGGGGGGCAGGCTCTGCTGAGTCTGCTCAAGCCTTTGTCAAGTTAGCAGGTGAGGTAGGCAGGCATCACATACAATACAAATGGCGATGGTTGCGGGCTAACTTCAGCAGGCTTACAAGTGTAAGCCACATTATTACGGTGTAAGCCACATAGATAGATATCTAGGACTTACCGAGGTTGACTGTTGACCAGAACCGCGCCGTGTCGCAATTAACACCAAATAGTGTGTTGGTGGCTCTCCACCCACGCCGGCACTAACATGTAAGATCAGCCCACCATCTCAAGGTCCTGAGCGAGCGCGGGATCTACGACCGGTAACAACTTACCTTAAATGAAAGCTGGAATCTGAGGTCCCATTATTCCACCTTCCTATCCATCCGGGTCTCGTGCTCGACTTGGATCCCTAAACATAAAGAGACCCGGCAGCCATCGTGACTGTCTTCCGATGGAATACTTCCTGCTCCATAACAGATATCCTGGATCCACATACGCGGAAAAGCGCAAGTCCATATGGCGGGGTTCACGACTGAGCTGGCACTCGGGGTAGCGGCCGTCCTCGTCGCCTCCATCTGGGCAGTTCAACGACTCTTCTTCACGGTTCGGTATCCATCAAATCTGCCCCGGATTGGGGGCAAGTCCAGGTTTAGCCTGCGGATGCGATGGAGGTATCACACGGATTCATGGGGGCTATTCCAGGAGGCTTATGAAAATGTGCGTGCTGCTACCGATGCAAAAGCCCGGATAAAGGCAGGGGCTATTGTCGTCGTCTGTTCCTCATCGTGTCGCAGTTACTTATTGCTCACTATGAACGTGTAGTACTCTAAGAAGGGGAAGACAGTACTGGTTCCCGGACTCGGGTTTCAAGACAACATCATCTTGCCGCCAACCGCCTTGCGATGGCTCCAGCGTCAACCCGAGCATCTTGTGAGTGCCTCTGCCTCGCAGATTGAAACAATCCAGCCATACTACGGCTTCGGGCATAATAAATTCGCGGATGATCCATGGGGTGGAATGTTGGTAAAAACGGACCTCAACGCCGTGCTGGAGAACATATGCGCCGCCATGAACGACGAACTGGGCCTGGCGATCGATACGCATTTCGGAATGAATGCCGAATCCTGGAAAGAGATAAACCTGATGCCGACGATCCGGCTCATTGTGGCGCAAGCGGCTACTCGCTTCACTTTGGGAGGATCGTCCACTGGACGGCAATTATGTGAGTCTTATCACCTTGGATCCGTTTGCTCCTCCTACAGCGGGATTCAGATGTCTAACACCAACCACAGGCCAAGATAAGGAATATATTAAAGCCTGTCTGGATCTTTTAGACGCACTCATCATAAATGCTGGGTTAGGTGGCGCAAGTCCGAGGCTTTTGAGGCCGATCCTGGGTCGACTCGCTGGAATCAGCGCCAGGCGAAGGATAAAACAGCTTGAGAAATACTTCGAGCCCGTGTATCGAGAAAGAATGAAACTGCTGGAAGAAGAGAATGAAAATCCGGATGTGGAGATGCCCGAGGATCACCTTCAGATCATGTTGCGCTTCGGCCTGAAAGAACGCCGGGACGAGGCCCTCAGTCTCCATGATATGACCAAGAGGTTATGCATTGCCAACTTCGGCTCGATGCACCAGACGAGTATCCAAGTGGCCAACATGCTACTTAACATCGTGGACTCGGACCCGGAGTTCAACACCATTTCCATTCTGCGCGACGAAGTGGCCGAAGTGGTTGGAGAAAACAAGGAGATAAACTGGAATAAGAGCAAGGTAGCTGCTATGACGCGAGCCGACAGCGTGGCTCGCGAGACACTCCGGTTGTACTCCTTCGGCTCCCGGAGCGTGCTGCGGAAAATCGTTGGCGACGGCCTGGTGACGGAAGATGGGATCCCGCTTCCTAAAGGATCCATGGTTTCGTTCATTTCCTATGGGGCCCAAACGGATGGTGACGCCTTCGAGAATCCATTCAAGTATGATCCATTCCGGTTCTCTCGCGCTCGCGAGGCGGAGGCAGATGAGAAGGGAAGGCCGGGTCTAACGAGTCTGAGTTTCGTGTCGACCGGGGTGGGAAACTTGGCCTTCAGCCACGGGAAGCACGCTTGTCCTGGACGGTTCCTGGTCGACTTCGAGCTCAAGATGATCATTGCGTACGTGCTGATGAAATACGACATTGAGTTCCCGTCGGAGTATAAAGGAAAAAGACCACAGAACCACTGGTTCGCGGATGCGTATATCCCGCCGGAAGATGTCCGAGTCAGGATCAAAAGGAAAGGGTGATGGATGGGCGGGAAGACGGTGGCGAGGAGGGCACTTGCACCTTGGGAAAGTACAGGAGAGACTCGATATATCTTTTTACATTGCCTTGTATATTATATTACTGTTCCCGAGCATGGTGATGGGTCTTGTTCGGTCTCGCGGGACGCGGCACGCGGCACGCCTCAAAAATGCGTAGGTCGAAACAGTACGTGTCGGTAAATGCACTCAAGGGGAACCCGATTCGCAGAGGCCCGGATCGAGCGCCCTGCTTTCACAGCCATCGAATGCCATACACTTGAACCAAAAATATCCACATCGGGTCGATAACTGGATGCCCTTGCGACACGTAGACGAAGGGGAGCAAGCGAGGATGCTTCTGCCTAGACGCCAGACCAGTTGTCATCGTCGAAATCTTCCACGTCGACGAAAGTTGGCCTGCAAGCGCACCCCATCTACGGGACGGCTACCGGAGACTTGCTCATTGTGGTCGAATAAATGCGTGTTGCTGTTTTCTTTTGCCCCTTGAGACCAATGAGAGTTTTTCGACGAGGACTCATGACGCATGATTGAATACGTGTGTGTGCAATATCACGTCTATATGCCTTTTATCTAGTTGGAGTAGATAACATGCAGACTCCAACACAGCTGCGAGCCAGTACGAGTGTTTTGGGGGGGCCCAGTATCCCTATTTCGGCGGGCAGACTGCAAATACACGTATGTTGGAAACAATTCTCGTTTCACCCGATTTGTTGGACGTCGAATACGAAATGACCGGTCAAGTATCTGAGCCCCGTCCCATTCGCGGCCGGCTCGGCATCGAGCATCCACCCTACCTCATGATCTTCAACCGAGTTGAGTGGCAGGCCGCGTCAAAACGAGGTAGGTTAGGGATCTTCGTATCTTCGCGCCGTGATTTGAAGGTTGAAGGATCTGTGGGTGCCACCCCCGGCCCACCGGTGAGTGTCGAGAGTTAATTATTACAGGGCCTAGAACTCCGCTGCCGAACATGGGCCAAGACCTGATCAACAACACCTCCATCGATATATTACGTCCCCTAGATGGTCCGGACCCGCCACATCCCAGAATATGGTTCGGTCGGAGAGGCCAAAACGGTATCCCGTCTTTGCTTGGCGAGGATTCAGAACCCATTCCGCTCTGCCAGTGGTTCATTTTGCCTTTGCATTTTCTCCAGCGCTACCCTGCCAGAGAGTGTTGGCACCATTGCATTCGATGGTACTTTTTACGTACGTGCGTGAGAGGGTCCGCGCCCAGCCCGTTTGGAACTTTTTCAGCCACCATGGGAAAAGAAAAATTTGATAGAGGCGAATCGACGAAGCAACGTGGATAAGAGTTCTCAACGGTCAGAGTTGAGGGTGCCGACATCGCCAACTCATCGGACGTTGGGAGTTTCGAAAGTCCGCGGCTCGGGGAATCGGTCCGACGGCACAAGATTGGTATTACCAGAGCGAGCAGCAGCTTGAGTGTTGTTTGTTTACCTACAGACTGTAGTTACCTATTGGATGAGTCTTGTTGGCGAATCTCTACCTGTCAGATTCTCGCTTGACGATCGTTTTCAATGACTCGTCAAGCCCCTTTAGTCGCAAGGGTATGGTATATAGGGATATACCTCGTCATAGGAATGGAATCTCATGTATCGCAACAGAATATATACGGTTGCGAGCATACCGCCACTCCTGTACTTCATATAAGAATAGAGCGAGTACAGTACAATTCGGTCTAGCTTTCTAGTTACATAAATGTCCTTCCTAAGCCCATATATAGCTAAATCTAGTCCGTACCTATATTCGTAGATCGATTTTAATGTATTAAGGGAATATTAACTATCTAACCGAGTTTCTCCGGTAAGATCCATCCATTTCGTGACGCGATGCTGATGATTAAGTCCCTCACATTGAGAACCTTCCCCTCAAACCTCCGTGTCTGGGTATGCCTGCACACTGCAATCTTCTCACATCATTCTCACATCACCTCCTAATGTCGCTTTTCATCCTCCCAAAGCTACAGTCTTGCTAGTCTTATGAGTAAGATGCACTTGAAAACTCAGTTCTTCTGCTTCTCCCATCGACTCCCGTCCAGTTGGTGCTCGCTCTCATGACGACGAGTGAGATCGACGTTCTGAATGAAGAGGAGACCCAAGACAAGCGCAACAACTGAGATGGCCAAATAGAAAGAATAAAGGCCGGTAAACCCATACTTGTAAGCGTCTATTACGTTGTCCTTGAACTCCCCAGCAGGCAACGTATGTAAAATGTTGACGTAGCTCTCCGCTTGCTTGGCAATCTCAACCGGAAGCCCGAGCCAACGTAATTTGAGCGCCATCACGTTCTGGAACGTCGTGCCTCCAATGCCGACTCCAAGCGCCATGCCGAATTGTCGGACGAAGGCATAAGTGGCAGCGGCTGATGCCTCGTCGCCTTGTTTGCACATGGCTTGCGAGGCGAAGTTTTGCGCATTGAGGATGACGCCCTGTCCGGTGCCGATGATGATGTAGGTAATCACCCAGACACCCGTGCTGTCGTCATGAGGCCAGATTATGAACAGTCCGGCACCAATGCACGCAATGAACCAGCCAATCCAGACGAACCAGCGGTAGTTGTTGTAGCGTGTCACTAGACGACCGCAGACTATACCGGCGGACGTCACTGTCAGAGTCGCAGGTAGAAGTGCTACGCCCGTGTCAAGTGGGGAGAATCCCTTTACTGACAAGAAATAGAAAGGACCGCTACACGTCTACGTTAGATGGGGCCCATACACGGGAATCACACGTTCAGCCACTCACTAATATAATAACCCGTACATCTGTGAGGGACAGCCGTTAGTTTCTCCATATTCACCTCTCGGAGGTCAGGGGGCTGAAAGTGGGAACTGAGCTTACCACGAGACCCTGGATTAAGCCGCCTAGGTAGGTCATGACCGAGGAGGTGTTGTGGTAAAGGCTTTGCCTTAGGAAAGGTTGTTTCGCCCACAACCTCTCGTACACCAGCGTAACGGCCAATCCCAGGAACCCCAAGATCAGGGGGACTAAAGTTTCGACTGCACTCCATGCGTACTGTATCCGAGTCAGCATTCTCCAGCGTCCGGGATACTTGGTGCTGTATCGTCCACCGTTCCCTGACAGGTCGGTATGGTACGCACCTGTGAACCGCCCCACGATACTGCAACGAGGAATGAAGTGGCGGATGCTGTGAAGAGAAACGACCCAACCCAGTCGATCTGGCCCAATTTCTCATTAACAGTTGCCTTTTTGGCTTTCAGAGTCAATAGGTAGGGCACGGCGACGAGGCCAAAGGCGAGAATGGGAAACATGAGATAAAATATCCATCTCCAGGTGGTGCTATGGACGACCGCGCCTCCAATGATGGGCCCGATGGCCAATCCAAGAGCCCAAAAGCCTAGGCTATGAGTGGTCATGTTGTTAGCATGCTTCTACCTCTCCACATCGCCGGCGATAATTTTACTCACGTCACCCCGTACCACTTCGGACGCTGCCGCAGCGGTACAATGTCCGTCTGGACTACCAGACCCAAACTGTGAATGCCTCCACCGCCAACCCCCTGGATGGAACGACCGACTAGCAGGGTCCCGACGTTGTGTGAAACGGCACAGAGAATGGTGCCGACGGCGAACGCAACGAGGGAGAAGATCAGACAGACTGGTCGGCCAAATACGTTGCTGACAGCGCAAATGACGGGCATTGTCACCGCGTTGACAAGGAGGTATGAGGTACCGATCCAGAATGCCTGTGTCGCGGTCCCTTCCAAGTCCACGATTATTGTCTATTCGAGCGTCTGTCAGCATCATCTCTCTTCAGCCATAACAAATTGACCCAATCGGCTGCTTACACTTAGCGGTGTAATAACGATAGTTGCGTCAAGGGCGACGACCAAGCTAATGGTAGCAAGCGTATATATTATCGCCTTCTCGTGTCTCGATGGATGCCATTCGATCTCAGGAGGGCGCTGGGCCTCATTGTCCGCCTCAGCCTTTACTGTTTCGGTCTCATTCTCTTTCAGAACACCTGCTATATTGTGCTTGTAATCTGATAACGAGGTTGAAGCAGAGGGGGGAGCGTCGTCTGTTGCCGGTGCGGCATTAGTCGGAGCAGCAGAGGGGTTTGAGTCCGATACCGCCGGTGGCGCATCAGACGGCGCGGCCGAGGTAGCTGAGTCCAGTTCCGGTGTGGACTCGGAAGGAACAGAAGAGGGAACGGATTCCGATATTGGCACAGACACAGGTGTCGATGCTGAAGGAGCAGTGCCCGATTCGGGCACCGAATCAGAGGGGGCGACGGATGGATCGTCGTCCGATAATGAAGTAGAAGCTGAACGAGCGGCAGGAGCAACGAGCGGCATGGTAACGACTGTTTGGACAACGTCCAACGGGCTATGCACGAAAACTGTGAGCGGGTGTTGAACGCGGGAAATGGCACGACCTCGTGTTTACGTACTTATGCAGTTCGGTGTTCTAGACGAGGAAGATCATCAGGCCCATACAGGACTTGCCCGGGCAGCAGCATATTATATCGACTCTATACGACGAGAGTCTGCACGTGATCGAAGCTCTGATACTGTGGTGCGTTTAGAGGCAACATCTCGTATCAAACATCTGATACTTCAACATATCAGGGGTGACCGTTGGCATCACATGCGGCTATGTAGGTACCATCTGGAGAAAGTTAACGAAGCTATCACTAAGCATATCTCACAAGCTTAGGGCACAATTCAAGGTGCAGGATTGCAGAGAGGTGCTGCCAGAGGGAGTACCCCGTGCTGAGCCATCGTGCATGTCCCACCAACACGGATGTGCACCAACAGGGCGTGCCTATACCTAACGGATATGTCCTTAAAGGCTGTAGGGTTAATTCCGCCTCTGGGATGCAAAAGTCTATCCATATCCGTGGGCCAAGGACTTCTCCGAAGACGATGCCTGACACCTACCCACCGTGTAAATAGTGACAATAACCTTGTGGACTGGGCTTTGTCCTGCTGTTGGGCTTGTAAGATTACGGGGCTGGGAATGTGCGGCATGTTGGACGAAGAGTATTGACTTTCTTTGTGTGATTAAGAGACATTTGGCCCCGAAACTTTACTCGTAGCATTGATGAGTTTCATACTTCGATATGGTGTATTAAGCTGAACTTCGCGATCAGATGCGCACTCATCCTCCGGTAGCCAGCATGCACGACTATCGTCCCAGGGTTACGGGAGAGGCATCATAGGCGTCGCTGGAAGCCACGGCGGCACGTTGAGTATCTGCCGATAGGAGTGGTATGGTTGTCACCGGCAAATGTGCTAATCCGGGTACTTTTATATATATATATATATATATAGATATATAGAATCATAGTGTAAAATAAAGACCGAAGCAAAAGGCCATAACTGTACATGGCCAAGAGCAGTGTTCAAACAATCTTCCGATCTCTCGTCTTTCGTGAGCAAGATGATTTGATAAAAGGAAACCGGAGTTTGCCGGAGATAAAAAGCAGCACACACTATCGGAAGAAAACGGAAAGTGATGTTTCTCTTTTTTTTTTTTTTTTGGTTGGTTGGTTGGTTTCGTCGACGGGCTTTTCTCCAGACAAGACCATACATACCCTTAGCGATGATGAGAAATCCTGTCCATATGGAGTTGCGTGATGCACCTGTGAAGCCGTCCGGACGCACTGGATGGCCTCGCGCTGAGTGAGTACAAAGTGGCAATGGCACAAATCTGGGTGGTGGTTGTTAGTAAGTGGCACGCCTCTGTCGACCCTGCCAACGCAGTTGCTGCATGTGAAGCCCGCATCCGAAAATCGAGTAACTTAGTAGATTGTATCTAAATGTTCTGCCTGTGAGCCCGAGTTCTGCTATCAAAGGCCCGGCATGGCATGAGTCAGTATGGAGTGGTTGGGTCTCTCAGTCCAGTTACAGGTGCCATCCATATTGGCATTTTGTGTGGTCTGTATGCAAGTCATCTTCAGATGGCGACGACAAGGTCCGGCTCTCCGTCCTTTTCGCGCTCGCTGTGGTGTCCCTGTCGAAAAACACCCGCGACCTTCATTCCAATTCGCATAGTTTGCTGAGTCTTCGGGCGAGCGGCCCGCTCATGCATATGTCATCACCGAGACCATGGCGTTATCTAGTTGACCCTAGGGGAAACAGATGTCTTCTACATTTCTTTTGGAAATTCGAATAGGGTTTTCTGGGCACGATGAGTAGTCGGTATGGTTACTTGAGGCTTTTTGTCACTGTTAAGTTTTCGAAGGAAGATGACGGGGAAGCAAAGTCGTCTACATCATCATCGAGAACAAAGAGATCCTCCACGGTGAAAACGTCACCAGAAAAATCAAGGCGTTCGACTGGTAAATGGCGATATTAGCTGAAGATGTCCCCTGGTAAGGGAGTCCCATGTCACTATCAACACCGTAAGTCGCCGGTTGAGTAATCTGTAGAGTATAGTCTATTGAGGCGAAGTATATCTATTCCCATCACACACTCTACTGAGTGATGCACCGCTTCGGCGTTGACCGCTTCAGTGTGGACTGCTCTATGATCTATCTAAATCTATCTTGAAAGTTTGATGAGGAATGGAACCAGTCTAGAAGATGAAAATGCAACAGAAACCGGAGATATTTAATGAAGAGAAGCCCCCCCCATTATACCAGTCGTCGACGGAATTCCTCCGATTGTGACTTCTGACCCTGGCAGACAATTTCCCGGTTTTTGGGCCGAGGTTGGGGAAATCGACCCGGGATGATGCCGGATGATGCCAGAAGATGCCAGATGATGGTGACTTATGGGTGGTAAGATGTCGGCAAGCCGTTGTACCAGCGGAAGACATTGTGAGGGTCGTATTTGTTCTTCAAGGCGACAAGACGGGGGAGCTTGTCCTTTCCGTAAATCTGTTCGGGGGTCTCGTCACCGTTGGCGTAGTTCACGTAGACGGCTAGGTCGTCGTATCCCGAGGTTGCCACGAGTTCAGATCGAATCTTCACCGAGACGTCGTTGGAGGGCCCCTTAACAGGGTCGGTAGGGTCATTCCATCGAGCTTGAACCATGCTATTGCATGTCAGTCACATGATGATGAGATTCGACAAAACAAAAAGGGGATACTCACACATAGGTGGACGTGTCTCTCCATGGGTATGCGGTGGCGTCGTCCGGTACGGCGACAGCAGCCTCAATTGGCCAACTCTCGAGAACAACCTGAGTGTTCAAGCCGTGAGGGTTCTCCGCCCAGAAGCTTCGCAAGTCACTGAAGACAGTTGCCATGGTCTCGGCCGAGAATTGCCGTAGGCTGATACCGCGGATGTCCCAGACGGTCTGGTCAACGCAAACCTCAGCATCGAGACCGAATGTAGCCTCGGTGCTCAGATGATTCCAGGGGATTTCCTTTATGCTCGAATACTGGGCTTCGATCTTGAGAATCTCTGCCATGGCCTTGACACCCTCATCTTGCGGTCCTGCGTACACAACGCTGACAAGCACTTGGGGCTTTGTAGAAGATTTCATTAGCAAAAGTGCGGGACTTCATATAATTGACTCTTGGAGCCTCACCTCGTTAGTGGTTTGGTTGTAGTTCATTACAGTTTCCACGGTGAGGTCGGCTGGCAGCGGGAACATTGAGGCAAGCGTGTTGAAGAAAGTGACATTCTTGTCAGCTGAGAGGATGATATCCGCACTCGTCCAAATGCCCTTCTTATACAAGGGATGAAGCTTGTATGTGGCCTCCGTGACGATGCCGAAGTTGAAGCCCGCACCCCTCATACCCCAGAACAGGTCGGGGTTGGACTTCTCGGACACGGTGAGAACCTTTCCATCGGCCGTCACAACGCGGGCGGAGACCAGAGCGTCGACGATCATACCGTCGAGGCCCTCAAGGCGCCCAATGCCGCCACCAAGCGTTGCTCCCATCATGCCGACACAGCTGCAGGTTCCGGTTTCTACACGATATCGGTCAGGGACGTCACGATAGGAGTAGATGAGCACGGGATTGCTAGGCAATACTTACGAACTTGGAAGCCTGCTTCATAAACAGGGTCAAAGATATCCCTGAATCGCACACCGGGCCCAATGGTCAGGGTCGCATCTTTCTTGTTGACTTTCACAGAGTTCATCAAGCTGAGATCGATGGCAAGACCGTTACGGATCTGCCCCGTGGTAGTGGTGTACCCATGGCGACCACCAGTAGCCAAGAACGGGACGTGATTCTGAGTTGCGAATCTCACCTGCCAACGGCTTTCTGTCAGTCACAAATCCTCCTCGATCATGGTTCGCTCAGAATCACATACCGCCGTGATTACATCGTTCTCGGTGGCAGGAGAAACAGAGAGTTGATAGGTCGGAGGGTCCAAGATAGTCCATCTTTCCGTGGCGTTGAAAAACTCAGGGTTCTGAGGGTTCGAGATAATGGTCTGAGAAGACCATTTGTATGCCTCAATGTCTGGCGATGCGGTTGTGTTGGAGCGTGGTTTGATGTCGATGACGGGACTGCCGAGAGCGAGTCCGGGCAAAGCCAGAGCCAGAGCTGTATTGTAACGCATTGTGAGGATGTTTGCTTGAGTGATGAGTTGTGCTGCTCTCGGAAAACTGCTTCAACTCGGGGTTCGTTCATGCTTCTTTATAGTCGCGAAGAATGAGCATCGCGCTCGTCTCGAACCCCTCGAGCCCCTCGAACCCTGGAGCTTTGCCACATTCTGTCGTAGGCATCATGGATCATGAGGTCTTGCAAGGCACTGCTCATCAAAGCTGGCATTGCTCATCAAACCTCATCTCGTCGCTATATTTGGCCGGAAACGAGTTCTACGCCACATGGCAGTGACGTCGACAGAACTTACTGATCATTGAGTATGATAAGGGGCTCCCAGCTGAAGTTCTAAGTTCTGAAGTAAGGCGTTTCGAGGCGTGACTTCGTACGGAGAGATCCTTCAGCCCGGTAAGGATGAGTGAGTATCAGCGTCAGCACTTGTCTTGATTTCATCAACGCTCGAGATCCTTCGCAACTTACACATCGAAACGTGGAAAATTGACACTCGTTTATCGAGCTTGAAGTCCTTTACTAGCTTAATACCGGGGTAGAATCAATAACGGAGTCTATATTCTTTGTAAAAAGAAGATTGAATTTGATTTTATCTCCTAAGAAGAAAACATGTTTATCGCTGTTGCCCGAAGTGATGCGTCAGTCGGTCGATGGAGCAAACTACATGACGACGTCTTCATTGCGGTAGACGGCCAGCCCGTTGCGATGACTTGATATTCCATGATTCTCAGTGCTATATCAGGCAAAGGGGTTGAGAGCAGCTGACCGTCGAATCATGAATAAAACATTCTAGCTGACGGATAAGGCTAACGGTCCTCTGAATGTTCCGCTTCGGGCCTTACGCCAGAGACAGGGTCGTTTATCTGTCACATCCCTACATACACGTGAAGCAGATATAAATATATCTCTTAGCTAAGTCGAGCACTTCGGACGTCCGTCGCCTTTTCAAAGTCATCGACACTCATACACACTCATACACACTCATTTGGCACATGACCGGGACTCCCGGCGTCACCAGGTAGCAGCACTGTAGAAATGGGAATGGAAATGGAAATGGAAATGGAAATAGCTCAGTCCGTATCTTGAGGATTCGAACTGCTGGCCTTATTGTGATCAACAGGTGGAAGGCGGTCGACATGGTATTGGATACGCGGCCACACGCGACGGCCTTTCGGGCAAGGTCATCTCGGTGTCTCGGTGAGTTAGCCGAATCAATCCCTACTGCCTACATGGATGACATTCGCTGATGAAGAACTTGCTCAGCCACCTCGTGAGAAGGGAAAAGTGGCACAGACCGCGAGGGCTCGCCACAGGCGAACTCCGGTAGCCGCGTACTGCGAACGGTAGGGCTAGAAGGATGGTGCCCCTTGGAAGGCGACGAATGGTGGAAAAGAAGGGTGAGAAGGGTGAGTAGGGTGAGTAGTAAGCGGCCGGTTGACGGATAATTAATTATGGTCTGAGTCTGACAGGTCCGACTGAAGTAGTATTCTGAGTCCTGACAAAGACTAATTACTACATCATCACGGCGAGCTCTGATTCGAGGGTCCTGCGAGTCTGGCCCAATATAAACTGCTATAATTGAGGAGCATCACTATCGCGAGGACGAGTATCGCCGCTCGTGGTGGCCTACGTGATCTAAAGTCATCCCGACCGACTATGAACATGCTTCATGAAGGATATGCTCAGCTGCTATAACAAGCCGACCTCATATCTTGATCTACGTCACTCAGTCATATAAACATGGCACGTTTCCAAGTAAGCGTCAGAAATCCTCCCCATTCTTTATGTTCTATAGAATAATCTAGCTTTTCTTGCTCTAATAACGTTAAATAAGATCCACAGTATCCCAAAAAGAAAAAGAGAAAAAGTAAACAGGAAAATACTTGCAACATTCAAATGTGAAGGATGAACCCGAATGTCCGGGAATGATGCCATGACCGCCTCCAAAGCCACGGTACCGTAGCCAGGGTATCGTCAGCGATACGGATTCCAGGCCCTGCCAGCCTCAACCCCATTCAAATCCTCAGGACTCACACGGCTGGTGTTAGTCATAGAGCCGAGATGACTACCTGCTCCTGACTGCGGGAATCCTCCAGGAGTTGACTGCTAGCAGGGAGGATTGGGTTGTAATAACTGAACCGCCCGTTCGGGTCGTAAAGAGCTTTGAGGGAGCGGAGCTTCTCCAAGCGCCAGGGCTCATAGCCGTACATGGATTCCTCGCTCTCGTCGCCGTGGGCGTAGTTTACATATGTGCTAGGCAGCAAGTCCGGCTGGGCTGCATTCCAGATATCCCTCGTTTGCCTCGCCCATTTTCTGGCGAAAGCATCAAGAGTCGAGTTTGGTGAGTATGTTACGGTAATGAAACTGGTAAGGACCTCGGTCAGTACTCTGGTAAGCGGCATCTAAGCTTTGAGAAATTGAGAGAGAATACTTTAAGAGAGACCTGTCGCGCCAGGGATAGGACGACGTCGTCGGGTCGATTGCTATTACGCCGGCGTGCGAATAGTCTTCCATAACGACTGCAGATCTGCTGAACTCGGGCCGCTCCAAGACGTTTCGGTTGAAAAGAATGTAGATCTCGCGTTGAGCAGCGACATCCCAAATCTGAGTACCAGCGCTATAATGCATGTGCACAAGACCGTAGTCGCAAAGCCAGCTGTCTTCTCCCATGCCGCACACGTTGGCGATTTCAGTATACGGGACATTTCCATCCTGAGTTGAGACAGGGCCGAGAAGGTCAAATGGTGTTAGAAGTACCTGCGCCTCATCTTGAGGCCCGGCATATATGAAAGACCAGACAATGACGGCCTGAAAGGGATGTAATTGTTAGGAGTGAGACCAGGCAGGATTTCTGTAGATGGTCACTCACCTCGTCCTTGCTGATATGCGGATCCAGCGTATACACGCCCATATTGAAGACCATCTCCTTGGCATGGCTTCCATTGTTATGTAGTTTATTGAGTTCGTCAAACAGAATTTCGAGTTTATCTTGTGTCCATGTGTAAATTTTGTAATAAAATGTTTCCACCGGGCGGCGATAGATTTTAGACGTCAGGCTTGTCACGATGCCAAAGTTGTGGCCGGCCCCCTTCATGGCCCAGAGGAGGTCCGGATGAGAGGCCTGAGAGACGATGACCTCTGTGCCATTTGCCAGAACGACATTTAATTCAACGAAATTGTCACTGATGAGCCCGTAAAAGCCTTCGAGACGACCACGGCCGCCACCTAGAGCTGGGCCCATCAAACCGACACAGGACGTACTCCCAGTAGCTGACGCGGTGAATGAATTAGCTGCCTGTTCCACACTTCTGGGTTAGATGGATGAGCTTACCGGTCACATATCCCTGCTCCCATAATGTCTCGATGACTTCTTTGGCATAGACACCTCCTTGGAACGTGGCTGTCCCCTCCCGAGGGTTGATAATGATATCATTCAGGAGACTCATATCAATCTGAATACCTTCAAACTTTGACATACTAACCGTCATTCCGTGCTTTCGGCCGACTGCCAGAAACGGAATATCGTAATGATTTGCGTATTGAATCTAGCCTTGTCAGTCATTTCGTCTCATCAAGCTGACACTGACAGCGCTCCCTGTAGGCTCTACTTACAATTTTAGAAACATCGCTTTCGTCACCTGGCCGGACGGCCATATAAAACAGAGGCTGGAAATATGGATCATAAATTTTGGCGATTTTGTCCCATTGGTGGTCCTCAGGTCCAATTATCCTGGATCCTTTGGAAAGCTGGGGTCCTAGTTCAGAGACGACCTGCTCAATTGTCAACGGCACGCCGAAAGAAACTGGTACTGAAAAGGAGGCATCCAAGTTGATCTGGTGGGTGGACACGGTTGTCCACCAAAATACCACACCGAGTGCTATTAAACGATTAAGGAAAGCCATATTAAGATGTGGTCGTCGACCCGTGGAGAAACTTCCTAGGTCCAAGACAAGATGTGAGGTAAAGCGTGAAGCGTTGAGTTCCATCTGGGTTGCCTGAAGCATCAGAGTACTTTCAAGCAAATGCCATATCGCCCAATACCCGCATCAGCATTCCGAGAAGCACAGCGCTCACGAACTTGTGGAATAGACGCTTAAGTCCGCGTCGGCTGGTCAACAATGCATACCAAGGCATGCGAGCTCTGTAAGGGTCGGTGGAAGAAGGCATAACTCCGGACTGGTTCTGGGCTCGACGTCTTACCCCTGGATGACAAACTAGGAACAAAGGTATCTCGGACTCTTGCGAACTCGTCTTACTGCGTTGTTGAATGACTCAGACGACCGATAGCAACGCAGAAGTAAGCACGCTCGAAACCCTTTCCTGTCTGTCTCACCAACGTCCTGCTCACCCTTATACACCGTCTAGGTTCTGCACCAGGCTCGCAATCTAGGAAGGGATCGTCGCCAGTGCCCAAAAGTTGAGCCGCCCTTGCCCACGGAGTCATGTGAGAACGGCCGCATATACGGCTTGTGCATCATGTAAGATCCTGCCGCTAACTCAGCTGCTGAGTGAACGTCCTCGACCTATAGGGCGGTGAGTTATCATGTGATTCTGTCGGTGCCTGCATCTACAGCCTTATGGTTGCGTGCCATTATGATGACATTCCGCCTTGAAATGGCACGTCTCTCGGCCTGTTGATCCACTTGCTGTGCAGTGAAGCAGGGTCGGGCGTACGTAAAGCCACTAGAGGGTGGCTGATCAGTGTGGCTGTTGTCTGGAGCCACCTGTGGCTAGTAATTTTTTCCTTTTTCTCTTTTCTTTCGTTTGTTACGTTAGGTTTTCTCATCCCGTTGCCGTATTACTTTGCTTCTACGTTGCTTTGCCACCCTTCGATGTCAGTTGCGGCGATCGGTGCCGCTAGGCTTGACTAGCCGAACGATCAGTGAAAAGACCTTATAAGAGGTCAGGAGGGCCTTCAACAGGTCGGATAGAAGTTAGTTTCTAGTTATCGACAATTCCACTCACTTTTGCCCTACTGATCAACGTCGCCGCCATGTGAATCCGTTAAGACATGCTTGCAGGGCCCCTTCGGGGGGTCTTCCAGTAGATCGCGACACCGCCGCGATAGCAAAGCCACGATCAACACCTCTTTTGTATTATTATCGTTTATTTTGTTGAGATTCACCGAACTACTCTATATGCTTGCTTCCTTACCGATCAACACGAATACGAGATTACGACCGCCTGCGAAGTTGCCAAACCCCTTGGAAGTGTCATTACTCATGGTGATCTCCTTGGGTGTGGAATGTTGTGTAGGGTAGGGGCCCACTAATTGGCCAAGCCAATTAGCTACCAAACACACGTTTCGCTTCAGCAGATAGGCCGCTTTCACATCGTCAACCTCCTAAGCGAGGCAATCTTGAGTCTCAAATGGAGAGCTCCGTGGACAGAGTAGGGGGTGCATAGTCCCCGTAGCGAACGTATCCGGTTCCGCGTCGGGAATCGCGGGTAGGGAAAAAGGTCGAATGTGCATGCGGTAGCACTATTGGCTTCAGCTGCAGGACTGATCCAGAGAATCTGACAGAATTCAGAGAAGCGTTGATCATAACTGGGTAAGTGCACCGGTGTAATCAAATTCCCACTTGCAAACGTACTCGACATGCTCGCCAAGACGTAAAATCGAATTTGGCGGGTAAAATTGAACTGTAGAACTAAATTGAGTGGGAGATTTCGAGAATTTCTTCTCTTCTTGAATACGAGGTTTTCTTTCCTACCAGGCAGTGAATCTCGTGGTATCCTCGTGGGACTATCTCCACGGTCCCGGGCCTCCTCGTGTGAAGCCCATAAGCCTTGTAGGCCTCATAGGCCTCGTACGTTTTTATGTGGGCATTCAGGGGCTACGTGTCCGTGCCCGAGGCGCATTGTTTTGTTGGGATCAATGAGATTGTGAGAAGTGCTCGCTTAGAGTTATTTGATGGAAGTCAGACCCATTGATCCGCAGCTTCCAGGCTTCAAGGCTTCGTAAACCTCGTAAACATTCGTAGGTCTCGTGTGATCAATTGGGGCTACGTGTCTCTGCTCGGAGCGCATCGATCTGCTGGGTCAATGAGTTGTGGGGCGCATTCACTGAGAGATGTAAGTCAGAGAGTTGATCGTAACGTCCTACGGTCGTTGGTCGACTCGAGACTGTGACTCGGGGCCGTCTGCATTCTCCCAGACCTCGTGGGCTTCTGTGAGTACACTGCTTCGTTGGATCAATGAGCTTACGAGAAGTGGTCACTTGGTGACTCGCACCCTGGCTGTAGCCTAGGGGGGTGAGTAGCGAGCCTATAGGCTATCCAAGCGCCGTGATAGAGTCAATACAACTTGCCGCTTCAGGGAGCCCTCCCGTCGTATCACGGATAAACCCGTCACTACAGCGGGATTTGCTCTTGGTGTGTTGGCACGTATGATCCATGGACCATCTCCACTGGTCCAGGCGGTAATTATTGATCCCACTTCTCTGGCATCCGTGGGAGGAAATTCAAACTATCGAGGCGGGGAACACTTCTGTGGTATCGTAGATTCAATCATTTATTGAAGTAGAATTTGTTCCTGTGTGTGTTTATGTTGGCCTCTCCGGACCATGTCCCGGCGGTGTTAGTTCCAAATAGATCACTAACACGATGTAACAGAAGTGCTCACCGGCACGACAGGTTGCAATGTTAACGCTATTACGTCTCAACCAAGTGCAATAGCATCCGGACATGTCGCATTGTCGGTGGCTGTGCCAGCCGACGTCCAAGAACAGATCCCGCTGTAATAAGGGGTTTATCCGTGATACGGTGGGTGTGCTCACTGACTCGATGGTTTGATTTACTCACGTAGATCTCGGCAGGTTCAAAGTGGAACAACCGCTGCCGAGACATGATTCGGAGATGCTAAACCAAAATAACAAATCCCGCTTCAACGAGTGATTTGATCCACGATGCCACAAAGTGCTCCCCGTCACAGCAGGTTGAATTATTTACGCCAGTGAATTCGGGCTAAGTCATTATCACTTGGCTGGAACATTCGGCAAACACAGATCAGAGTCCAGACGGCTTGACGTCCATGTCCGCACTAACGATCACCGGATGTGCTGTCTATTTGGCAAGCCGACGGCTTCCGGACCGTAGTTTCATACGATGCACTGTTGATACAGTTATCTGTGCGATAGGAAGAATTTCGAAATGGCGCATGGCATTATGTTGCGAGTCCCAAAGTCTGGCTAGTTTGCGCAAGACTAGGGGCCATTGCTGTGAATGCGCAACGTGCTGACGGGCAATTCCGAATTCGAGCCCATGGTGTTGGCCAAGTCACTTACATACGCATTGGTCAACACCCATGCAACCTCCGTCTGACCAAGTGGCAAGATTGCCAGACGGCATTATCCGAGGGACCCGGCTAATGTCCCATCGACTCCGAGTGTTGCACTTTACCGTTGGCAAAACGTCGTAATCAGTGGTCGTAATGAGGGGTCCCTATTCCCAAGAACCAGTCCGTGAATGTTAGTGGACGGAACCACGTTACTTCGGTGTTCTAGTCGTTGATCGCCGATAATAACTCTAAGACCATTTCATCTTGTAAGTTATTTCCAATCGAATTAGTGAATTCGTTAGCGAGCAATGCAGCCTGTGTCTTCCGCTTTCGAACGGGCCCCCTTGCTAATGCCTCGTCGTTACGTAGGAACACGTCAGCAGCAACTGTCTTCACTGACGGACTCTCAAGGGCCCTCCCCAGTTAGTTGGTGGGTTTGACAGTACTGGGACTCTCTATCGATGATGTATGAGTACTGCTACATCTTCCTAACTTTCCCCTCGTTGGGATAGGAGCGACGAATTCGGAAGCCCGGAAGGACTTCAAGACATGGGCGAATTTGGTGTGATCCAGGTGTATACCCGTCATTCGACTAGGGGTGGAGCCTCGTGTCGGGTGATCTCGGAAGATTAACGCAGCTGATGCCCATGATAACCTATTGCTGCTTCGTGGACCAAACAGTTATCGCTGTCGTCACCAGCATTAGTATACGTTGTTATCTCTGAATGGACCGGAACGAATCCCGAAAAAGGATTTTGCGAGCATTACAGAAACGAGAGTTGGGGGACTGATACGTTGACTGCAGCTGCCGGTTGGGGCAGTCCTGAGCACGTCGTCACGAAACAGTTGCTTGGAACGATATAGTTTCCATCATAACTTATGTTGCCTCACGAGGAATGAGAGCCTCTAGACCGCCCCAAATTCGTGTATCCAAATGATCAATCCCAATGTGACCAAAAATGGGGACTTGCTTCCTTCCAAGAGGGGAGTCGAAAGCGTTACGGACTGCAAGCCGGCTGTGCTATTGAATATTGCGTACATTGAACCAGACAAGTGACCATATTAGCCATAGGTTGACCAAAAGGTACAGAGCAGCATCTGGAGGTGACACGTCGATGGTCTACCCTGTAACTGCATCGCCCGGTAAAGATTTTGGGAGACTACATCTGGCTTCGGTCAGAGTGTCGATCGGAACGGGGAAAAACCCCTTAGTGTAGTGTACTATCCTCGTATGATCATGATCACCCGGGGCTCCGTGCATTTGTGGGCGCATTGCTCTGTTGGAGCAATGGACTTTAGCAAATGCTTGAATGGAGACACGTACTTTCGTTGCAATGTGTACAGCGGCGAAACAAACCTATGGGCTGAATGCCGTATTGGAGCAAATGCTACATGGCAGGTACCTACAACGTGTCGGGGTCGGGGAGTGCTCCAGTCGTGTCGGGGATTGAATCTGGTTTTGCGGCGGGGTTTGCCTTTCTTTGTTGGCGCGTATAGTCCGCGAGTTATGTCCGGGCGTTGTTTGTTCCAAATAGATCAGTTGGCTGGGACGTTCCCCGAGTACAGTGGGTCACAGAAAGTGACGCTCGATTTTTTCAAGCCGAATTTTGGGCTCGAATAAAAGCCACGATGGAGGCACGTAAAATGTAGATATGAGTTATAAAAAAGGATCTATGCAATTGCCGGTCATTTTTTAATGCACGCCCAGTTTTCGAGGGTATTATATTGTCATTTGCACGCGCGGTGTTGATTCTGAAAGGTGGTCTTTTTTGCAACAAGTCCGAGCGAGCGTCACTTTCTGTGACCCACTGTATGAGAGCTCAGATTGCTTGACGCTGAAGCGCTGAAGTCTACGATCACCGGATGTGCTGCCTGTTGAAGCTGCTTGCCAACACAGAGGCCCCGATACGACACAGCAATGGCGGTCGATACGAAAACCCGTGCGAATGATGCATCAGTTTACCGGATGCTCATTGGAGCCAAGGACATCTTGCTTCGTGGCGAACATTGGGTCTCGTCGGAGGCGTATGTCCACACGATTCGGTAGCGTCGTATAGTACCAACAAAGTCGCCCCAGTGCATTACAGAAGCACATTACTCGTCGCAATGAAGCCTTTCGGTCTGGGATAGGCCAATCCAATCCAACCCCAGGAAGACATCCACAATTGATACAACTTCACTTATCATTGAACTGTGACATGTCAGCACATGAGTCGCCAACGTCATTTCCGGAGTCTGGAAATATACCCACCAACATCCTAAAATGTGACGTGCGTCCAATAGTCGAGAAGCTCTAGGTAGGTAGATAGATAAACTCTTGCAAAGCTCGTATTAACAGAATCGCTGGTAAGTGGAATTTTACAAGTCATGAAATTTGAACCGAAAAAGGACTTTTCATGGCGACGAAGAGAAATGGACATGATGATGCCGGGATAGTATGCGAAGAGAGAGTCGTGGCCGTGATTCTGAGGAACACGCAGTCCACCTTTGGGTCTGAGCGGCAACTCGACCAAACTCGTGAGATTGATGGATGCGTTCCAGGCTTGGAGGGTTACTTTGTATCGAGTCGTCGCTTCACAGGATTGGCTGCTCTATCGATGTCTAGGTATCGATAGTTCACCCTAAAGATCTACGTAGTAAGTAAATTCGCTAGCGCGACGGATTCACCGTTGGCGGGTAGATCCACTGCACTAGGATCTGCGATCAGCGGGGGCGTCAAGAAGAAGCCGTCGCCGGCGTTGACGCCGTCGGAATGTAGTGTCGGGCTAACATGTTCCAGGAATAGTAAGCTATCGGCCTGGAAAGCCAGCTACGGGACTAGCTGCTATCCTTGCGGTCACAATAATTGTAGTTCCATGGTGACGACACCTCTCTCTCTGGTGCCGGTAGGAAATTGGTCGGCGAAAAGGACGTGCAGAAGACAGGGAAGGATTGCAAATTCCGTGGGCTGGATTACATCACTCGGAGGGGGTGGCTGATAGTGGCTTATGTTTTGTGGCCGTGCTGTGTTTTATCGGTTTTATCTTAGCCATCGGCTAGTTATGGCTTAGTCAGTCATATGCCGAAGCGTTTTGCAAAATGTTTCAGTTTTGAAGACCAATCCGAGGAGAGCATCTACAGTCCGTCACCTCTATCTAGGCATCGGAGGCGCAATGGCCAACGCCCTCCTCACCCGTGCATTAACATGCCTAACCTGCCTAGTCACTCATCAAGTCTACCTAGATAGTGAATGTAATCATTGTACCTCAACCCCTTTTTCCTGTCCAGACTCCAGAGTCAAGACTCAAGCGGGCACTCTTCGCGCTTCGAGGCGGCGATGTGCGGTTCTATAACCGAAGGCAACCTACCTACGGACTGTACCTACGTCGAAGAACAAATTCAAGAACTATTTATAGAGCCGTTCTTGACTGGCTGCCGTCAAGCTGGGTAAGCAAGTTGCTCGAGCGCGCCCCACATTCACGTCGCGCTCAACTCGGCATGCTTTATGTTCAGTTCGCGACCTTTTTGAAAATCCACGCGTTTTTGCGTCTTCTGGGGGGGTTTTCAATCAATTTTTACAGTATTGTGAAGCGGCCCACTACCTATCTATAAGCTGACTCTCGGGAAACCCCTTTGAGCCGTATTGACCACCGCAAAAGATGGCCACGACCACGATCAGAGACGCAGCGTCGACTTATTTGTTAAGACTAGACAGGAATATCTCTGGGTATCGCTCTCCAGCGGGCTCAAAGGTCTTCAACGCCTTCTGAAGCTCAGACAAGTCAGCATCAGTCAGCTTGATCACCTTGCAGTTTTCCGCCACGCGGCTGGGCTTCGTAGCGCCAGGGATAGCCAGCACGCCTAGTTGAGTCACCCAAGCAATGGCCAACTGCGCAGCTGTAACGCCCTTCCTCTTGGCCAATCCTTCAATCTTCTCAGCCAGCTTCACATTCTTCTCAAAGTTGCCGGGCTGGAAACGGGGGTAATAGTGTCGGTTGTCTCCCGGGGGAATATCGGAAATCTTCTTCAACTGCCCGGTCAACCAGCCTCGGTCCAAAACGCTGTAGCCGATTACTGGGATTCCGAGCTCATGGCACGTGTCGATAATTCCACCCTTCTCGAGCGCGTGACGAGAGAAAAGGCTGATCTCGACCTCGACGGCAGCGGGCGGGTAGACGGCGTGGCATCGACGGATCGTCTGGGCATTCACCTCACTGAGACCGTAGGAGCCGATCTTGCCCTCCTTGATCAGTTCAACGAGGGTCTTGACCATGTCCTCGCAAGGAACCTCGGGGTCTATGCGAGCGCACTCGAAGAGGTCGATAGTATGAGTTCCGTCTAGCAGGCGAAGGGCCTCATCCACTGACGCTCGAATGCTTTCGGGCTTGCACTTTGGTGTGTGGGTGGTGGCATCGTAGGCTCCTTTGATGCTGAGGACAACCTTAGACGCATCCTCAGGGTACTTTGTGAAGTAGTCTTTGAGCAAGTGAAGCGAATTTGCCGTGGGAGGGCCGTAGAAGTCACCCTGAAGAAGGAGGTCAGGTTATTACGCTATAATCTTTTGCATGCAATCTCTGGTTTCTGCTTACCCCATTCCAGAAGTTGGCGCCGTTGTCAATGGCTGCCTTCAGCGAGTTGATCTGATCATCATGAGATACGGTACCGTACACGGTAAGGTCTTGCGCTTGTCAGTAACACCTTGTGGCAGTTCTTGTTTAGCTATAGGGCACTCACTCATCATGCCATAGCCGATAGTGGCCACAGACTTCCCCGCAATGGTCGCAGGCGGAGGTACTCGAGGCATGATGATGACTGGCGGGGTTCTTGCTGATGCAATCAAGCTTGATTTCAAGACCGGTATGGAACGGGTGTCTGGATCAAAAGATGATTGATGCAAAATTTACACCTTCAATGGGCGATTCGCTTCTCTCTTATCCACACGGGTAGTCGGGGAGATGGCCGTCGAGATTTATCATCAAGACGCACGGCGACGGAAATAATCATAAGTCCGGCCTTCATGAATCACGGGCATACCATAGATACCCCTGCCTTAAAGCCCTTTCCTCCGAGCTGGTACACTGACCTCCTGTCTGTGCCGCTGCCCTACTGGGGCAACAAGTTTGCTTGGACACTATAATCTGTTAGAATTGCCACACTTCCCTATCGTCTCTGGGTATGGTCGGCGTACGGGACCGACAAAGAGCCGTGGATCCCAGTTCGCGGGCGGCGGCACAATGATTATGGCCACACAAAGATGCTTTGTGCGGGATTAATATGTGTATCCCTGGCAAGTGGTCGGGCGTGGTAAGTATATGTAGAAGAAAATCTGACGCGTCGGACATGCCTAGTCCCTGATCCCCAGGGCATACGCCGCAGACCTACGAGGCGAGTCCTACGAGGTGCAAATACGCAGTATTATTCCTATTGAATTAATCAGCGTCAAACTCAACGTCAGCTTCGCACATCGCTCCTTTTCAGGAGAAATGGAATACACTTTTATCCCAAGTTATCAAAAGAATACAGCAAGATTCTGAGCGTGTTAGACTTACGGTATTATCGCGCAATTTCACGAAAAAGGCGAATCGTGAATGAGCATTCATGATTGATTTTCAGGACATACCCGGAGTCTGTAGATTAAGATGATTCATTGGCATTGCACCCTTCCCCCTAACCTTTCCCCCCTCGCCAGTGGTAGCATTTTCAACTCGCCACTTCACGCATTTGGGCATTCCATTCTGTAGCATCCTCTGATGAGGATATAGACATTCTTACTATACTATAGATGCCAGGAGAAATTCCTGAGCTGAGGACTGGACGTCATCTCCAGTCTGGTATGCGATGAAGATAATTAAATTCCAGTAGGGAGCCATACATGAATATACCCCGTCTAGTGACTTCACTCATGCGTCAATCGTGTCTGTTTCTCCTCTCCGTGTTCATTGTATATTACTAGATCAGTCGACTCTTATAGTTACAATCTTCTTCACACTCGCCCCGAGCTATTTTCTGGCTGCGAGGCTCGAGATGCAAATCTGCCGGTCTGTACATGTACATTTGTTACATTTCGCGCGATAAAGCAGATCTGATCCGGATGCAAAGTAGCTCGTTATGTGCCAGGCTCTTTTCATAACGTGGGATTATCCGTATTTAACTAATCATCAAGATCGACCTGAAAAGTATGCTATTCACCAGCCGTCATACCGGAGCAACTGATCTTTGTGCCCAAGGTACGATTCCATGTTTCCCCGTAAAGGGCACATATGACAGGATGCTTGCATGTCTGATCAGAGTGACGGATGGGATGAGACCCCAGCCCAGGCTCTCAAGATCAATCCAAGGTAGGATATACTTATCCCAGAACCAAGACGTCCAAGACTTCTTCTGCGTCAGTTCCCGAACCATGGTGTATCCAGTATCCCAAATCGTGTTAACTTCTGCCTCGCGGTCTTGCTGATACTGCTCGAAGCACTCCTCAATAGCCTGCATAGACGGGGGCGAGTCGCTGTCTGGCAGGATGCTTTGCAGTTTGTTGGCGAGAACGACGGCCGAAAGCAAGCCGCAAGTCATTCCCAAGCCGACGACACTGGTGACCTTGTGCACTGAGTCTCCGACTAGGACCAAACGCTTATGGTGCCAGCGACTCATGAGACCTTCCTCCTGGTTGATCATGATGGTATCGTTCTTCTTGGCTCTTTTCCACAGATCCCGGAAAGTCACACCCCTGTATATAGCAACGTCGCCGATAGACTCGGCAAACTCTTCCATATCCTGGTCCGTGTATCGCCTTCGAGATGTCGAAGGCTCAGTCATCGGCTTTAGAGCAACAAATTGTATGCGATCCTTGGTTGCCAGAGCCTGCACCACAGCGCCGGCGCCTCCAGACTCGTAAAACACTTCGGGCTCGATAAAATTCTCGGGTATGGGCACCCGTCCAAAGATGCAGTGAAAGCTGGAAAGCATATGCTTCTCGGATGAATCATGAGATAGGCGATGCATCACGCTCCGAGTCTTACTATGCACGCCATCGGCGCCGATGATAATGGAGCCTTCGATGATGCTCCCGTTCTTTAGATGCACCCGGGCTTCATCGTCATTCAGCTCGATGTCGAGTACTTCGGCATTTGTTTGAATGTTCGTGTCCTTGCCTTTCAACTTGTCATGAAGGACCCTGATGAGATCACTGCGCAGCATTGGCAGTAGACCATATCCGTGACTGAAGATATCTGTTAGCTTCATCCATATATTGGAGCCATCCGGGACTACAAAGACGACTTACTTCCTCTCCATGAACTCCCAGAAACGGTTCGTCGATGTGACATCGCCGCTGTTCCCATCAACTCGCTTCTTGTAGTGTATTGGCAGAGAGACTGCCTTCAGCTCCTCGAAGATGCCCAGTTGGTCGAAGAGACGCGTCGACTGTGGCCAGGTGAAGATGAGCTGCCCGGAGGGGTTAAGAACAGAAGCATTTCGCTCGAGCAGGACATAGTCGACGTTGGCCCTTTCCATGGCATGTGCCATGTAGAGGCCAACGGGACCCGCGCCGACGATAATGACACGAAAGGACTTATCCGGCATTATGATTGTTTGAACGTCCTGCGTAAGCTTTTATTTACTTTGTTCTCTATTATTTTCTTTTTTTTTTCTAAGGTAGCAAACCAGTGAATATTATAGATTTTACGGAGTCTTGACCCTTCCCGACTTCCCGGGCTACGAACGCCCAACCTTTCTGGCATCAAGTATGCTATCGCCGCACTATGCGGGGTCGAGACATGAGGTCGAGATACGATAGCCATCATGCTTCCCTCCCTGCCCGGAGACTCACTAATCACACACGTATTTGTCTCCTGCATGGGCCAGAAAGAGATATACTGGGACTGCTGATCGATGAGGCCGTATGGATCATAGTCTTGATGCCCATATCTGGTCGGGCAAGAAGATACATCGGGTTGGGCTTCAACCAATTTCGGAAGCGCCACGATGCCCGTATCCGTACTGCGTAATTGAGTTGGGCATTGGACTCACATCATGTGATATTGACCACTGATCGGCAATGACAACGCCAACATCGGGAAGCTTGCAGGCCATGGACAACGGCCGGATCCTAGTATTGTCTGACTTTAGCCCTATGATGATCGACAAGCCAGTGACCACTAACCAGTCTGAGGCATCGGCTTTGTTGATATCTCCGACGGCGATTAGGGGCCGAGTATTCTGTGAGTCAATGTCTGTCCCAAAAGCGGATATAATGCTCTAACCTAGGTTAGAAGCGAATGAAAGTGTTAGGAGTCGTGAGATTGTTCCGGACCTTCCTCAACGAGACCAATGCTGCCTCCGCTGAAGCAGCCCTCGTTGTAGGTAACCTCGTTGCCTGTTCGCAAGAAGCAGACCTGTCTCGCTAGTATCCTACACGCGAGAAAAGCACGAGACTCTTCGTCAGTTTGAATGGTATCAGTAGATCTGCCATGCGCTGACATTGGCTTATGGATCGATGCTATCCGGGCTCCGCGGAGGAACCGGCCTACCGATACGGTAGTTGAGAGCCGGACTAAATACGGCCAGTGATTCCAGTGCAGGGGCTCAGGGGCTACTTGGGAGATGTCAGAAGAAGAGCCTGTGGGATCTATAAGGTGGTACGTTGCTTCTGCCCTATCGGGACAGACGGATCGAAGAGCGACTGCGGAGTATCCTTGGCGCTCGCCCGTGCGTCATCTCTAGTTGGAGATAGATACAAGACCGGCAAATCAAACCGATAGCTGGTATCTTCCTTGAATACTATAGGTCCAAAGTCGTTGTTGTGGGTGACGTGCCTCTCACAGCCGTCGCATAAAGTGTGCCTGGTTCTCATCATTCATTCCCACCTTGTCCCATACCAAACCTCCCATCAGGTTCCAGCCCCTTATTTTATCAACCGGCATCCGAGCGTCTCTCCACATGGACATAAGCGGTGCGGCATTTGTCGTTGGAGGTATCACATCCTTGCCCCAATCCACAGGAATGCATCGCCAGCGGTTCCGCTAACTCTCGTGCCTCTGGTAGCGAGCGGGATTGGAGAGGCATGCGCGCTGGCGTTCGCAAAATATGGCGTTCGTCACCTCGTTGTGGCGGATATCAACATAGAAGCTGCTAGAGCTGTTTCCGACGCATGCAAGAGCGCAGCTACGCATGAGGCTTTTCTAACGAGCGGTATATTCATCGACGTTACATCAGAAAGCTCCGTTCAGGAGGCAGTAAAACATGTCGCCCAGGGTTCGGGCCGTATAGACTATTTCGTCAATGCTGCGGGGGTGAGTTTTTATTCCACGTGCATCTACGCCGTATCACTTGCTGATCGCTGGCCAAATTTCGTGAAGGTGGGCGTGAGAACAGCCTCCGAGGTAGCAGAGGCTAGCATTGACGAGTTCGACAAGATGTTGAGCGTTAATGTTACGGGCACCTTTTTGCTGACTCGAATGGTGTCGGCCGCGATGAAGTCCCAGGAACCAGTCGCCATCAAACCTGAATCACCTGGTCGTGGCTTGACGCGTGGATGCATCGTCATCATCGGGTCCGCCTCTGCATTCACTGCGACGCCTAACATGATACAGTATACTACCTCCAAGCATGCCGTCCTAGGACTCACCAAGAGCGCGGGTACGTCGGCCTTGATTAGCCAACTACGTGAAAATCATGCTAACGTTTTCTACCATCCATAGCACTGGATAATGCCGCCCATGGAATCCGAGTCAATAGTGTCTGTCCATCTTGGGTCGACACCCCCATGGTTCGCAAGGCCATAGAGGACGTCCCAGAACTCGCAAAGACAATCGAGAATGCAGTGCCTATGGGGAGAATTGCACTGGCAGAGGAAGTAGCCGATGCAGTCATGTTTCTATGCAGCAGCATGTCGAGCTATGCAACTGGCTGTAACCTGATTCTCGACGGCGGTACAACACTTTCCGCGACGACATAGGCATTCCTAGGAGCAGTCGATTGTAATGGCATTATCTTCATAGTCCCATAGTTCCGTAGTCCCATAGTCCCATAGTCCCATAGTCGCAACCGAATACCCTAGATAGTCTGACCTTGAAATAGTGAGGCCTGTGAGCTCGGAGACTGGCTCGGCGTGCAGATACGGGGTCGTATATCAACAAACAGAAGCCATCTAGATCTTCCTTATCAGTTTCTTAATGTGACTTTCGTCTTTGCCTGGGTGATTCGATTGCAAAGCCACCTTTTTGCCGTGCTTACCGACAAAATTTGACGGATGGAGTAACCTCGTACAGTGGAGTTATCACAGCATTGTGTGTCTTCTTGTATTCTCTTTGTATTGATCTTGTATGTGGTAGAAGTAGAAGTAATGGAAGAGGAGTAGCGTACTGTGTATCTACTGGCGGAATACATCGGGGATACTGATTACATAAGGATTGTGTTATAGGAGTAACCTGCAATATGGGCACGGGCCGTAGCGGATATCCACACTCCGTATGTGGGGCCTCCCCGGTGGATACTCGGAGTGTTGTGGCCGCCCGGCGCCCCGAGCTGCGATGCGGAGGTGGTACGGAATTGACATTGACCCCCTGGCCCCCTGACCCCCTGAAATCACCTCACTCGTACGGACTGTAATCTGTATTCGGCACGATGATGTCTCAACCGGGCCAATTAGATTGGATGGATGTATGGCGTATTATCGCGGAATTACTTAACCCCGTCGCTCGCGCCAAGACGGCGATAAGTTTTGGCTGATCGTAACTCCGGTCTTCCGACGGTGGTATCGCCAGGGCCCCTTTCTCGCTGAATGATGCCTCAGGAAGCATGCAACGGAACGTCTTGGCACACCACCTATGACACTAGTTATAATCTACCCTTGACTACATGGTCACTGACATGACGCATTCTAGTTGTGTCAGCCTATTTATTATACATCTGGATGAGGTGTGAACCAAAACCGGGTAGATCTTCACGACGCCGTCATGTTTCTCGGGACTTCTCGCTGACGGTCAGCAGAGTGTGTGATAACCCCATGTCCTAGACATTGGTTGGCTACCCTGCATTGGGATTTGATGATACCTCTACGTTGCTGCGGGTGACGAGGAAGATTGGATTGAGTGGAATAGAGGTCGACCGGTGTCTACTGATAGGGACAGGCTACAGAGGAGTGTGTGTTTTGCGTTATGTCTATGTTTATATCGTCATTTAATACGTTTTGTCTCATAGCTCGCTCTTGATACTCGGTTTCTAAGGACATTCAACCTGTACACTTCACCTACCTGTCCTTGCCTTGACTCTCATTACGTCTTTCATCGTCGGTACTATCACGATCATCGATATCGACATTATTTCAGCACCATGACTGACTCTACGGTAGTATTCATCACGGGTGTAGGGAGAGGTATGTAATGATGAAACTCACCTTGCCGAAGCTTATGATTCTTATTCCTGGCCTAGGCATCGGCAACACCCTCACTCAAATCTACCTTTCCCGTCCGAACCACATAGTCATCGGAAGTGTTCGCGATGAAAAGAGCCCGGAGCTTGCGAGCCTCCGGTCCTTCCCAGCCGCGCCCAACACAAAGCTGATCATCGTTCACATCGAGAGTGCCTCTCTCAGCGATCCCCAGAAAGCCTTGAGCGAGATCAAAGCTGCCGGCGTCGACCACATCGATGTGATCATCGCGAATGCCGGGGGCTACCCGCCTGTCTTGCCACTGGAGACGGTCAGCCGACAGGATCTGATGAGCTGCTTCGAAGTCAACGCCGCCGCGCCAGTTTTGCTCTTTCAAACTTTCAAGGACTTGCTTCGTCGGGCGAAATCCCCCAAGTGGGCCGTCATCTCAACGAGCGCAGGCTCTATCGGGTCCATGGGAATCATCGGGTCTCATTTTCTCCCGGCCTACGGAGCCTCGCGGGCGGCGTTGAATTGGCTCACTCAGTACGCGGAATCATTCGCCCAGTCTGAACGGAGTCATGCATACTGATATCCGGTCCTAGGTCAATTCATTACACCAATGAGTGGCTGACAGTCCTGCCCCTGCATCCAGGGTGAGCTCGTCTCCCTCGCCATCCTGGTACTATTCTCGATACTGACTGAGTGGTAGTCTTGTTCAGACGGCGCAAGGCAACTGGGTTGCCAATTACGTCGGACTAGAACAGGCGCCGACTACTAGGGAAGACAGCGCTTCCAGTATAGTGAAAGTGGTGAGCATTAAAACTATCTGACCTGGTTGATTGCGTGGGGAAGCTCTAACAAGCATTTGAAAACCAGATCGATAGCGCTACCCGGGAGACCACGTCTGGGAAATTCATCAGTGCCGTAGAAGGGACCGAAGTACCTTGGTAGATGGTGAAAGAGAACATAGGTGCTAGAAGGTTGAATACTGCACGGGTTCTGTCTGTATATATGACATGAGATATGCGTGTATAACGTGCGTATATACAATTCTTCTAAAATAAATTCTATACGTTCAACAATCTATCTATGCGCCGCCAGTGCCTCTTGAACCTCTCCAGTTTCCAAGCCTAAATCGGTATTGGCCTAACAGGAGATGCCAGAAATAAAGCTAGAACAAATGCTTGACGCCTCATCGTGAGGTAGGCAGTCGAGCTTTTTTGTGTAGTTGCAGGTTGGGCAATGAACGTGAAAATTATCCATTATCATTGTATAAATCTATCTCTGCATAGTAATCGTATAGTCCAATCTGGCTCGGGGTAATTCATGTATACGGTTCCTTGTCTCTAAGTGATAGGTAGGCACCTGGGTAAAATACAATAGGACCTAAGGACCGTTAATTGTCTCGATATGATACCGAGATAGTTGACGTCGATGTGTTCAGTCAAGGTGCGTGGAATGCGTGAGACAGGCTTGTTCAGTAGAGTGACGACAATACGACGTAAAACACTCCCATGTCTCGCCAAGTTCGTCGTCGCGAATTATGTCATTCATTAAGATATGTGACTGTCGGTCCCGTGAGTCTCGTCACATCTGACATGCCCAACATGCTACAAAGCAGCATGCAAAGGACGCATGATGCGGATAGGAGGCACGGAATGATGATAGATACCGAGGAAGAGGCAACAGCAAGAGCCGAGCTCGCTTATACCCGCCCGCAACATCCTTCCCGAGAGAGAAGCAGTCCTGCATACGCTGCTGACGACCATGTTTGCTGTGCCGTATGCGGCTTTTCCTTTCGACCGGGCAAGACGCCTCTCACTATGACGAATCATGCAGAAGGGATTCTGCTGGATGAGCGGTTGCTCGCAGCTTTACCGAGGCCCTCCTTTTCCGAGGATCTAAGTTGAGTCAGACTCCTGAGACAGCCATGGTGCGTGAGGTGCTTGCCATCGCCATCGCAGTAAGACGAACAAATATGCACTCAAGTCGCAAAGCCACCTTGGCTATAGACTGCGATGCCGCATTCGGCGATTACAGCTGGATGTGAGCAAGCTTTACCAATTACGACGACCTGCCGCGTGAATGAACGAGCCTCTTGTCGCCCAGGACATGTGAGATGACCAGACGGGTGATTCTGAACTATACCCAGGAGACAAGAGGAGAATCTCTGGCGATGATCAGTGTCGGTGAAAGAATAAGGCCGTGTCGTCCAGAGACATCTCGTCCCATAATTCAGGGGCCTCGAGACGGACTTTTGAACATAGTGGAGCTTGGAAGGGACTTGGCCTGCACACGCAAGTCAAGGTTCCAATCCATCCGCCGCCGGCCGGTCAGCAGGAAAGGGTTATCTGACTGATACCTCTGGAGAGGGGATAGAGCAGACAGTTCGGCGGTTGTCTGACCGTCTGGGGAACCTTGACGAAAGTCGCAAAGGTCTTTCAAACCCGTGGACCTGTATTACACGCAATGCATCAACGGGAACTTCGAGCAGATGGAATGCTACACTTTCTATATTCGGAGCTTTATGTCCAGATACCTGCTGGGTAATTATCTACCTATCCAATATCGGATTCGTCATGTAGGGTTGCAAACAAATACATCAAATCGAACTGTGCCCTTGCCATTCGAGTTGAATAATTTGATCCCGATGTATTTATTTGCATATCTCGACATGCCTAGTCGTTCGTCTTGATATAGGGGTTAAAGTGAGGTGGTGGTGATAGCCTCAACTAAGGAGTGTAAGATAGGGGCTAAGAAAACGAACAAAAACAACACCGAAAAGGCAACATCACGATCACCAACGCTGCACATGATAATCCACTCAATTTCTAACTACGGTGCTGCGTACCTAGGTGCGTACCTAGGTGCTATGGCGAGGGTCCCTGGGTAAGCAGACCTGACTTTAATACTGGCGTTGGTCAGCCCATCTACACCTACTGGTGTCTTGAAAATCGTAAAGTTAGACTCGAACTAGGAGAAGGCTAGAACTATGGGTAGCAGAGAATGTCTTCAGAGTTCTTCGTGATGTTTTACCGATCATGGACAATTGCGTCAAACAATCAACATGGCTCAACGAAGCTTTTATTACGTCTAATCAATGTAGCTGCCAATCTAAAACTCGGGCCGTCTGTGTGTCTGCGTGTCTGGAATTAACCCTATTGATGACTCTATACCTAGTATATAGTTAAGCATCTGTTTTAAAGCTCATCCTTTTTCTGGCTCGTGGTCTTCTTTGCGGGTGCTGGCGTATCCCAACCACTCTCTTCAAGCGGGATAGGACGGTAAGCATTGAAGAATCCATGCGGATCATATTTCTGCTTGAGAGCCGTCAACTTTCGGTGCCGCCACTCTTCATAGCCGTACAGGGCAGACAGCGGTTCGTCCTTGTTCGCATAGTTCACGTATGCGTATAGCCTGTCGTAACCAGATGCTTCCGGCGTCATCAACGTGTCCCGGGTTTTCTTACCCCAAGCACTGGCCGCTTCGGCTAGTTCGTCGTTGCCCTGGTCATCCCACGAGGCCTGGATAATAACGTTGGTCGTCATCTTCCCACGATGCGCGTAGGCCGAGAAGTCGGCGGGCAAAGCGTTTATGACATCTCCACTGGCAGCTTCGAACAGGAGAATGGAGCGATTGGCTTGGGGATGAGCCCGCATGAAGGATCCGTAAGACGCATATGCTTCTTTCATGGCGCGTGTGCTGAAAAGTGTCGGCGTGCTAGTCGTGTGCAAAGTGTGTTGAAGATTGACGTCGCAAACATTGGGTAACGCCTTTCCAGATCCAAGTTCAGCAAAGTCCATCACCGATTCTTGGAAGTGGACTCGACTGATCTTTTTGACCGCGCCATCCCGAGTTGATTTAAATCTAGCGGCTACTCGAGAACCAGCTTCTTCATCGTGAGCATACACGATGTTGATAAACAGCGCGGGCTTTAGTCCAGGTCAGCGATGGAACGGTGGACGGCATGGTTTGATGAGGACTTCTTACTTTCATGGCACTTGTATCAAAGACGTAGCCAATGATGAGAAACAGGCCGGGATCGAGACCGTCTTCGATGATCGATCTGGAGGTTTCAATGACACCCTCGATTGAATCGTCCGTGAATATCATATCGGCATTATAATGCATACCGCCCTTGTCGGGCCAAGTTTTGAAAGTCGACTCGATGACAACGCCGAGATTATGTCCCGCTCCACGCAGGCCCCAGAATAGATCAGGGTTCACCGCGTTGGATGCTTCCACGATCGTTCCGTTCCAGAGAGCGACCTTGGCTTTCAGCATGGCATCACTGATCAGACCGTACTTGCCCATCAGTCGGCCCATGCCGCCCCCAAGCAAAACGCCGTGAACTCCCACACATGGGAAAGACCCAACGGCTATGGAAACACGATTAGCGATGGGTTTGAGGGCATTTCCACGGCAAATTACTCACTCATCTCTCTCCCTGAGGCATGTAGCGTAGGGATGAGGTCTATCATCTTCGCGCCACCACCGACAGCCACGGTATGATCAGAATTTACGGTGACATCTCGGAAATTCTCCAAGTTCACCTGAACGACGTCTTTGTAGGCTCCAAGTGTAGGAACGTTGCCATGTCCGCCTCCTTTCGTGGCGAGATACCGAACGTTGTTGCGGGACAATAAGGCTAACTGTAGAAAACGCACGAGCAGCGTTTAGTAAATCTCAAAGCATTCCTGATAGAAAGATGTGACGCAAAAAATAAAGATAGTAGATCACTGACACCTTGTGACAACTCTTCCTCATTCTCTGGCTTGAACACCGCCGAGAAGGTTGGCGCCTCAAATTGTGACCATCGGGCCACGTGGTGATCCCAAGCATCCCATGAGGACGTGTAAAGCGATACTCTACCGGGAACGGTGACATCGGCTGCTATCACAGGCGTGATCGCTGCTATAATCAGACTAATTCCGAGGGATCGCATTGCTATGAATTGTTTCATTGTTGAAACCAGGTTCTTCACGAAGCCCCCGAGGTTAAGTGAGATTCACTCAACATATGACAGCAGGCTAAGAGTACTGAAAGATCCAGGAAGCCTTCGTAGGGGATCGCGAGTTGTAACGGAATTTCTTAACTCCAGGTGAGAGGCAAGTAGCATCCGAAGAGTCCGAAGTATGAACCTGTCTGAAGTCAGCGTCATATAGCTATAAATCAGTCATCCTGCGTGAGGGGGGCTGACAAGGCCGCTCGAACCATGGAGGTATTCGCTCACTCACAAGATACATTGGAACTACTAGTAGCTGTCAACAAGACGGAAGTAACCGGCTCTCCGAGATGGTGCTTTCCCAGGCCCGCCGAGCCGTCGTCGTCGGCTCGATTGTTCCGAGCGCCTCTGAGAATGCGAAAAGTGTGCCGGGGTTTGCTTCTTAGTGCCTACCAACCTTTCCAACTGAGGGATACCGTCATTTCTAGCGTGACAGTAGTTGCCGAGCTCCGTTGCAGCTCGATGCGGCCCGCTCGATCCTTCGGAGACGCTATCAGCAGCGATTGGCGGGGGCTTCTGTATTGGTTGTGGGGATCTTCTAAGGTTAGGTAGATAGTAATTAGGTAGATAGTAAGTAAAGGCGACGGCGCGTGGTGAGATTGGTATCCGCCCAAGACAACCAAGGTATAAGTATGCCCTTTGCATTGACAAGTCAAACAATACCTTTTTGGGGGCCTGAACATCGAATCGTGATGCTGGGATAACTTGCACAATCGCTGTAATGTCATAGATATGAATTGGGGACAATAGAAAACCAAGGCAGGCCGCGACAATCCCAAATTATGCGTAGGTATACATATCTCTAACCTAGAATGTAATTTGTAGTTACCATCTTTTTGCATGACAGGTAAGATATAATTACAAGGTATCTATCTAGGTTGTATTTCCATGAGATTGACTTCTACATTGTCGAGTTTTGGGGTGAGAATCGGTAAGGTCGTCACGGTTCATCGCATCGCTACCATCTCCACGGCTTGAGACATTTCCTCGACTCAAGAAATAGAAACAAACCGCACGTAGGCCATCGAGCCACACACTCTTCTATCTGAGACATGGAAGTCTTATCAGTCCGATCCGACTATCTAGTTTTAGACACTTTGACAACCCAATTCCAGCATTGCGTGAATGGTCCGGTGGGTATATCACGTCACCTCGGTCGAGTCATTAACCACAAGCTGTCAGCACTTTTCACACAGTCTTCCCGTCGACAACTATCGTCAATCAGCTTACACAATACAGACAGGGTGGCAGTGCAGGGAGATATCTTGAGGTTGATGTACCCTGTTTACGACAGCTTGTTGTCGACCTTTCGTGGTAACAGTCCAGATGATCAGTTGAGTCTGCTGAGAAGATGCCAGCACGTTGGTTCCGTCAGGGTAATGCTCCCATAGACGTCGTTCAAGACGAAACAAAACACGGCATCCACAGACACGTAATGCAACACGGGCAATCAGAAGAGAGTTCATTTCATACCTTACTAAAGGACGTGTTAATGACCATAGAAACCAGCGAACGGTACGGGTTCCGCCATTCAGCTTCTCCCATCGTCCGTCTGGCAGAACTCTCTCGGTCGACTCACTTGAGCAAGACCCGTTATCCATGTTGTTTGATATCCCATGACATTAAAGTATCTCTGCCCAAAGCACTGCCACAAAGCGATGAAGCCCTTACCGGAGAGGATATGCCGAGTTCCTCCTCGCTGACGGCGCGGCGCGTACCCAGCTCGAGCTCCCCTCCTCCTCCATTGTATCTCTCAGCATGGCCTCTCGCTCCTTGCTGCCGCCGTCATACATCGACGGCTGCACTTTTCAGTTTTCCGGCCTTGCGCCGTCTGTATGCAGTCGTCGCTTGTTTATCACCTCTTGGAACTTTGGTCTCTCGTTGGCTCACTCACGACGCCACCCGCTCGTGGCGTTACTTGTCAATGCCATGCCATGCTATACATACCATACCATACCAGATAGATACTACCTATAAGTCGTGGTATCTTTTGAGGGGAACCTTGTATCTAGTAAGCCACGCCATCCCGCAATCTGATGTAAGCTCATCGACGGGTGGAGTTTCAGCTCGCCGGCGCCAAAACCTGCTTGGCACCAGACAACCCCGGTGTTTTTCAAGGTTATCCCGCTGTATACTATAGACTCTGAGCCCATTGCTCTCGTAAGACGGCATATTTGTCAAGCGAATTTAACCCTCTCAGACAGCGAATCCTTCACTATCTAGTCCTTCACTGCCATTTCTGAATCTCTGACTAAATAGCTAACCTAAGGTTGGATAGTTTGCTCCGACCCGTGTCAAATGCCTCTAATCTGCAAAGAAATGTAATGAATAGCAATAGAGAGCAGCCCGCCGAGTGGTGCGGATAGCGTGGAGGGCTCCTCAGTCAATGCGGTCTCCAAGTGAGTTCCGGCAAGTGAACAAATGATACCCATCGAAGCGGCCGTATATCGTAATGGAAGCGTCGCATTGCAGGCCCATGCGTGATAACCTGCACCATCCTCCTTGTCTAGCCTACATGGCTTGCATTTTGCGACCTCGAGACATTGCATCTGGACGTTTACGTCAGAGATTACTCCCTCTGAACGCCGTATAAGTAATAATTGATCAATCTGCAATCCTCGTTCAATCATCTCTTTTCTACGGCGCTCAAAACCCCTTCCAGAGATCTCGAAGACAAGCTGCCTAAAACTGCCAACATCTTCTGTTAATTCACACTTCATCATGTCTACCTCTGGTCCTTGCACCGACTTCCCGGCTCCTGGCCTACGTGATCCGTTCCGGTACATGAGCGGCCACAATGCTAAGGGCGAATCTGTCTTCGTGAAGGTAGGATGACCTCGACAGCCATTCTCCAGCAAAGACTAAATGCTCACTGGTATACAGACGGACCACGCGGACCACCGCTCGATAATGCTCGGCGGTGCCGCCGCCCAGGCCATCTTTTACAGCAGCGGCAGCAACCCCATCGATCTCAACGGCGATGCCGACCTAGAATTCATCAAGAATCAGGTTCGTTTTTTTTTTTTTTTTTTTTTTGTGAAGATCTCCAGTCCTACAATTAGTTGCTGAGAACTAACATCAATGTCACAGCCCTCTCTCCACATCCCTAATGGCTGCGTGGTCCGCATGATTGACTTTGCCCCCGGGACGGAATCAAGCCTACACCGCGCCCTCACCCTCGGCATCGGTACCGTGTGCGAGGGCGAGGTCGAGTTGAGTCTGGACAGCGGCGAGAAGCGTGTTCTCCGCCCCGGTGATGTATCGGTCAACCGTGGCGCCATGCACCGCTGGCGCAATACGTCCAAAGAGACGTCCGCTCGTATGCTGTTCATCATGCTCGACATCAAGCCGCTCGTGGTCAACGGGAAGACCATGGAGTTTGAGATGGGAGTTCTCATGGACGAGTACGCCAAGTACAAGGAGGGTGAAGGCCCGAATTCCGGCAAATGAAAAGTTCCTGTAACTACTTTAAGATGAGGCCCTTAGATACTATTACTAGCCTTGTAACTATCTGATCAACATCCTCCATTGTCATCTATTCAATGTCTCTCTTTGAAAGTCTTGATATATTCCTGTTCGTGATGTCCAGAAACCTTGATATCTTGTTTGGCTAGTCCTAGAGTCCTGGAATTCAACACATCTACCGTATAGTAACTACCCTCAAAACACGCACCTTGCGAAGAAACCTGCGTAGCATATGATTATCATGTTGAGAAATTGTGACTTGGACAGTCACGTCAACCTGACAGTAAACGGTGAGGATGAGCCCTTTACGGTGCCCCAATTAGCGATATCTCTATTCCAGCACCACCGAAGCAAACCCAGTAGTCAATCCAGTTTTCTCATCGCTGCAAACATAACGGGTAACGGATCTTGGATAAGATCGAACATCACCTGGCGCCACCTCGCTTCCAGACACAGATTTTCATTCTAGATTTGACAATACCTAATACAATGATACCGTCTCTGCTAAACGGGATCGGTGGCTGAGCCAGACAGAGAGTACTGACCCTTGATGGCAGCGCAAGATTACGGTAAGCAGACCAGTAATACAAAGATAAACAATGTTACTCCAGGGCCTATAATCCTCTAGTTACTATAGCCTATTGCTGACCTCCTTGTCGCCACGGGCTGGAACGTCACAGGCATGAGATAGAAAGTACCTGTCTCCCAAGCCATTGTGATTAGTGAACTTACGATGTCTATCGTCGCCACTATATCACCCTCGATATATTCGAACGCCGCCTTCTAAGCTGAAAAGAAATTTAGAAAATTTCTACCATCAACGTCAGGTACAGCCGCCATACACAAGTTTTCACACGACAAGTATCGGCGGAGGTTCCTCCGGCATCTCAGGGAGGTTTGGGCCATGACTACATGGCTCACCTACAGGATTAGACAATGGCAATGGCAATGGCAATGGCAATGGGCCCGGCAGTGGCTGTCAGCAAAACCTCCAGATACCCCTGACTTTCGGTAACAGTAGCCAAAGATACCTCCCTAATGTAAATTCCCGAATACCTAACCTAGGTAGTTAGCATACCGAATACAGGGAACTCGAGATATGTACAGCATCCTCATGTCGCCGCACTGATATCAGAAGTAGAGACGGTCCAGACTAGGGGTCCATTGCCAAGGTCTGATTACCCTGCATAAGGCGTGTCGAGAGAAAGTGACGTGGTGGCTGACTTCGCAATGTAGGTCATATCTGAGAGATTATCAAGGGCAGTACCTACATGATGCATTAGACGAGGAATAGTTTGGATCATAAGGCTGGTAAGTCGTCGCGCAGTTTGACCGTAGTAGTCATCTTTCATGTGCAAAAGGTAGGAGGCCTAGCCCGGATAGGCTGGCCGATGACACGGATTTGAGTTGATTGTCTGGAAGTCTGGGTCCGAGGTGAGCCGCCACCACAAGAACTGCACCCGGACGTGCATACCGAGTTACGAAATGCATAATATGATGGTGGTGTATTTGGTCCCGTCGACCAAGAAAGCATGAACCTCGGGGTATATGACTCTCTTAATCTTTTTTTACTAATATTCTTACGACAATCTGGGGACTTGGGCGGCCGGCTGTTCGAAACCTTACTCGGATTGCGAGGATGATACATTCTTCTAGCCGCAAAGTGACGGGTGATAGGATAGAAAGGAACTTTTGCGGCTGGGGAGAGCGGACGGAAACGCTTTCATCGGTATCGACTGGCATGGCTGATAACGAGAAACTCCGAGTCCGAGACCACGCCATCACAACAACCTATACTCAACCAGACATTGTACCTTATCGTGCCTAGGAATCCGCTCGATGGTCCTGCGGCAGAAGAAGGGGATGGTTGACGCGTTCAGCGCCAAGGTCTGAGTCGTTTAAGCACATGCAAAATACGGTCGGCCGAAATGAGTAGACACTCAACCCTACTATCTCGTAAGGCTATTAGCGAAAGCTTGTCAGATCTCACTACATTCATCAGCTTGCTTCAAAGACCATTGCTCGACTGCGTGTAACCTCGTCTAGCTGCAGACTGACTTGACCGCCATTCCGGGAAACGTTGTAGATCTTCTCCTTCCCAATGGGATAGATAGAGCAGAAACGGGGGGCTTGTCATGATATCTTTGTATCTGTGAGCGAGGGTACAATGCCGAATCTTAGTATGTTGCAGACGCCGGCGTGATGGCGTGAGACGCACCCCTCGCAATATTCGACCACGGGAGTCATTCGTCACCGAATCCTGGGGTGCCCATTCGGGTATCCTGGTGAGCATCTGTGTTTCTCGGCGAGACGATTGTGGCAAGTCCCTCGGCTTCAACGCTCCTATATCAAAGATATGATTCAGGGCAGCCCCCCCTGGGACGTATATTATATATCCTTGCGTCACCTCAAGGCGAGAATATGTTGACTTGAACTTTTCTTGTTCTACTAGATCACATCGTCAGTCAAGGATCTCGTTCAATCAAAGGCCTCATAAAGTGCATTCATTCTGGAATCGAACATTGTCTGACATCGCCAACTTCGAACCAACCTATCCCATTTTCAAACTCAACGTTTGCAAAAATGGTGTCCGCCAATGGTCATGCAACGAACGGCCACTCAACTAACGGTCACTCATCCAACGGCTACCCAACAAATGGCCACTCAGTCAACGGCCACTCGGCCAATGGGTATTCGAACGGCGGTAGTCCAACGACGTCAAACGGCCATGCCGCGGACGAGGCAGGCAACTATGTAGAGCCAATCGCGATTGTCGGCATGGGTTCGTCAAAGTTCATCAAATCGGACGGGTGCCGTATCAAAAGCTAACTTCATTCCAGGATGTCGTTTACCCGGTGGTGCCTCGTCCAGTTCCAAACTATGGGACCTCCTCGCCGCAGGGAAGTCTGCCCAGGGACGGTTTCCACCATCCAGGTTTAACATTGATGGGTTTTACCACCCCAACACCGATCGACCCGGCAGTTTGAGCACGGAGGGAGGATATTTCATCGAAGAAGATATCAGGGGGTTTGAAAACTCCTTTTTCTCGATCAATAACCTCGAGGCCACATATATGGATCCTCAGCAACGTAAGCTGCTTGAAGTCGTATTCGAGTGCTTCGAAAATGCCGGCATGTCCCTGGAAGAGCTATCTGGCGCGAACGTAGGCTGCTACGTTGGCAATTTCGTGACCGATTTCATTACGATGCAGTTGAAGGACGCGGAATATACGCACCGATACACAGCGACAGGTCTCGGCACTACAATCTTGGCGAATCGTGTCAGCCACGTATTCAACCTCAAAGGACCCAGGTATTATCAATTTCCCATTCCTGTCGCTTTGCGAAAAACCTACCAAGCAGCATTCTCACACAGTTTTCTGTTAGTTTTGTTATCGACACGGCATGCTCTTCTTCGATATACTGCCTACACGCAGCTTGCACTGCTCTTCGACAGGGTGAATGCAATGCGGCAGTTGTTGCTGGCGCCAACCTCTGCCAAACGCCAGAGCAGCAGCTTGCTACAATGAAAGCTGGTGTTCTGTCCAAGACATCGACTTGCCATACCTTCGACACGTCTGCAGACGGCTACGGAAGAGCCGATGGTATAGGAGCTCTTCTCGTCAAGCGGTTGAGTGACGCCATTAGAGATGGCGATGTCATACGTGCTGTCGTCCGAGGCACTGCGGTCAACAGGTAATCACCACGGATGGCGATTCTGTACGGATTGGGATGGCTAACACGTTGAGCAGCAACGGCCGAACAAACGGCATCACACTACCTAGCGCCGACGGCCAAGAAGCTGTCGTTCGGAAGGCATATGAACAGGCAGGTCTTGACTTCGACGGGACTGACTACGTCGAGTGTCACGGAACTGGAACAGCTGTTGGAGATCCCATCGAAGTCGAAGCGCTATCCAGAGTTTTCAAGAGACCAGCGGGATCTCCGCTTCTCATCGGTTCAGTGAAAACAAACATGGGACACAGTGAAGCAGCAAGCGGCATCACAAGTATCATCAAAGTCGTCAATGCTCTGGAGAAAGGCATGATCCCACCGACAATAGGCGTTAAGAACATCAACCCGAAAATTCTGTTGGATGAGTGGAATATGCATATCGTAACATCCACGGTCCCGTGGCCGCAGGATGCTCCCCATAATATCAACGGACGCATCCGGAGAGCGGGTGTCAACTCCTTCGGTTACGGAGGTGCTAATGCCCACGCCATCATCGAGGCAGCCGAGATGCATGTTCCCAACCGAAACACAATTAGCCCAGTAGACAAGGTTAGCTCAAAGCTGCCAAGAACTACGCTGATGTTGCCCTTTTCAGCAAGCAACAATGTGGCCCTGGAACGCAGAGTCACGGACTTGGCTCAACTGGACCTCGATAATATCAATGTCATGGATCTTGCATACACTCTCGGCGCTCGACGAAGCCATCTGTCGACTCGAGGTTACGTGCTCACTCGCCCAGAGTCATTCAAAGAAGACCTGGTGCTTGAGAACTTGCGCACGCGCATCGAGGGAAAAGTATATTCAAAACTGCCTCTGGCTTTCGTTTTTACCGGACAGGGTGCTCAGTGGCCTGAAATGGGACGCGAGTTGATCGACGAGTTCCCAAGTTTCCGCGAGACCATACAGATGCTTGATTCGACACTTCGCGGACTACCCCATCCGCCCAGCTGGACTTTGCTAGGAACGATTCTCGAACCATCTGCGCTGAGCAAAATTAACCAAGCTTCGCGCAGTCAACCTGTCTGCACCGCTGTTCAAGTCGCCTTGGTGCGTCTTCTATCCAGTTTCGGAATCGAGCCCCAAAGCGTCGTTGGCCACTCATCCGGTGAAATTGCCGCCGCATTTGCAACTGGCCGTATCACGGCGGAAGAAGCCATCATCATTGCTTATTACCGTGGCTACACTGTGACCGGAAGCACTAATGTCAAGATTGGTTCCATGATGGCTGCTGGACTCGGTCGCTCAGAGGCCGAAAGTGAAATCAATGCTCTCGGTCTCGACAGCAAGATCCGTGTCGCTTGTGTCAACTCTCCGGAGAGTGTCACCATTAGTGGTGATGTGGATGGTATCGAGAAGCTCAAAGAACACTTCGATAAGCAAAAGACGTTCGCCCGACTTCTCAAGACAGACGGCAAGGCTTACCACTCCAAGCACATGGCTGCCATTGCTCAAGAATACGAACAGTATATGAATTGGACAATCAAGAATCCCCCGCGATCTGGTTCCGATGTCCAGTGGATCTCATCGGTCACTGGCGAGCTGGCAGAACCAGGCACGGGTGCTGCTTCATACTGGATATCGAACCTCGTATCCCCAGTTCTGTTTAGTGACGCCGTCGAGGTGTTGCTATCCAAGTATGGCCCACACCACATGGTCGAGATTGGTCCGCACTCGGCATTGGAGCTACCCATCAAACAGATCCGGTCCAAGCTAAAGATGGACGAGTCAAAGGTTCACTATGGCACAGCTCTGTCCAGAGGGAAGAACTCTATAACGACGCTTCTCAACCTGGTTGGCGACCTCTACCTGAACGGCCACGTTCCATCGTTCAAGGAAGTCAATGCCGTAAGCGTTGCTGGGGCCAACGGTGCCTCCGAGTTGCTTCAGGGGACGATGATACCTGACCTGCCGAATTACGCTTGGGAATACGACCCGCAGCAGAAGATCTTCAGCGAGTCACGTCTGAGTGTAGAATGGAGAAACAGAAAATATCCCCGACACGATCTCATCGGTTCACAGGTACACGGTGGTAACGGCATCGTTCATAATTGGAGAAACATCCTGAGGGTCAAAGATGTACCTTGGATTGAGGGCCACAAGTTGGACGAGACCGTCGTAGTCCCAGGCGCCGCCTACCTGGCTATGGCAATCGAGGCCATCTGTCAAGTAGTAGACGAGACCACGCAGACCGACCCCGGGTCTGTTGTCAAGCTCCGGGATATCAAAATCACAAAGGCACTTGCTTTGCCCAGTGGGGACGGTGCAGGTGAGGACGGAGTCGAAGTTTTCACGACTCTTCAGCCAGCCAAGCAGCGTGGAAGCGGTGCCGTAGAATGGTACCAGTTCAACATCAGCTCATATGCTGGTGGAGAGGCCACTGTCCACGCTACTGGTCTCATTCAGAAGACGATCGATCCAGAAAGTAGCATGCCTTCGCAGCTCCCTGTCGTGAAGAAAGACCAGTTAGAGCCCAGCGCAACTCGCACATGGTACAAGAAGTTCGCCGAGGGCGGATTGAACTTCCAGGACCAGTTCCAGTCATTAAACCAGATTCACATCCACAGAAAGCGAGAGGAGATGCATATCCTGGCTAAGACGGATCTGCGACAAGGGGGAAATGGCCGCGACAACCATGAATCTCGATATATGCTACATCCCATTGCCATCGACGCCCTGTTCCAAGCTGGAATCATCGCCAGCACGAGCGGAAACATCCGCGACCTCCGTGCCAAGGTCCCCGTCCATATTGAAGACATGACGATCCGATCGCCTCTCGCGAATCAATCGACGGACGAGGTGAACGTCAAATCGATATCCAAACCGGTTGGATTTGGCACGATCAGGATCTCTGCAGAGCTTTACGACGGATCCCACCGACCCGTTTTGCAGATCAACAAGTGCCGCCTAGTATCATACAGTGGCGCACAGCAGCTTGAGAGTAGCTCCGAACCGGACCGACAGCCCATGTTAAGAGTTCGATGGAAGCCCGACATCACGAGTCTCATCTCAGACGAAAAGGCGACGTTCCCATCGTATGTAGCAAAGAAAGCATCACCGCTGGAATCTATCGGGGCTGCACTTGATCTCCTCGCGCACAAGAAACCCAGGCTCCGAATCCTCACACTGCTAGGCGAAGCGGATGCGTCTTACTTATCGAATGTCCTCCGCCTTGGCACTGCCTTCAAGAGATGTCAGTCACTTTGGCGCGGGTCCCGTGACGATGATGGGTCGTTAAAGCTCGATGATATTTCTTCGAATAACACCACTCCTGCCAAAAAGCCTAGTGGTAGTGATGCCAAGCCCTTTGACGTGGTGATCTTGGGAACAGACACGAAAGCAACAGACTATGATGGTGTTGCAGATCTTGTTTCCGAAGACGCCGCTGTGCTCCTTACGACCTCATCCAACGAGATCGCTGGCTTTGTCAGTGCAGGCCTTCAAGTCGTTCTCAAGTCAGAGCTTACAGGGGGGTCTGCGATGATACTGGCGCGATCTCAAAGCAAAGATGGCGAGATAAATAAGATAACGGGAGAGACGGGCAAGATTCTTATAGTGAGTCATTCGCAAACGCCAAAGTATCCATCGAGTGCTTTTGATCAAACTGACGCATACTGTAACAATAGGTTGAACGAAACTCGAGCCATGTCTTCAACAAGGCTCTCGCCAGTCAGCTTTCGCACGCAACTGGCTCTGAAGTCAGTCGTGTGCCCCTGGGACAGATCACCCGCGAATTGCTCAGTGCATACACGACCGTTATCACAACCATAGAGCTCGAGGAGCCCGTCCTGTCCCGTGTGGCCGAAGACGAATGGAGCCTCGTGAAAACCCTGACGGACCACAATGGAAACCTCATATGGGTTACCGGAGGACGTCTCCTCCAAGGGACAAGACCAGAAATGGGCATCGTTTACGGTCTCTCTCGGGCTCTGATGCTAGAGCAGCCCTCCCTGCGCTTCTTCGTCGTTGATGTTGATGCTGAAGGCGTTCCCGCAAGTGTCGAGTCATCGGCCCAACAAGTTGTCGAGGTGCTCCGACAGGCCGTTGAGGATGCTGAACCTGATTTCGAATTTGTACAGGAGGCCGGCATGCTTCACGTCAGTCGTTTCGAGCCTGAGGAAGTCATGAATCAAGTCTTCCGAGAGAAGCAGGGGGCGATGAAGACAGAATTACCCTTGAGCGAGGCGCAACCTGTCAGATTGGACATTGAGAAGCCCGGCTTCGTCAATTCGATCTTCTTCCGACGGGAGAACGTTGACACCGAGACACCATTGGCTGACACCTATGTCGAAGTGGAGGTCAAGGCCGTGGGCTTAGGTGAACGGGTAAGTTTCCTACATCCTTTCGTTCTTTGTTCTTTTTTTTGGTAGCCACATATGAATCCTGTCATATGCTAATGACGTTTTGTCGTTTCGTATAGGATCTCCAAGCAATCAGTGGTAACGCAACTGATAGCAATGAAGCTACGTGCACATCCCAATACAGTGCCGTGGTGAAACGGGTGGGCCCAGCAGTCCGGAGCTTTGCGGCGGGAGATCGTGTTGTAGTCATGGCCCCAGGTCACTTCGCCACCAGCGAGCGCGTTCCTGAATGGGCTTGCCATAAACTGAACGCAGACGAGGACTTTACAGTATGTTATTCCCCAACCCCTATCTTTCACGGATCGAAGGCACTAAACATGTCGTGACCTCTAGACAATGGCCGGTCTCCCACTTCAACTCAGCACAGCGATATACGCAGTACACAACCGTGCCCACCTTCAACCAGAGGAGTCTATTTTGATCTGCTGCGGTGGCAGCAGCGACTCTGGTGCTGATTTAGCGACCGTGAGCGTGGCTCAGGGCGCGGGTGCCAACGTTTTCGTCACTTGCGCCACGGAAGAGGACCAAAAACAACTTGTTGAGGGCCTGGGCCTTCCGCAGGACCACGTCTTCTTGACCGGTAAGGCCGATCTTGCTGCCAGACTACAAGCAGCGGCCGATGGTCAAGGCTTTGATGTCATTGTGGTATTCCCGGGTGACAAGGATTCCGTCATCTCCAGCTTCTCGGATATCAGCGCTGTTTGTGCGGATTACGCTCGTGTGGTGCAAGTGAGCGTGGGCGGCTCGAATATCCTAGACACAGCTGCTGCAGATTCGGCTGTGTCGAACAAGAATGTAACGCTGTCCACATTCGACATCGGAAGTCTTATCACGCTTCAGACCCCGAGTGCTGCAAAAATGCGTCAACGGTATGTTTCCATGTTATTAGCATTATATTTTGAGTGGTAAACTAACGATTATCAATCATAGTTTGCTGACCGACGCCATGTCCTTATATCGCGCAAATGGTTTGGCATCCAGCAAGCTCTCTCCGCGTGTCTTCGACGTCTCACACGTGGTGGATGCCTTCCAAGCGATAGCCGCCGTTAAGAAAGAGGGCACACGCAATGGAGGCATTGTTGTTTCCCTCGAGAATGGCGCATCTCTCGTTCCAGTCCAACCCTTCAAGCACGACGCCGTATTCAGTCCAAACAAGTCCTACCTCCTAGTAGGCTGTCTTGGAGGCCTGGGAAGAAGTATGTCGAAATGGATGCTCGCACGTGGGGCACGCAAATTCGTGTTCTTGGGTCGCAGCGGAGCCGACAGGGAACCTGCTCGCCGTCTAGTGGAAGACCTGGAGTTTTCAGGCGCCCAAGTGACAGTCGTTCGCGGTGACGTAGTCAATTACGAGGATGTTGAGCGCGCTGTTAAAGGCATCGACGGAGCCATTGGAGGTGTTATACAAGCAGCCATGGGCCTTGGTGTAAGAATCCGGTCTCCTATAATCCCCCCTATTTTCGTGTGCTGGCACCTCCATAACCCATTATATTTGCTGACATGGTGTCCCTCTCACAGGAAGCTTTGTTCACAAGCATGCCTAGAGCAAACTGGCTCAAAGGTCTCGAGCCTAAAGTTCGGGGTTCTTGGAACTTGCACAACGCTATCAAGGGGCGTGACCAGGAACTCGAATTCTTCCTCATGACGTCTTCGGTATCCGGCAGTGTCGGTACGGCCACTGAGAGTAATTACTGCAGTGCCAACTACTTCCTGGACGTTTTTGCTCGTCACCGTCGTAGTCTTGGCCTTCCCGCCACATCCATCGGTCTCGGCATGATATCTGAGGTCGGCTATCTCCACGAGAATCCGGAGATCGAGGCAATGCTATTGCGTAAGGGCATCCAGGCCATCAACGAAGATGAGATGCTTCAAATCATCGATGCTGCAGTGTCTACACCAACGGACCAGCTAACTGACATCGGCACGGGTAAACTGTACGATGAGTTGGCTTTGGGCCACGTCTTGACGGGCTTGGAACCTCTTGGAATGAAGGCCTTGCGTGCCAAGGGCTTCGAGGGCACTAGTCCAGTGATGGGTGATCCCCGTGCTTTGCTATTGTCGGCGGCCCTCGACGAGGAGACTGGAGCGGCTGGAGGCTCGAACGGCTCTGCAAGCGGTCTGTCGGCAGAGATAGCTGAAGCAATCGCGTCCGGAAGCACGGTAGAGGAACTGGTGCTGGGAAAGATCGCCACTAAGTTCTCCAATCTGGTCTTGATCCCCAAGGATAAGGTCGACGTCTACAAGCCAATCAGCAGTGTCGGTGTAGACAGCATGTTGGCAGCTGAATTCCGGGCATGGATCTTCCAGACTTTCAAGGTCGATGTCCCATACCTGACGCTGCTTTCCGCTGCTGCAACCCTTGTCATGCTCTCTGAGGCGATTGCTCAGGAACTCTCAACTTGAGTCGCGTGAAGCGACCAAAAACCATACTACCACTTGATTCGGCAGGCCTCGGTAGGCATCAGTGAATGAAAAAGCTCGAAGCGCCGGGAGAAATTGCAGGCACAAGCTTAGACTTGATCATTCATTCGGCAGGTATGTCCAGTGCGGCACTGGCATTACCCTTAACATTACGTATAGTCGCAATGACGGCTATACATAGCTCATAGAATAGAATTCTGGTAGATTTCCGTGAGATTGTGTTGACTGAAGCCTACGAAAGAGGCTAGAAAGCGGGCAATTGACCGGCATTAGAGGTCGTCGCAGTGGAGTTTTCAGCGCGTGGACGGATTATGTATCAAACTAGTTATTGGAATATAGCTACGAATTGCATATCGTTCCGCAAGGTTCTGTCTATTGCATAAACTCGCATTTTGCATAGATCACTTGACCTGATGAGACAACTCCGAAAACCGTGACGCGTTCCTGACCCCATTCAAAACATAGTCGACGACTCGACATGATCTATGTCACAATGCAAAACAAGATGGAAAGCACCGTTGTTTCAGCAGAAGACGTGCTCGCACTACATCAATTTGCAGCAAATCCCGCTGTTCAGGGTCCTTGCCATCGCAATAATGTGCACTGACCATCGAAGGTCTCTTGAGGGAATATACCTTTTACATTCTACAACCAAGCCATCGCCGAGAAGACCACACAGATGACATGTGGAATTCAACGATTATGAAGTGCGTCTCGAGAATTAAATGATTCCTTCAGTCCCATACCTGACGTCGATGGTTTCCTGAGCTCGTAAAATTCCGGCCCGCCCCCGCGTGACAGACGTACTCCTTTCAGGTGCCATCAAACCTCTCGGCGTCCATGGCTATGCTAGTCAACGTATCCGCGAAGTCATCCGCGCCGGCAGTGGCCACCAAGCCGATTTCCCCAATCGACATCTCAGACGAACTGGTTGATATCAACGTGCTTGCCTCTGAAGGCGTGGGGCAATGTCGAGCATTTAGCGCGTGGTCAAGCTGCTCGGACAACAGCCTGCTCCGCTCGCTATAGAATGCATAGTTGGCATCCTTTGGATCCGCATCGGCTTCCAGTTCTGACGCCAAGACGCTGAGCTGCCGATAGAGCGACGCCCAAGCCATTGGGCGAGGCATGTCTTGGCCGAGTTCGGCACGCTGTCGCATAGCATTCGCTAGCACGATAGCGCTGGGTAGACCGTATATCCAAAGCTAGACCGGAGTGTTAGTTACATGGCGCAAGACATTAGCCCTGTGAACTACGCGAACAACCTACAATAGAGGACATCTCTTTTGAAGCTCCGAACTGCCTGGAATACCGCCTGGCACAGTTTACGGCCGTGGTCACCAGTGTCAATGCCAGTTGCAAGAGGCTCGGGTCGTCATTCTTGTCCGTATACCCGCAAAGCAGTTGCTGCGCACAGTTGTACAAGTCAAGGTATTCGAGGTAAAGGAGGAGGTTCGTGATATAGGTATATGGTTTGCCGAGATCAGGAGCATTCGGATCAAAGCGAACCCGCGGGGGAAGACCATCCCAGATAGTTGTTATGCGCAACGGGATCTGTCTTGGTTCGAGTAAGCATGCGCTTGCCGACGTCGGAAGAAACGTGGGAAATCCTGAAGACATACCTAACGAACGTTTCGTTGTCGCCATTTGGGGCCCCTAATCGGACGCTTAAGATGTCCTCCCTAAGTGTGGCGAATTCATAACGGGCGCGGAGCAGGTCAGTCGGGCAAGATTCCTCTCCGTTCCAGCCTTCGGAATCGAGTCCTAACAGAATCTCCTCCAGCGTTGATCCTGAACTGAGAAGCTTTTCATCGCTCACGTCCAAGGGAAGCTTCCGATTGCAATAATGTCTCGGGATTCGAGGCGGTCTGTCGAGAATATTCGATAAAGCTTTGTCGTGAGCATACAAACAAGCGAACAGCCTCGTCCGTATCTCGCTCAGGAAGAAAGGTGTATCGTAGGACGACTCGCTGGGTTCACGATGGATTTCCATGGCCAAGGCGTCACAGAAAAGCTGTCCGGAACGCGACCAGGTTCGATGATCTATATAAAGATGCCAGTATCAACATCTATACTGTTTAGCTACCCCATCACTTGCACTTACCCGCATACCCGCAAAGGTTTAAAGTCAGCAGAAAATTCGCGTACCTCAGCCATATCATAAGATCGTGAAGACCCGAGTTGTCATCACAAAAGGCAATACAGGTGTCACTAGCTGACAGCATATCTTTGGCGAAAGTCTGGCGATCCTCTGCATTGAGGGACAGCACGGAGAAAAGAACATCCGATTCGAGGAGGCATATTGCAGCAGCGCCGGCAATGGCAAATATGATCCCAATGGCTTCGAGTCTCAGGTTCGGTTCTGTGAGCAGTTTGGAGATGTCCCTCGGGGGTGTGCCAGGGAGAATTGTCCATGATTTTGAAGATGTTTCTCTGATATCGATCGCCAGCCTCCTCGCCTCTATGTGACCTTTGCTCTGACGTTGGGCGGCTGACTCTACCGAGATTAGTACTCTGTCGAAGAGAGACTTAGGTACAGGGCCACCGGGGCTGACCCGCCACCAGCGGCGGGCCAACTTCCCCACAACTTCTATTTGCGACAAACGCGATAGAACTTGGTCGATCTGCATGTCGTGGACCGTTGTGCCAGACGGCGGCGAATGTGATAGGCCTTCCATGGTAGATGTGCTCAGAAAATCTGCGTCTGATATCGAGGACAAGCCGTTGTCTAAAGCCTGACCGTTGAAATCATCGCTATATGGCGTAAGGGGTAGTTGCATAGTCCACATCGGATTGTTCACGATGCTGCTGCCCCCGTTCCATTGATCATCAGTCTGGAGTTTCTTTTCCTATATGCCACATTCGTCTTCACGGTAATAGGGCAAGATGGTGAGTGAACTGGATCCTTACGGGAACATGCCGACCCCTCCGGTGCCAGGCGACTTGGGTTGCGTCAGGGGGGCTGGGTGATAGTAGCAGTGATGGGTGATACATCGCGAGCGACATCTTCCGCAAACCGGCATCTGGTGATCGCACCTTGCCTTGAGCTTGCGACACGGTTCACAGGACGGTGGCTTGCCATTGCGACGAGTGAGATTCCTATCATACGATATCTTAATGCCGGATTTAGACAGCTGCGCGTTTACTTACGTCTTGTGTTGGCGAATGCCTCGGCCTTCTTTGGCGGAGCCGGCTGGCGTTGCCGACATCGTTCCGAATACCATCGGTGGCAGCTCGCCTTTAATGCCTGCGTGCCTCGGGTCTCTCGAATGGACCGTCGGTAATTCTTGGCTTCTCGGGGCAGCTTTAATTCCAAGAAACTCTTCATGCCTCGAGCCGACACAGGTTCTGGGAGGCCTACATATCTTAAGCGCCGCAGAGTCGCAGCATATGGGAGATCCATTTCGTCACATCGAGCCTATATGCCACCCTGTGATGCTGTGGCACACAGCCCGTCGCCAAGAGCTCTAGTCATGTCTCATGAGTAAGACATGCCAGGTCTGTTTTGGGACAGGTGCGTTCTCTGCATGTGTTCTACCAAGACCCATCACCGACTTCTCGGGACAAATCCATAGAGGCCGTAGCAAGGGCATTCGCGCTGGAGCGGGAAAGAGTGGCGGACAATACTAAGCGTGGACGACGTAGGCGGTGTTACTGTGGCCGGCCTGTGGATCTGGAGATCTCCCAGCCTACGAGCCACAAGATGCTTTCATTACGACGTAGCTTATCTGGAGCAGATCAGGAACACTGCTACTAGGTATAACTACTGCCCTATGATCCTGCGGGCCACTCTCATATTTCCTGTCTGCGTGCAACGCTGTGCCCGGGAGTACTGAGTCAACAGGCGAGTTTGGGCTTCTCCTAACGGACGGCGTAGAAACGATGCCAACGAAAGCCCCGGTACCAATGGAACGGATACCCCGGGAACGAAGCTAGTATAGGGCATGACCGAAACGACACCATAATGATGGCGCCGTTACTAGCTGTCGAACCGAAGGCGGCTCTGTGGCAGCCAACGAGTCTAAACGACTGCTAGCTACAGTACATAGTACATTGCGGTGACCCGGAAACGAATCTAGGTAGTGCATCAACGCACAGGCAGCCCAGTCGAGGCCACCGCGCCGATTATTGCCGTTGAAGTCGACAGAGGAGAAATCGGGCTGACGGGCAACACCGAAGCGCAGGTCACGTTATGAGGTAGAAAGTGAATGGATCATGAAGTAAGCAGATGGAATGCCGCAAGCGCAGTCGAGAATCACGAAGGCCGCATCATTGGATCTACTATAGAGGCAGCTCGCAGAAAGATGATTAATCGAGTTTGATGCGAGTCACGTAGCACATAACTACCGGCATTGTCCGCCTCCGTAGTAGTAATTAGCTTATTCATTCAAGTACCGATGGTGGGGGTCACGCAGCCTTTCATTAGGCTTAGCGCAATCTGTCACAGTCCGGGATCCTCCTGGTTATCAGATCGGGGGCTCCACTACTATCTAAGTAGGTACACTAAGTAGGTAGGTACATGCTTACAGTCTGTAAGTAGACTAAGGTCGTGTTCACGGAGAACTGAATTTGCGAAAGATAGTTAGTCGGAGAGGGAGGGAGTCTAGCTAAGTAGATGGGGAAGAGACCAAATCCGGGGCAGGTAGCAGTACTATGGGCATCGGCACCCTCAATTCTATGGCAGAAGCGTTAAATGAGATCTTACTTATAACTAACCACTAACTATCTACCTACACCTACGTTCACACCTACGTTCAATAGGGAGGTACCCAGGTAGTACTTGTCATGTGAGTCGGTATCGGTACATGTGTCTGGTCTGGCCTGTGCCCGATCAGACCGATCTACTTAGCGTAGCTAAGCTTCCCTCTGGCCCCAAAACGCTTTTCGCAAATTCAGTCCGCTGTAAACTACGCCCTATCTAGTCCGTATAGGCTAGACTGAAACCCCCACGACCCCAGGAAATACTTAAGTAGTTACATAGTTATCTATCTAAGTACAGATGAGGCGGCCTTTTGGGACACCAGTTTTGCCTAACGGGACACCACCCTAAACCGCATAGGGTAATGGCACCAAATAAATCACGCCGCCTCTATGCCGGCGCAATACTAGCATTTAGTTCATTATACAGCCCGGATCGAGGTAGGATTGATTATATCAGCAGACGTACGAATGTACCGCATAACTGATCTATAGGTGTGGATGTCGCCTACCTAATGTATTCAGTATTCTCGGTACATCATCATCATCATACATCGTCATCACGCGTCATCATACTCGGGCATTATGTAGCAGGTACGTGGCTTACGTAGAGGCCGCGTACGTTTGTTGATCTATGTATTCCCTCGCCCGAGATGTCTCTTCTCTTCTCTTAGCTTCTCTCCTCTTAGTTATTCAATCGTACAAGCTTCAGATCAGATCCATCAGTCTCCTTTGACGTGAGGCTACTGGGTCTGTAGAAGACCGTACGTGAACGCACAAATAGCTATTTGCTGCAGCTACACAGCAAGCAACCCAAATTTTGACCACATTGGCGCGGCCATCGCCATCCGACAACCCCAAAGACCCCCAAGCACCTCCACTACACGATCGACACTTTACTCCTCCACTACATTGCCCTAACCCCTATCCACCATGGCTGACGAGGATCAAGCTGCCGTGGAGGCCATGCTCGGCATTCCCCAGGCTAACCTGGTTGCCAATGCCCAGCAGCGTGTCAACGCCCTCGCTCACCTGGTTGATGCTCACGTCAGCCACCTGGAGGAGAGTCATACCCGCATGACGCTGGCAATGGAAGAGCAGGCAACTCGTACATTGGAACGCTTCGATCGACAAGATGCCCGTTTTGATCAGATCACAGAGCAAATCAATCATCTGACACGTCTGTTTCAAAATCGCCCTGATCAACGCAATGCGGGTGCTGATCAACGCAATGCGGGTGCTGCCGGCAACGGCGAGGCCGCCAACAACAACAATGGGAACAATGACAACGGTGCGGGGAACAATGACAATGACCGTCGTCCCCCTGATCAACCTCCTGATCGCCGCCAGGAAGACGTCGACCATCTGGCAGATCCTCAGCGTTACAGAGGAGAAGCCGCCGATCCAGGTGGCTACATGCGTAAACCCAGACATGTTACCACTGCCAAGCGTCTCCCTGACGATACCCTCAATCTTCATCGCTTCAAACCCCATGCCGTGGCGCGTACTGAGCAGGAGCGGAACGTCCAGCTCGTTTTCCCCGAGGCAATCCTCCAGTACAACGCCCACCGTCGCGGCAGATGCGACCCCAAGAACAAAGTCACGTTCCCATCCACCATGAAGCTCTATCGTGCTGATCACACCGTTCTGGATACCCTCCGTCTCTACCAGAAACGCCTCAGCCAATTTCTGGTCCCATACGATTTGTGGGCGCTCAGAGTCACGTCAGAGATGGACGGCGACTTCCATGTGGTTGCGGAATTCATTGAACGATCAGAAGACCCAACCTGGGTCGATCTCCTGGAGGCTGTCATCCAGGTCCTGCGTCAACACAACGCCATACATAGTCCCTTGACCACGTTTGTGGGCATGCTTCCAACGCATAACGAGTCCTATGTCAACTTCCTATGGCGCCTGCGAGAGGCCTTTTTCCGGCTCCAGGGGAACCAACGCGACACTCAACAGACTCGCGACGTGTTGATCGACAAATTCATGCAATACGCGCCCACTATCTGGCTTCACCTCGAACATAAGCCAGAATTGAACAATGGCGAGCTTATGGCCGAAGCCACCAGGCTCGCGTCTATGATCACACAAACCTCCCTGGAGACCAAGATTTACGGCACCCCGGAAGTCACCATTCCCCTACAGGGCACGACTGCACCCTTCTATACCTATCAGATCGGTGCCTCGACTCACGATCAACCAGCCACGGGCAAGATCATGCCGATCGATCATACTGAATTGATCCCCACAGGCATCAAGTCCATGATCTCTGACCCAGCCCACGATTCCCGTGAGGTTGCCCGTGTGACTGAGCTCAACGACAATGCCTCTGAAGTCACCATGGATGTTGACGAGCAGGGCTACGCTGCTCGCCAGGAAGACTCTCGTTGTTTCAATTGCGGCAAATCTGGCCATTTCGCACGCGATTGCAGACAGAAGTCCAAATGGCCTCGTACCCCCATGCGTCGTGACCGCGCCATGGCAGATCGCGCGGTACCTGGACAGGGCCCGGCGGGTACAGGCCAACCCATCACGATCAAGGGTCATTTGTTCAAGAATTTCCGCGAGAAATACAAAACCTTTCGCCGCAAGGCCCCTACTCGTGGTAGACCCAATCGTGTCCATTTTACTGATCGACCGGAATCGGATGATGACTTGACCATGTCACCAGCGGACAGGTTTGAAGGCGAAGACGCCATCATCGATCAGGAACTCCAAGACCTCTTCGGTGGTTTAGAGGAGGCATAGGACAGCCACGTCCATGTGGCTGGCGTGGACGAGGGCATCCAACAGCACTATTGTCGCCAAGCCCGCCTGCGCGACGGATATTGGGACAAACATAACTTATTTCAAGCCTATATTGCTACCCTCAACCACACCATCACCGTTTTTTGGGATTATGGCTGCACCAGTTGCTACGTCTCACAATCATTAGCTCAAAAACTTAACCCCTACGATTCTGAACGACAGGGCACCATGTCGGGTGTCGGTGGCAGGGGTCCCCGTGTACGCCAGGACTGCGAAGTCACCATACTTTTCTCTATGCCCTCTGGTGACCGTATGGATACTCCTATTTCAGTGATCGCCGGTGTCGTTCCTGATGGCACGTTTCCCGGCGATCTTACCCTGGGCAAAGCAAAATTTCATGAATTCGGCGTGCTTTGCACTACCAACGGCGCCGTCGAGACGCTCGTTTTTACCCGCCTACCCGGTGAACCATACATTACACCTATCTTGAACACCACAGCCTGTTCAGCAACTGAGACAGCCTATGCCGTGTCTGCCACCACAGCATATGCCTACACCTGCGATCTTCAGGAACATCCATTCGTGTGTGATTCTAAGGACGTGGAGGCCAATCCGTCGCCCGAGCCAGACTCCACGACCACTTCTGACATACAATGGCACAAGTCCACACCCAAGGATGCCTGGGTTCGCCAGCGGCTGTCGGAATATGCCAGGGATTTTCCCGAGGTTTTCGACACTGCGAAGCGCAAACCTTCCAAAGTCATGAAGACCCAACACTTTATCGAGACGGGCGACGCCGAACCAGTCAAGTTGCCACCGCGACGCTACAGCCCGCCTCAAGAGGCCGCTCTACGTGACTTCGTTAAAGCCCACGACAACGTCCACATACAGCGTAGCAAGAGCCCTTGGGGTGCCCCGGCGCTGCTGACTCCCAAGAAGCCGCCTGGCGAGACGATCATGCCCAAGGCTCCTCCAAAGGCATTGCCTACAAACCGCTTCTTCGGTAGACTGACACCCGAGGAACGGCGCCTCAGGGAAGTCTACAAGAAGATCATTTGGCGTATATGTTGTGACTACCGCGAGCTCAATAAACGCACCAAGAAGCACGCACACCCCCTCCCGAATGCGTTTGATCAGATACAGAAAGCGGCGGGCCGGCGTTATTATTGCTTCTTTGACCTCAAAGATGGTTTTTGGCACATACCCATATATGGCCCCCATAGGGAGAAAACAGCTTTCCTCACCCCGTTCGGCATCTACGAGTGGCTCGTTATGCCCTTCGGCCTCTGCAACGCCCCAGCCACTTTCCAAGCCCTGGTGTGGGAGATCATCGAACCCTTCATGGAATGGCTTGCGGGTATGCTGGATGATATTTGCGTCTGGGGCGACACGCGAGAGGAACTCCACGAGCGCGTCGTGCTATTGTTGAAGAGATTGAGCGAGTACGGCATGGTGATCAACACGAAGAAGTCATTGATGTTCGTGGAAGAAGGCATTTTTCTCGGTTTCCACATCTCTCGCCACGGCATCAAGGCTGACCCGGCCAAAGTGGCCGCCGTCCGCAACAGACCCATGCCCGCTACTTCAACTGATATACGCGCGTTTGTCAACGCAGCAGGATACTTCAGGCACCTAATTCCTAATTACTCGCTGATCGCAACGCCACTGACGGAACTGGGCGTCGGCAAGAAGAATGCCCCCGTCACCCTCACTCCCGAGGCTATCACAGCCTGGAAGACCATCAGAGACGCAGTAACCACCATGCCCGTCGCCAGGCCGTTTGACTGGCGTCTCCCCTGCGTTCTCGATGCTGACTCCAGTGGCAAGCACGTCGGCGCGTGCCTCATGCAACCTTATATGCATGGATCCAAGTCTGCCTTGCACCCCGTCGCCTATTTCTCCAAGAAATTGTCCCCAACCCAACAGCGCTACTCCGCACAGGAAAGAGAGCTGCTGGCGATCATGCTGGCGCTTCAACATTGGCGACACTGGGTCGAGGGTGGCCAGATCACCGTGCGTACAGATCACCAATCACTTCTGACCCTCAACACTAAGGCAGAACAACCGGCTCGCATGGTTCGCTTCCTCGATGCCATTGAGCACTACGGCATTCACATCATCTATCGCACCGGTAAATCCAACGTCTTGGCGGACTGGTTATCCCGGCCACCGATCGACACCAACGTGCATCCTGCTGAGGAAACTCGCCCTGACTGGGCAGCTGAATTGCGTGCAGCGGCTCGCCTTGAGGCAGACCAAAGTCGCGACATGACACCCCAGTCCGACTCACCACGGCTTCGATCAACTGAGGCTCTAACCCGCCCTGAACAGATGAATTGCCTCGACCTTCAAGCTGTCTCTGAGTTCCTACGTTTTGGGACGCCGTTGCCACCTCGTATAGCCCCATCATGGGCTAACAAGCACTTTATAATGCATGACGGCACCCTGCGCAAAGTTTCTACCTACACTCGATCGCCAGGCGATCCTCCACACGCCGTTGGCATGGCCACACAAGCTACTCAGTTGCTTCACATTCCAGACGAAGATGACCTCCTGCGTTTGGCCCGCAATATCCACCTTGACTTCGGCCACGCCACCGTAGGCACCACCGTCCGCGAACTCGCCAGGTCCTATTGGCATCCTAATCTCATCCTGTCCGCCCAACAAGCCGTCGCAGAATGCCGCCACTGTCAACTGATGAAGCCGCCATCCGATCGACTGCCCAACCTGACACCGATCACTCCCCCAGTTCCACTGACTCGATGGGCCATGGATCACACCTCGATCGAAGGACATACCATATTCCTATGCATCGAGTACGCTACCGCTTGGGTGGAGGCCCAGGTAGTTCCGGATAAGTCTTTTGAGCACACTAAACCCCTGCTTGAGAAGATCGGCACCACTTTTGGCTATCCTCGCGAGTGGATCAGTGACAATGCCGGCGCCTTCACTAGCCAAGATGCTGTGGCTTGGCACGCCAGCAAAGGGTCGATCGTCAAGCCTACGACCCCTATGCGACCTCGTGGCAACGGCAAAGCTGAAAAAGCCAACGACAGTATCAAGCGAATTATCCTCCGCAATCGACTTGCCTACGGTAACGCGCACATGACAGAACTCCTCTCACAAGCCGTTATGATTCACAATCGTACCCCTAAACCCAGTGGTTACAGTAGTTTCTTCCTCCTCTTCGGTACACAACCTCCCCACGATCATTCTCCCCTGCAAGCTGCCACCTACGCTCGTGAGGAGACTGAAGAAGAAGAACTCGATCATCAACGCCAACTCGCCCAGCAGCACGAGGCCCCTTTGGCACGGCAGCACTTCACCAGCCTCAAAGCTGCTAAGGATCAGGTCCGCGCTTACTTGCAGGAAAAGAAGGGCTTGATCCGCACTTTCGCCACAGGTGACTGGGTGCTGCGCGTTCGCCAGCGAGGTGATAAATCGGAGCCATACTACGATGGCCCCTGGGCAATTGAGAGTTGTCATGCTGGCAACACATACAGACTCCGCAGCCCAGGCGGAGTTGCATTGACATCCAAATACAACGGTACGAACCTCTTTCCTGCCTACAGCGACGACGGCCACCCCGTTCGATCGCTATGGTATGCCAGCAAGACGATGTTAGACAGGGACCGGGCTAGGTTGTTGGCTCGCGTCGGATTATGACGATTACAAACATAATTTTACATTGGCGACATTTTGATACATATTTTGGTACGACTGGGACAGTCGTCTAGGCGAAGGGGATCATGTGGATGTCGCCTACCTAATGTATTCAGTATTCTCGGTACATCATCATCATCATACATCGTCATCACGCGTCATCATACTCGGGCATTATGTAGCAGGTACGTGGCTTACGTAGAGGCCGCGTACGTTTGTTGATCTATGTATTCCCTCGCCCGAGATGTCTCTTCTCTTCTCTTAGCTTCTCTCCTCTTAGTTATTCAATCGTACAAGCTTCAGATCAGATCCATCAGTCTCCTTTGACGTGAGGCTACTGGGTCTGTAGAAGACCGTACGTGAACGCACATAGGTAGTAAGGTATCTATGCCTGAGATACGTCCGTAGATAGGGAGCGTTCTAGGGTTAGGGTTAAGATTAGGGTTGTTCATCCAATCTTGTCAGCTTCAGCAAGGACGTGTCGTCGACACTGTCATTGATCTAAGGTGCCTGCGTACCAGTAGTTAATGACCGTTACAGTGTCATCGATTTCGTCGTAGGTCAGAATTACCGGTATAACCAAAGACCCGACTGCCAATGTAGGTATTATATAACTACTCGACTTTATATAATTGAGTAGCCTAAGTTATTTTCCCTTATACTTACTTTTGTTTACCTACCTAGGTTGGGTAGTTATTACACTTCTTAGTTCCTGTACAACCGTCTTGTGACGCTACACTTGACCACTACTGCTTTGTTGTCTGCAATTGCTACCTACCTAACGTTGTCACTCGAATGCGCAACCACTTGAGGCTTCCGGGAGGTCACTGGGGATGATAATTGATCATTGCCATCAGGTGGTAGTAAGTAGTTATGCGTGTACATTCGTACGTCCGCTGATATAATCAATCCCACCTCGATCCGGGCTGTATAATGAACTAAATGCTAGTATTGCGCCGGCATAGAGGCGGCGTGATTTATTTGGTGCCATTACCCTATGCGGTTTAGGGTGGTGTCCCGTTAGGCAAAACTGGTGTCCCAAAAGGCCGCCTCAGTACAGATCGTATCTAGCGGCTCTCTAGGTACTTACTTGGATAAGCCGCTATCTAACCTAGATACTTAGACTAGTTAGCGCCGAACCTTACATTTAAATACTTATGGAACGAAAGTCGAGATTTGAAAGATTTGCGCCAGGCATTAAGCGTCTAAGGGAGGGACTAATCACCATTCTCCGTGATGATTTCTACAGCTTCGTTGCGTTCTCATGATTAAGTGCTTAGTCCAAGTAGATAGATAGTCATCATCTTAATCTGGCGATCATGGTCGGTTTCCAGAGCGGGAACCATCCGACATCTCGCATCGCATTGCGCCTCGATTTTCGACCCATTGATGTTCCGTAAGTCTCAACGTCAACGATACAGCATAACCTGTATTATGTATACCTATTTGCTACTGTAACTTGCATAACTAGTTGAGTTCGCGAGCAGTCAGCATCCGATGTGTGGTGGCAGCAGTAGATCCTCAGGCCGCAGGGACCGAATCGCGACTTCGAGGTTAGAGATGGTCGCGGCGTGGCCGAGGCGCACTGGAAGCCATCAACGACGATCGGTTCGTTCGGATGAAGTCCTTATAGTGGTAGTAGTGGGTATTAGGTGACTAGGTTAGGTATGTAGTTCGGTGTACGTGGTGAGCTGGGTTCGCAGCGTGGTAACCCCTACCGATGGCCAGATACCGTAACTGGCAACCGTAACCTGGAAAACAGTTGCGCAAATCTGAATCTGCGATCAGTTGACAAATGAGGATACATAGCTAGTCTTGGCTCTCACTGTTGGCAGAGCCCCCTGAACCTGGTGAAGGAGGCGTCGGAAATGGCAGATAGATCCATTGGTTCAACTGTCTTGGTTACGATACTGCCATAGATAATCGTGCTTTTACTACGTAGTATTATATAAACCGACAATTCTGCCGATAAGAAGGCCAGCGACATCATACAGAAATCATACTGGACCCCACTACGTATAAGCTGAGACAATCCCAAAGAAGACGATAACTTAGCCGGATGATCCCCTAAGGTTAGATAATTAGATAACTAAGCTGTATTCCCAATTGGCCTCGAGAAATCAGAAGAGTTTCGATTTTTCGACAGACTAATCAATTATCGCGACCCTCACTGGCTATAATACATATCAGACTCCTATTTGGTGTTGTTCTGCCCTCTGCTGTGCTCCGGTGACCCGTCCGACCGCATCTTGGCGTACATATTCCAATTCGCTTTCTTCCTAGGATGAGCCTACCTAGACGAGTTCCAGGCTCTCGATCTCGCAAGTAGGAGTGAATGCCTAGATCGGTTCTCGGCCATCTGATCGTGGCCACGATTCACAATACGCATCGATCTCGTGGCCCCTTATGGGTGGCGACTTGGCAGACAACCGGGACTTTCGCCATCTGATTACGACCTGGCCCAAGGGTATTGCCCCAAGGGTATAAAGCTACATACCACCTGTTCTAATCGAATGCCGAGCCAGTGCAATTCATTGCATAAATCTTATACTCGGTTTTGCTAGTTAAGCGGTGAATGGGACCCGACACCCGACAGATGCTGAGTACCTCCTCTTTGGAGGGCTTCATAGTTCACGGTACGGAAACCCTGAGGTGTGAGGTTGATTGTACCTAATGAGTTCAATGCGGGTCAATGATCATTAAAGTAACCTAGGGTCTCTAGTTGATCAAGTTCCTTGCCGTCGACGCCATTTGCATATGCGTAGGGGTCTTGAACTTCCGTTAGTCCATCTCACGTCATTCCGGCTTTATCATTCTTTCTTCACACCAATGAACAGAAGTTTGGATGTTTCCTATCTAAACCCTCCTGCTATCCCAATTGCAAAGATCCGCAAGTCTGTTCTGACGATCGATTCTGCGTTAATCGGGGGCCGCGAATCTGATAGATCACGAATCACGATGATGATAATGGTGAAGATGATGATGTGATTTGGATAAAATACGTACCTTTGTCAGCCCGCACAAGACACGCTACACTGGTCATGGTGTCTCCTCACATACTCACATAGCACTCCAGGCGAGCCAAGGCGTCTTGAACATCCGAAGATCCCAGCCAGATCTGACATTCATGTAAGAACCATGCATAGCCCATTTCCACCAGCTGCCTCTGTGCCCTATGATCACGTCACATCTTGATCACAGGATTTGACTTGAATGGACTGATGCCAACCAAACTTCCCAGATGGAAGGATATCGGCGCCCATCTGCTCAGGTAAGGAGCTGAAGATCGACGCCCACGATCCTGATTGGCGACCACATCCAGATCCAGAACCTGGGCCAGGTGGACTCTGTAGTGTCTCAGCGCCCGTAGCATAATTACTACAAGTCATGTAACTCGTTTCACGGCGGCGGGCGCATTAAGCATTTTTGATTGTCTAGTCTAGAGCTCAAAGTATTCAAAGTGCTGGCACCCCGGCCCAAGCCTCCGAGAACTCCCGCACCTACCAGAAGCACAGGATCATGTCACCACAGCGGCATGTCATTGTCCCGATATCCCACTGCCGGGCGTAGGCGACGTGACAGCCTGGCTGGGACTATAAATACGAGAGAAAGAGCCATGGTGAGGCTCAGTATTGGGTATCATTGCATCGGGTGTGCCATAGATATCATGGAAAGGAAGTCGCCGGATCAGGGGGGAATAAGTCTGGTCATGTAAGAGAAGCAGGTCTCACAGCCTAGGCAGTTGTGAATTTACCTAGGAAGCACGGATGACAGATCTCCATCCTTTCTTTCACACATTACCAAGCTGCTTATGTACCTACCGTAAGGAGGTTATTCCGGAGGTTTAGTGTTCTTACCGGCATTGCTACCTACCTACCTACCTACCCTCCCTGAAGGGCCGGGACCCCGGAGGTTCGCCGCAATCTTCGGGGTGTTTGTTACGTGCTTGATATGTATAGATTGCCGTGGCATGGAGTGTGAGTGTGCCAGAAAGTCCATCCATACCAACACCAAGCAGTCCAGTCAAACGCCAACGGATCCTTAACAGAAGGACATGGTTTGAGGGTGCCGATTGCTACCCACAGCTGCCGATAGCCGTACCACAGCTGCCTTCGTGACGGATCGTCCCATTCGCCCTCTTGATCATCGGCCATGTACAAGTTGTCTTACTATGCAAGAAAGCTCTTCAATCCCGTTTGGCTCTGCCACACCTCGATGGACCCAATGCTGCACGCCCCATCACTCTCGGACTGCTTTAATAATGCAAGCGTGTCTCACTACACTGGGGAGCCGTGGGATGGCAACATGGGGAGGATTACATGGAACTTCCGTATCACTGACCGAGACATCTCCATAATGAAAAAGAAGCTCGCGCCGTGTCTCCCATAACGCCCCTTGTCCTACTCACATGGATACGTGGACAAGGAATCCCATGGATAATAAGAGTGGCGTCCCAGCACGAGCCAACCAACCAACCAACAGGATTGAAACGCTGGCGATGAGCCAGGATCAAACCTTGGTTTATCAGCATTAGCCCACCGTTCTTGCTGACTGCTGGGGGGCGTCAGACGAACTTCGACACCAGAGGATTTGTCAGTTTCTGCTTCCTATCACAGAATCGCATTGTCAGATCGGAATCGATTCCCCGTCACTCCTCCATTGTGAACGTTGTGGAAAAGAAAAGACCACGCGTCCGCTCCCGTTGGCGTAGGCAAAGTGCGGGGAGTGCTTATCCCTGGCCGTAGGCGTCTGACACCGTCACAACGTTATCAAGGTCCTCATGGTTCATCAACCACTCATTCGCGATTCCGCCTTCAAGCTCAGAACATAGTGGCAAGCAGTCTATGATGAACACTAGGCTTATTCTGCCTTGTGAGGTTACCAGGGCTCATGAGTATTCTGACGATAAAACTGCCGGACAGTGAACGTCTCGGAGGCTGAGGATTGAGGACGGCGGGGGAGAAACCTGCAACGTGTGATGGGCAGACTCGTAGAAACGAGACTCAGAGATTCACTAACTTCATTTATAACGATTCAGCCCAACCCCATCATTGGCATGTTCTTTGCTAAACGATCGTTGCGAATCGGAATGGGACTCAGTCTTGCCGGGCCCGTGACCATGCAGATGGTCCACCGCCCATGCTACATTTTCGAGATGCCAGAAACGTTGCAATCTACTAGCGTGAGTCGTATACATAGTATTCTTCCTTTTGCGGTGCTGAGATACTAACCTAGACGTATGTTGACATTTTCAGGAGGCGTATTAGAAGCAATGCAAGCCCCTGCTCAGTCTCATGTTGCATAAGATAGATGATATCTCCGGCTTTTGGATTCGTGAACTCGTGGTTTGGGAGATTGGTTTCCGTATTCATGGCTACGGGCGTGAGAAACGAGCAGGAAAAAGGAAAATATTGTGAAAGGCGGGCAGTCATGTGTATAAAAGGTCATGCGAATAAGAATGGAAAGGCCTTGAAGGACGAGTCCAATGGCGTTTCTCCCACCCATGAACTCAATACATCCCTCCCCATTCATGACACACGTCAAAGGCGTCATTCGGTCGAATATCTCCACCGTCTAGGTTCGCGGAACCGACACGACGGATGTCATGCGTGTTAGGGAGAGAGAAGAGAGACACCGGTGTCCACAGATATTCTGGATTGGGAAGGTCTTTGTCGAAGTATGAACTCACCATCTGCCAACTGGATCGGCATGGAACTATACTCCTCGGTCTACTCATCAATTCCTTACCGGTCCGCCACTGTCTCAAAGTTTGACACGCTTCCATGCGGGACGGGCTGCGTCTTCTGCGTGCTCTGTCGTTCAGGGTTCACATTCGTGGAGTCTGGTCACGGAATGGTATTTTCTGCTTGTCATTGTGGAAAGACCCCGACGCCGAACAGACACTCCGTGGCATGGCTTCCCGGTCTCTTCTAACAAACCGGGGTCTTACATATTCCACAAGAGGATTCCAACAAATCGGCCTACGCCGCTCAAACTCCGCAGCATTTCCCACAAACTCCACCATTCTCCGACATCAAATCTTCGACGATCCCACACCTCCGCCTAAATCTCGCGTACTATGCAGCGAGAACCTGATGGCTAGTGGCTCTTTCTTTTGATGGGGAGGTAGACTTACTAACAGCTTAGTACTGGTGGTCGAGGGGACCATCCGAATTCATTAATCTAAGCATCAAAGTCATCCAGATCACCCCAATTGGAGGAGAGGCAGTATATTCTCATCCATAAACTGCGCCCTGCAATTACCATTCCCTCGACCCAAAAGACCCCGTTTAGTGCTGAGCACACTCTCAAGCGACTAACATACGTATTCGACACCTGAGCGATGAAAGTCCTCATCACCGGCGCGAGCGGCTTGATCGGAGGCGAATGCCTCAAGCAATGGCTTTCACATCCAAGTGTGGCAGTTGTAGTAGCATTCGTGCGATGCAGCCTGGCCAGCGAGATCTCAGCTCATCCCAAACTCAAGCAAGTCATAATCGAGGATTTCGCAAAATGGCCCCAAGGACATTTTGAAGGAACACTCCGATGCTGCGGGGATCATATGGTAAGCACGGTATAAACGTCGATGAAAGGAAGACTGATGAAATCCCTCGGTGCTGTTAAGACCACGTCTGATTCTGATTCAACTAACGGACGCACCAGGGCGATGGGCACGTATAGAGGAAGTCCAACGGCCGATTTCGACTATCCCCTCGGATTCTTGCGCAGTATGGCGCCGGTATTGGAAGCAGAATCGAAGGTGGAGAAAAGGTACCCGTTCAGATACATCCAGCTCAGCGGCAAGTTCACCCGAGGCGACCAGGATAAGAAGTTGTGGTTCATGGAGTGCCCACGCAAGCTCAAGGTATGCAATCCTCCCCAACAGTCTTCCGCGGCTGTTGAGCTCTGACGTTGCTTCAGGGCCCTTGCGATGTGAGGATTCTCGAGTTTGCAGATGCCCACAAGGACTCGTGGAAGATTTCTGTCGTCAAGCCGGGAGCTGTGGGTACTGAGACCATGCTGGGCACGCGCATGGCTGCTGCAATAATGGGATCGAATTGGTCCGTCCTGATTGAGGAGGTGGGTGCTTTCATGACGTACCTGGTAGTCGATGGGGCAGGAGAGAGTGCCGTGGTTGAAAATGGTCGTATCGTTCAGAGAGGGCGAGAGATACTGCAGTCACAGCTGCAGAGTCACAGTTAGTCGAGTGGTGGTGATCCATCCCATTTCTCAGCTCGGGCATTTCGAATCGTGTAGGTTAGGATAGAGTAAAAAAGGATTGCCTACTTATGGCATGCCACAGTCGGGGACTACCCCACCAGAACTGCCAACGGATTTGACAGCTCGCGCATCGCTTGCGAAAAAAAAGAAAAAATAGAAAAAATAGAGATGAGACCAACCGGGGGTGATCTGTGAGATTTTGAGTGAGCAAAGGATGTTGTATCAAGTCAGGCATGCTGCATGCATAAAAAAACAGTTGAGAGGAGGTAGCGAGCGTCACAGCGTGTGATCAGGCACTGAAGCGTCATGTCATTGCTCAGGCTGAATTGATATGAGAACTTTCGGTGTCAAATTTTTTTTTTTTTTTTTTTTTGTTGAGAGGTTGAAGATCATGACAATCATTAGCAACGTGGAAACATTCCTTCAGACCGTTATTAGTCGAATTATCCCAAGACGGGGCTAATCTGGGACATGCCGTGTGGAATGCCGTGTCAAGATTCGAGTTATGTAGTAAAATGAAAGGCTCGTTGGGCCGCAAAGGTGTGAATGCCGAACGAGAAAAAGAAAAGAAAAAAAAAACTGATTGCTTCTACAAACGAAAATAGCCTACAGTCTTTACTTGCGTTTGATTTGCTAAGTTTTTATTTCTATATGTATAGAGCTCATACTATTCACACATCCATCGCCTTGTCATGAGAATAAGCGCTCTACTTAAGTAGATACTAGTAGGTTAGTTAGTATTAGATTGTAGATCATGATAGTGTAGGGCGTTGAGGCGAGACATTCTTTGCTGCCGGTAAGCTAACTATGTAAGCTATAGCTACAATATCTATAACTACAGATTGTACACTACCAACGCTGCCAACGCTGCCAACGCTACCATCACTGCCATTACCTATACTACCATCACTACCACTACCATCACTACCTATACTAGACTACCTATACTACCGACTTGGACAGGCTTGGGTACCGTAAAAAGAAAATACTAAAAATACCTACCACACAGGTAGGTATCGCGACTCTCAAAACATAGTGTAAGTCTACCAACAACCAGCTGAATGTTGTGATGCGGTGGAGACACATTCACACTACGTGTTCCCATTCAACCAACCCATCCAATCGGACCAAATCCCTAATCTGCTTTCATGTACAGATAGGCAGTCATAACGCACATTCCAAGTAGGCATCGCTACCTGGGCTTAGCTGCTGCCTATCCGAAAAGGAATTCGATCTGTGCCAAGCGTCTTGAGTTTGGTAGCCAGCAGTTCACCCGAGCCTTCCAGCAGCATTGGGGACAAGAGGGCTGAGCTCAACGCATTTCTTTGTCTTGACCATACGTGTGTACCAAGAGAAGTGCCTTTTCCCAGAGATACATATATCGATGGAACACTCGCATGTCCCAGTCGCCCTCAACCTATTCAACCTATTCAACTTATTCAGCCCCTCAATCTCCCGCACTCCAGCTTCAGGGATTGTCCGGAGTATCCTGCTGTCATATTTTGTCTTCTAATCTCCCTCTACATTCTTTTCAACGTCTAGTACGACATAGTTACAGGAAACCCCTATGATGGGCCGCGGAAAAGGGCACGTTGGGGGCGTGGAGGGCAGCCCGTCAGCGGCGGCTGCTGCTGGGAACTCTGTCAAGCCAGCGGAGACGACGGTCGTGTCCTCGAAAAATCGCCCATCCGGTGCTGTCACCGGTGGCAGCCCAGTCACCACAAATAACGATGCGGCCAAAAAGGAAAACCAGCCCAAAAAGCGCGATATTCCGGCATCGCAGGGCTCATCGACGCCTGTTGCCAAGAGCAATGGTACCATAACGAAGCAACAACCCAGCAAAAAGGGCGAGGTTGTGTCGTCAGTGAGTAACTCGCCAGCCGTTGGTGGCGGCAGCAATCCGGTGGATAAAGGCAGCGCGGACAAAGCTGCGGGCAAGAAGAAAAGAGGCCGCAAAAAGCGCAATTTTCTGACAGGTCAGGGCGCATCAACGACTGTTGCCGCTCGCGGCTCGGCCCACGTAGACGTGAAAACCAATCCTACGACGCCCAAACAACAAGCCCCCCAAAATCGCCAGGTAGCGTCTTCGGGAGGTACGCCAGCAAGTGCTCCTGGTCGCAACGCTGTCAATGGAGAGGCGAAGAATGATTCTCCGGCCGCGAAACAACAACACAGCCCAAAGCGAGTGGCTGTGGCGTCGGGAGCCGGTACGCCGGTGGTTGTTTCCGGTAGCAACCCAGTTATTGCAAACGGAACGACCAACGCCGTGTCGACGAAGCAACAGCCCGGCCAGCATCACCATGTTGCGTTCTCGGGAGCTAGTACACCAGTAACTGCTGCTTCTCAACACGCGGTGAACGGACATACGAAGAATGTTCCTACCACCCCGAAACAACAACACAGCCCAAAGCGGTTTGTTGTGTCATTGGTAGGTCGAACACCAGCGAATTGTTTCCGGTAGCAACTCAGTTGATGCAAACAGAACGACTAATGGTACGGTAACGAAGCAACAGCCCAGCCAGGATGCCTATATTGTGTCGTCAGGAGCTAATACACAGCAACCCGGCCAAATTCACCAGGTTGTGCCGTCAGGAGCTGGTATGCCGGCAACCGCTTCCGGTAGCAACCCAGTTATTGCAAACGGAACGACGAAGGGTCCGGTGACGAACCAACAACACAGCAAACTGCACGAGGCTTTACCGTTGAGGCCTCGCCTTGTCTCGATCGCCGGTAAGGACGTCGTCGATGGACACACTAATGCAAAGGAGCAGCTGAGCCTTCTCAGGCGACCGACCACGGCCGATGCCTTGACTGAACTTAGTACAGCGCCTCTATTCAGCTACGCAGTCTTAGATCGCGCTCAGAAGCTGTCAAGGCTAACTTCGACACCCTCGTTTTCTCAGTATGGACTCCTCGCCGGAGACGCGCGGAGTCTCGAGGGAACGTCACCCGAGGACCCGCGGATTTACTACAACGTTGCGACACCTTCGAGCGTCTTCATCTGTGGCAGTCAGGGGTCCGGCAAGAGTCACACGCTGTCGTGTATTCTTGAAAACTGCCTGATCCAATCGAGCAAACTGGGTGATCTTCCCCACCCCCTGACGGGACTCGTCTTTCATTACGACAACTATGCATCCGACTCTCACGTCTCTCCTTGCGAGGCCGCTTATTTGAGCAGTAACCCTGCCATAAAGGTCAGAGTGCTCTGCGCGCCTACTAATATCAGAGTTGTCAGGGTAGGTCTGAACACGCGGGCCGTTTTGGCATTTGCTCGTCTGATTGGGATATAGGAATCGTATAGTGGCCTTAGCAACGTGACGGTCGAGCCGCTGAGACTAGACCAAGCCGAGCTGAATACGAAACGGATGCTGGAACTCATGGCATTCGACCCTAGCTCTCAGCCTCTCTACGTTCAGGTGATTCAGAGAATATTGAGGGAGATGCGCCTCGACCAGCAGGAGGAAGGCAACGCTTTCAGCTACCAGACATTTACAAATAAACTCGGAGAAGTTCAGTTCATGGGTGAGCAGAAACGTGCGCTTCAGCAACGCCTGGATACCTTGGAGAGCTTCATGGTCCCTTCGCAAGCAGGCCACAAGTTACTACCACATAAGCCGGTGGTGACGGGAACTCACTGGGCGCCCAAGGTAAGCGATTGGCCAGACGCTACCATCACCGAACCCAGGCGCTTTCGGCTTTGTTACTATTATACTAACAAATGGTTGGCAGGCTGGTGAATTAATCATTGTTGACCTGACTTGCCCCTGCGTCACCGCACCGGCGGCCTGCGCGTTATTCAACATCTGCTTGTCGATCTTTCTGGAACAGGACTCTAAGCTCGGGCGAATCATCGCGCTAGACGAAGCCCACCGATACATGGGCGAGAGTTCGGAATGCAAAATCTTGACGGAGAGCTTGCTAGCAGCAGTTCGATTCCAGCGTCACCTTGGCGCTCGCATTGTCATTTCCACCCAGGAACCCACTATCTCGCCAAAGCTATTGGATTTATGCAACATAACCATTGTCCATCGCTTCAGCTCTCCTGACTGGCTAAACGTCTTGACCAAGCACCTGGCCGGTATCTCCAAAGTAGCGAAAGTCACCAGCGGAGTTGACGACGAAACCGCTATGAGTGAAGAGGAGGACACGAGCCTTTGTGGGCTCCGAGGCATCTCTGTGTCCCCGGATGATCCCATACTGGACCTGTTCGCCCAAATTGTCGAACTACATACCGGAGAGGCCTTGGTATTTGCGCCTAACGCCGTAATGTCGATGAAAGTGCAAACCCGATCGACGCCTGATTCAGCGATAAAGCCGAAAAAATTGGCTCACCATGTGCTTCGTGTCGTCGTGAGAGCTCGGATCACAGAAGATGGAGGACGCAGTATCATGGCAGCTTAGAGTTCGCTAGGTATACAGAGATCTAGAAATAATGATATACGATCATCATGACACCCCAATGATAGAGGGGTTACAACGCTTCTTTCATCTACTTCAATCTGTCTACCTAACGAAAGCGAGCGAGAGCTAACTTCGATACAGTGCTTTCCCCTGGCTTACCCACCTCAGCTTACCTACTATGTGCCGGTCACACTGGTAGTTGCGCATAACCGCTAGACAGCGAGTACAGCCGTCAACAACGAAATTGGGATCTGGCACCCAGGCATATAGGTATGCATTATGGACGAGATTTTCAACACCAACCCCGCAGAAAGGACGTATCCCTGGGGTTGACTCAGACGTGATGAAAGAACCACACAGGTAAGCTCCGAATTGGAGTGGGAAGTAGTTGTTGGGCGGGCCACAATCTACCAGCGCGCCCCGACCCACGACTTGACATATAGGGCTTGCCGAACGGTGCGGTTTTTCGTAGGATGTAGAATTGGTTGAATTCCGCATCCGAGCTTTTTTTTTTTTGCTCTTTGTTTTTCTTTTACTCCTTTATCAATAGGGAAAGGCTTTCTCGGCCCCTCTTCACCCCTCTGCCCACCTTAGGAGAGGCACTTTTCAGGGGACTTAGAATTCGACCGCCGTATCTTGCTTTCCTTCCACTTTGTACTCCCAACTCGCGGCCCATCCTTCACCTCAATCTCTTGCCTACTTTTCCAAAACAGGAATTCCGAGTACTTATATAGCCTTTTACAGTTTACTGACCTTTCCGTGATGTCGCTCTCTGTCATCCCTACGCTACTTGTTTTCATAAGATCTGACACTTGATTCTGTGTCTAGCAAATAGGGCCTAGACGTGCTGCCATCCGAACGCCGGCCCCAGAAGCCACCCGGGACTTTCGCCGTGTTTCACTCCGTTACGGTCACGGATGTTTGACATACTATTCTGTGCCTCGTATATTGGGCTAATATTCGTTAAATTATCTAGGTTAGTATACTCTATGGACTATATTAATCTTGATCAAGACCCATCGCTTCCGATCCAGAACAAATGTGATCAACGGCGCACGTCTTTTCTACTCTCCTAACCTAGTCGTCCACAGATTATCAGATTATGAGATGAGCGGCTCCAATTATCGGTCGGGAACGGCGCTTGTGGGTCGTACATACCTCCTAGTGGGCGGCTTGGGCTCCGGTTTCTGCGGATCTCTGAGTCCTCCACGGCTAGCATCGGCCGGGGAACCCGTGTTATCTATGATTGATTATGATAGTTATACGGCACCATATCATAAACAAAAACAGTTATCGGACCTTTCGGCACATGGGCGCTCAGCGCACCTGATGGAAAAGGACAATCGTTAGGAAACATGACCAAAACCCGGGGGTGCACGTGACAGTCAGACCGTTTATATTGTTGTCCAGTTATTGCAGGAGGCCCAGCCTTAAGATACTAATAATAGGCAGCACTCCGGTGACGATGGACTGGCCTACCAGTGTCATCGCCCCAAAACTTGAATCAGTTTGGGTTTGGGCGGAAGTTTCCGTAAACCACGCACGTCCCGCACAGTACCGCATTGTCAAGGTATGAGCACCTGTATGTACCTTCGAAGCACAGTTGTTGTAACATATACGGACTGGACTGTATGAGTAAAGTATATTACTGTACTGTGTATACTGTGCGGTACGCCGTGGAAAGCTGGCGACAAAACAACGGAGACTCACTCAGACCACTCAATGTCTCCTGTACCGTGTGACCTGCTATTAAATTACTGTGTTACAGTGACCATAACCCGCTGAGACCCTCACAATTACAGTGGACTATGCCCTACGGTTGCTGTGGTCGTCAGTGCACGAACTTTCAATTCGCACTATACACATAGTTCAAGATCACTGACTGCTGTTGGCAAGGTTCTCTTCATTCTTTTGTCGCCGACTTTGCTCGGATTCACAACTGTGTAGGTACTTTGTACCTACCTCAAGCTTGACTGTGTAAGGCGGGGCCATGCCTGCGAATGACAAGGCACTCCCTAGAATTTTTCGGGTGGATACATCTGGTCTTGGCCAGAAATTTACCACCGATTCTTCTCTTCTTTTTTCCGTTCTTCAGCCCACTTGCACGCTCCGTCCCGTCACGTCACGTCTCGTCAAGTCTACCCATTGCCATCCACTGTCAATCAATCCCCTTGGTCTGGGTGACCTGTCGAAAATTCCCTTCTATTCTTTCTTGCCGTAGTGACCAACAGCTCAATTAGTCTCTCTCCGTTCTCGCTCACTGCCACCGTGGTTGTGTTTGTTTACCTGGAATCGCCAACAAACTTCTGTACTGCATACCAGTCTGCTCGCCACGAGTTAGTAGTCTTTCGAACTGGTAAGTAATCATTCAAAATCTGTCTGCTATGATAAATAAATCAATATCGCCTACTGTCTTCCCCCAAAAGGAAAAGAAAATACAAAAGCACTTCATCCCTTCTCTCCCGCTTTTGTTTCTTCCTTGAGCCCTGGACAAAGCTGATCCGACAGATTTCCAAGTGTGTTAGCTGCGCCCTGAGATTAACACCAAAGAAGAATCGCTATATCAAGCATCCGGTCCCAGTTTCCGAGCAACCGTTGCATATTCGATCATCTTCCAGCGATCACGAGAACTCGCTGCTCCCCCACACGACGACAAGAAACGAAAAGAAAGCCATTCCTGCATTAGCGCCTTGTATCTGTGACTTTCGCTAGTCATGGCGGCCCCATTGCAGTTTGCCTACCGAACCCAGAAGGAGATTGGCATCACCAATGCTGACCCTGTTTACGCCCCGGTTCCTGAGTTCGTCAAGCCTGAAGGGAATTTACGGTGCTGTGTATATTCGCCGTGTGGCCGGTTTCTGGCTTGGGCATCTACCGAACGTGTCTGCGTCGTCGACTGTGCCAATGGCCACATTCTAGCCACCCTCCTCGTCTCCAATGTCTTCGACGTCGCATTCTCTCCTCGTGGCACCTATCTCAGCACCTGGGAACGACCCGCGAAAGACGAGAATGGGGATGCCACTAAGAACTTGAAGATCTGGCACACCATTGAAGAGATCGCGGAGGGCGCCGAGAAACAACCACTTGGCCAATTCGTTCAAAAGTCTCAAACTGGTTGGAATCTCCAGTACACCTCGGATGAGAAATTCTGTGCGCGTCTTGTGACCAACGAAGTCCAGTTTTACAGCAGCAACGACCTCGCCACTGTTTGGAACAAACTTCGAGCCGAGGGAGTGACGGATTTTGCTTTTGCGCCTGGCAACGGCTACAATGTTGCCATATTTATCCCCGAAAGAAAGGTGCGTGCAATTTACACTGCTGCTAACACTTGATACTTCTCGAGCGGCCGTCAAACTGACATTGGCATTCCAGGGACAACCGGCCACAGTCAGGGTCTTTAACGTTCCTCAATTCGCCGCACCGATATCGCAGAAAACATTTTTCAAGGGTGACAAGGTACAGTTTAAGTGGAATAGTCTGGGTACGAGCTTGATTGTGCTGGCGCAAACCGATGTCGACAAGTCGAACAAAAGTTATTACGGCGAGACGACCTTATATTTGTTGAGCGCTAATGGATCACTTGACGCGCGCGTTACGCTTGACAAGGAGGGTCCGATTCATGACGTGTCTTGGTCGCCAAATGGAAAGGAATTTGGAGTTATTTATGGCTACATGCCATCGAAGACTACAATATTCAACCATCGTGCGGTCGTGTCTCATTCTTTTCCCCTCGCGCCTCGCAATGCCATCCATTTCTCTCCCACTGGTCGTTTCGCACTAGTGGCTGGGTTTGGTAACCTGGCTGGCCAGATTGACGTTTACGACTTAGAGAAGGACTACAAGAAGATCTGTACCATCGAGAGCGGAAACCCTAGCGTTTGCCAGTGGAGTCCCGACAGCCGTTTCATTATGACCGCCACGACGTCGCCCCGTCTTCGCGTCGATAACGGCGTGAAACTTTGGCACATCGGAGGTGCGATCATGTATCACGAAGACATGGTTGAACTATATAATGTGTCGTTACGACCATGCCTCCCCGAGAACTTGCCGCGTGGCGACCCGTTGCAGCCCGTTCCCACTCCGCACTCCTCCGCCCTCGCCTATCTGGGCACGGTCAAGACCCCGTCCAAGCCTGTGGGCGCGTACCGACCTCCCGGCGCACGAGGCACGTCGACCCCTCTCCATTTCCGACGTGAGGATGAAGGCGGTGCTGCTCATGTAGTGAGCAACGGTACATCAAACATTGGTGCCAATGGTTTCGGAAGACCGCGTCGCCAAGTTCCTGGTGCGGACCTGCTGGAGACCGGAGCTCGGTCCGTCCCCGGCGCTTCTCCCGCCGTACCCGGAGCAGCCGGTGAAGAGGGTATATCCAAGGCTGCGCTGAAGAACAAAAAGAAGCGCAATAACAAAAAGAACAAGGATGCCGATGGTCAGACTAACCCCGGCGGATTGGCGCCTCCCCCTCAGGACTATGGCCGTGGTGCAGGAAGCGATGGGCGAAGCCCTGAGCGTCGTGGAAACCAGCCGACCCAGAGACACCAACGGAGTCGTTCGCGACAAAACGCTAACGGGGGTAACAACCACGTGCGTAATCGCAGCACTGCCAACCAGAACGGTCACGCTTCTCCGGCCCCGCAGATCAATACATCGCAGCCGCCTGTTTCTGACCCTCTGTTGTCTCCTGGCAGTCAGAATCCTGGATCTAAGAAGCTTCGTGGCCTCCAGAAGAAGATTCGTGCCATTGAGGATCTTGAAATGCGTCTCGCTGGCGGTGAAAAGCTAGAGGACACGCAGATGAAGAAGATCGCCACCAAGGCCTCGATCGTCAAGGAGCTCGAAGCCATCGAGAAGGAGCCCTTTGCCGCCTAACCCGTGGCGGACGTCTGGGACTGTTGACTTCAAAACTGGTGCGCAGTCTGTTGGGTCTCGTTGGACACTAAGCCATCTCCATGCATGGGACATGACTCAAGAATTTCATGAGAATTTCTATCGAGTAATTCCGGTGAATGTTGTATTAGTTTCTAGTCCGAGTTGACAATGGAGGCTACGAACCAGGTTTGACGTCAGCATGTATAGATTTGCTACGACTTTGATACGCAGCAGGCCATTGCGTGATGTAAGCGGTGTTAGAACCGTACTCACTCGCACGATCGTTACCATTTGCAAAAAAGAAAGAAAGAAAAAAAAAAAGAAAAAAGAAATAGAAATAGAGTGTAATCTGTAACGTTACTTACCCACTGTAGGTAGCAGCAGCAGCAATTCAAACAGTTTACACTCATGATATAAATATGTCGTTCCTTAAATTGTGAATCCAGTCTCCCTAGGTAGGCATTCCAAGTACCAGCTCCTTTGTAACTCTACTCTAAGTACTGATTGGAATGCAATGCCTTTCACATGGATTACGGACAAGCTTTTCTGCTTTTTGCTATCCCGGGCATGTCACCGGACGATGTAAGTAGCGTTCTCCTGTCGTTGCTACGCTGCCTCTTCGGCGGATGACCACTCGGAGCGATAGCCATCAGTCGCGATGCGCGTGCCTTGACTGGAACCGACGGCATGTGGATTTCGACCCATTCCACTGGAAACTGGAAACCTATCATAGCAGCGCCGTGGGTCGTTAAGAACATGGGTATAATAGCAAGAATACCGCATAATAATGCCAAATGGTAAGTCTGGGGAAACATGGCAGAATGCAACGGTACCTTTTATGACGTGACGGGCTGAAAACCCATAGATATATATAGTTAGTATCTATAGACGTATATGTTAATAGGATACCTACCTAGGTATAATGGTGGTTCCATTTTTCCATATGTATTCCCTAAATGTGAATCCCTAGATAGTCTATCTACCTACTTCCAAATAACTAATCTAAGTAAAAGCCTAGATAGACTAGATATCATGTTCTATTTTGGTGCCTTTGCACCGGCCGTACGTACAGAGGTAATACTCCGATACCACCACACCCCTTCTTGTACATATATAGCAGTCCGAGTCACTCACCTCACCACTTACGCGGGTGCGGCCTGATTCTCTCTCTTCTTCTCATAAGTGGTTTTATTTAAAATCTTGGATCGCAATCTATGTGTCTCACACTTCTTACCATTCGAACCAAGTTTATTCTGCCCAGGGATCTAGTTATCCGGCCTCGTGCCGTCCTTTGCGCCAGCCATATCCCGACCGCAGAATCGTCCTGCACCCACCCCGCCGAAGCCAGATTCACAGAACAGTGCTACGATAGGAACAAGACCAGTATAAAGACGACGCGAGGCATGATGGGTCGGGATATAGACTTGGTTGAATCATTGGAAGCGCAGAACGCATATAATGAACAAGACACGGAGAAGAAGGGATCAAAGGGATCAAAGGGCGTGCCCACGTAGGCGAGTGCCTCGGGCTACTTATATACGCATATGGACTGTAGCGACATCGGAGTGCAAATAACACGGCAATACACGACTGTAGAAGACTCCGAAAGGGGTGAACTTTATTTTTTTCTTTTGGCTAAGTAGTAAGCAGTCCTTCAAAGTTCACACGTGTAATCTCATCTTTTGCGGGAATTTGATTTCGTCATTTCAATGAGTGTTGATGATGTCTATGAATGAGCTTACACGCTGACCGTAGTAGAGAGAGGAGACATCGCTTTGTCTACGTAATTTGAAGCACCGGGTGGCTAACCAATAATCACGGACGACTAGGTAAGTAGCAAGCATCATCTAATGTCAAGACCTGTCTATATACTCTAGGTATCAAGTTAATATGAGGCGCCGAAATTTTGTCTTCTCAAGTCTACCATGCGAAGCTCTCGCTATGCCACCAAACATATCTACCCCGGTTAACCCAGATACCGACGTGGGATCTCAGCTCGCGCGTCATAGACTCCGGCCCGCAAACCAGAACAGCGACTCGTTCCTCACCTCCCCGTCTAAACGTGTCATCCACAATCTGTTGTAAATCCGGCCTCCGGTTGCCGTTCGAAGGCGAGCTATGTCCGCCTGGCCTTTGATTCGGTGATAAGTCGGACAGCGCTACATCTTCGCTAGAGCTACTCGACCTCTCATCGTCACCGCCTGTGATAAACAGCTGGATGCTCTCGTCATCTATGACACTCTTTACGCCGGGCCACGAGACATCACCCGCGTTCCGCACTGCCCAGACCATTTGGACGTGAGTTGTGGCGTTCTCGCTCAGCATCCAGTGGTAAATAGGAAGTAGGAACGTTGCTCCCACGCCGCCCGCCACTAGAAGAATGCGATCGAACTCCGGACCCGCCAGGTTCGGAAATCGCTTGGCACTTCCGTACGGACCATCGAAAGCGAGCTTGACCGTTGAGCTGGTGCCTGTGGTATTACCCGCGAAGTGAGAGAGGGCTCTCGTCATGGGCCCGCGGCGGCGCCGTGCCACTAACGTTATCTCCCCAGAAGACTCGTCCGCCGACGCGACGGAGAAGGGATTAAATGAAACCTCGAAGACGAGGTTCGCCGGTGCTATAAGGTTTTGGTTCGGCCGGGAGGCAGCGGGTATGCTCACGTAGACATGTGTACCTGGACTTTTCGTGAAGCGACCGATCCTGTTTGCCGGGATGCTGCCGACGACTTTTATTAGGTCAGTACCCGGGATGAATTCGACTTTCGTATCAGCGATGATGGTATCGAATCTGCGCACACCGATGTCTAAGAGGATCACAAGGAGTGACTCCCAGACGTAAAAAGCTGCGTGGTGAGCGTGGAAATAGATAAGAGGAGGCAGCGCGAGCAGTGCAACTATGTGCGTGATGAAGAATAACCTGTATGAGTACTTTCGGATCACCGAGAAAGACGCCCCATTCAAAAGATAAAGTGCGGCGATCTGGACAAATCCCAAGACCGGAACAAGAGAGGTGACCTTCTGACTGAGGAGGTTCTTCTGGTAGTAATAGTTAACGTAGAAAGCGGCGTGTAGAGTTAGCAAGACAACGATGACGCGGCCTAGCACGCGATGCCAGCGATTGACTTCTTCGTGCGAGGACCTCAATGCCCATGCAAACGGGTTGAGCCTCTTCAGCGACAGTAGGTATTGTACCGGGAACTGCGACACGCCAACGATACCGAAGCGTTTCGTGACGTGGAAGTAATCTGTGATGCGTATCAGTGTCCGCTCGCCCTTTCAAAACGCTTCTCTTGCATGGTATAGGTAGCCTAAACTTACCATTCCCAGTATCCACCACGCACAGAAACAGTAACCAAATCGTCCACGCGACTCCGCCGATGATCTGATCCCGCTGTCCCCAATTCCAACCGAGAAACACAACATCATCACCGAGCCACCAGAAAATCTTCCTCGCGCTCGCGCTCATCGAGCCGAGAAGACTCGAGCGTTCCCGCTTCAAGGTCGGAGAGCCGGGGACCGCCGCGTATGTCCCCCGACTGGACCCAGTCACTTTAGTCATCTGCCATGAAGCCAGACGGTAGAGTAAAAAAAGTACCACGGGCGCCAATGCCGAGAGCTGAGCGACGAGCCCGTAGTGATCTAGCTTGTGCCGTCGTGCTTCCTTTTCGGCCTCAGTGAGGTCGATGAATTCATAAGGCCAGCCCATTTTGTCTTCGCCTCAATTTTTGTCCTATTATCGCCTTCTTTTCTCATAAAATTAATTCCCGAGTGAGTGCCTATCAGACCCCCGGACACGCCAGGTCGAGGGGGGGGGGACCTGATCTTATGAACCTTGGGGTTTGATACCCCAGATATTGCCGGCTCAATTGACCGGAGAAAATAGATGCAAAAATAACTTTGACATATATAAGACGACCATAACAATTATTCTTGTTTCAAGAGTGAGAAGTGACTTTATGGCAAGTCACATACCCATTTTGCTTCCCGTCCATGTGTGTGGTCTCGCGATAGTCACGAAGCTTCAAATCTACGGACAAAATTGTCATGATACAGTGTGCACTACAGTTTGCAGAAATGATAACTACTGTGCTCTAGGTTAGTAGATACCTAGCCAATCATGAATTTTGTTTATTTTCATCCATCAGCGTGGATCGGCGCGCTATGTGGGGTATCTCATGAGTCAGCATTACAGGAGTTTAATGGCCCGCTAAGTAAAGGTTATCGGATTTTATCTAGGTATCTAACCTAGTCCGTATCCTCTCCTCTCCTCATTTCAATTGCCAATATCTTCGTCGTCTCTATTCCGTTTTCCGGTTTTACCGATATCCATCGACGAGTCGAAGACGTACGGTGCACTATCACGGCTATATATACCGGCTTTGAAGCTTGCTGCCATGTAAGTTTGGAACAACAAGGCCTTGATATACTCTTTGTTCTGGACACATACGTCGGCAGCTCTGTCCAGTACTTAAACATCTGAATGATGTTTTGGTGGTTACCTTCCTGGTGAAGCGGCCTGAAAAGCCGTTGCCATACTCTCCGCCACTAGGATCTACACCGTCATCTCTACCCAAAAGCGTCTGGACATGGTTTTCGCCAAATGTAAACGTCCCGGATTGAGATGATTGACAACGTTCTTCTAGCCGCTTCATCTAGACGACATCACAAATTTGCCGGCATAGATGCTAAGGGTGGAGAGTACGGGAGCTCGTCCTGGCTGCTTTACTACAATATGTAGGTAGGTAACTTCGGACACGCACCCAAATCTTGCCTGCCTTACGGCGTCTGGAGGATATTTTTACATCTCCCGCGCTAAGCTGACCAGGAGGGCGTCACCCTACCCTTCACCGGCTGCTAATTTCCGCACTTTGGCTCGACAGATTCTCCGAGTGATGTGTCTGTGTCCCCAATTAGAAGAAGTATAGGACTCGAACGGAAACGTCCGAGCTGAGTCAGTTCTGAATAAAAGTTGCCATGATCCCATGTAGAATGTGCTGAGAAGAACGATCAAAGTCCGTTGGGCATACGGACATCGTGAGGCTGAACAGGATACCAAGCCCCTCAATGCAATTCGCTGCGATGGCGGAGTAAGCTACGGAATATTGAGCGACGGGCGCCCTAGAGAGCAAGACCAGAGTTCGGTCCCGAGAAACCGAATGATATTTCGGGTTCTGATGACTCTGCGCGGGTCAACATCACCTTCAATCGGTAAATACTGTAGGAACCTGAACCATTAACATGACAACACGGCTACCCACAGACTACCTGCATCTAGAGTCTGTTTCTATTTGTTCATCTTAATGCCATGTGCGGTCACAGCAGCGCTTCCACCTGCTCGCAAGAAACGGGCGACCACTCGACCCACAGCCGAAACGAGAACAAATGAGACGAGCTCGAAGCCCCGGTTTCCTCCATTTAACGACTATCGGGAAATAATGACGGTCCCGGCATGAATGAGGTGGCTTAAGGGCTTCGGACTTTCACGGCCGCCACACGAGTGATGCCACGACGTGGGCGGACTGCTGTGGACGTTCGTATTTGCTGTTGGCTGCATCGCGTCCTCGATGGCTGACTGCCCAACAAGATACCGTAGCCGAGTCGGAATCTCTCCATCTCCTTGTATGAGATGATGAGGAGTATAAGAAGGCATGCGCTCATCCCAACAAGAACGTCGTGTTGCAGTCTCATGAGATTCATACATATTGTCTTATACGATCGCATTCAAATCTACACTTCAGACCTTGCCATCACCCTCACCATTCGTGCCACGAGTCGACCTCATCTCCCTCAACATGCGCTACATCGCCGCCTTCATACCTTTACTTCTCACCGCCGCCTCGGCAGCACCCTATGAGCTGATATCCAAGCGTGAACTCACACGTGACGAATGGAGACGCAGCAAGAAGGACGGCTGCCCAGCCTATCTCACAGACGGCGAATTCGAATCCCCCAGCTACATCACCCAAATCTCAGCCAAACACCCGGATAAAGCCTTCGGCCCCCAGGACAAAGCCAGATTCACCCCCAACGACATCTCCACCATCTTCAGCTTCGACATCCCGACTGAGCGCGCCGATGCGAACTGCACGCTTGAGTTCCTCTTCCCGCGGAACGACCAGTATGGGGGCCCGAAATACACATACAAGGGCCCCGGAACGTTCTTTTTCACGGGCTACAATGCCGGTAGCTGTCCGGGTCCGGAGACGACATTCAATAACCAGCCCCAGCTAGCTCCATTCCCGCCCTTCCCGCCCATCCACATGGAGCCCGGCTATGCCTACACCATCGATGTCGGGCCTTGCAGCTTTTCGGCCGGGAAATGTGCCGCTGGATGTGAGTTGTCCCGCCGCCCTTTACTTGCGAGGATCATCGACGCGCGATTGCTAACGTGGGGAAAAATAACAGTTACCTCGACTAATGACACGCACTTCGCCTTCACGCCAGATTCTGACGTGTGTCCCATTGGCATCTACACAGCCTACAGCTACGGCTTGCCTTGCGAGCCACCTTACTGTTAAAGGAGCCCTTCCCTGTGGTATGAAGGCATGGCATCGCGTGATTTTTGACAGGCGAAGTTCCGTGATTCCCGAATGTTTGCGGGAGCTTTTCCTCCGCGTTCATATCACTCGTTGGGGCAGTCCGGACTATGCCGCATAGATGATCCTTGCGTCGCTCACTCTGGTGACATTTGGATCACGTCTTGGAGGCAACAGATAGGGCCCGTGACATGGTGTCTCGGGCGGTGGGGTTCAGGACATTTTTGACATCATGGAAGCACGTGTACATCTTGAAGACGAAGGAATGTAGGTACCTGGTTTTGGCAGTCTGCTGCAGGATCATTGATTTCAACAGACCCCGGCTTGACATCGGGTTTCCGTGTTATCTCGAGCCACGCTCTGCTTTAATCTCTTTCTGCGCTTGAGCATTGATATAGATCGCTTCCTTCAATTTAGCCATCACTTCGGGTTGACCCCCAAAAGCAACCATGAGCTTATCGTGAAGTTGATTTTCAGTTGCGGCAGCCTGTGTCCCCTTCTTACCTGTTCGTGCAGCGTTGATTAGCGTGCCCCATCGCTGTGTGAAAGCGTAAATGCTCTGTCGCAAAAGTCCGTCCAACTTTTCATTCGCGTCCTGGGCAGCTGCTGCGTTCACACGATTACCACCCGATTTATCGTTGGTGACCACGCCTACATTCGCCGTTGACGACCATAATCCAAGCGAAAGCGTGCCTCCAAGGATACCTCGGAACAAACCCATCCAGTTCTGCGGGCTAAGCGTATCCCAGATTTGAGTAAAGTATTGCATCGTCGCTGGTTGTGCTCTCACGTCACCTATTTCAAGCGAAACTAAACCATTTTTCAGGATTAGCAAGTTTTTGATCATAAACAAATCGGGGTCCGGATCCGGATTTGCCGCTTTATTTGTCTTAAGTCGTGCCTCAGCACGCTGTAAAGCGAGGATCGTTTCGGTCACTATACGAAAAATAACAGGACTAGACTTTTGCTACTCTCACAATCAGCGCGATTCATTTGACCTGGCTTGGGATGGAAGAGGTTACTCACACTTCGTTCCTTGGGCATTGCTTGATCATACATGCCTAAGAGTTCAAGCGCACTTTTTACAATCGGGTAAGGGTTTGACGATGCCACGTTATTGGTAATTGGCATAGGTTTGAGCGCTTCGGCAGGTATTGGAGCTTTCGATATAGATTTTGTGATCTCGGCTTCAAAACAGTTATCTGCGAACGGCCAGAGGTGGTCGGCAAGTAATCTTACTGTCATTTCATGGCAGTGTACCGAGTAGTGGGATTCCTCCTCATCAAATTCCAGCAGCAGATATTCATTCGTGACCCAACCCAGGAAATTGCACGTCGTCTGAAGCTCAGTGTTTTGAAGTACGGGTTGGATCGTCGCAGTAATAGGGGCTATATTGGCTACGTTGATGAGAGGTCCATGCTGGGACTTCAGCACCGTATAAGCCGACACGGTATCTTGATCGAATTGTGGCTCTATAGAAAAGACCTTTGAGAAAAGTCCAAGCTCGTCATAGGAACGTTCGTAACTTTGTTTGATGAAATTTCGACAAGCTGTTTCAACATTAGTTTCTTTGGCTTCTTTTTGGAAAACGTCCATGTCATGCTGCAATATGGGGCGCAGGCTCCGGCCTCGATGATCTGAGTAGGTTTGGAACAGATCCACTGCAGTATTCCAGTAGGTATTGAAGTTCTCTCCAGAGGTCGGGTGTCCAAATTCGTCATAACAGAAGCGGATGACGCGCTGAGCATTGGTGATCAGTCCATCAGCCTCAAATAACACTTCCTCACTGCGACCGTATGCCAAGGCATGTCGAGCGGCTTCGGACTGTGTTCCCAAGATCTGCTTTGATATATCCGAAGATACTTGCTGTAAATGTGCTGAAAAGCCCATTTCCAGAAGATTAAGAGCCTTTGTTAGAAGGGATTGGTAACGTGCCAGATACGATTCAGCTTCACGATAATCGATCTGTCAAAGGTCAGGACTACGAACGATTCGTTGCATAGTAGCGCTCGGAGCGAATAACTCACGTGGTCCACCATGAAATTTATACAGGCGTCTAAATTCGTGAGGATTTCACCGAAGTTCTCGTGGTTCACGAGACGACTCGCACCGGGCGCATTCAGTCTCCGCGTAACTCCATCAAGGTAGGCATAGTAATGGAGGTCAGTTCCAACCTCATCAGCCAGCTTCTGCAGTCTTTGTTCTTCAGATAGCAAGTCGTCGCATTGGGCTTGGAAAGAAGAAGTTTGGTCTTCGACAGTTCGAAAGTTTTCGGCCAGGGCGGTAAGGAGGTCTAATGCCCGATTCGCGTCGGCGACAAGACCATCCAGGTGACGTTCTGTTATATCTAGCTGGTCCCGGTAGAGCCTTTGTGACTGTTAGTCTCACGATGGTACGCTAGGTAACGATGTACCTTACAGATATTCCTGCTGACTGGCATGGATCAGCTCTGCGTCTATTGCTAGGCTTGATGGTGGCAGCAGAGACTTTTGTATGCGCGCTATGTCGTCGTCAGGCGTCACAAGCATCAAGGCATCCAGATCCCTCTCCTTATTTCGCCTCTTCTTCTTTCTGGCGACGGCATCCTTCGACAACCGTCCATTAACGACACGGTAGAAGTCGGAGTACGATTTAGCTCTTGCTAGCAAGGTAGGCTCTGGTGGCCCAATTGGAAGATCGGGATCTTCAAATAAACGATCCAAAGGTTCGGAGTCGTCAGGCTGCTTTTGTTCCTGGCCAGTCAATTGGTTAGCCGGGTCTGTATATGTCAACATGGACGTATTCACAGCACGAACGGTAGGTTGTTGCAAGAGAGACTGGTGTCTGTTGTGATCCGTAGAAGGCTGCGGCGTCGATGTGTTCTTCTTCGGGATGTGATCCGGCACCAAACTATACCAAGAGTCTTCATACATGGCTTCGGTTTTTGAAAGTTGGATGGCAGGAACTAAAAGTTGGGCTCGGGCGCAACAGCAATCGAAGCTGTTCTGAATGCATGACTTCCCACCCAAATGCCCGCGGGCGCCCCATCCCAAACCCCCTTTATGTAGATATTATGTTATAAATGCAGCTACCATGGTTAGTCACATACTAAAAAGCTGTATATGTGTTTAGACAGTGTGGGCGCCCCTATAAGGACATACCTTGGAATTTCCAACCCTGCGACATTAGGCCACATAGAACTCGGCCACCACGCTTAACTACCTACCTGGATTACGCAGCTTTAGCACGTCGTCAGCGATTCTAGGCAGCTAACGGCAGCTAGGTGGCCGACCTTGACAACAGGTCGAACTGCAAAGCTAAGGTATGCTTGCGTCCGTTAATCGTAGTGTGGCTCGGGTAGCCAGGGTGGATAGGACTCGCTATGCTAAGCCACACTAGAGGAACTTCCTCCAACTCCTGGCGCCATCATCTTTAATATACAACTATACAATCTTGATGTCGTTGGGACAGGTCATTCACTTCACGATGAAACAAACTTCTTCACCAGGCCACGTTCACATGCCATTACCGATAGCTTTGCGCTGGTATTTTTCGAATGATGCATCTGCTAGATAATTAGTTACTGTCTTTTCAGACAGGTAAAATCGGGAACTAGCAAACGGGAGACGCGAAAATCCCCTCACCCTTGTTCGATATATCCCTCGGACAACGCGAGAACGATGACGTGACGGGACATGCTGACAGCGCTCCCGACAATATTCCCAATGATAGCATTGGGTAGAACAATGTTACTGGGCCATGAACGGATCCATCGTTAGTTCGGATTCCCGACGACGACGCCGCGATTGAACAAACAGCGGCCATGCTAGTCCTTGCGTTGCAACATTTCGACCCGACGCCGTTCCAGATCGATTATCTGCAAAATTCGTGGTCAATTCGCCTCAATGGCTTGTATGGCCTGTCCAATTCTTTGGATGCCAAACCTGGATGTCTCACGCAGCGTTCTGTGTGGGAAGTGCAATGTCGTCCCGCCCGCTGCTTACAGCATACATTCCCATAGGGGTGGTAGCATGCTCTCTTCTTGCTTTCCACCATGCGACACCACGCCTCGCAGAAAAGTGATCTTGAGCGTGTGGGTCAAGGCCACACGTTCTATTTGAGCTGAGACGTATATGTCGGGGATTACGGAACACAGTCTCTCGCTTCCCGATTCCGATTTCGACGGCGAGGCTGTTACCCCTTGCTTCATACAAAATTGCACCATTGCGTTCGAAGATATATACTAGGGACTCCTGTGGCGGCGCATATCGATGTCTCAACAACAAATATGTGATCCGCCATCCATCGACAGAACCCCGTTTCCACACCATGAGCCTGCTCTATGCTTCTGTGGCCTAATGGATAGACGAGAGTTAGAGACCCAATCACTACGAGGCAAACCGGCATTGGCAATCAATAATGAACCTTTTTACGTCACAATATCGTTTGAAGCCTCAGACAAGCTGTCGCGTTCACTACTTGCTCTATGGCTCTGACCCAATGGTAGCTCTCTGATGTTTTCTGGTATGATACGTTACGATTCGATGTATCAGCTCAGCCATAACGGAGTCGGGGGTATCTGATATAACACGCAGAGACTTACACGATATAACCCGAAACGCGATCACGATCATCATCACGAAACCTGTTGATAGATAGATACCCTTTGAAGCCAGCCAGGATCATGCATCCGATATTCGCACGCGAGGTAAGTCTCAGACTCCTTGGGTGACAAAGCAAAAAGTCAATAATCTCTCCTTTATCGACCGAGCATACGGTTCGGATTCGTTAGGCACATCTACGCCTATGCCGGTCTTCCTGCTCTGGCGTTTGTATTTGCACTAAGTGCACTTCAAACGTGCAAGCCATATCAAGAAGGACAACCATTCGTCTGTTGCTGCCGATGGCCATCTCTACCAAATACAATATGATCAGACTGGGATAAGGACAATAGTAAGCCCAAAAAGTGAGGCATATAACCACGTTCTACGACCTAGGCGTAAGACGTGTGAAAATAGGTATTATCTCGCAATCTGAAGATTCATGGCAATTTGCTCACCATTTCTACGGCCTCCACAAATCTCTTCACAAATTTCTTCACGAAGGAAGCTTGATTTCACACCATGATCCCCGTCTAGCGTGATATATCATTCGAGAGTCGAGAGACTCAACAGGAAAAAGGTATCTACGAATTTGAAGTATCTGTGGAAGTCTTTGAAGACCTATCTCAGAGCCAACTCACGTATCCGCGATAACTTGGCTCATGCCAATGTGCAAGATATTACGCGCTGCCACATGTCCCATCATATTCCCGGAGTCCCATTCCGGTACTGGTCTAGCCTTATAGCATAGCATGCACCCATTTCTTTGGTATTTTGGTTGGCAATATGTAGTGTCATTGCTCGTTCCATTTATGGTTTTTACTACCGACATTACACAAGCCGTTGATATCCTTTGTTTGGACGTTCTCGTTCCGCCTTCGCTCTTGTTCTTTATCATACATTGTAGGGCGAAGCAAGGGCTGGAAGATTCCCATTCATGTCTCGACGCCGCCTGCACTGTCTAAGTCACTCACTAATGCTCGTTTTCTCCGAAAGAAACTCTCCGCATGAGTTATCTCCCACAGTTTATCCTCACTCCACCACTAACTCCGACCTCTCCGTCTTGTTTCATCAAAGTCGTTAATAACCAAGTCATTGGTGATGTCTCATCGTGGACCAGACTTGCTTAGGTTAGATAGTTACGAGACACAACCGCAGAATGTACTGGGTCAGATACCGGCCGTTGCCCACGACAGGGGTGTATCTAGTCCATACCGGACAGTCGACTGTCGACTAAAGGTGGGGTATGGGGTAGGTATTAACAAAGTGGGCCAGTAGTATGTCTTTCTTCGACCAATACAGGTCCACATTCCCTACCGCTTACCCTTCCCCGGTCCCACTAATCGCTAGTTAATTCTGTAAATGTGGATCCGGCTTGGTCGAAAAGGCTTATAACCGGTCCTCTCTACGTCCGTAGATACCATTTAGATAGATACTCCCGTCTACTTTTAACCTAGATAGTTAGTCGACATTCGACATGCCATTCAACAGTCGACCAGGCCACAATTTGACAATGCGCGCGCCTTTGACCACCGGTTGAAAGGAATTGGGGCATTGAAGATTCGTCACTTTACAGTCAGCAACTCGAAGCTCCAGCGCCATGAACAGGAGCGGGCAGCGACGGGGGTGACGGGTAGACAAGGATACCATCGTCACAGACTACCGCAACTGTGGATCCCCCATACGACGGTTGCCGAGGCCCTTACGTACTGTATAAAGATGCACTGACGGTACAGACCACAGACCCATTACCACGTATGAGATCCCCCAGACTACCTCCATTCATGCCCTTCACTTGGCCTCACTACTTAAATAGGTAGTTACGACTAAGTGAAGGCTACCCCCTCCCCCTTGGCCATTCACTTCAGACTACCTGGGTATTTAAGCTCTGCTGAGTCCCGTTGACTGGTTCAATTGATGCAACTCATCGCCACCCCACACAGACTTTATTCTAGGTAGAACGATAGAACACTCTAATTGCCAACTAGCGAGAGACGCCAGCCGAGACACAATGCTCGAGACCATCAAGCTTGCCGATTACCTCTTCACTCGGCTGAAGCAGCTCGGCATTGACTCTATTCATGGCGTTCCCGGCGACTTCAATCTGAACTTGTTGGACTATGTCGTCCCAGCCGGCCTGAAATGGGTTGGCAACGCCAATGAGCTAAACGCCGCTTATGCCGCCGATGGTTATGCACGGGTCAAAGGAGTTGGCGCCATAATCACCACCTTTGGCGTCGGGGAACTCTCGGCCATGAACGCCATAGCTGGAGCATATGCCGAGCGCGCCGCCGTCGTCCATATCGTCGGGACGCCGGACCGCACCATGCAAGACGCCCGTATTCTCGTCCACCACACGTTTAATGACGGCGAATTCGGTCGTTTTGCTAAGATGGTTGTCCCCATCACCGTCGCCCAGGTTGATCTCAAGGACCCCCGTACAAGCCCGGAACAGATTGACTATGCATTAACGCAGTGTCTTTTGCACAGCCGACCTGTGTATATACAGGTACCGGTGGATATGGCCTCGGCAGATGTATCATCGGCACGGCTTCAGCAAGGCATCCTCCCCCCTCATGCCGCACCTTCAGCGTACACCAACGAGGTAGTAGGCCAGATTCTAGAAAGCATCTACCAGGCCAAGCAGCCGATCATCTTAGTCGATGGAGAAACCAGGGCACTCGGTATCACGGACCACGTACAGAGCTTGGCCGACATTACCGGATGGCCCAGCTGGGCGACTGGATTTGGCTGGGGCCTCCTCGACGAAACAAAACCAAATGTCCACGGCATTTACCGGGGTAGTTTCGATACACCCGCCACGTATAAGTTCTTCAACCACTCCGACCTTGTCTTATGCTTTGGGCCTCATTTTAGTACGACCAACAGCTATGTTGGGACAAGCATACCCAAGACGGAAGCCGCTGTCTTTGTTACTTTCGAAGGGATTCGAATCAGAGGTCGACTCTTCCGGGACGTCCACGCACCAGTAGCGATGGCCCGGCTTCTGGAGCGGCTGGATCGCTCCAGGATACCAGCTTACGCAGCCCCTGCGGAGATTAATCGGCCTCCTTTTGCCGGCTATTCCGATACACTAAAGGATCACGAAATCACCCAAGAATTGTTCTGGCCAATGGTCTCGACGCTGATTCAGTCAGGTGACATTCTGATGGGCGAGGCGGGGACTTCCGGTCACGGTTGCCGCGACATATCCCTCCCCAAGCACGTGCGCACGTTCGTGCCCGTCACATGGCTGTCGATTGGCTACATGCTGGGTGCCGCCCAAGGCGCGGCCCTAGCCCAGCGCGAACTCATCGCGTCTTCCCAGTACCATGAGATTCAAAGCGCACGCACGATCCTGTTCATCGGCGATGGCAGTTTCCAGATGACGGCGCAGGAGCTGGGGACAATAATTCGCCATAACCTCGACGTGACGATCGTCCTGATCAACAACGATGGCTATACAATCGAGAGGGTAATCCATGGCTTGAAGGAAAAGTACAATGATCTGGCGACCTGGAGATATCTGCACGCCCCCAGCTTCTTTGGTGCTGCGGAGGACACCTTCGTGGCTAGAGCCGAAACTCTTGGCCAGCTGCAAGACTTGTTGGAGGGTGAGGAATTGAGGAGGGTGGAAGGATTCAAGATGATTGAGGTAATGATGGACCGGGAGGATGTGCCCAAGGGACCCCTGAGTTCCCTGCTCGAGAGACAACTGAGAAAGTAGGGACAATAACGAAGGATATGAGTAATGAATAATAAGCCGCAAATGATAGGTTATATAAAAATGATAGTCTCTTATAAAACTGCATTATGCTACAAGTCATCCGACATCCAATGATTCCAATCCGAGATGAGACGTGGTTTAGATATCTGTCTGAAGGTTCTTTCCACGGAACGAATACCTGCTTATCAACTGTTCCTCTGTACATTTAGAGAGAAACAATCAGCAAAGCCATCGTGACACGCACGGTGAGATCCCCGGTAGACAACATTCTCTTCGGGCGAACTCACGCCGACTGGGTTTCCTGTGTGGACGTGATTTGAAAACGTTGTCGTAGATGACAGTTATAGCTACCAGTGGTATCGTAATCTTTTATTATATCGGCATTTCGAGAAGCTACCCCTGTGTGAATCACAAAGGGGTTGGTTAAAATCCGGACAAAACAACAAACAACCTGACAAAACAGATAGCCAGTCGTTTCAGGAACTCATAACACTTAGCTGAGCATCGGGAGGAAGACACTCCCTCGGAGACCGTCAAGTCGACAGAAGTAGGGATTGACCGTGTTTTCGCCTAACTGGTCACAAGCGTGCACTACCATCAAGTTGAATCCAAGGTTAACGAGAGTCACGACGCCAAGTTATAGATAAGCTGGTGTAGCAAACCCAACCAGTTGGTAAAATCAGAGTGTATGACGCATAATGGGAATGCAAGGACCACACTCTGTGAGGAATGCCCGTATTGTTGTTTGAGTGTGGGGGCCAAGTCACCTGAAAAATGAAGGGCTCAGCAGACATGGTGAATAAACAATCGTTTTGTATTTAACAGTTGGTTCGAGCGGGCAAGACTTCCCACTAAATTCTTCTTTTCTTCCAAACTCGGACAGCCCAAAATCCAAAGGCAACGACCGGTATCTCGAATCGATCGTACATCGTCACACGGAGGACCCGACAAAGGAGAATACGTTCTACGAAGTCATCACGAGCTGGTAGGTAGAAAAAGCAGGTGCTTGACGGGATGCCATTTTATATTTATCTCTCCATATGTGCCGCTTACACAGTTCGACTCAAACTGCAACCACCGGTCCAACTCGTATCACCGTTGTCGTTTCCGATCTCGTTATTAATATGACTCCGGCAGTTTAGGAATAAAGAAGTCCAAGGTTAAAGCGGAATAATCTATTCGCGATGGGGCATGATAAGTCAAAAAGTAAGGCGAAATCCTCAAGCTCGCGGTCGCACTCGCACCGATCACGAACGAGCGATACGGCAGGGCCATCCTCATCGCGGGACAGCCAACAATATTACAACCAAGGAGCAAGCTCGTCACAGGCCTACCAGTACCCCCCACAAGGCCAACAAATTCAATATCAAGAGCAACAATACCCGGCCGCCTCACAGAGTTACCAGCCTTCCCTATCTTCCCACCAATACGATTCTCAGCAGCAATATCAAAACGCGGGGGGCTACTATCACCAAGATCAAGAACAAGGCATTTTGACCTATACCGGAGATCCTCAACACCCGACACGTGAACAGGTTTATTATAAGTATGCTTGCGCATGCCCCTGGATCTATGTCTAGAGAAATCGAAAAGAAACAGTCTAGAATCCAGGAACACTAACACCCATCACTAGTCCCCAAGCATCAGGTGCGACCACGAGGCCCAACGAAGACTGGCCGGCCGTGGCAGACGCGGCGGAGAGCCTCAGGCGGAGACAGGCGAGACGTGACCGGTATGTATGAAACAACCCAGGAAGAAATCCCTTTCCGTCAAGAAACTTTCCGAGAATAACTTTTCCCCAACTAAAAATGGTTCCACGCAGACCCTGTCGCCCACTAGAGACCGACGTTCCTCGTCGGCCGGTATCACCGTTGATTGAAGATCCAGGACACCGACATTACTGGTATAAAAGAATTCCCATGACCAAGGACCGTCGTGGACCGCCTTGTTTCCTTGAAACCGGTTTCCTTTTTTGCTGACTTATAACAAGTGGCTGTCTAGGAATAGATCTTGGCTATTGTGGACGAAATGATTGCTGTCTCTACGTGCGACATACATGTTGTACGGGTGATCAATCGATGGTTACTCCTCCGACTCCTAAATGGAAGAGACGCTTTCGAGGCGATTACGAGCGTTGAACGGGACACTGGCGAGAACCTGGCGAGAACCTGGCAGGGATTCCCCTCGTCGTCATAGAGAATGTTGAGCATTGCCCTAGCGATAAATTTTAATACTCCTCTCTTCTCACTGTCTCTACTTATCGTGAACGCGTGAAATTTAATATGGGGACGATGATATCAGGTGACCCTTGAAGATTTGAGTAGGTAAAGGAGGCGTAATTCCGCCGTTCTGTCAGCTCGGTCGAGATAGACACAAGTAGCGGAAGGCGAAAAGTGAAATGAGAAAGGCGAAGTGGCTCGGCCGACCACTCTTTGCCCCCTCCATTGATTCGCCATTCAACACGACTCAGATGGTGTTTTGTTGACGATGCGGGCAGATTGGGGGGATACGTCGTTGGCCGCATTCGTTCAATCCGTAAGTGGATCTCAAGCCACAATTTGACCGGGCAAGCCGCACTCATTATTAGGATAATATTTGTCGAATAGGGGTTATATGAATACAACTTGAACTATGGGTTTATCAAGGGCTCCACAGCAGCGCCACCGGCGACCATAAATTTCGGGATAAATTTCTCCCGCTCAAGATCCAGTCCTTAAAGACAAAGCAGACACGACATTAGGAGCAAAAAAAATATGAACTCTACGAGATGCCGTTTTTGCTAACATTTCGCCAAAAATTTCAACAACAGTGAAGCGAAACCCGACGCGAGACTCGAACTCGCAACCTTCTGATTAGAAGTCAGATGCCCTAACCATTGAGCCAGCCGGGCCTAAGTAGGAAATGCCTAGATTGAGAGATTTTTGGGGCACTTATGGCATGAGTCAAGTCAGTACGGGAATTACGACAAGACCGACGAAGCAAAGATTGCCCTTGCTTCAATCTTCAGTGTCAAAGCCAACTTCGAGGTCGGAGCTGGAGTTCACTGTGATGGGCGTCTGTAAGGGAATGAAAGGTGGTCAATGATCGTCAACTCCCTCCGGAATCAATATGTCAGAGTCCATTCAAACCCCAGAGACAAAGAGTTTCTTTCCTGCTTGTTGAAAAGGGTTGTCTCGTTCATTCCGGTCCCGGGAATACAGGTTCCAGCGCGGACATGTGACCCGGCACCGGTTCTCCCGGCTTACACATGAACACCCGACTTCTCATCGTGACTTTGTACAAGTCTAGCATGAACAACCTCAGTCTGCTCAAACGTGCTATCGGCCAGCGCATTCAGCGAATCTTCCTCCTTATCGAGGTTCCTGAAAACGAAATGGAAGATTATGCCACCCAGCGCAGCGATGATCGCAAAGCTGGTGTACAACCAGACAAGCAGCGGATCAACAGCGAGAGGCACAAAGGCCTGACCGAGCGCCGCCGAGAAAGCCTGAGCGAACCAAAATATACCGGTAATGAAGCCGCGCATGTTCTTCGGTGCCTTCGTAAAGGCGTATTCTAGACCGGTAATCGAGGCGAAGATCTCGGAGAAGGCGATTAGGATATACGCTGGCGTTTGAACCCACACACTCAGGCCGGACTTGTAGAGGCGCTCGTCTACGTTGGCGTTCTCGCTGAAGCCAAGCGCTACTTTGCAATCGGCAATGTAGCCGTATCCAGAAAAATCGCGGCATGGTGATTTCCAATAGATGAAATGTTGGATTATGGCGCCGACGACCATGGATAGTGTGCCGAGAACGAAGCCCAGTGTGATTTTCTTGATCGGGGTGAGATTGATACCGATCCTACGTAAAAAGGGGTAAAATAATTTGTCAAAAATCGGGATAAAGATCAAAAGGGCAATAGGGTCGAGGTTATTAACTCTAAATTTCAGTATTAGTGGCCATTTTTTTGCATTTTGGATCGGCTTCTCTAGATAGCTCCAGATATCTGATACGCCGTCACTGATACAAAAAAAAGGCAAGCACGCGGATTATACTTACACGTCATTTGGAACACCGCCTAGTATCAGCGTAGCGGCCTGCGATGTAAGATTGCTGTTGAGCTGGTTGTAGGGCAACCAGTAGATGGGAAAGAGGAAGAAAACTTGGCATGCCTTGATACCGCGTCGGACCTCATCAACCCAGCTGTCATCGAAGGTCATCCACGAAGGGCGTTGAGACTCGGGGATATTGCTCGGCTTGACCCTTTCGAAAAAGTCGGGATCCGAAAGACTCCGTAAAAGTCGTACGGGGTTCGCACTCCAACGACCTTTCATACTCAGGCTAAGGAGGCCAAAGAATTTCCCGATGACCGATCCCGTCGGGGGATGACGTACATATTTGTTCTTGAATACCAATAGCACAATGGGACAGGAGAGAAATAGCGCCGTCGGTAGCGTGAATGAGAGATAGAAGCCAACATACTTCTCAGCATAAACCATGCTGATCTGGCCCACAAGACTACCTATATTGATGAAGAAATAGTATCGCATGTAGATGACGGAGATGGTCAGAACTGGGTCTTTGACCACTCGTTCACCACTCTTTAATGTCTCAATGATCGCTCGAGGGTGGGTGGATTCATACTGTTCAGCGATCATGGGCGATATGTTTGCTTTGAAGAATCCAACGCCGATACCAAAGAAAATGAGACCGAGAGAGAACACTCCAAGAGCTGCATCGGGATTTCTTATTACCGGAGGGAGAGCCGAGATGATTATGATAATATGACCAAACGTAGCAACTAGGCGACGGAAGTCAGCCTCAAAGCCCAGTATTATATCCCTCTTGGGAGCCAGTAGCTTTCTTCGGAATAAAGGTCATAGCCCTTGAGAGGCATAACAGATATGCACATACCTATAACCGCCACATGGATTGTCTTGTACTTGCCCCAGTAGGTATCGGACATGAACCCACCTGCGTATATCATTATTATCACGAAAAGCAGAGTGTTACATTCATCATCGGATCGCGTACCAAGTAAAGGCATTATATAAGCCCAGAAACTGTTGAAGGTGACCAGACCGGTAGAAGCCTGTTGGCCTCTGCCAAGTGCTCCGGCTTGTCCAAAAGTTCCAGCAGCACCTGTGGCGGACCCTTCCGGGAGAGGCTGCTGGATGAAGTTGACGACTGCCCTCTTTTAAGTACATCTCCGAGTTTAGGGGTGAACCGAGGTCCGAAGCAGGGAGCATATACAAACGGCGGTAGTTCCGTAGTAAGCGAAACGCTCGCAGAGTTCAACGAAAGCAATGGTATAGATGATCGGGCTAATGCGCCCTTTGACACGACGGAGCGTCTCGAGGTCTCTTTTCGAGGGGTACTCCTCCCCATTGGGGCCGCGGAGCGATCCATCCGCGTCGACCTGAGTTGCAACAATGTCTATGTCATCTTTGCTTTCGACGATGTGATGCTTATCAGGCGTGAGTGGTATCTCCACATGGGCATGACCACGGCCCTCGGGTGTCTCAGCAACATCGGCAGGCTGAACGTCGTCGATTGCCATGATGATCAAGAGCTGGGTTGACGTGTTTGATAACTGATGGCGATCTATCTATCCGTAAAGAGAGAATGACATATTACTAAAGCCTCCTTGCGGCCACCACACAACATAAAACGTTGTGGTAACGAGTTACGTAGAAGATCAAAGTCGAGGTCGAGCGGCGACAGGACGCATTCAGATTCAGCTACTGATCACAACCCACGGCGTGGAGAACAAGGCGGAAGGGGGCATGCTAGGCCATTTATGTAGGTTGTCGCTCTGGGCAGCCAAGCTGGCGTATTCAACGAGCAGGGAAATATAAGACCAATGATTATTGGTGGCATTGTGCCAAGCGATAGTATATGGCGCAGATGGCCAGACGTCCTGAAATCTTGGCTCCCTCTTTCTCTGGCTGGACCGACGAGCTTCACCGAAGCATTATCAAGCAGGTAGATGGATGGATGCCAAGACAAATGCAATGCGGGGAATATCATGGATATTTCAGTATAGGACTAGGTAAGGTTGGTCGAGTCTCACTCAAGCATGGTGATCCGTATCCGTATCTCACAATTAGGTAGGTTAGGCAATTCTAATGAAGCCTTCCAAACGTGAAAGAAAAGCGGCGGGGAAGCTACTTTGCAAAGACAGCCAAGAACAAGAACGCGGCCAAGACGCGACTGATATCATTACGTAACCGACTCACTGACTAATACCCGTTCGGGCCTAAGTAGCTCGTGATTCAATCAGTCTGATCAGTGCGGTTTCTGTGTGGTCCATCAGCCAACCGCAGGCAATTCACGGGTTGTGACGGCTACGGGTGGCATTTACAGATTCCAATCGTCCCTTATCTGCCCGAGAAAACACCGAAATTCAGACAACGAGACCGGATCTAAACTTTGATTGGCAATGTCTCCGCACAGGTCGTACGCGGTATAAGGTGACAATGGGGGGCTTCACACCGGCCACCAGTTTTGTCAACAACATACCTGCCCATCTTTTCTCTCTTCTTTTCTTTCTTCCTCCCCTCATGATGTGCCCCTCTTTGATCAACATGCAAATCTGCTCGGCTCTTGGCGCTTCCATTGTGGTTAGGGATGACCGGACAAACTGGCTATTCTAACTTCCAGTCAACCCGCAATGTACCAACCGTCCGCTACCCTGGTTCTGCCTGGGTATCTACAAAGCCTTTGTTCCCTAATTATATGGCACACCAACAACCTCGCTCCAGAGTTCAGCAGGTTACCATCAATCGCTAGATTAGTAGACCGCGGTTAGATGAGTCCATTGATCGATTCTAGGAATTTCTTGTGATGAATGTCGAGACCGCAGACAAAGGTATGGATATTCAAATCAGAAGGGCACGTCAAAAAAACAATTTGACTTGCTTCATGTGATTGACGTATCCTGCTAACAATCAATCAAAGCTGACATTGCGTTGCGACAGCGGGCTTGTTCAGTTCTATCGCGTTTCTTTATCCCAAAAGCAGGACAAGACAATCCTGTTGTTTATCTCCTTTGAAATGTTGGTCTTGCTTGTGTGAATACATAAATCCAGCGACAGCGTCGCCTCATCTTCCCGACTGTATTCAGGAACTCTACTCAGGAATTTCACTAGCTGATCAAGCCTCAGACTGATCTAACTGACACTTCGACACACCGCCCACGGAGACTCGAAAAATGGATGCCTTTGAGAAAAACCACTCTAGAGATGCGAAACGCAAAGTCAAGACTTCGCTTTTTAAGCCTTGGCTTTTTATGAACTTGCCCTCCATGGAATCGCATTCTATGACATCGTATTCCAGGATTTTGCTTGCTATGGCCTGCAAGGCCTGCAAGGCCGGGGCTATGTGGCTGCTCTTCAATATAGGTACCTTTCTTTGGGCCTTTCTAAGATGCATCCATTCTCTATATGGAATCCACATGATTCTGGGCATTTTTCTCGTCGGAGTCGCCATGAAGTTAGGTAGCGAAGGGTCCGTTGGCGGTCGTTTCATATCGCCACCCCCGACTGCAGTCTCTACCTTCAATTTTCCAAACGCTCGCGCACTGGTCTTGCAGCCCGCCGGAAACACCCTAAAATTACGGGTTCTCGTCGCCGAGGGGACTCCCGACCGGGCTATCAAGTATCTTGACGTCGGCCCCGAAGTCAATGCGCTTGCTGAGAGAATGCGCCTTGGTACCACCGCCTCCGATCTGATCGAGATGCCGTATTTGCCGACCGGCAACTGGAGTGCTGCCTATGTAGGCGTAGCATCTAATGACGAGCAGACAGAACTCACGAATAAAATCTGGTTGCCGCTCTCCGGTGTCGAAAATACATGGCACAAAGCTTCATACGAATACCTTGACCTCAGTTTTCTTTCGATGGAAGGAAACAGGACCCACGTCATGCTGGTAAGTCATCCATCTCTCAATACCCCTAAGCACTTAGCAGTGTTGAAGTATGCACTCTTCCCCGAAGATATCCCGTCAATTGAAAGAGAGACTGCGGTTTATAGTCACCTCAAGAAATGTCGCTCCGCTCCCAAATTTTTAGGACACGTCACAGAGCATGGCAGGGTCATTGGATTTCTCATCGAGCATATCGAATCGGCTCGCCCTGCCAACAGCGAAAGCATTTTCTCCGACCTCGCGCGCGAGAAGTGCAAGGCTGCCATGGTAGACTTGCATCGCTTCGGAATAAGACATAACGATGCCCATGCCGGCAATTGTCTCCTTCGAAAGGATGGGACGGCCGTCTGGGTCGACTTTGACTTGGCCGAACAAGTTCCAGTTCAGGTTGACCCGTCGGACGTCCCCGCGTTGGATGTTCCCAGGTTAAATGTCCCCAAGTTAGATGTTCGCCGGTCGGCTGTCCCCCCATCAGCTGCCCCCCAGACGGATATCCCCCCGTTGGATGCCCCCCGGTCGGATATCCCCGTCGTATATACCCAGGTTGGACGTCAGTCGGCCCAAGGTCATATTTGAACCGGACCTTACCTTGTTGGACTCCATTTCGGCGGAAAGTTTAGAGTCGGATGACGACCATAATTCACCACGCAGTGAGTCGTGAGGCGTTGATAGTGGTCCTTCTGCCCGTAACTCGAGGCTCGCGGGAGACTGCACACTACGACGAGGCCGCGTCGGACTGGATGGAGGATTTCAAAAGCAAATTGAATCAAGGTATGGTATATTTTCGGATTATTTAAAGACCGAGGTGGAATTGGGAAACCAGAAATAGTTTCGTAAAGGTGCTATTTAATGAACGAATACAATATGGTAATCACGACATTTTCAAAGGTCCTCGAGACTCGATAGTGGCTATAATGATTATCCTTGTGTCCCTGCCTGTATACATTATTACAGCCTGTCCCCCCGTAGATTATATAGTCGTGACAGATCCTGACCCAACGATGCTACACCACTCATGAAACTTCGGATCGCACTAACAAAAAGGACGTATCCCTGGGTTGCCTCAACGAGGTGATGAAAGAATCACACAGGTAAGCTTTCGAATTGCGGTGGGAAGTAACTAGTTGCGTGAGCGACAACCCCCGGTCCCCCCCAGCGTGCCCCGACCTCCAACTTGACATTTAGGGCTTGACGAACGGTGTGGTTTTTCGTAAGATGTAGAATTGGTTCAATTCCGCATCTGAGCTTTTTTTGACTCTTTTTTGTCTTTGCCCGTTTTAACCCCGTTTCTATCAACCAGGGATGTTGGACCAGCTACGCTTACCACTCACCACTCTCTTGCCAAGGTCTTCTCCATCATGTAGACCGTCCTATGGGGTCTTGGGCCTCGCTCGTGGTATAGATCCTCACTGCAGTATTAAAGTTCACTATTAGTAACGGCTCTAAGATGCCTTTTTGAGGATACTTTTTTATGTTATTATCATGTCTAATATCCCACATACTACAAGAGATGACTCTTCGAAATGGTGGGAGTTGGGGTTAGAATTCCGGGAAAATGCATCCCGATTTACAATTTTACCTACTGCCGCGAATTGGGATGAATCGAAGAGACGAGCTGATAAGTCCGATTGCGCGGACGTCTATACTCAGAGTTGCCTGGGACTATGTACGTGCGAATCTAAATCTAGCGGGCGCCATATTCCATCAAGTAGACGGCTGGTGTTCACAAATTCAGGGCGCGCCTCCTCGATACTTCCAATCCCAAGTAGCTTCATTGCAGTGTGAAGCTCATCGACGAGGACTACAGGTAGTCTTTAGCATGAATACGGGTGGTGTATAGGCGGCCAGGGCCAGGGATTGCAAAACACAGACACAGTGAAGAGTCTAGACCAGGGAAGAAGGAGAGATAGAGAGGAATCGGGGTAATACTCACTACTTGCACATCGTTGGACACCGTCTTCTCCGTATACAGCAAAGGCATAGAAGAACGGCCGACCAACACCGACAGCCTTCGCCCCGAGTGAGACGGCCTTGAGCACGTCCGCGCCATCGCGACAGCCGCCATCGACGAAGATCTCAATCCGATCAAGCAGAGTAGGCCTATACGCGCGTATCTCGAGCAGAACCGTCAGCGCATCGACGGCATCGTGCATCTGCCGACCACCATGGTTGCTTAGCAGCACGCCATCTATGCCCAGATCGACCGCGTGCAAGACGTCCTCCATCGTCTGCACGCCCTTGAGAACTATGGGCCCGCCCCATTCATCCTTGATCCATTTCAGGTCGCTCCAGGTAAGAGACGCGTTGAGTGACGAGCTGCTGGCGTGCGACCCGACACCAAAGCCGGCCTGGCTCGCTTCCTCCGGAGACTTCGCGAGTGTCACGGTGGCTTGCAACTTGCGAGCCGCGGTCCGCTTTCCCAACTGGGGCGCATCTACCGTGAGCCAAAGACTGCGGAAGACGCCCGTCGCGCGGGCACGCCGAATCCGCTGAATACCAATCATCCGGTCAGCAGGAATGTACAGCTGGTAGTGAAGCTGTGCTTCTGGTGAAGGTTCAAGGGTGGTGGCGGCACTATTATTCTGACTACTCTCCTTCCGAGCCGCCGAGAGTTTGGCCTTCTCCTCGACGAACGCGGCTACTATATCTTCCATCTCCGCCGTCGACTCCGCAGATAGGACGCCGTGAATGCCGCATCGTGCTAGGACTCGGACGGCGCCTATCTCGCCGGAGGGCTTCCCGCGACCTAACTGTCCCATGGACGACACGAAGAAGGGAAAAGCGGACTCGGACCCCAGGATGCTAGTTCTTGGCTTAAGGAACTCTACGTTGCGGAGGATGCGGGGGCGGAACCGGATGGCCTCCCAGGATGCTAGGTTGCCTCGGAGCGCGGATCCGTCGTGGGCGGACGACGAGATGTACGTCCATAAGTCCAGAGGTAAGACGGCTTTTGCTGCGGCCTCGAAGTCATTTAATGTGATGATGCTGGAGACGTGCGGGGCTTCACTGTTCGCCAGCACCACTTCTTGGCTCAAAGGAGCTGCATTCTTGCCGGCAATGCTCGCTAGAAATGACGACCGTGTTGGCCCGTCGATCGTGCCGAGACAGGCCTCTTCGGGTAAATATTCTGGGATACCCGGCAAACGAATCCTGCGGGATTCGTCGGTCGCATGCTGTAAATCGCGTGAGCGGTAGTTCCCCTTCTTACCTAGCTTCTCAGCCTCGCTAGAAAATAATAGATGCTGTAGACTACATTGTGTTTGCATCTGCCGGCGTGGAAAGTAGGGATGGGGGTGTCTTACCAATGCTTCCGGGCCGTCTCGCTCAACTAAGGCAGCAGATCTCTCCGCTCGTTCGTACAAGTAAGGCGTGGCATCGTACACCTTGTTGCCCAAAACAATCCAACACGGAGATGTGGAGCGGAGACTCGTAGAATCTTGAGGCATCTTTACTGGATCTCAGACCTAATCTGATTACTCGTTATCAACTCTCAATGATGTATAGTCGTGTCATGAGTGATCCAATACTCCTCTTCGCTGCTGGCATTCAACTACTAGTACTGGCGAACACTGAGTTCTAAGAGGAAGAGAAAGAAAAGAGGGCGGGCGTAACTTGGATTGGGCGAAGCCGGGCGAAAACCGCAGGGATCAAACGGGACACCAAGAATGACATTAACTATTTGCAGGCTGCATTTTTTTTATCTACCTTCCTTTCAGGCCGTGAATGCACTGGGAGTTACAGTCTCTACGTGGGGCACTATACGCCGATTGCACTTCCAAAGGCACCGGGTTTGTCGCCTGCAAACAGGGTGGTTGTGTTGTTTTCAATCATCATTGTATCCGCACACTGCCGAATTCCGATGTAGATGTACTATTGTAGGTATTTATCACCTCCCGCTCTCGTTATCTAGCGTATCATAGAGCGACGGCTCACGAACCCCTCAAGAGTCAAGAGTCGAAGACTAAAGTACCTATCTATAGGCTATAGGCTATAGACCACTTATACTACCTACCTATAATATAATATAGCACCTACGACTGACGACTGACTCGAGTGACAATTTCGTCATGATGGGCTAACATCGGCATCAGGAAACAACTTGACAATGTTCGACTATCTATCACCTCTTGTCAACCATCTCATCCACTGTCCAGTCCTCTGTTCTTTGCTTCGCAGCAAGTTGTAAGCACTCCATCAAAGGCTACAACCTCCTTACGAGATGATGATCCCCGACAATCCTGCCAAAGTCTGGTGTTCTAGTAGGCACTACATACATACAGGATATAATTACATATGGGGATCGAACCAGGATGCTTTGAGAGAACAAGATCGGCACGGCTCGAACTATCGATGTTGAGCTACTATGTAGTAGCTCAATACCATTAGCTTTACGACTAAAGTCTGTACTTACGTGGAGTACACCAGATAGTTACGTAGACCTGTTCCGCCGATACATTTACGTTGCATTTATAACATTGATATATACCGTAGACATCTCTGCCTTCTGCCTTCTGCTGCCCCATCTCGTCAGTGTCTCGCTATTCTTGCCTGCCCCTGAATCCGGATGTCTCTGCCCAGGACCGCGGAATCGCATCATTCCACCTCACGAGCTCCGCCATCTTGTGGATCTTTTTTTATCGATACGAGCCACTCGCACGGGTTTTGCATCATCATCTCCAAGGCATCTTATCTTGAATCTCGATCTAGAGCAGAAAGAAAAACCGAAGTGAACGAGACTAGGCACGTGGTATGAAATTTTACATCATCAACTGCATCAACTGTTTCTCGGTTTATTACTTATAAGCGAGTTCCGGCTCCCATGGAGACATCCAAACAAAAGAGAAAAATAAAATAGAAAAATTGCAAAAAAAACCCAGAAATAGATAGAGAACGCAAGTCTTACGAAAAATCACAACGTGCGGCGAATTCTACATGTCAAGTTACGGCACCTCCCCGGTCGTCCCATTCCAATTTAGAGTGCCTACCTTTGAGGTTCTTTCATGACCTCTAATGTCACCCAGGGATATACATGTCCTTTCTGCGGGGACGGTCTATCTAGTTACCAAGCTCGAACATCTATCTAGCCGGACCTAAGTATATCCCCTCCGCCGCAAATTGGGTAAAGCCTCGGACCTGGGAGCAGACTTGAACTTGAACCGCGGGTGTTGGCAACTGGGGCCACTGCTCGCCGGTACGAGTCACTGCTTTCGCACCCATTAAGGCCAGTGGAATCAAAGCTGTCCTGGGGAAACTACTAAGCACCCAGGGGGAATGAAGTCTTCACATTTCCAGACGAGTCACGAGTCCCGATCCCTTCAATGGAAAGAAGCACCTTAAGGCTCAAGATACGTCGAGCGGCCGGGTTAAAGATAGGTAGGTATATCATATGTCGCCAGGTAAGCGCATGTTTACCTGTTCTCCTTTGATCAGGTAGACGTAGAAACATACCTTAGGAAAACTGACCTTGAGGCGGGGACTAGTTCTCTTGTCCCGTCTGTATCGTGAACTTATCCCAATGCCATTTAGTAATGGATATCAGATCCAGGTCTCGCATGTGGCTACAGCAGCTGGTAGTAGACGTGATGACCGTTTGTACATACGATAACACTGCGTCTCTGTTCGAGCCATTTCGTTGATTCGCACCCCACTTGTCAAACTCGTTTGCGCAGCCAATTTTGACTAGACTGTTTGACCCATTTGTAGCAGGAAAACAGCAAGCGGGTTGAGTTTCGAAAGCCGACAAAAACTAGGACAACACAGGACACTGCGATGGTAGCAAACGCCGGCAACATGAGCCGGAAATTGGGACATCCCGGGATGTTAAAAAAACCGATCATTGTCGGGTTCTGGGGAATATCTATCATTGCACTTGACTAGAGGCAAATGTTATCCATCACTCCGCCCAAGTCATACCCGGAACTAAACACAATGTGACATCTCCCCTATTTTTTCAGTCCAGGTCGTTTGAAATCCTGATCATCGTCCCCGTGATCACGAAGGCAATTAGTGAGTCGCGACGCTCTTGTGGTTCGTATCGGCCGGTGTGTCATCGACTTCCATGGCATCGCTGGCGGCCGCGTCACCATGGGCTTCACCCTCGCCCTCAACCTCTTCTTCGAGCTCATCCTCGCTCTCGTTCTCAAGATCGACACTTCCATCTTCGGACATGTCATCCTCGCCGCCAATCTCTCCGTTCTCTTCAGGGCCGGCCATCTCAGCATCGCCATCAGCATCAGCAGCGGCAGCATTGCTCTCTCCGGCCTTGTCACCAGCGCCCTCAGCCTCTTCTTCAACGTCCTCATCTAGCTCATCAGCTCCATATTCGTCTTCGTCTGCTTGCAGATCGGCTTCAGGTTGCTCGGGAGGAAACTCCGCGGGAGCAGACGCCTCAGAATCCCTATTGAAAGTGTGTCAGCATCTACGGCGCGAACAAGAGGGTCAAAGCAGCAAGATAGCGTTGAATCCCGTACCATTTGATAGCGAAGCGAGTAACTCGAGGCTTCTCGGCAAGAACATTGCGTCGGATCTTCTCGATGATGGGCTTGGCAGGGGGGTCTGCGTTGAGCTCATCGGAGTCGTACTCATTGTTGACATAGTAGCCGACGCGGACAAACTCACGGCCATCGTAAGAGCAAGTCAACAAGATGACAGTAACACCGAGGATGTCTGCATCTGGGATGCGGTTTGTTTTGGGGGCATCGGCTTCGAAGACGAACTTATTGACGCCGACAGGGATGGGTCCAACAAGGAGAGAGTCGAGCTCTTGGTCATACTGGTCGCTGGGTAGGACTCGCGTTAGATTTTTGAAGAATGAACGAATGCCAATCGGGTGGCGGCATGTGTTAGGCAACTTACGAGGTAGCGGAACCGACGTAGGTCAACTTCCACTCGAGATCTACAGGCGTGGATGGTTAGCATCAAAGCTGATTGTGTGGTGCCATCAAAGAGTCGAGGTGCTGCTGCGTGCAGAGTTGTGAAGTGTTAACCTTACCTTTCTCCAACTGCTCGAGACACTCGAAGGTGATCTCCAGCTCATAATTGTCGGTGAACTTGGCTGGGTTGTTGAGGATGTTGACCCCAAGGAGAGAGACGACCGACATCTTGCGTAGCTTTTTGGAGATGTGAGGACGACGAGAAGAGGCAGAATGTATGAATCAAGGTATAAAGGCAATCGCACGGAGAAATGCCCAGGTAGCAACAGGGAACCTTAATAGTATGATAGGGCGAAGCGGTGAGGATGGAGTTCGACTAGAGGCAGTTCATGTGATGGGGCGGGTACAGCGCCTTGACTGGATGGTCTGGGAATGGTTGGAGTTTGATTTTCTGTAGCAACCAGCACCAGATGAGGAGGTGAGTGGGTTGGGCACTGATAAGTGTTCGGCGATTAACGTAATGGAAGGTCAACAAATGATCAAGATAAGATAGGTAGGTAGTAGGATAAATGTAGGACGCGTTTCCAGACGCGCAACGACCCCAACCGCGTTCAGTGGTTGCAGCTGCCACAATGGACGGAGCGGGGTGTTGTGACCTTGGGTTTGTGCCACCGATGGAAAACAGCCCTACGATTATTAATCAAGCATATTATGCATTAGCCAGATACACTGCGGCTGGAAAACTACATAACATGCATATATCAAGACGCTTAATACGTCGTACCTACCTAAACACATACCTAGGTCCGTATATATGTAGCATCAAAGAGGGCGGCTATTCATAGGTACCTAGTTAGGTGTACCAAGGTATTCGTGAACGGTAGTAGTAGTATATTAACGTCTAACCTAGGATATTCGTGAACGGTACCTAGGTAGGTAGGTATCTAGATAGGTCGGCGCCTACCTAGCTGACCTACCTACCTTATCTACCTAGTATACCTATACCCGTGTTCCCGTATGGCAATTGACGTTCTACGTATCTATCCGTAGATGCATATACCAAGAATATACGTACCTAGGTCGGTATACCCGCCTACTATGTGCGTACAAGCACCGTGCATAGGTAGGAGGCAGGTACGTAGGTACCTAGATAGAGCCGTGCCAGCAGGTGGCGCTTCCACTCCCTAACGCGGCATAGCGTACTTACTCTCCTTTGTGGGGCTGCCCATTCCAAGCCGGGCAAAGTAGCCAAACTAAATCCCTGCGGACTTTTCCTTGTGATCTGATCTTTGCGCAATCGCGATTCTCTTCGTCGATCCTCTTCATCATCCACCAACGCGTCTTCTCACTGTTGGCAATTACTATCGCTCTCCGCGATTTTCTTATCGACAGTACTTGTGACCAGAGTCATGAATGGCCATGAGCCTTTGATGTCACTCGTGATCAAGCTTCTCCAGCTTTAGAGCTGCTTGGACGTTCTCGCCAAGCGATTCTCCATCGCCGCGCGTCTTTTCCTGAAACCCCCCGGTCCATCTCTTATTTCCTTGATTTTGCAACTACGAATACACGCGATTGCCTCTCGATCGTATTCTTCTACTACCCTGTATCTTGCTAGCCTGCTCATCGTCAACCTACCGAGCCGTCTCGCGTCCATTATACACCATTCAACTAGGCTCAGCCATATGTGAACGACGCATCAGCTGCTCATCACTCGCATACTGTTTATCTAGTCGCAACGATGGCTTCTGATTCGGCCGATAATTCGGCCGCACAGATTGGCGGCAATGATTCGTGGAGTAACAATGAATGGTCTGGCAGCAACGAGTCTAGTGGGCCAAGCATGGAATCTGCTAGCAATAATGACGAACATCATCCGGCCACTCAAGCCGATTCCACAACCCAAGACTACGACCATGTTGCCGACCTGGACGAAGATTCCGCCGAGTACGACCCCGAGTCGGTCGAGACTACGACGGCTGCCTACGATCCCGCCCCCGTCGGCACCACCCCTCCGCTACCCCTAGCTAAGGAGCGCAGTACTTCCGCTACCTCGTCTATCCCGGCGAAGAAGCCCAAAACTGCTGGAGGTTTCATATTGGGATCATCCGATGACGAAGATGAATCGCCTACCCCCCCTCCCAGCTCTGTCAAACCTGCTCCCACCCATATTCAACCCCGCGCCTTCACCCATTCTCCTTTGCAGCAAGTTGCATCTTCTGATGATGCCGCAACCCCAAATGCTGCCCAGCCTATCAACGGAACTATATCTGCTCCTAATCATCACGCCGTCGTCAGTACAAACGTTAAGTCGAGACTGCCAACAGATATTGTAGGTATGCTTGAAGATCGCATCAAAGAAGATCCTAAAGGCGATATGGAAGCCTGGTTTGCGCTTATTGAGGAGCAAAAGCGGCGGCACAAGATCGAAGATACAAGAAATACATATGAACGTTTTCTTGAAATTCTTCCACAGGCTGTAAGAGATGCAACTAAACCCATGTTTGGTATCGCAATGCTAACTTCTTCCTAGGCTGAGGTCTGGGTCGCGTACTTGGACATGGAATTGAGTCTCGACAATTTTGCCCAGGCTGAGGGAATCTTTAGCCGCACTCTATTCGCCGTCCCTCACGTTCAACTTTGGACAGCCTACCTCAACTATGTCCGTCGAAGAAACAATCTGAATGACTCTACCGGTCAGGCCCGCCAAACCGTTAGCCAGGCTTACGAGTTCGTCCTGAATAATATTGGCCAGGACCGAGATGCAGGAGCGATTTGGCAGGACTATATTTCCTTCGTCAAGAGTGGTCCTGGTCAACTAGGTGGCACAAACTGGCAAGATCAACAGAAGATGGATCTTCTCCGCAAGGCATACCAACGTGCCATTTGTATTCCCATTGCGAATCTAAACAGCTTCTGGAAAGATTATGATCAGTTTGAATTGGGATTGAATAAGATGACGGTTTGTGTGCCATCAATCCCCCTCCCACAAACTCAGACTAACTTTGTACAGGGTCGAAAGTACCTCCAAGAACGTTCACCCGCGTACATGACAGCCCGCAGCGCCAATACTGCCTTGGATAATATCACGCGTGGCCTTAAAAGAACCACGCTACCCCGTTTGCCACCCGTGCCGGGCTTTAAAGGTGATCAAGAGTTCCTCGAGCAAGTAAAGCTCTGGAAAGCTTGGATTTCATGGGAAAAGGGTGACCCGCTAGTTCTCAAATCGGATGATCTCGCAACTTACCAGCAAAGAGTCTTGCATGTTTATAAGCACGCTCTCATGGCCTTGCGATTTTGGCCGGAAATGTGGGTAGATGCAGCTGAGTGGTGCTTTGAGAACCGTATAGTCAAAGACGGAAAGAATCTTGGACTATCGTTTCTTGTCGACGGTGTTGCTGCAAATCCCGAAAGTGTCCTCCTGGCACTTAAGCATGCGGACCATATTGAGCTGACCCAACGCGCCGGCGAAGACGATCAATCAAAAGCTATTTTAGCACAGGCCGTCAGAGTTCCATACGATAAAGTTCTTGATACGCTATACGATATGATCAAAAAGCTGAAAGAAAAAGAAACCTCAGCGGTAGCGAAGATCAAAGAAGAGGTTGCTTCGGGAGTAATCTCGAATGAAGCTATTACCGGAGAAGACGACGACGATGAGGGGGGAATCAAGGAAAGCTCCGCCGCTGCCATAGCCAAGCAGGAGCGAATCAAAGCTGTTCAAGATGGGTTTGCCGTCCAAATTCAAATGCTTTCACAGCAGATTTCGTACCTCTGGATTGCACTTGCTCGTGCCTTTCGACGATTCCAGGGACAAGGCAAAACCGTACCGCCCACTGGTCTGCGTGGAATTTTCACCGAAGCACGTGGAAAGGGCCGTCTTACTAGTGATGTCTACATTGCGATAGCACACATTGAGTGGGATATTTATCAAGATTCAGTTGCAACAAAGATCTTCGAACGTGGAGCAAGGCTATTCCCGGATTCAGAGGAATTTTTTGTCGAGTATCTGAAGCACCTGCACGCGAGACGCGATTTCACAAGTAAGTTGAAATGGGGCTACTACGAACCAGCCCATGGTCGCTAACCTATTCATACAGATGCACGAGTTGTCTTCTCTCAAACAGTTAAACGATTCAAGGAAAAACCGGAATTAATTCCTAAGCTGAAGCCGCTCTACGCATACTTCCACGCGTACGAAGCGCGGTACGGAGAATTGACTCAAGTTCAAGAGCTCGAGAAGCAGATGGCTGAGTTGTTCCGGGATGATTCTACCGTGTCGTCCTTCGCCGCCAGATTCGCTACGGACAGGTTTGATCCCATCACTGCCCGTGTAATTATTTCACCCGCACAGCAGATGCGCCCCAAAACGGCCGTCCTGCAATCTGTTGAGAATGTATCCCCGTCTGTTCGCAATACCCCACAACCCATAGCACAAGCCGAACGAAGTCCACGACCACAGTTTTTGCCAGTTAATTCAGGCCATCTGAACTCACCAAAACGCCCGTACCAACATGATGATGCAGACGATTATAACCCGCCTCGTAAGCTTGCCAGAGGTGTCTCGCCGCTTAAAGGCGCTGCAGGTCGTCGTCTTGATCAACAACGTCGACAAGGCGGAACAATTGGCTCAGGCGCGACAATTTCAATTCCCCGAGATGTCACCTTTCTCTTAGGACTGATCCCCCCCGCTAATACTTTTTTTGCGCATCGTTTCAGACCCGAACGCATGGTGCAGCTCATCCGAGAAACCGATGTGCCTGAGTTTTCTGAATGGAGGACACGTAATGAACAGCATTCATCCCGCGCACACGCACGTACCGTCTCGTCGGACTATCCGCCTTACCAGTACTCAGGAAGAGACTCTCCTGGTAATAGTGGTCAACCTGGTAGTCCATATACTGGCGCTGGTCGCGCGATTGCGCATTCATCCGCTACTTATCGAAACTCACCTCTTCATCCAGCTAGTGGATCCTATGAAGCGCCTGCCCCAGCGGCGTATCTAGGACCGGGTCCAAGCTCCTTCAATCCCCTTGTTCACCATGTCCAAAATGTGCCTGGCAACCCCTATGCAGGCTGGCCCAGTAATTACGCTGATTTGGCGTCCCAATTGTCCGCTTCTCGCCCCGCACAGCCCCAACCCTACCCTCCCGGTCCCTACTACTAGTAGCCGCAAATCGAGAGTCACCCACACTGATCTAGCAGTCATGAATCAATCGGAGTAGACATGACTACGAAAATAATGGCAAAGTGCCGATTTCAATGGCTTGAATTTCAAACTCCAGCTCCCTATCGATTTGCCCGGGTGGCCTAGTCAAAAAGCCGAGTAGGTCGGGATGAAAACTACTTGACGAGATCAGATGTGAATATTGCACTTTCTATTCTTAGTTCGATGCCTATATTCAGAACTAGGTGCTATCGTGATGGCACTCGAATGGTGCCGGATTGTAGGTACTGGGGAGGCAGTGTAAATGGCAAAGGACGACCAGAAAAACAGGGATTCGGGAAGATGGAACCGACAACGGTCATTTCTCGTAAGATAACGGCATCACAAAACGGCATCTCAGCATCATTCGGCGTTGTGAAGCAATCGCTTCTGTAGGCTTTACCTTCGTCAACTTTCCGGGCATCACCCTTTAGGTAGGCCTAATATCCTCGGAAATTTCCGCGGCTGTTGCCCTGGAAGTCTACCAGGGGCAAAAACAGTAATAGTCATAGGTCTATAGATAGATTAAATAAAATTCAGAAAAAAAAGCCGTATCGCGCTGTTTTCCATATCCATTATTTCCCTGTTTCGGCCCTCGTTGGAAGTGTAGGCGCTTCATAAGTACATAATGCTTCAGGTGTGCGTTCTTGCTTTGCTACTAGGTGCCTTCACGCTTATAGAAAGAGCCTAAAGAGCCTGATTATATGGCATATAGCAATCAAATGAGAAAAAGATCACGTTGTGAGCTTCGGGGAGAATTCGCCTTCAAAGCTGACTGTAAGGTTTATTGCTTCATCTTGCGTTAGGTGTTTCTCTCAGGTATTCCTAGGCCCCCAACATAGGTACATAGGTAACTATACCAGGGCAACGTGCGTGAAGTCCCGTAGTGAGTCTATTGGTGCCCCAAGTTAGAACTTTCCGGCACATTCTTTTTTCAGAATTCACACTTTAGACCATAAACCCCAGAGTCCTTGCGGCTCAGAACTATTCTGGAAGTCGCGGCAGAGTTCACTTGAAAAAGCCCTCGGGCACTCCGTTGTAATTAACTTATAAGTAGATGATTATGATGATGATAAATTATAGTCTACCGGGGGGCGTAACCTGCGGTGGCTAAAGCCTAAAGGGGACAGGATCTTTTCCCACCGGGACCGCGTTTAACCGCTTGCCTCCAAGGTTTGTGTGTGGACTCAGATAACCGGGGCGTGTAACCGGGGCGGGATACAGTCTGCGGACGGCCCGGAGATATTATGGAGCAATCACAGCAAGAGCCGCCCGGCAGTTGAAAGAGCAAATAAGCAGCCCCCCAGACTAACTTATGTTTCTAGGTGCTTCAATTGACAATCATTTATTTACCTATAGGGTCTCCCCTAACAGTTTCCATCGCTCCGTGGAACAAACTTTGCAATTGTATGAGGCTAGGCATCGTGCTGCTATCGGACTTTTTCAGAATCTTTATTGTACCATTTAGCATACAATGGGGCAGTGGTCCATATGTTGCCTTATACCCGCCACTTTGACTTGACACAATGGATGTCACTAGCACACTACCTATACAGGAATGTGACAATAATGGGTGTTCTCGGAATTTATGGGCAAGACTGAGGCTGAAAAACTTACGCCTACTTGATTCGTTACATCGTTCAGGAACTACGTGGCTTGGATACCTACTATGAGCAATTCGACGACGACATGCTTTACCCACGTAGGGCCGCCAGGGCTGCCAAGTAGGTAAGTAGGTATTTCAACGCTCCCATGACCTGGGTATCTATGCTCACGTACTGATTGTCAGTGGACGGGAAAATATACCTAGGGTATGAATGAGACACATACCGGTGCTCAGGAGATATGCACGATCGGCTGTCATGGGTGACGAGAACAAGGGGGCAGAATGGACGATCGCGTGCCTTCTACAGACTAGGTACCTCCTACGTCCTCGCCAACGAAGCTGAAGGCTATTAGATTCTCGACGTGTGAAGACCCAAGTACATCCTACCGTCCTACTTAACTACCTAGGTAGACAGGTTATTGTCTGTACATAAGATACCGGCACAGGGTGGTGGGGAGTTGTTCGGATGGATATGGATACAAGGTTGAGTAAGTACGTCTTCTTAGCTAACCGATCGGGAGTAGGTATAATTCGAACTCCGTTGTCAGGTGTAATGGAGAACCTTACCTAATCCATTCTCCGGTCAGTTCATTGTATTCCATACTACCATTGAACCTGCCTACCTAGGTAGGTAGGTACGTGTATTGATCAGGTCCAGCTTCCGGGAATCAGAATAACGTCGCACTTACTGCCGGGACCCTCTCACGGCCCTGCACCTGCCTCACAGCAACGTTGGCAGGCACCTTCCCAACTGAAGCGTAACTGCCCATTGGCTGTAGAGGTCCTTGACAATGGAACCTGGAATGAGGTAGGTACAGGAGGTACCTTACGTAACTGCCTCTTCTCCCATAGAGTGCAGGTACCCATTTACCACTAGTAAACAGGCAGGTATAAACAATTATGGCAATTGCTTCCCATTACTTCCAATCATCATTGCGTAACTTGGCAACTGCACCTACCTTAGGTAGTGAACTCACGTACTAAGGAAGTTGCAATGACAGGTACGTACCTGGAATAGGCCTCTTTTTGGGGTGTATATAAACCGTCAACGGACCCTCCCTTCTATATCTTCTTCCTTTCCTTTCTTTTTCACACCTACTACTACCACATCACCTCGTCTTTCCTCCCCCCCGTATTTCTCCCTTCCTTCGCTCCGTTCTCTACCTTCTTTCGACTTGACCTTCGTCAATCCACCGTCACTCGCCTCGTAAGCAATCATAGTGACCAATACCACAAACCAAATCACCCCAAACACACGGTATGTTCACACCTTCCCGGGCTGAATATACCTAGCATAATCTCATTTTCTTTTTGGCTCTTCTTCACCTTCTCAAGCATCTCCCAAATCTACCTACCTACCTTGACCCTCACCATACTTGACTGGCAGCACCTTTCTCCCAACGTTGCCAGTCCTGATATCGTGAGGCTCTTTTTGCGCAGGCACCTGGCCACTCTGATTTCCACTTTTCATCTTCACTACGTAATCTTCCAGCTTCCAATTGGTTTCCTCTTTGTTGAATCTTCCTACGCATGTCACTCATCTCCTTATTGCATACTAACATTCCGTTAGAACCATCCGACTTTTTCCGGCCTTCAAATTCTCCACATTTCGTCGACGACTCTCAGGTACGTGTATATTTGGTGGTTCTTCCGCACCGAGGAGTCCATCTGGGCCACACAACAGTATCTGTCCTCATTGATTTGCCTATTGCATCACCAAGTATCGGCGCCCATTTTCTTCGAGCCGCTCATCATATAGGAGAGTGTTGGCTCCGCCAGGTCCTTTCTAGCAAGGTTTCTAAGAGGCAACTACTCAAGCCCTCAGCATTCAAGGCATCGATCCCCACCTTCCAAGTTATCTTTCACGCTGGTCCTGAAACCTCCCCCTTGAAGTTTCCCAGCGAGCTGGGCGAAACGAGATACTCGTCCCAGTCGGGCTTTAACCACAGCATCTTCAACCGCGTTTCTGCTCTCTCACTTCTCCCTAGAACACTTGGTTATTTGTTATTTGTTGCCCCGTTTCCAGACGTTGTTACCCTCCTTTTCAAAGGGCTTTTTTGACGGTTCGCAAACCTGAGCTGCAATATATTCTCACCTCATTACTGAGCTCAGCACAGCATAACTTGGGCGTCGCAAATTAAGAGTGCTAACTCCTCGATACAGTTGATTATCCGAGTTAATTGTCAAGATGTCTGGTTTACGCCCCCCGAAGAATCTGCTTGAGAAGATGTCCAACCTGGACCTTGATTCTAAAGCCGAGCCTCCTCGTGGCTCTACTACCGAATCCCTTCGAGGATCCGCCGCAGGTTCCCATCGTGGATCTCATCATGGTTCCCAAGCTGGTGGTGCTGCCGGCTCCAAGGCTGCCAAGGCTGCCGAGGGTTCGAAGATCATCCTTGGGCCTGATGGGAAAGAGATACGAGATGTCGATATCGTGGGAAGACGGGTTGACCTACCAGCTGATGCATACCTGGCGGTTAGTCATCAATAGCATTGTCGCCTAGATATAGGCTGACATATATTTCTACTTTACTAACTACTGAATCCAACCAGGATGGTTCCCCGAGTAGATTCACGAAGCGTCCAGCTTTCAACACGGAAGGCAAGGAAATCAAGGTTGACTTGAATATATTTCCTGTCCTAGCATTCAACGATCTTCAGACTGTTTACCAGTATGACGTAAGTTTTACCGAAGCCTACTATAGAAAACAGACTGTTTGGTATACTCACGACATGATGCAGGTGTCAATCAGCCCAAACCCCACGCAATCTCGCGCTTTGGTCAAAAAAGTCTGGGCTTCTGACGCTGTCAAGAAAGCCTTGAGCGAGGCCGGCGGGAAGTGGCTATACGATGGAAACAAGCTGGCCTGGTAAGATATCTGGTAAGATATGACTATGTAGTGTCTGCTAACACATCGTCAAGGTCCTCGAAAGAGATCCCACATAATGGGTTTTTGCTCACTGTCGACATCGACACTGACAAGCCAAGAAGGCAGAAAGTGGTGACCACTGGTACATTCAGGGTGGAAGTTAGACAAATCAAGACCATCAAGCTGTCTTCTTTGTACAAATACCTAAACGGTTCATCGGAATGGGACAAGCGCATCCTTGAGTGCATGAGTATGGTTACTTCTGCAACTTATTGACGGAACTTTGGTGCTAACAAGAATATGTAGATCTCATTGATCACTGCATGAGGCAGGGTCCATCAGAGGGAATGCTGCAGATCCGCCGTAACTTTTATCCTAACAATGCTACCAGGGAAGCTCTTGGCTCTGTTGTTGAGGTTCGGAAAGGATACTATGCTGCCGCTCGGCTTAGCCAAGTAAGTACCAAGTAATCATGATTGGTTTGGTGCTGAGGCAAATATCTAACGCCATACATCTTAGGCCAAAAGCATCATGATCAATATCGATACTGTCAACACGGCCTTCTGGCAGGTGCGAAACGTTTCCGACATTGCTCTGCGCATGTTCAATTACCACGACAAAAAATATGCCAATTGTAGGTCTACGATTCATCCATGTTATATCGTGCACTAACACGCAGTCTAGACACCATGCATCAGTTCGGGGATATGCTGAAGCCAGTCGTGCACGTGGATGCACAGAAACGATGCTTTTGGAAGCAATCTGAGATCTTTACACTCTTACGACGCTTGCAAAAACTCAAATTCCATGTCAAGCACCGCGCCAAAATGAACGATCCGAAGCTGTACACTATCCGGCACTTCATCTGGGCCGATTACTACGGTGACGTAGGCGCTCACAGTCAGAATGTCAAATTCGACAAGAAAATGCCTGACGGAACCGTCAAATCAACCACTGTCTATGACCATTACATAGAGGCGCACGATATCAGGCTTCAATATCCCAAGTTGCCTATCATTGAGACAACACGTGGAGGCCTATTTCCCATGGAGTTGTGCATGGTTGCACCGGATCAACGTTACCCATTCAAGCTCGATCCGACCCAGGTAAGCAAGAGCAGCCCATGGCACTCGGGAACCTTTCTTCGTTTTTACTAACCTCCTATAGACCGCTGCCATGATAAAGTTCGCCGTTACTCGCCCACCCAAGCGCAGAAAAGATATACTTGATGGCGCCGACGCGCTCGACTATCCCAATGATGGCTATCTCGCTGAATTCGGTATCAAGGTCTCACCCAAGATGCAACAAACCAGCGCTCGTTTACTTCCACACCCCGAGGTCGCATTTGCCGGCAATGCCAGAATCAACCCTGGCGTGAGTGGTCGCTGGGATCTGAGAGGCAAACGATTCCTTGAGCCTAACGCAGAAGAGATGATATCATGGGGCCTTGTAGTCTGCGGAAACTCTTGCACGAAAGCTGATGCAGAGGCTTTCGGCATGAAGTTTGCCCAAGCGTACAGAGCCCATGGGGCCAACGTCAAAACGCCCATCTTTATCACGCAGATACCTTTCCAATTTGGTGACTATGGTAAAATCTGCGCTGAAGCCTGGGACAGAATCGGCCAAAACTTCAAGATGTTGCCCCAGATGATATTCTTCGTTGTTCCTAATCGAAACGTCCTGGTCTATGAACGGATCAAGAAGAACATGGACTGCAAATATTGCTGCCCGTCACAGATTATACAAGGAGGACACGTTTCCAAAGCCAATCCTCAATATCTGAGCAACGTGGCAATGAAGGTGAACGCCAAATTAGGTGGCGTCACGTGCAAGGCAGTCGAACCTGGCAATGGACCTATTGGTGCGGCCTCCCAATTTTTCAAGGAGCCAACGATGATGATTGGTGTCGACGTTTCCCATGCTTCTCCTGGTAGTGGAGCACCGTCCATGGCAGCGATCACCGTTTCCATGGACAAGAATGCCATCCGATTCAGCGCGGCTTGCCAGACAAATGGATGGCGAGATGAAATCCTGGACCCTGATACGGCGATCAGCGCCTTTACTCCCCTGCTGAGGAAGTGGTATGATGCCCACGGGCTTCCACCTACCCACGTATATTACTTCCGAGATGGTGTCGATGAAGGCCAGTTCAAGGCTGTTATTGACATGGAAGTGGCGGTTTTCAGACGTATCTTCAGGGAGAAAAATTGCGGCACACCAAAATTCACGGTAATTATCGCCACAAAACGGCACCATATTCGCTTCTTCCCGAACCAGAGCAATCGCGGTGCGGGGGATCGCAACGGAAACCCTCTACCTGGTACATTGGTAGAGCGAGACGCTACCCACCCGCATCACTTCGACTTCTATCTCTGTTCACATGTGGCGATTCAAGGTACAGCGCGGCCTGTTCACTACCAGGTCATCTACGATGAAGCGAAAGTTATTCCAGATGAGCTCCAGAAGATGATCTACCATCAGTGCTACCAGTACGTCAGGTCGACGACTCCGGTGTCCCTCCACCCCGCGATCTACTACGCACATGTCGCTTCAAATCGTGCAAGATCCCACGAAGATATTGCCTCGTTCAAAAAGGAGGTACCGGTACCCAGAGCTAAGCTAGGCAATCCAGCTCCCAGAAAAGATGCCTTAGTTTACCCTAAGGAAGAACAAGAAAAGCTCGTCAAACCCTTGCCTTTACTCCCCATGGATAGCGATTTCAACTTTGACGACAGTATTGCCTTCATGAACACCACCATGTGGTACATTTAGACGACAATTTCCGACGCGATCCATCAATCTCGGCTTATTTCCCTGGAATGTCGATACTCACGGACAATCTCATGGCCTTACATCATGGTCAACCGGTCTCCCACAACGAATTGCTTCTCATGGAAATCATAGTGTCCATTCATCGCGCGGAATCACGTAAAGTCTGATCTCGCATAGATCTGTCATTTTCATTCGGCAGTCATGGGACTTCCTACGTCCTCTAAATAGCAGATCCTCTGGTCTCTTTTGCTATGGTTCTTAACTCGATTTCATTTTTCCTTCTCCAAAAAAGCAAAAAAAAAGTTGCCCCTCAAATAACCCCGCGTCTCTTTCGCGTGGCTTTTCCTCGTCATCTACATCTTGCGTTCATCCTGGGGCCGTTAGGAGTGCCGGACTCTACGCCAACACACCCTGTTTCAGGTAGAGGACTAAACGCAATCACGTCTTTATTCCGCAGGGTACTTGACCTGATCGGGGCCAAAGTTCATGGACCATCCTATTGCCAGTATCTCAGTGTTCATTGTAACGCCGATCAACAACATAAAGACTTCCGGATTGAGAATCTCCATGTGTCTTAAGGTTACTGCCTCGTCGCGCCGGGTCTCATGGAATGGACAATTGCAACTCAGGCAAGTTAAGTTGCTTTTGTCAGGCTTTAAATTTGATCATAGTGGCTTCTCAATGTCCCCTGTTTCCTTTTCATCTGCGGTTGACATTCATAGCTATCAGCTCACAACAAGAGGTAATCTGGTGTGGGTGTTCCTAGTGGTTTCGGTCACCGGATTTTGATCCGGCCTGGTTGCTACTATTCAGGATGTAACCTACACAGTCAATCCTTCCCGAAACGTTACCTAGTTAGATATGCACTGAGGAATGATAACCGTATTTTCGTTTTATGTTTTGTGGTTATTTGACTATGTTGCCCGTATTGCCCATACTTTACATCCGATGGCCGGTGATGCAGCTACTGGTTTGGCTCAGTAGAAGATTGGTAGGGTTCCTGCTTTCTCGTAGCAACTCCGGATGCTTTGTAAGTCCTGAAGCATTTGGATATATCAGGCCACTTATGCAGTGCTGCTGCATAGAGCTTGGTTTTCACCTGCTGATAGCCCGATCGGACTTGACACCTAACACCTAGGGAGGGAACAGCATGACGTCGGTGAACTGCGTGAGTAAGAGACAGTAGTAGCTTGGAAAAGATAATGCCCAAGCTACTATTGATTAGCTGGTATTCTTCACATCTTGCGCTAGAGTGTGATTGCTTGGTTGAGTACCAAGGTTTGTTAGTTTGTTCTTGCTTAAGACTTTCGTATTATCCTCGATGTGTTGGGGATCGGGTTTGGGAGACATTCGGGATCAGAGTTAGGGAGTGGGAATGGGACTGAAGGATGGTGTGGGGTTTTGATATTGACGGGAAAGGTGTGCTCAGGGCTTATGAAGACTTCCTTCTTATGGTTTTGATGTGATTACCATTTCAAAAATTCAACTATGGGGTCACCAGTTACGGAAAACTAGCTTTTGGATATTGATTAAGTTGACAATTGGTTCGATACCTAGAGAGAAATGAATAAAGTTTTGGCCCGACAGTGGTCAGTGGTCACCAGGGTGGGGTGGGATGGAGGTCTTAGGTCTACTATGTACGAGTTTGAAGCTCCCGGGTCTGGGGTATCTGAGTAACTGGGAGATGCTTGGTACCTATTGTCGTTGCCGGTGTCTGAAACAACTCGCTACCGCTAGCATCCAAATACCTAACCTAGAGAGCTGTGGTGAGTCGTGACCGGGAGAGGATTGAAGGCCTCATACTATATACACGGGGCGTCGACGTGCGATATGAGGGCAGGCAATCAGTTACGCATTCTGTCATGCCGTTGTTTGGCGTTACACATATGTGTGTACGATCTGTACGGACGAGTCACTTTTTACAGATTATTGGCAATTGGGACTTCAACTGCTCCGTAGGGCTGATCGTCGGAGAGGGTCCTGATGACTTCTATCTATGTACATAGGTGTGTATGTAAGTTAAAAGGGGTTTGCTAGGTTGGCTAGTGCGATGGCCAGGGATGAACATTGAAAACAATAAACATAAGGGTCGCTTTTATCCTATCTAACCTATCTAGATCTAGATAGATAGATACATAGGTACTTTTGCACGAATGTATTACATAATTGCACACTTAGATAATCTGTCCACACCCTGGAATCACACCGCCGCGTGTGTCTATTAATAAATCTCGACGGCGGGCTATGCTTCCTACTTACTTAGGTACTTATCTAGTCGACACACCCCTGGGCTTTAAACGCGTTACGCGCTCGGCGATGACGTTACGGTCCGCCGTCGAGACTCAAGACAAAGTCGGCCGATTTCGTTCATTTCTTTTAGGCAACCAAGAACTCAAGGATTCTCTGGGGTTTAGAATCGGCCAGGATGGACTAAAGTTCTTGGGTACATATTATGTTTCCAGGGTCAGGTTCAACGTCGAGATCACACGAATGAAGGGGAGGGGGGATCTGGGTAATTTGGAATTGGATATCTCTTTCTCCCCCTCTTAGGGAATAACTAAGTTCTATCTACAGTAGGTACATGTCTTGATTCTTGACTCGCTCAGTGGTGGCTCGTTATTTATATCAGGGTTCTGATTCGACGATTCCAGACGTACACATCGCGCTGGTGCTCGGGGGTCGGAGCTGAGAGAGTCTTGACTCTTGAGGTGATGTGCATGCCATGAAATCCCCTGCTCAGATGTGCCAAATTGCCTGTTAGTGTCGTTCTGTATGTAAGTAAGTAAGTATCTACACTAACTACTAGTAGAGCAGTCAACTAAGGTAGGTACCCTACTTAAGTAGTTTCTCCGGCAGATAGCTATTACATAGTAAGGAAGGCTAAGCATCTATCACCATTGCTTTCATCAGCATTGTTCCCCGTCAGTTCAATGCGTGAGCCGACAAGATTGCATAATCTATCAGCTTATATCCAATGTGTGTCTCGTCTGGGCCGGCCCGTACCTAGTAATCTGTACATACACCGTCGGTGGATTCCAAGCTGACGCATTACTGCACATTTGCGGACCTGCTCAGTGCTGGCGTTCTCTGGTGCTGTCCCCGGATTCTGCCCGGATTCTGCCCGAATTCTGCCCGGATAAGCTCCCCGACGTAACCAGCATCTTCGATGTTTAGTTATAGAAGCAGCAGGCTGCGCGCCCGAAATCTGGGCTAAGCCTCACTTCCAGCGCTCGTCATGCGATTTGTACCGTCGACATGTCCAACAGTGCTATAAATAAGTGCTGGCACACAGCCTTTATGGTTAAGTATAGTCTTACTTACATACCTGCCTGGATAGAACTGGAGAGAACGGCGAAGCAGGCGTAACACAGGTTCCACGGGCCTGATCGGGCTTTTCTTCCAGTTCGGACCTCTGCCAGTTTCGTGTCCCGTTTTAAACGTAGTTGACTAGTTATCGTCTTTGGCAATTTGACATTCTTGTTGCGGGGTGAGCAACATTGCCTACCTACGCTTGACTGCAGTCCGTACCGGTAACCATTTATCTACCCAGCCACCGGAAAGTAATAATTATATATACATAGACTTACTTACCTATAACAGACCTCCTCTGCGAAAAGTTATAGATAGGTCACATTGTGTCAACTCGCCAAGTGTAATCTGTACCGTGTACGTATGCTTATATATGTTGGGCACTGTATTGAGCTGATGTCAGATGTCAACGGCTGACACCCGGACCGGAGTCCGTACCTACAGATTATCTAGAGTCAGCCCCAGTTTCAGGCTTTCACTTTCTTTTTCACTTTCCTTTTCAGCCCGCGAAGCATTCGGGACCGACCTGACCATGTGGAGCGCATCTACGGAGTAGTTAGTTACCATTCAACGAGTTGCTTGGGTAAGGCTTCATTTCCATTACAATGATGTATCGAATACTGCTACATGGAACTTTCCCCACGTCATTACCGTCTGTACCTAATCTGTATGTCTAACTACTGGAAATCACGTCGTCGCTATTACATTACCTTACCTATGTAAGTTAGTACCTATTAACTATCTAGGTATACACTAACTAGATAGGTAGGTACCTAGTGCTGCCGCAAGCGACGGCGACACGGGAACCATTACAGTCCGTAGTGACTAAGGTATAGATAGTATAGGGACCCATAGTATAATATACATTGACGACTAACTTACATAGGTCATCTGTAGCATGGCGCGGTTCATTATGGGTGCTATGTACGTCGACAACCCACAAAGTCACCTACACAGTACCCAACCTAAGCATGTTCCTCTCCTCTCGGAATCTCGGCTTCATACCGTTAACTAGATACTGATTGAACCAAAATGGTTGCGCACTTCGACAGGGCCGCTCTCTTTCTGTCGGTGGCATCTTGTTGACAAACAGCACCGTCATCCGGAGACGAACCCCCGCCGGTTCACCAACCACCACGGTCGACGACATTCGATGCTGAGCTCTGAAGTCTGAAGTTTGAAGTCTGAAGTCCGAAAGCCCCAGGTATCTACATATCTATTCAGCGTCGTAAGGCACCATGTCGCCAACTAGACTGAACCAAGTTTGCGTCGCTATTGGACCAAGCGCAATAGAGTAATCTACGCTATACAAGTATAGAGGTATACCCGGAAGCCTCCACACCCGGAGACTGATTCGACTAACTAACCCGCTGCCAAATCAAGATACGTGGCATGTCGTGGATGCTCACAGCTCGTTCTCTGGTGGATGAATAATCCACAGGTAATCAGCCGGTCACGTCACGTAAGTGAAGCGCTGCCTTCTCCCGTACGTATGCCAGGACAGGCACCTCCGTGACCTCGGAGAAATGAGCATGACCCTCTCCATTCCACTCGTGCCCACTGTCAGCTTGTGGCCCGACTGGTGTGTGTCCGAACCGTTGCGAAACAGCCACCTCGATCAGATTTGCTCGATCAGATTTGCTCGTGGGGAGGCTACGCAGGTACAGCACCAGCACCACCCGATTACATATCTCTAACCTAGTCTATTGTCTTGGATTGCGCCCCAACCTGTTCCCAGCCAAGCATATCTTCGTTCCTGTTGCCGACCATACTACCTTTCATCATACTTGTGACCCATTCATCGCTCCCAACGCCAGCCCTCCCGCCCACGACGGCTGTCACCAACCTGTGCATCCTCGGATAATGTTCGACCGTAACACGACCCTGACGAACGCGATTTGGTGACCAAGAGATACGAGATACCTGATCCAAAGGGAGAGCCTATTGACCGATTGATGATCAAAAGCTCTCCACCGTTCGTTTGAAGACGACGCTTTATATCACCCCCTAGCGAATAGCGTCGCCGGTGGTAAAAGCTCAAGAGAGTTTGGTGGTTGAGGAGAGTCACCGGGACTCTGTCCAAGAAAGACCACTCTTACGGCGGTATATAGGACCGCCAACATGGCGAGGTCACATCGCCAGAATGCTCACTTCAGCCGTGCCAAGTGGAAGAGATGGGTGGTGGTGCCGTGCTGGGCCTTTCAAATGACTATCCAAGCGGGCCTGGTAGGTCTGTTCTCTTATCGCTTGTCACAAACCATCATGGCTTGGGAAGATGACGCGAATGGGGGTGGTATACCTCTTGTGGAATTTATGTGAGTCCCGGTCCACTGGGGCCTTCTTGCCTATTGAGCTCTCTACACATTATCATTCCCTCCAGCCCAGCGGCCATAGAAGGACTAACAATATTGCGCGCAGCTGGGAAATCGCGAACATAGCGCTGTCGACAATATCTTTTCTCGTGACGGTGGTTTGCATAGCGAGGTTTATCACTGAGGTATTGACACCTCTGCCTTTATTATTCAGTAGCATTTTGAATCTCACATTGGCGAGCGCTGTTTTGGGCCTGGATATTGTGATCTACGTCCGACGGGACGATATGATCTATTCGGTGATAGGACTGGCTTTGGACAGTGCCTTGATGTGAGTTTTATGCTCCTCTTTCTCTTTCTCTTTCTCTCTTTCTTTTTCTCTCTCTCTCTCTCTCTTTCTTTCTTTATCCTAAAAGAAAGTTGCCAATTCAACGTTCCCAGTATCTTCACCGTCATTCCATTAATTTACGCTATCTTTGTCCACCGTCGCCTCATAAAGTACGACGACTATCATCTGCCCGGAAATCACAAGGCCTTCAGGTTTACAGGTGGAGAAGACGACGTCGAAAGTCGCTTGACGCGCCGGAGTAAACAAAGACCTCCTAACGTCGGCGCAGAGACCTCGACGAAACCCACAGACAACCCGCAACGAGGGGGCAGGGACATCTCGTTCAGCAGTCTCGCCCTCCCACTCACAGCCAGCCTCACCGTCGACAAATCCACGCAATCGCTACCACAGCCTAACGTCGCTCCTCAGGAACCTCAACCTCAACGCCTCAGCTACGACCATAAGCGAGACACGATGTTCGAGGCGTACGTAGCGCGGAGATTGAGCGGCAACCAGGGTCATAATCATAATAGAATCCCGGGACGCCACGACAGCGGCAAGAGCCACGAAGCCGGGCCTTCGCGCGGAGACAGTCGCGGCTACAGGAAGGCGGAAGTGGTGGGCGTCGGCGAGGAGTATGGGCTGCGCATGCTGCCCCTGACGGATTTCGGCCCTAGGTTCAATGCTCGGAGTGAGGTCAGCGCGGGCTATGCGGCTTACTCTACGCAGCAGAAGCAGAAGCAGACCCAGCAGCAGATCCAGCGGACGAGCCGTATTCCCGTAATCAGCTTCACGCCGGCGGAGATGACGCTGCATCGCGGACACAGCCTTAACAGCGTCCCGGAGGTGGGGGAAGAGGAAGAGGAAGATTTGGAATCGGAGGATTGGAAAGGAAGGCGTCATACGTACTCGTCTAGTAGGGATCGTCTGCTGGGTCTGAGTGGAGGGGGAGATCATGCGCGGATCGAAGGGATGGAAGGACTTGAGGTTGTTACGCTGGAGGATATGAGTCGGAGAGGGATTCACGATTCCAAAGATGCTCGGTAGAGAAAGGTCAAGGGAGGAAGCGATGTACTTTTAGAAGGTGATATCCCTTTCTGTAGCGTTGGTGTTTCTGGTTTGGAGTTTTGATATCCTTTTCCTTTGTCTTTAGAAACTCGGATGGTCCCGAGTGAGGCCCGAGGCCCTTTGGCTGGGCTATCCGCTTACATATTCTCTAGATATTATACACATAGAATGGTGACGGCTATCATCGGATAATGGCCATATCCCCATTCTATTACGAGCTGCCGCGGTGCTGTTCTATAATCCAAAATCCATCAAGATAAATATCAGCTGCCACTTCACGGTAGAGCATGTGTCTGCCAGCATATTGACAGCTGCCCATACCGAGAGGGGGTTCTGGCATGAAGTAGATAGGTATGGATTGCGGACGAGATTTCCAACACCGACCCCGCAAAAAGGACGTATCCCTGGGTTGACTCAACGAGGTGATGAAAGAACCACACAGGTAGGCTCCGAATTGGAGTGGGAAGTAGTTGGGTGGGCGACAAGCCCTCCCAGCGTGCCCCGACCCACGACTTGACATCTAGGGCTTGCCGAACGGTGTGGTTTTTCGTAGGATGTAGAATTGGTTCAATTCCGCATCTGAGCTTTTTTTTGTCTTTTTTTTGTCTTTTATTTTTCACTTTTCGTTGTTATTTTCCAAGTTCTTCTTACATGGGCTTTTCTCCCCCTTTTTCTTATCTAGAATTCAACTTCCTCCGAATACCCCTTGCACTTGATATTCGTGGTACCAGTATTCAATTCTACCTCCTCGGCGCTTTGTCGTCTTTCCATATTCGCGGTTTGCTGTCCCCTTTCCCCGTCGTGCTCTTCCAGTTCTTTGTCCGAAGTCGGTATAAGTTAGGCCCCAACTTGCTCGCCCGTCTTTGGTGTACATTTGCAGCACCGCGTTGGTTCCGTCTCGGGCCACTGTAACGTCTCGAATGAAGGTCTAGTAGCAACTATACACGCGATGCCTTCAGCTTTTCGTCAGTCAACCTCTGGGAAGTTGACGTCGTGAAGATGACTGAACTAACCTAGGCCTGAGGTCTGAAGGATGGGGATCCCTGGCCCGTCCGGAGATATACTATGACCATCCGCTAGACCCGAGAGATTTTAGACTGACGGCTAGCTTTCGAAAGTCTAACTTAGATACTTTTTCCCCTTCAATCTAGGTAAAAGGCGGCTAGATAGATACTTTGCCATCCTCGTTATCCACTCAAGTGCCGACTCCTTATTATGTGGGCCATCCATCCCGAACTTTACTTAAATTTTCAGGCATCCCGATCCTTGAGAGTAGACAGGTAATCATTGTCACGGGACTGATGATCATAGGTAGTCAAGACCATCTAGGTATTCCACGTTATCCCACGTTGCGGTTGACGAGAACATACTCCTCTATGATGTCCACCATCGATATTGGCCCGGTCGACCACTTCATACATTCTCGGTATGCGGTCGTTTTATCAACTGGCAAGCGTCTCGTAGTTTTTCGATTGCCCCGCATCCGCCAACGAGAACCATCGGCCGTCGACAGCAATGACTGGACGTATTATGCCATGGAGGCCGAGTGTCCTCACGCTGGCGGGCCGATGGCTGATGCCCACATAGACATCGAGGACTCGTCATATGTTGCATCGTGTCCGTGGCATGCCTACGACTTCAATCTCGATACGGGTGAGTCTAGCTTCGGTGTCAAGGCTTGCACGTATCCCATACATGCACACGATGGACGAGTATTGCTGCGCTTTGGTGGCGCAGAAGACGTCCGCTTATCGACCATCGAGCCCGTCAGTGAGAAGGTCAAGTTCAAACATCACCCAAGAGAAACGCCGCTAGACTCCCCAGGCTATCTCGACGATGGGGCTACCCTGTGTGAATGGTGTGTTCATATCCTAAACACGCCGGATCCAGAGCGCAAAATAGAGCTTACGACGCATCTTTTCTCGTTATTTGCCACCCGGGAAAAGTCCTCATCACCCATGAGTATCGGAGCTGGTAATGCTACGCCTCCTGATATCCCACCACGAAAGGATCTTCAGGAAGTGAAGCCTGGCCAGATGCCAAGGTCCAGCAAAGGAGGCAGTCTCAAGAGCAGAATCGCAATACTACACGCCCTTGCTAACATCGAGCAATGGGCTATTGACCTTGCTATCGATATTTGCGTGAGATTCGCCTCCTTCCAGACTACGACCGCCGCCAACTCCGCCTCTCAGAGCCTGCCCCGAACCTTTTATTACGACTGGCTCAAAGTAGCGAATGATGAGGCCAAGCATTTCTCCTTGCTTCGTGCCCGTCTGGAGGAGCTGGGCAGTCATTTCGGGGCTCTACCGGTGCATCATGGATTGTGGGAGTCTGCTACCGAGACAGCGCACGATCTACGGGCGAGGATAAGTGTCATTGCTCTTGTCCACGAGGTTAGCAATTGCCCCTTTTCTTCCTCCGTGTTTTAGACCGGAGAACAAGTACTCCTAGACCGAACTTCTTTTTTTTTTTTTTGTTACAAATACAAATAGGAAACTTGATGCTGACGACCGGGGTTAAACCGTCTTACGGGTCCTAGGCTCGCGGCCTAGATGTCAATCCCCTGACGATAGAGAAGTTCCGCGCCGCAGAGGACGTGGAGAGCGTTGAAGTCATGACGGTAATCCACAACGACGAGATCACACATGTGACAACGGGCCACAGGTGGTTGACGTGGATATGCCAGCAGGAAGCGACAGATCCGGTTCAGGTGTTCCGGACCAACGTGCGCAAACACTTCAGGGGTGCTGTCAAAGGCCCCTTTAACACAGATGCGAGACAACAAGCCGGGATGGACAGTCGATATTACGAAGGTCTTGCTGGTCTGCCGGGCGTGAAAGGGAAAGAGGTCATTGCTGGCGGCTGAGACATCAGTTTACAAGTCATAATTGGAGGCCCGGGGGACGGATAGAAGACGGATAGAAGCGCGTAATTAGTGTTGAGAAGGTGTGTCTGTGAGCACCTTTGTTAGGTATCACATCGCTCGGGTCTTAAAGATGAAAGGAGTTTTGTCTCTCCTGCTCGTCAGGACCACGGCTACTTTTCCTAAGGTCTGTCCAGCCTTTCTCTCTGTTAATGAACATGCTTAGAGGTCATCGCATCAAGTCTACGTGTGAATCATGGTTTCAGCAAGAAGCCCCAGCCCCTTTTGCTTCTAAGCGGTCTCTTCTATACATCGTGGCTCACAATGCTGAATTGATGCGCCCGATGCATTTTGCCAGTCCTTCAAAGGGTAGTCAACAAACGGCCATACAACATGATCGGGGTTCGACCTAACTTAGGTACTTTGTACTGTTCTCTAGAGCCTCAGCGGCAACACAATTGACACCATGGCCCTGATTCTTGATCCTGTGGGATTATCACTGCCGCCGTAAGACGACTGTGTCGCTTACAGATAGCAACCTAGTTGATCCCGTCAAAAGCTATCCAGACCTTAACTCCCCATTGCATTGATTTCAACAAGGTTATTACCATCGATTGACGTGTTTGCCAATCATGCCTCGTCGGCAAGAAATCATCACTCCCAAACTTCACATTTATGTGAGCAAGACTATAACGACGATGACTATATCTACGGCCGGAGCGGGGCGGCACAGACAGACAACTCGTCTGATACAGCGCTAATCAGCCTTGATATTAGGTACGGAGCAGATTCTGCCTTCACGTTGACCTAGTTTATACCAGAATACAAGCTACACTATCCGGAACCTTCTTGTCTCCCGGCCGCCGCTGAGGGGTCTGGGCCGTATTGTAAGTAGCAAGACACTAACCTAGGCACCTATATAAGGGCATCCTCCTCCTCTTACAGATGTCATGGTTCATGTAACCTACCCTTATACTTGCCTACTTACACCTCTTCGTCGTTCATCCAAGACTGACGAAACTCGTTGTGAAATTTACTCACTACTACAAATATCATTCGCAACCATGCTCCGACCGCGCCACCCCGCGACGAGTTCGGGCGGCCTTTTCAGCCCCGTTAATCATGGCCCATGTGTACCTCTCCGCTCTATGCGAGTCCACGCCATCATCAAAGACGTCGCCTCACGAACCCTTCTCTCTCAGACCTTTTGGAACAATGGCTCGCGTCTCAATGATATGCAGTACGCGTTCCCCCTATACGATGGGGTGTCCATCGTTTCCTTCTCCATCACCGTCGACAACGTCCATATCCACGGTGTCGTCAAGGATAAGCAACAAGCCCGTCGGGACTATCACCAGGCTGTCAGTCAGGGCGTAAGGGCCGGTCTGCTAGAACAGCTCGACGAAGCCTCCGATGTCTTCATCACCAATATCGGGAGTGTACCCGCTGGCACCCAGGTGGTTGTCGAGATCGTATACGTCGGCGAACTGAGATACGACACACAGTATAATGGCACTCGCTTTACTATCCCGTCTTCTCTTGCTCCTCGTTACGGTGCCATGCCTCGTGGTCTCGCCGCTGCTTCCCACCTTGGAAGGTGTGATGAGGGCATTCAGATAGTGGTTGACTTTCAGAGCCCGACGGGATGTGTCATCCAGCAAATTCAGTCGCCAACCCATCTGTTAAACGTCACGATCGGCCGTACGTCCGACATGGCCGTCGGTGCTACTTACATGCCCAACACTGCGTCAGCTACGCTATCAGTTGAAACGGCCGTGTTGGGCAATGACTTTGTCATCATCGCGGGTATCATGGATTCGGACAGACCGAAGGCCCTGCTGGAGACTCACGCCACCATCGAGAACCAACGTGCTCTCATGGCCACACTCGTTCCTCGATTCAATATCGCCCCTGTCAACGGTGAAATCGTCTTCATTGTCGACCGATCAGGCAGCATGAGGGGCTCGCCAATGCATAGTGAGCACTCAACTTTTAAACCCTATACCACGTCTAGTTAATGCGTAAACTAATTCTTGCCGTCTTATAGTGGTGATCAAATCGATGACAGACTTACTAAAGAGCCTGCCCGTCGGGACACTTTTCAACATTTGCTCGTTTGGAGCCAAATATTCTTTCCTGTGGCCGCGCAGCAGAGCGTATAGCGACGCAAGCTTGGCAAAAGCACTGGAACATGTCAACTCCTTTAGGGCTGACTTCGGGGGCACAGTATTTCACAGGCCGGTGAGAGCTACACTCTCTCGACGCTTCAGCGACATGCTCCTTGACGTCGTCATGTTGACTGACGGGCAGGCGTGGAATCAGGAGCCCTTGCTGAGACTTATTGAAGAGGAATCAAAAGACGGCAAATGTCGATTCTTCACCCTCGGAATCGGATCTCAAGTTTCGACTGCGCTGATCGAGGGTATTGCTAGGGCTGGGAAAGGGTTCAGTCAGTTTATCACGTCTGGCGAACCCATGGATGCGAAATTGGCCCGACTGCTCCTCGGGGCGCTGAGCCCACGCATCAATGACTATAGTCTGGAAGTAAGGTACAAGGAGAGACACGACGATTCCGAGACCATGCGCGGAGACGACAGTGAATTTGAAATCGAGTCTGTGAAGTCAGCCTCCGAAGTCCACACCGCATTCCCGACGCGGAGCGAATACGCAACAGCGATGAGACAACCTATATCGTTCTTCGATGAGACCATCGACGTCAACGCTGGCTTCGACATAAAGACGGGCCAGGCTCGAGCGAACAACGATAGATTCCATCATCTTCCGGCCATCTCTTCTCCTTCCATCCTACAGGCGCCAACGCAAATTCCGCCCCTTTATTCTTTCTCGCGGGCCACGGTCTACCTTCTACTGGATCCAAGCACGTATCGCTTGACTCCCGAGGCTATCATTCTCCGTGCAACGTGCTCGCAAGGTCCGCTCGCACTAGAGTTCGAAGTAGAGGATATCGGCAAGGGCGAGACAATCCACCAGCTGGCCGCGAAAAAAGCAGTTTCCGAACTCGAGAGCAACGGGGGTTGGCTCAGCACGGCTACCAACAAAGTAGACGGCACCCCAATCAGGGATGCGTACGAGGGTCACTGGGAATCAATCGTGGAGCGTGAAGCCATCCGTCTCGGTGTGAGGTACCAGATCGCCGGCAAATGGTGTTCTTTCGTGGCGGTGGATAACAGACGCCATGAACGAGAAACCGTCGTCGCCGGCAAGACCGGAACTGATGGTAACGGGAATATGCCAGTTCCAGCAAGTTACGCTCAGCATTCCCAGCGCATACAGCAACCTATGCCGAGGGGCATGTCAGCGCATATGCAAACGCAAGTTGCATCGACGGGCAACGCTGCTGTTGGATCATCGGACACCGGCGCGAGCATTGCGAGCACTGGCCTCTTTGGATCGATGGAAGCTTCCGACAACGCAGCACCATGGTCGGTACGTATGTATTCTAGTACTGCCACATCAGATTCTCGCACGAGCAATGGTCCCTCTGGATCAACGCCAGCTCGCAACGCAGGACCACCACCAGCGCAGTTACATGATGATGCCTATCAGAGTGATGATGATGATGATCATGGTGATGACGACGATGACAACGACGACAACGACGACGATAATGATGATGATGCTTCAGAATGCCAAGCAAGAGGCTTTTGTGCTTTGGCAATGTCCCCAGTGGCCAAAAGGGACATAAGACCTCGAGAGGATCCGATTCTCGAGGAGCACGCCAAGATACGGGAGGTTATCCGACTGCAAAAACCTGATGGATCCTGGGCCTGGCGCCGGCGCTTATTGACTGTCCTGGGCGTAGTCGGATATCAAGAAAGGCGAGACGCGCTTGCTGCTACGACACTTGCTATCAAATTCTTCGAGAATCTTGTTTCCGCTAGTAATGACGGAACTTACGACCTCAATATACAGAAGGCGAGAACATGGCTTGCCCAGCAACACATGGCAGGCAGTGGCGCATACTACCCAGCACGTTGACGGAGGAGCACAGAGGTGATGAGTTTGATTTGGGAATCTCACCGCGTCCGCAGTGGCCCTTTGTGACCTTGTGGTCAATGCAGTTCGAAATCTGGGGAGACAACCAAGTGACTGGGATGAAAGATTTTGATATGAACAACCATTTTCGAGAGGGAAGACTTCCGTTCAGTGTATGAGGATCGTCATGATGTGCCGTGCAATGGGTATGCAGGAGTGCTTTATGTTTGTGTGGACGTAAAAAGGGGTTTCGTCTTTGCTTCTTTCAGACGAGAATGGACCTGGTACTATGCTCGAGCGCATTTTGAAGTCTCGGATGATAACCCTCACTGACTTGAAACTACCTTCGAAGTTGTGTTCGCTGGCGATGTAGTTTTCTCAGCAAGTCTCGATAGCCGCCGTGGGCGGGAGAGAGAATGGGACGGAATAAGGCAAAGGGCGGGAGGTGTGCCAGATAGGCTCGAAGCAGTCTGTAGGTACCTAGTTAACATGAAGTAACTGGAGGTTCGCTAAGGGGTTTCTTTCTGCCGCCTTGTCCCGGCCCTCGTTATGGTTCTCGCATGCCTTCAGCCGGTCATTGAGCACTCGCACCTTCATGTTCCCGTCGCGTTTACCTGGTTCGCTGGCCTTCATAGCTTATGGCTAGTACAGACTGTAGGGCGTGATGCTAGAATTGGGATAGTATCTTGCGCATTCGGCATCCTTACGGCTTTGGTAGGAGTTTGATAAATGACGCGATACGAACACGAGCCGCCACGACGCGACAAATTGAGCTAGATAGCGCGTAAATTAATCACTTCACGATTAACTACTAATTAGTTATTAACTAACTACTATGTAGGTTAACTATTCTGCGTCATTTTTACATAACAAAATTTACTTCAGCTTCGCCTAACTACCCGATACTCATATAACCCCTATAGGGTGAAGAGTGATATGCAGTCAAGCGGTACACAGCACATCTCGGTTTACAGATATCTACGAAGTACTGTGCGTGGAGATAGTGGCAAAAGTTTGAGGAGATCTCAATTCCTTGTCAGTGGTGTCACCGTGTGATTCATACTCAGATCATTCGACCATCGCTGGCCCGGTTCTGCCCCGGCACCCGTCATAGAACCCTTGGCCTGGGTTCTGCCTGGGTAAGACTCATAAATACAGTGCCAGTACAGTCTGTACTCACAAAGAGGCATTAAACCCTCTTGATACTTTTGTCACCAAGGCTTCGTACGGTACGGTGCACTCGGCAACGCTTCATAGAAGTGTCAGTGTCAGAGGAGCGGGGTTGGTCCGTCTTCTTCGTGCTCGCAGAATCTTGCCTCTCACAACTCGTTGATCCTAATTTCATGCCTAGGTAGATAGTTAATTCAGCTAGACATCCATATTCTTAATTGCCTTTCCCCGGGCACAAAGTCGGCCTTTTTTTCCCTGAGGTCTTTCAACAACTTTCTCTTTGCTGGTTTCTTGTCCCCTGCACTCCCCCTCCTCTCGCACCCTCTCGCGCCCTCTCCCGAACCAACGAACAACATGGCGACGGTCTCACATTGTCTGTACTGCTTCGATGCGCTCTCATCTCATCTTGACGACCGCGAGCCAATGTCCTTGAAGAAGGTCGAAGAGTTATGGGAAAAGTACTGCAAAGACTCTGACAACGCATCAAAGAAACAACTGCCCGCTCTACGCCGCCTTGCCCACGACTCTGCCTCGGCCGATAGTAGCGTTTCAACCCCATCCTCGAGCTCAACAGTGTCGCTGGCGAACAGCACACCCGCGACATCCACCTCTTCACTGCCCGCAGCGGATCCTGTCTCTAGCAAGTTTCCACTCTTTGTAACATGGAACACCTTATCTCGATCATCGGGCCACACGTCGCTTCGTGGATGTATCGGCACCTTTGAGGCTCAGGAGCTAAGTGACGGGCTTTACTCTTATGCCCTGACATCGGCCATTGAAGACACTCGGTTCAACCCTATTTCGAAGCAGGAGCTGCCGTCGCTTGAGGCAGCCGTGACTCTCCTGACCGACTTCGAGGACTGTGACGATTCTATGGACTGGGAACTCGGAACCCACGGCATAAGGATTAGCTTCATTGACCGCGGTCGCCGATATGGTGCCACGTATCTTCCAGACGTGGCGCCGGAGCAGGGCTGGACGAAGGAAGAGACGTTGGTGAGCCTCATGCGAAAGGCCGGCTGGGGCGGTCGAAAAGACAAGTGGCAAGACATTGATCTCAAGGTTGTCCGTTATCAAGGCAAGAAGGAGTCTGTGCAGTATCAAGAGTACAAGCGGTGGTATGACTGGGTCGAGGCAAATCCAGACGCATAATAGACAGTGATTTTGCGAGCTAGGTTATTGGGTTAAGGACGCCTCATAGCCACGGCGCCATCCGGAAAGGGTGAAACCTGCCAATCGATGATTCTCGGCGTTTTTGAGGGAAACAAGGCGTTCTTGGCGAATAAGGTTCGGTAAAGCGAAAGAAGCAACTCGAGAGCTCATAATACAGGTAGACAATCTAGAGATGGCTTATTATTTCCACAGATGGATCCCTGCCTTCGCCTCATTTGGTATTCTTCAGTCAATAATCTCACGATCGATTTCTAAAGGGATTCTCTATTCAGGGCACAACTTCCCTTTCCAAGAATCTTCAGGCTTTTTCTCATCCCTCGCAATATGCCGTTTGCCCTTCATACCAGTCCTGATGAGATTTCACTGAACTATTCCGGTATACTGCCGGGATCCGATTTCTTGCACGGAAGCTGAGTTGCCGAACTTGCAGGTTTGCAATCCTACAATGTCGTCGATATTGACAGTACATAACAAGGTATGAACTCCCGCCTCCGCTACCGACGCGACGAATTTCAAATATAGAAATCAGAAGTCCGCCGGAATAGACGCTACGACAGGATGAGGGCACCTACAGTAAGACCATTGGACATATATGTCTCAGAGACACGACTTCAATTGTCTTTGGACCATTTCTCTAACATATCTTTCAGACTTCCCTACATTCTTCAACGGCTTCCTCCTAATCCCTATAAAGCAGGCCGACGAGTATTCATTTCGGGCTGCCTTCAAGATGTCCCCATCAAAGTGGTTCGTTTTCTTTTCCTCCTGAATTCATTTATCGTCATCTCGTTTCCCATTCTTTTCCCTCCATTCATTGATTCATTCCTAGTATTTCTCAATATCTGAATTACATTTCTCGCCACGCATTTTACGCTCAGCAGTTCAACCAAGTCACGATATGTTGCATTTCTCACCGCGAGCATGCTCGGCGGTGATATTGGTGCTGGGAGGCATCTTGTCAATAGGTGCAACGAAGTCGGTAGTGCCTCTGCAGTCCGATGGCTCTCTTGCTCTTAGGAACATTGACACGAACGCTGCGAGGTCATCCAAAGACTTGGATCAGGTCCTTACGGTACCCTTGAGGCGCGTCGATCACCACGGGGTTTCAACGCCAAGCTTAAGGAAGCGATTCTTTAAGACGGATGTACTGGGCATATACGGGGCCGCATATCTCGCTGAGCGTAAGACATCTCTCCCCTTTCCAGCTCATTTTCTCGAAACTCATGAGCGAAATTATAATTTGTGAGATTTCATAGACGATTTAGCTAACAAGGTATGCAGTGGAGATCGGATCGACCAGAGATGGCGGAAAGCAATTCGTCGACGTGCTTATCGACACCGGGTCGTTCGAATTATGGGTGAACCCGGTTTGCTCGGCGTCGAATATGCCTGAGTTGTGCGACTCGTTCGGACATTATGACCCTGAGCTGTCCACGACTGGGCGGAAAGTTGATGATGATGGATTCAAGATTACCTATGGAGCTGGTACTGTCACGGGAGCTTATCATCAGGACGACATTTATATCTCTGGTGAGTAAACTTCTATTCTTATGAAAGGTTTACGATCAAAATAGCTTCATCTCTTCTTGCCATTTTTTGGGTGGTTTATGTTTATCGTCGTGAGATGGGATGTGAACCTTTCGTTGACACGATATTGACATCAGTGGCTGACTGACAATTTTCAAACAGGCGTTAAGATTGATGAGCAGCAGTTTGGCGTCGCCGACTCTTCCGGCGTCGTTTGGTTTGGGATTATGGGGCTCGGCCACGGCATTAGCAGAGGCGCCGTTCGTTACCCGCTCATCATTGATTCCCTCGCTGATATGGGGATGACGAATACCAAGTTATTCAGCTTGGATCTCGGTGGACAGGTTAGGCCGGGAGGTAAGTGCCATAAACTTCCAATATCTCGATTCGGTTGCCTTGATCGCAACAAGATGCGCAGTATCTGACGCAGTATCTGACTCGGAAGATAGTCGCTATCACGGGCGAGATGGCATTTGGAGGAGTCGATACCAACAAGTACGCTGGTCTGCTAGAGAAAGTTCCTACAGACCCATCTGATCCGTAAGTCTCTTGCCCTGAATTACCATCACTGGTATGGCCTGACGGAAGTAGGCACTACAAGGTAACCCTCGACATGCTGGCGCTCCGCACACCTGGTTCCAAAACCGCGGAACCGCTCTCCGATAGCAGCCTCCCACTACCCGTCATCATCGACTCTGGCACGACCCTGTCTTTACTACCTGAATCCCTCGTCACCAAACTCGCCGCACAATTCCCAGGAGCCGAGTCCGATGGCAAAGGCGGATATAGCGTCGACTGCGCGTACCAAGGACAAGACGGGAGCGTCGATTTCGAGTTCCTCGGAGAAGATGGGACGGTGACTATTAATGTTGCGTACAGCGATTTCATCTGGAATAGCGGTGGTGGGGAATGTTTCCTCGGAGCTTGGTATACGGAGGATGTCGGGGTTTGGATACTAGGTGATACGTTCTTGAGAGGCGCTTATGGTGAGAGTTTCCCGTACCATTCCATTCTCTTAGTCTCCGGGGGTATTTAGGACTGACACTGGTTCTTTTCTATAAAAAAAGTCGCATTTGACCAAACGAATAACGCGTTGTTCATGTCGAATTACGTCTCCTGCGGCGGCAAACGATCAAAACTTGTTGCTGTACCACCTGGGAAAGACGCTGCGGGGGATATCTTGGGCGCCTGTCCGGAACTTTATGAGCCATCGGACCCAGAAATATGGCGAACTTGCACTGAAAAGTCGACCATTACGTCTCTGGAGTTACCCCCGAGCTCAACTTTGAACTCCATAAGGCCAGGAAATTTCACAACAATTTTCCCTCGGCCTTCCTCTGCCGGGTCAACAACATTAACACCATCTCACAAGCCAAATGGTGTCCCGCACGGCACACCGGGACAAAGGATCCCCAATGAAACCGCCGCCCCTACTCCCTGTTCCGGGTCTGGCAATCGCGAGCATACGACTTCGGAGGTCTTATTCCCTACTTCTAACCATGAGCCCGATGTATTGAGAGTAATGTCAACTCTCACGAGCACAATCACCCAAGCCATCGTATACACATTGACGACATGTCCGGAGTCCAAGACGAACTGTCCGCTACACAAACAAGTCAAGACGCGATTCGAGACTATCACCACGACGTTTTGCCCTGGGCATGAGAGTCCTGTCCCCACTAAGGCCGGTTATGTGGCTATAACTGCAAGCACGCCCTCCCACACCGCTGTTTCCGAGACTGAGGATGCGGGCGTGAGTTCAATTTTCGAAAAAGGAAGTATAATAGTCACAGCCACGGCCACCCGCTCCGCAACGGCTATCAGGGGTATAACGTCCTTGAACTCACCCTCCTCTACGCTCGATGCGTCCCCAACGAATGTGATAGCCGTCGGGGAGACGGGGCATGTGCAATCCCTAGCCCTAAGCCCTAATGCTCATCGGAACGCCACCTCGACGCGGAGCGGTAATAACGCCGTGTACACCGGGCCGGTGATTGCGGGTGCCGGCAGACTGGATCTGCAGCATCTGAGCGTTATATTCACAGGCCTCTTGTGCTTCTTGATTTCGTTCAGATCTACCCCTCAAGTTATTCCTGTTTTCTTTTCTTATTTTGATGTAATGTATGCCTTGGGACTACGATGATGATCGAGTATTCCTTTCATTTGGCGTTTACTTTTCTGTCCATTCTACGGATAGGTTCACCGCAGGGCATGCAATGCTTGAGAGTGTCGAAAGGCTTCTTACGGTCGGACGCGGGATTTTGCATCGTATTAGGCGGGTGGGAAGTGCCACGACACGGATTGCATTTTGTCACTTTAGAGGAGGTTCTTTTTTCATCGCTAGAATATTCAAAAAAGAACTCACAGACAAATTATACAAATAAAGAAAGAAGATTTCCATGTACCTAAATGACATCGTATCAACTTTCTCAGATACAACTGGTAGTGGATCAAAGCCGGAATGCGTGTTCGTAAACCAAGCTCATCCCATATATGGCTGACCACCTACGTAATCAAGCGTCTCAACCTATCATCAATCACTCACGCGCTCACGATATCCACTCAAGGAGCGGAGCATGCAGGTGGCAAGAATTCAAAACCATGATGTCAATGATAAGGATCAGAAAAAATAACCCATACATTGGAATACTCGAACGGAGACCGTCCCCGTGAACCTGACAGGAATATATTCGCAGTCATCCCCGGCTGCCGTCCCCCTTTTCACCATCCCCTTCCCCTTAACGCCAATGTTATTCCCAAATGTCAAAGGTGCTGCACATGTTAATAAAGCACCAAGTGCATGAACCTGCGCGAATAAAATAATAGTACAAAATAAGACACCGCCGGTTTCCCCAATAGTAGGACGAGCGAAACCCCGGGCAGGGCCAAGATTTTCTACTTCCGGACGCGCGTGGACCTCAATGTGCACCCTTCTCATCAAACAACCCCCTTACCTATGATTTTCCTTGACCGTCCATCCCAATAATTCATCTTCAATACGAGCACCTCCTCTACCAACGCCGAAGACTCGTACAACAGGTATCTTCCCAATTACACACCCACAGGCACATTTCATACAAACAACAACGCATCATCTCCCTCATCACAGGCCCATCTACCAACATCTTAAACTCCGCCAAAAGCGATCGTTCGACCTCTTCCCCACCGATTCATCGAACCGCGGACCGCGCGCACCGAAACCCCTCTTCTCATATGAGCCGTCGTCCCGGCGGTCGTGATGATGGCGATCACCGAGCGGTGACAGCGGTTTCGTCACGCCGCGGTGATTCATCTCGGGGTTGTCGAGGACACCAATCTCGGCAAGCTGGCGGGCCTCGACAACGCGACGCACGATGAGCGCGAAGGTCTCCTCAATGTTGACCTCGAGGCGCGCACTCGTCTCCATGAAGCCGCACCCCCGCCGGCGCGCCCACTCCAGGCCCTGTGCCGACGACACGCGGCGCGAATCCTGCAGGTCACACTTGTTGCCGGCAACAATCTTGACGGGCGGTATCGTGCGCGTGTTTCCGCCGTTGGGAACGGGGGCGCCAGCACCACGGCCAGCCCGCCAGGTGCGTGTCGCGTTATCGAACCGCATCTCGGCCTCCATGTCGATCAGGTCATTGAAGTAGTTCAGTGCGTCGAGGCTATCGGGAGACGTGATGTCGTAGACCAGCAGAAAGGCGTCAGCGCCGAGATTCGATGATGCCCACATGCCCCGGTACTCTTCCTGGCCGGCCGTATCCGTCAGACCCAGGTGGTATGTCGTCCCGTCGATGCGCCGCGTGATGCTATAACTGTCCTCAATGGTGGGGTCATACTCGGATGTCCACTGCGAGCGCACGAGGCGCAGCGTAATTGACGACTTGCCGCAGCCGCCGTCGCCACATATCGTAATGGAGATGGGCACTGGAGGATGGCCAAGGACCGGCTCAGGGAGCTGGTGACCAGTCATATCGTGTAGGTGTTTGTGTTTTTTTTTTCTCCTTTTTCCCTCCTTTTGTCTGGAGTTTATTGGGATGATGGGATGCGATTCGCTTCGGAACTCGGTGGTCTTCGACCGGAATTTAAGCTACACAGACAGACGATCCGCCGGAAGTCGTCGATAGAAATGAAGGAGGGTTGGGCCGGTTTGCGCAACCGGTTTCCCTAAGTATAAAAAGGCGGCGATGAACACACACGGCACACTCAAGGTGATACGATAGATAATGTGATGCTCGTGTCCGGCAATCGGGGCAAAGTTGTGATTTGGCTGACCCGTCGGGTTTTCTTTTTCTTCACCCTGTCTGGTCCTTTCTTTGGTTCCGCGTCGATTATTTCAGGCAGCTCTAATGCTGTGCGCCTGGCTGGGCCCTTACAGAGTGGCTGATGAATGTGGTAGGGGATGGCGCTCGGCCAAGCAAGACGGCGCTTCGATGATCGTCAATGGCTGCTGGGATGCGATAAAATGGCAACTGGCGCGGACTCACCGGATGATAAGGCCTCTCAGCGGTTGAGGTTGGCACCACGGAACCACTTGCCGGATGCGTATGCGATGCCTCACGGATTATACGCAGGCGCGTCTCTCCCTGATGACCGCGTTTGCTCCGCGCTCTCGTCTCGCTTCGCTTTCGGTGTGTGTGGGTGCGTTGCAGACCGAAGTTGGAGAAGAACAAAAAGTTGGAGAAGTGATAGAAAGAAATAATGGGAAGGGAGTGAGGAAGTGAACAATTGGCGGCAGCAGGGACTTATCAGTTCCGAGTTTGTTAGTGTTAGACACCGGCGGAGTAATGGTGACGATAGGGATAGACACAGCGGCAAATTTTGTTTTTGTCTTGGGAAAACAAACTTCAACTTCGGCGGTTCGCTGAAGGATAGTATATCATGGAAACCTGTACGCCGTGGTTGAAGCGTTGATGCGTTGATTGATTGCCGCACACTACCAAAAGATTGGGAAGTAGTGGAAATGAGACTGGAATGTGGGAAGTCGCTTGTTTGTTATTAGTATCGGGAGGACGGAAGAGAGTGACGAGAAAGTGTCGTGAAGATTGTGTAATGAATTGAGTCACGATGATCGAAACTCGGGCATGAACAAAAGAAACAGCGAAACCGGGCCAAGACTGCGGTGCGGTGTCAAGTCATGAAGCGCTTCCCAGCTGCTACGCACGTTTGAAAGAAAACATCGATATCATTTGGAATCGCGATGATTGAGCAGTATGTTATACTCTCGCTACAGTCCGTATAGGCAAGACTATAACAACAGGGTAGCGACCTCATGTATAGCAACCCAGCCTTCGGGGGCCATCCCTCGGGGCAACTGCCTATTGGCAAACAGTAAACATCCCCAGCTTCCCATCCCTTGAAAGGAGCCAGTCACGGCGCTAGCGCAAATGTAGGTCATTGTTGTGTTGTCAGGCAATTTCGTTCATGGGATGATGGTAGGTAGTATGAATCCCACGATGGCAACTCAGGCACACCCAGGCTTCTTCTCATTGGTGCTTTTGGCGAGCTCATTCAACATCGTCCAGTGAACCAGAGGGCAAGAGGATGAACTGGGAACCTATAGCACAAAGTGTATAATAGTCCATAAGGCGGCAAGTCAGTCTGGTAAACAGCGATGCGCGGGGGACCTCCGGGGGGCAGGGCTGGTGCTGACAATGAATAGGTTTATAGCACACGCCTTAGATAGGGAATAACTACACGGGCGGACACGGGCAGACACGGGCAGACACGGGGATAACGCTGTACATTGTACAGCGGATGTATTCCGTACATCGGTTTTAGAGACGTCACGCTGCCTATAATCAAGTCGTCGCTACCTGATGTGGACGTTCCAACGGACTACTCGGATATCACGCACGTAATTGCTTGCCCATGATGAAGAAAGCGCGGTGGAGGCACTTTGCATACCGTCGGTAGGTGCCCGCGACTCACGAGGATCGCGCCTGAGACTTGAAATTTGGAAGATCCCTCGCGAATTCCTGGCGTCTCCAGAGGTAGGTTTACCTACTGAACGTCCGTACCCAGTGTTGCATTTAGAGGTGTGCCTACCTATAGGTAGATATAGGTATCATATCTGCATATATATATTCATGTATGCGGTATAAGTCAGCTAACCTTACAGATGATGTAAGTGCACATCGTAATATGAGTAGGTACCGTATTTTTCCCGTCCTTGGCCCGCATTTCCACTCCTACCTTACCTGGACGTCGCGAACCTTGTTCTCATTCGCTTCGCTGAGCAATCATACTTACCACCTGTTCACCAACAATCAAAAGTACACGAATCAATACGCCGCCCGCTCCAAATGCCACCTTACCGGCATTTCCTCTCCAACCAATTACACCGATAACGCCATCCTCATGCAATTCACTCTTCAGAACTCACAGTCACATCTGCAATGTGACTTATGCAATTGCTTTCTTGCTCGACGAGACCGTCCAGACATATCAATTTCACACACGTGTTACTGTCCTAGCTGCTATAACTCGCCATACACTGAGGTCATCATGTGCCCAGCCGTTTGCCACGTTTGGATGCGCCGCCGTCTGCATGCATGCAGATGAGCCACAAGGGGAAGCCTACCTACCTACTGCAAGAAGCGCCCTGGACACCCTGGTAACCCTTGGCAGCCCTGGCAACACGCGCCGGAGACACAATGATGCCCCCGTCCGGGCGTTTCTGCGTACCCCTCACACATCGATGTATCCGCACTTGATCTGAGTGTTGAAGCCTCTTCGTCTCAACTCAGTCGCAATGACGCGTAGAGTCTCGAAATGGTTCATGTCGATGAAGACATCCTCATCGTCAACGGAAAGCCCCTCCAACTCTCTCATATTCATCTCAAATCGTCCCTCTACACCGATCTGCGTGACCGTTGACGACACCGTAATCCTGCTGTGGACTTGCACATCGTCATAGCGCAACGGAGCCCTGACAACCCCTGGGGACAATAGAATGTAGACCTCATCCAGGATCCAGGTGCACCTTAAGATACGCATTAGCGAGGCAGTATCACACGGTCTGTGAAGTTTGAATGGTCCAATGGCCAGTCGGCGGATGCGTCCCAACCAAGGAGCAACCTTGAGGCCGAGCATCATTTTGGCAATGTCCGGGTCGATGCGGAACACATCAGCGGCGACGTCGACCAGGCGGGGCTGACTAATACACAACGTCGAGTCGTCAAGCCAGAGATCGATGACTTCGTACGACTTGCAAAAATAACGGGCGACCTCGAACGCCTCTCGATTGATGAGTGGCCTCAATCTCGGCCAGACGTCAAAAACGTCATCCTTGGTCGTAGACACGCTCCAGTAGGCCGGCGAGGGGTCATGAATGACGGTCTTCCATTCCGGCAAGACGTCCCCCGTGTTCTCATCATAGCTGTCTGCCATGCTCCTAGGTTTCCGTGTGAGTATCAGCCAAAATCAGTCGATGTCTAGCTGTGTGCTATGCCTGTTGAATTTGACGAAGACGTCGTACCGGGCATGAAAAGACAATAGATTGAATAACACTCACTTGGTCATTCGGCCGAAGCTAGTAACTAGTCGCAAGGACCACAGCGGGTCTAGTCGGCCGCCATCTAGCGACAAACAGCCCCCATTGAGAGTATGCATACAAGGAGCCTTGATGAAGAAGGTGCTAAAGTGCTCCTCCCAGACATTAAGTCGGATCTCGGCCGGAAAGTCGCCGAAGCGAGTGAAGGACTGGGCACCGGGCATGGCTGATATCTACCTATTCCGTCTGCTGCGATCTACTGTCGCACGTGTTCGGTATCACGAAATCGTAGATCGTGATGGGGATGTGATGGGCCTCAACACTGTGTTGGTAGTCCGGCGATGTGGCAAAAGCCCGCCTGAGCATACCATACTATTGAGTTTTAAGCATCAAGTATAAGAAGTTTGCTCGGGCACTTCGGAGTCGCGATTGGGCTGCAGGATGGAACTAAGGGCCCTAGGACCTGGGACGAGAGTGAGAAGAGAATAGGTAGTGAAAGGACCTTGGCCTAATGTATGGGAGACCATCGGGACGAGTGGAGCTGGGCACCGGGGGTGTCCTCACGCTTACGCCCAACTCTTTCGGTATTTCTGTATCTTTCTGTATCCATACCTAACCGCATGGCACCATGCCGTGCCGGATTCCCCCGACCCCCCTCCAACCACCACCACCACGAACGGGGGTAATTAGGTTGCAATAAATAAATACATATGCAACGAGACGCTGTATCGCCGACGTTGTTGGAGACTAGTCTGCAGAGATGTTGAAGTCGTCGAATCCGGTGCGGTGGATGGCACCCGTCTGCGTTTTGCCTATCTCAGCGATGGTACTTGTGGTGGCAGGTATAGTCACTCACGAAGATCAGCTGCAAGGTACGGACGCCTACAGGCTTTCACTTGTATCTGACACCCGTGGCGCCCATCCCGATGTGGGACCTCCCGAACCTCGAATGCGGAATCTGTCAGGTCATTTATTTACCCCTCTCTCAGTCTCACCGCAGCTTCACACAAACAACCCAAAAAAAAAAAAAAAAAAAAAAAAAAAGACAAAGACAAAGAGTTCCCTGCACGTCAGCACTTCACTTGTTGGAGAGCATGGCATGGGTCATGGCATACCCAGTAGGTTAGGTACGCATACATTCAGCCCATCGCCCGAGTCGGACCGGCTGGTCAAGCTAATGAAGAAGCGATGTTACTACACTACGGATGCCTGCGTTAGGTATTCCTGGAGCCGTGTTGCAGCGAACTAACTAATAGCATCGTCGCTGGCTAGGTGCAGTAGTACCGGCAGTCTATAGCGTAGGACTTTAGATAGGCACAAGATACCTATCTACCTATACGTAGGTAAGTTATCTATCTACTTAGGTAGGTAGTTCCTTTTCACACTCACAAAGGACCTTAATCTGCCGCATCGTGATGAATGACATCATGCTTGGTGACTGATAATATAGGCCAAGGGAACGTCGTCTCATTGACCAAGAAGGAAGCCTATGATATTATTTCAAATGGAACTTTGTAAGTTTCTATGGGTCTACCGCAATCTAATTCCCTATAATATTCGTCTCGCTCGTCCATCCGGGTTCTTGGCCCCTAACCGATCGCCTGATACAGAGTGCCCGACTGAAATTTGATTCGCGCCGCCCCCTCGTTTAGGCCTCGAGGCGACTTCCTGTGCCTAATCCAATTGCCTGTCAACTCGACTGATAAACGCACGGAGTAAAATCGGATTCCATATACTTACCATGACCCTGTTGCGATGTAATTAACCCCGTTGAGTATTGACTCCTATCAGACACCAAGGCAAGGCATACGGCAGTGACACCCCGCTTCGGGACCCCCGCGGAGAAATGCTGGTCTTGAATGTGCCCAACTTTTCTTTTGGGATTGCATGTAAAGTGAGGTCCGATATTGTCTATGTTCGTGCATGAAGCGAGAGTCGCCAACTGCGTCAATACTGACCAAGAAGCACTGTAGCGTGGGCAATCCCATCAGCATGACTTTCGACCATCGCATTCGTCAAGTTGCTCTCCGAGCGCCAAAGTCCTCGAGCCACTCGATCACCGTGCCATCGGGGGCAATCTCCAAAGGGTCCATCATCGCGCGTGTCCAGAAGGCGATGCTCTTGCGACTGACCACGCCGCGGGCTCTGCAGACCTCCATTAGAGCATCGAAGAAGTCGCGGGCGGCCCCGCCAAGCCCGAGAACGCGCAGACTGCGAATTATGCGGGTGATACGCAGGTGGTTGTGGTTCACGGGCTTGACCCAGCGCGAGAAGCCCCGCTGGCAGTCGGCTCGCGGGGTTATGGTCAGCCGGATCTCGGCACCCTCTACCACTTCCTCATTCTCTCCTGCCACTTTCTTATTGTCTTTTGGCACTTCCTTATTTTCGCTGTCTTTGGCTTCGAAGCCGTAAAAGGTGAGCATGCGCTTCAGAACGCGCACCATATTCTGCTGGAGCGCGGGCGAATTGTGAAAGATGAGCATCGTGTCCTCGTCGACGATGGGGGCGATGTAGAAGCGGGACTCCTCGGGTAAAGGGAAGAGGAACTGGATGTAGTTGTGCTGCCTCTCGAGCGAGTCGTCAGTCCACTCAAGTATTTCGGCTAGCTTCCGGCTGAGGGCATCGAGTCCGTTGATGGTGGGGTCGTAGAAGTTAATGAGACGCCACATTGTCGGCTCGGAAGTCTGTGATTGTAGCCCAGGCGACATGTTGACTGCTCGATGAGTCGCTGGCGATTTACCGACGTCTATGGGGTGGGTATGAAGTCTGAAGGATGATGCTGATGTTTTTGTCACTGTGTTTCGCAGCTGAAGAGGTAATAGAGCTGACGTGTGAAACGTGTCAGACCCTTGCCGCAAGCGCAACTGAATAAATACAGATTTTATCCTAGAAATACAAGATTTCATCATCACATCTTGTGTTGCCGTTCAGATGGAAAATGATAAAAAGAGAAGGCGCAGAGCGTTGAGAGCAATGCGCGGAATCCATCGGCCCATGAACGATCGTGTAGGTACTTGGAAGGCAGCATCGTGCACGCGTCGGGCCGGTCCGAGGGCAGCTGTGACCGGCTGGCGAAAACTTTGAATTGAACTGTGGATTCTCAGGAGACCACGATGCTCCACATCTCGGGCACCTTCCCTCTGTACCCTTTTACAACAATTATTGATCGACTCCTTGGGATCGCGCACTTAATGAATCTATCCTCGAATCATTAACCTCGAACTGCAGTTTGTACTGTTATTCAGGAAACCTCTTTCGTTTGACTTCCCGCTCTAGGTATATTCCTATATTGTGTCAAAGTGACCTGCTACTCATGACACCTTGGGAGTATTCTATATCTCTACCTAGGTATTACCTAACGTCGCTCGTGCCATTCCGTGGCTTGACGAGCGTTTATCGGATGGCAATATCCTAGCAGAGATATCTATCCCTTTTTGATCCTGTATTTGTCAGTGTCAAAAGAGGGGTGTTGTCTACAGTGAGGATCCCTTTCGCCACCCAATGACAGCCACGCCTTGGCAATGAGGGGTAGCTGTTGAAAGCTTCCTTGTGCTGTGTTTGGTCTACAGATTACCTAGACGAATCTCCAAAAGCATATCATTGGCAGCATCAAGAGTGTAGTCCTCTTTGATGACACCCGGGTGCTCGACACGACTTCGCCATTCCCAACTCGAACAAATCGAAGACTATGTTCTACTACTGCGACAACGGACGGCCTGGATCAAGTGCCCGCGCAACGAATTCCTCGCCGTTACCGTGCTCTTGGATCGCAGCCGTTAGTGATTACTACGTAACTCAGAGAAACCTCTCGTATTATGCATAATTTACCGGTAAGCTGGGCTCAGAAGGGATTCTGGTTCACTGAGTGTCCAGCCCGTAATCGGGAGCACGGGTTACTGATACCTACCGCATCTAGAGATGAGTGCCAGCGGGTATCCTACCAATTGGGGACTGCTCCGTCTCGGGAGACCGGGTAAGCATGCTGTGTTATCCGCTCTGATTCCTAAGAGTCGGAGTCCCTCGCTCCCTAATCCTCTCCTAGACGTTTTTCTTTCCCTCTGACTTAAAGAGTATCATATCAATATTGTCATTGTGGCCTTTCAACACATCCTGTACAATGCGTCTCGGCTGCCTCACGGGGGTATTCTGAATCGGCTAGTCCCCGAGTCCGGTCGTAGATCCTATGGAGACACTGTCCTGGCTATGTTGGCGCGGGTATCGCTAGTGTGAGACAGTCTAAGGAGATTTGATGCACAGCTACAAGGTATTCCAACGTTCGGGTGATTTACCTCGGGTTTCGGCATCGACGGGCGATTGAGTAACCCAGAATCTCGGATCTGGAGCCTGAATCTCGACTCCGATGTGCAAGACTTCTCGGGAAATCGAAGGCCTCTAGCCAATTTGAGTAACCGTTTTCCATCACCGTTGATAGAGTCGCAAGATGTGTACTCTATAGTACAGATGCCGAAAGACATAGGACTGAATTGGCATCTTTAAATCCGGTTATGGTGTCTCTGATCTGCTCTCTAACGAGTGAGTCTCCCTATCTTCCTTGGTTCTCTCTCGAATGGTTTTATTCTCGCTTTGGAGCTCTTATTTTCAAGTGACTACGGTACAGCTAAGCGGTGATACTCCTGCGAACTGTAGTCTGTAAAGGACCCATTTATTGGTGAACATCGCGATACATTGTTCAATGTCGAACATGTGCAGACACAGGCAACCGTTCGTCTCGCTACGGTAAGTCCAGCCGTACACCGGAACGTCTCACCTCATTTCTCCTCAATGTATTACTGGTCAACTCGATTTTATAGGTACGAGGACTAGATGAATCGACCTTTATCTACTCTGTGTATACTACGCAAACATTGTCGGTTTTTTACCCGTTACATCTCTCTCTACTTCGTAGACGAAGGTGTATTTACCCTTACGACTTTCGTGATTCGTTATTCAAAGTTCTCTTCTTGGCAGGCCATGGAGTTCGCAAGACTTTATAACCTGTACGCTAAGATGTACGTAAGTGATGCCTCGCTCGTAGGTCAATTGAGCGAGCCCGTCGCCCAAGTGGAACAAGCTTCATACTACAGGATTTGCAGATCGGGAGGTGGCATGATGGTTACCGATGAACGCTTACGACTCAGGTCAAGCAGAGCGTAGGATCATACTATGTCTCAAGCACTTGCGGGACAGTCTCCCCTCTATCTGAGGAATATCAAGCGAGAAGCTTGAAGAGACGGCGGACTGGAATATATAAAAGGAGTACTTCATCTTAAATCAGTGTCTTTCTCTCAAATCTCGACGGCAAGTTCAATATAGCAAAAGGTCGCCTTATCATATAGCCACCCAGGCCAGCAGAGTCGCCAATATGGGCAACATTGCTTCGGTCCAGAGTGACCCATCCTCCAATCATACACTCAGCCATGACAACGCCGTGAGCACTTCGGTTTCCAGCGAGACGTCTCGGACTTTCTCAGTATCGCCTTTGGAGCCGAGCACCTTCGTCTCCATCACAAAGCGGCCTTCACAGGGCTCTTCTTATGAGTCGTCGCCCGCCTTTACAGGTGAATACTGCACGTGGAACTGGGAAAAAGATACTTCTGCCTGCAGCACTTGGACCTACACCGTCGATATCACCACCCCTACCCCCTTCGCTACGCCGATCTCGACCCCGACCCCAACGGGGGGTTATCAGAGCTCCGACACTAGCTACACTTTCCCTGACTACACTTGTACCAACTTTGCTTGCATCGACTCCGTAGCCTCCGAATACGGATTTTCGCTTTGCCTGTCGACTTCGACATCGACCCCGGACTGGTCGTATTCCACGGAGACATATACACCGACCTCCGCGGAGTCCTACACCACTAGACTTAGTGTGCCGACAATAACACCAACCTGCAACCCCTTGCTCGACTGGAAAAACTGCCCAGGCACCCATTCTGAACCGTGGTACTCAGCGACCGACTCATGGCCGATCGAATCATTGCCTACGGTACCGTTGCAAAGCTATTCCCGCTCGTCGCAGACGACGTCGAGCTGCGATAGCAGCAGCACCACGGGGTCCTCGAGCTCAACGACTGAGATCGACTTCACCATCACGGCGAGCCCGGAGGAGCCCTCCGAGACGGCTACCACTTCCAAGAATACGTACTCGTACCACGGCGGCACGGATACCAAGCAAAGCGGCGCGCAGACCTCGAAGTACTGCGATCTCGAGGAGGGGGACTGTGTACCGTTACCTGCTGAGACGGGAACGCTGACGACTCGGGACTGGGACCCTATCTCGTCGGGCAAACACACAGTTGCGGCGACTGCGTCACTTTGACGCCGTGCCGACGAGGTAGCGATGTGAAAAGCTGATCAGTCTTGATCTGGAATGAAAGCATACGGGGGGCTGACTAGCCCGTAATTAGGGGCGAGTGAAGCGGTGGTGTGAGTAAAAGGGATTGAGTAGAAAGGATAAGACGGCCGTCGTCCTGCGAGTCCGGGGGAGGTTTCCTAATGCTTGTACAGACAGTACTTGATGATAATCGGGTCTTGCGCACCATCATATGCTTTGCACCCGATGAGAATGTTGAATGAAAAAGTCTTATGAGTTTGAGAGGTTGTCCCCAAGGTGCTTGTGAACGCATTGTTGAATCCTATGAAGAGGAAAAGAACAAAGATAGGAGGATAGGAGATAGGGAGTGCTGATGAATGAAGGAACATGCCTACTCTGCTCCTTGAGACGCCACGGTGTTGAAGGGGGTAAGGAGGGACGGGCGACCTTGACTAAAACCGGGTCTCAGGTGAGTCTTAGTTGGATCAAAGATCGTCCCTCTTCGCTTTGCACATTGCACATTGCACATTGCGTTACGACCCTTTCTCTCTGACAGCGAGACTCCGAGTTTTCACCGCCAGCACAATGATGCAGAAGATCGTAGCGCAACTCAAGCCTCACATTCTGAGGTCGGAGGCGGGACCCACGACCGGTTGGTAGTGATGACATGTGGCATTGCAGATAGGTGTTGGGATTCAACAAGCCAAAAAACCAAATCTCCCCCCACCCCCTCGCCTTGACGATGATACTTTTGTTAAAAAGAAAAGAAAAAAAAAAGATAATATTGGTATGTACAACTAAACTACCTACGTGGACTATCTAACCTAAGTAGACCCCAGGAGTCGGAAAAGTCCACGCTCTCCCAAGGGGCCTCGTATCGGCACATCTCCACTTCGAAACGTCTGTTGATCGACGGGATGCTGGCGGAGCGACACGGGCTATACGAGGGAGAGAGACTACGCGGCGTGAGAGATGACTCCACGTAGTTATCTAGACGAGGCGGCAGAGGCATGATGCAATGCAAGGTTAACGAAGCATTTTTTTTTTTAAAAAAAAAAGAAAGAAAGAAAGAAAGAAAGGCGGTCAAGACGTCATCGTTGACCGGGCGTTCTGAAATAAGGTAGACCGTGATGGAGCAAAGACGGTTCATTGAAGGAAGGACTTGGAAGGGAAGTGGGTTCTGGTGTATGTATCTCTCCGAGCACCGGATGGAGCGAGAGAGAGAGAGAGAAAGAGCAAGAGAAAGAGAAAGAGAGGCTTTGGCAACGGGATATGCCAGAGGGGGGAGTGGAGAGTGGGAGGGCGGTCTGAATGCGGACTGTGCGTATCGCATTACGCGCGAGATATTGGACATGTATACATGTAATAGAGCGGATTCGAGGAACCTGACGGGGGGGGGAGGGTGAAGTGGTGGGTTGAGATCTACACTACACTACCAGAAGTCCCGCTGTGACTTGTCAGGGGGGGCAGAGAGGGAGAGGGAGAGGCAGAGGCAGAGGCAGAGGCAGAGGCAGAGGCAGAGGGAGAGATAGCGTGTGAGTGTGTGGGTGTGTGAGTGGTGAGCGGGTGACAACAACCCTTCCCTTTCCCCGCATCCAGCCCGCCATCAATATCTGGAATGGGGTCTACGCATACGATTCGATTCGTCCACCTTCATCAAGTATAGTACTATGCAGTTGGTTGAAATTTGCTTGAGTGGCAGCAGCAGCGAACCGGAGGTTGCGCTTCAAAGGTTCCCCCCCCCCCCCCCCCTGACCGTCCATCCAACCCCAGTCAACTCCGAAAGAGATATCTGGGCAAATTTCAGAGAGAGTGGAGTGGGTGAGTGAGTCATAGGCGACGTGGTAGGATATATACATACACTACATACATAGTATAGGGGTAGATGCTTTACATGATAGGTAGCGTAGTAGTATATTTCGGGAACGAAGGTAGATAGATAGAGGAGGGAAGCGGCGGGGTAGAAAGAGTCCTCTGAACCTATCGCAAACGCATCCCAAATGAAAGATGTATGTGGTTTTCTTCGGAACTGGCGAAATGAAAAGAAAAAGTTTTCATTGGGAGAGAGAGAGAGAGAGAGAGAAGGGGGTGGGGGGGAGGGGAGGGTACCCCCTCGCGCGTTGAACCACGTAACGAATGTTCAGACGCGGGAGCTTGACTGTCACCGACTCCATTTTTTTGCTTTGCCTGCGGGCTGTCTATCTCGAGGCACAACAACGAGTACAGGCAAGCCGGCACGGGATGGCTATCAGATACAGATTGGACCGTTTTCAATATGCCATGCGGGAAACGTGGTGTTGCATGGTGATGGCACGTTCAGGTGGTCTAGTGAATACACGACTCCAGAATCGGGCAGAGAAGCAGTGATGTTTCTTTTGATGCCACTCGCCGGCCGTGAATGGTGCTAGATACATGGCAATCTCATCATAGGGTTAAGGTTGCTTTTTGAGTATTAGCTGCTCTGCGGTAATGCGATGCTTTTGCACGAAAAGAACTCGACCAGGAAGCTGAGTGGTCTACAGAACCAAATCGGGCGGTCAACTATGCATTACAGCTCGCCCAATATGGCTTGTTCAGCGAAGTGCATAGGATCATAGTATTCGAGCCAACGGGAGAGTATCACGTATGCTGCTATGGTTCCATCACCGACGACGACGACGACGACAACGACAACAACAACAACGACGACAACGACGACAACAACAACAACAACGACGAAGCTAAGCGATATTCATTCAGATGTGGTGACACGTCCGAAAACCAACGTCAACCCTTTTGCAGCCTTTTTTGCTCCATCGCCCGACAATAATGGACACGATGGCCGGTCCTTTACAGTTTTGTCAATGCGACGGTAGGGTACCGCTCAACAATTATAGACGGGACGTGGGCCTATTCGCTGAGTCCAAGCGAGGGCGCGCCCGTATGCCTTTTACCACTTGCTTGGAGCGGTGACAGCGTAGTAGGTATATACATACGAGGGTGTATGTACGTCCGTACTTGACTATCTTACGATTTTGATGCATCAGGCCCCCCGGAAGAGGTGGTTGTTGTTGTCTCTGTATCGATTCAACAAAAGTGATCTTGGAGGCACCAACAGTACTCTGTAAATCCCCAACCAACGGCAGTTATCATGCGCTGACGAGTCATACGATATACGATAGGTTACCATGCTAATGGTAGGAAAGGATCAATAATGAGAGGTCACTCTAGCCGGACTGTACGTATGGATGGATGGATGGATGGATGGATGGATGGATGTACGTAGTGGCATTTGGCGTAGATGAGTTTGGGCGGGTTGAGGGTCACAGTCATGGATGGCGGCACCACTCAATAGTTAGTGAACACGAAAACGGTCAACTCTTGAGTCCGACTCCAAATTGAGCATGATACATGGCGATAGGCGATAGGCATATTACAACAGGCAATATTACAACAGGCAATATTACAACAGGCATATTACAATCATAATACGCCTGTATTATTTAGTGTGCTTAAGCGACCAGGTGGGGATCTTTCACTCTCGGCTTGACGGTTCATCACTTTTATTAGCTGACGTCGCCTACAGAAAGTGGGAATTGCAACGCCGCTCTGGGAAAAGTCGGTATAATTGGCTGCCAATAAGCATCGACGACGAGATGAATGCCGCTTAAGCTGAAAATGGCATGATGTGTACAGACTAGACTGTACGGACTATTATGTATGGCTTGAACGTGTACGTCCGTACGTCCGTACGATCTGTACTTACAGATTAAGCCGAGCGTTGGTTTTCTTATTACTACGTAGTAAGTAGTAGATAGATAGATACCTAGTCTATGTCTACCTATCTAGATAGTGTTGGGTCTTTATACTGGCTTATGCGTCGGCAATGCTGTAGATAGATTTAGATACGCTACCAGTCCTGGAGAATCTGGGGAATAATAAATGGATCGTCAGCCAAATGAAATGAAATGAGATGAGATCAAATGAGATCAAATGAGACCAAATGAAATGAGTGATATGAGTGAGTGAATGAATGAATGAATGAGTGATGAAGGATGTATGAGTGAATGAGTGAATGAGTGAATGAGTGAATGAGTGAATGCGTGAATGAGTGAATGACCACACAAAATGTACTTTCGGTCAAGATAACCTACCTGTCTAGATAAATAACTACCTTTACCTAGGTAATAAATAGTCTTTGGCACAAAAAGACGCACCATACACATAACTACAATCGCACGGTATCATTGACCATACATCACATGAAGGTCGCGTACCGTAAACTTCGCAGGCTTGGGCCTCAAAGCAGTCTGAGCTGTACTCGCCGAACCTTCCAGCCAAGTGATCTATCTGGAACAATCACCGCCCCCCCGGACCGGACATGATCCGGATATGCCAACACAACAAGATCAAATCCCGCCTTGCAAGTTGCAAGTTGTGAGTTGTGAGTTGCAAGTTGCCACAAGTGGAATTTTTGTTGAATACAGACTGCATAGTCTGTACCTTGATATACCAGATACCTTGATATACCAGATACTTGACACCAGATACTTGACACCAGATACTTGACACCAGATACTTGACACCAGATACTTGATACCAGATACTTGATACTTGATACCTCATATCTGATATTATGACGGAAGCGCTCCCCGTCATCGCGCAGGTTGTATTTACTCCAGTACGGTACTTAGCCTATAGGCGCTCTTTCTCCTCTCCTACGTTGCAATCAAAAAAAAGTGCGGGTCGCTAAGCGAGCCCTTCCTACAAGCTCATTGATCCAACAGAGCAATCTTTACGTGCATAGACAGAGGCATGTACAGTCCGTAGCCGCCGAGTGATCAACACGACACCTACGACGCCTACGACGCCTGGCGGTCTGGGGGCCAGCAAAAAGTTCCAAAATGACGGCACGAAGGTCCACTTCCCTGATAGAGAAGCGAATCTTGCAGGTACCCTATCGAATTAGGACAGGACAGAGTACTCGAAGGGGGGAGAGGCAGAGGCAGAGGGACAGGCAGAGGCAGAGCGAGAGGGAGAGGCAGAGGGAGAGCGGCGTAACTAAGTCCCTTCGCTGTCTTGGCATCAAGTACGTTCCGGCGCCTGGCACGAGTATAAAGACCTGGACGCCCGCCGGTCCAGGACAAGAGAAAGACTTTTGGAACCATCTCCTTCTTGTATATTACTTTGACCCTGTATTACTACCCATTTCCGGCATTTTCAGGTGCATTTGTCTGTCTGTCTGCTTTTCTTGGGCATTTCCAGTTCCTAGCCCCCTTGGAGGTACTAGCCGGGCTGTCTAGACTCCTCCAAGGGGGCACGATACTACCCACTGGGTGTTGCAGGACACACGTATCGTTTTTCCTTTTCTGTTTCCTTTGTGGGAGAGCTTCGGCTCGCCCGGGTCCTTTTCCCCTACCAGCATTTACTATATCTACCTACCCAGTACATATCTGCATTGTACATTTCCTCCTCCGGCTCTACGCTGGATCTTGCACTGCGCACCATCCCGCAGTCACAGTCAAACGCCTCTGACCTCCGGGCCAGACAAGATCTAGTCCAGATGCCTCGCAAGAAACCGTGAGTCGGCTTTGCTACGCCCAACTCACTAGACGGATAGATACTGACGAAGTGCGTAGATCGGCCGCCGGGCCTTTGCGAACGATGGTGTTATTGCGACCCGCATATTCGGGAAACATATTCCCCTCGCAATCCGCAGCATAGAAGCGGACGGAAAGACCTCACGCCTTTTACTGTATATCACAAGAGTAAGCGCAGCTCACTTTCAGCCCGAAGACAAAGAAGTAGGCTGAGTGCATGATCGGCGACAGTTGTGGACAAGACGATATGATATAAGCTTCGAGGCCAAACGTAAGTCGAAGACCCTTCCCCCCCACCCCTCCTCCTCATTGCCTTGGGGAAATATTGCTCCTTTGCTAAACCAGAGTAGCAGGCGGAACTCCAGACCGAATATATAGCCCGACGGCACGTGGCATTTTGGCCCGATATATATATTTATTTATTTGCGTCGTCGCCAACGGAGATATACCGAGAACGTCGAGACAACTATTATAAGTATACCATAACGACACACACGACACGCGCAAAGGTGTTAGCGACTCGTAACGAAATGGCCTGGCGCTGGATAAACGAAGCAAAAGACATCATGAGAGAATGGAACGACATGCTAGGATGCCAAGATTGACCAAGATTGTTATGAGTGTCAAGTGGAAAGATATCAGGGGGCATGCATTGGACGGCGCAAGTTGTGAGATAGGAAGTTGGGAAGGGGATTCGATCCCGAGCATTGTTATCCTTGTATATAGTGAGGGTTGATGTTTTGGTTTTTTGTTTTTGTTTTTTTCCCCCCCTCCCCCCCTCCCCCTCCCCCTGCATTTTCATCATGTTTTTTTTTCCTTTTTCTTGTTTCCTGTTTGCTTTTTTGCTTCACTGAAAAGAAAAACCCAAAAAAAATAAGAGTCACATATGTATACTCTTATTTGATCGTCTTTCTCACCGTGACTATGCCTTACAGTAAGCGCTTTGAACTATTCCGCGAGATTTTCTTCGTGAAGAGAAGAGATCCTGACATCTTGTCAGCACCTTTGCAACTGACACCTTAATTATACTTGAGGAAGGGTCCGCGAGATGCCCCTATTAGGTGGTCTGGCGCGCGTCACGCGAACTTATTTCTTCGTTTGCATTCGACCTTTCCCCGAGAGATAAATATGAAATATGAAATATAAATGATGTGTATAACCGAGGATTTCGCTGGCTTTCCAAGCTCACCAGACCAATGCTTTGGCCAATAGTTATGAACCGCCCGCCCGCCGGAGTGAAGGCATCGTGGACGACCCGATCGTATATGCTCTCAGATGAAGAGTAGTCGACCGACCGACTGAACGCTGGAGCACCCGGCCGATGTGCAGCTCTGCTAGACGGAACTGTCATCAATCACCTTGAAGAAGACGATTGAAGATTAGCAGATAGGTAGACGAGTGGGAGGGGGTGGATAAACATCACTAACCTAGAGAAGGACTACCCGCCGGTAGACTTGAGGGCCTAACCTCACACTAAACTTCCATTGAATCCACAACAACGCAACTAATCCGCCCATCCGCCCACCCGCCCCGCCAACTTCTACGGCACCTCTCAGAATCGCCGATCGGTGCTAACTAATGGCAATGCATCGAAAGCATGGGAGATTCGATTGCCCGGCGCATAGCATAGGTCTTAAGCCTCACGATTCCTTCAAATGTCCATCGGCGATATATTAGAGTATAGGGGTAGCGCCGCGTCGGTCTTAAAGACCATCGGCGTTGATCGGTGATAAGACCCTCACTCACGTAAACTTATGACGCTGACACGGCCTATCTAGGTATTACATAGTTAGATAGGTAGTTAGTCGACGATGAGCGGCCCAAAGCATCAAGTAGGTATTTAAAGGGGACTTGAAGGCCCCCCTCTCACTAAGTTTGAACCTAAATCGCAGCAACAGTCCCGCAAAGTAGAAAAAGCAGCCCCCCCGCCCGCCCCCTTCCTCCTCCTCAGCAGTTTCCATTTTAGTCTTCGAACAAAATACCTACCTAGTCACACGCCTTCCCGCGCTTCTCGCCGATCTTTTCGAGAAAATCCATAGAAATGTCTCAACCAATGTGGTTCATCACCGGCGTCTCAAACGGCTTCGGCCTGCTTCTCACGCTCCGCGCTCTCCAAGCCGGCCACCGCGTCGTCGGGACCGTGCGCAATAAATCCAAGCACAGCGAGGCCGTGAAGCAGATCGAGGATGCCGGCGGCGAGGTCGTGGAGATGGATATGACGGAGTCGCAAGAGAGTATAAAAAGCAAGGTCAAGGCCGTTGGCCGAATCGATTATCTTGTGAATAATGCCGGATACGCAATCTTCGCCTGCTTGGAGCAGATTAGGTGAATTGCCTTTTTTTTTTTTTTTCCTTTTCTTTTCAAAGATTCTTTTTTTTTTTCGGCTTCCGGAGTACTTGAAGAACTGTGTGATCTACATAGGATACTGACGGCTTGCCAGTGAGAAAGAGGCCAGCACCCAGATATCGACAAATGTATTTGGTCCTATATTCGTCATGCAGGGTGCGCTCGAGGGAATGCGAGCTCGTCGTTCCGGCGTCATCGTCAACGTCTCTAGCATCGCAGCTAAAGATCCGCTGCCAATTAAGTTCGTTAGGCCCTATTGACATTACCTTTCTCCGTCCCTTCTTCCGGGAATATGGAAAAAAAAAAAGTTAAAAAAAACAAAAAAAGAAAATCTATACTAACGTGATCGCGCACAAAGTTCTTTATACGCCGCCTCCAAAGCAGCTCTAGAAGCAGCCTCGGAAGCCCTAGCGAAAGAAGTAGCCAGCTTCGGGATCTCCATCCTGATCGTTAATCCAGGCGCCTTCCGGACCAATTTCCTCGGACAGATGCAGTTGTCGGAGAATGCCCCGCCAGAGGACTACAAGGCAGATGTAGACGGGCATATCAGCAGGTTCAAGGGTTTCAATGGGAAGCAACCGGGTGATCCGGAGAAGGGCATCGAGCGCATTTTTGAAATTGTCACGGGAGAGGGCATGGCTGGTGAGCTCAAGGGCAAGGTCAAGCGACTCGTGCTCGGCGGGGATGCCTTGGCGCGGATGAAGAAGACTAAGGATATCTTTGAGTATGATATTACCGTCGGTGAGAAGGCTGCGTTGAGTACAGATTTCGAGTAAGAGCATTTCTCTATGAATGAAGGTTAGGGTTAGTGAGTATGGGATGAGATGAGATGAAATGAGATCAGCTGCTATAGAAACGTTCAAAAAATTAGAACTTTGACGACGTGTATTGATTCAGGGCCCAGACTATCCTCACGAATCATCGAAATCATGCGTAAGGGTTGGTCCCAACTGGCCGCCGTACAAGGTAGTCCGACTGTCCTGCACTCTCAGTCGCAGAAAATGTTCCGAGTTCGTAGTATAACTGTGTAATCAAATCACTGGCTTTGGCGGTTTATATATCTTGACTATTTACCACATAGAAGTCGTATATACAGTACTGAACGAGTGAAAAGAAAAAGGGTGGTCGTCAAAAGCTTTGCCATAACACCTGATAAACGACCCGGGTAATATCCAAACTCCGACGAAGACAATTTCTCATACATACGCCGCAACTTATTGACATTTATAATTTCATACCCGCCATCTTGGCGACTCGAAGACTCTGTCTCATGCTCAGATCAAGCATAATCTCCTCACTACCGCCGGGGATAGCATAAGCGCGAACATCACGGTAGAGACGCTCGACCTTGCCACCTTGGCCACCCCGCGAGTAACTGAGACCACCGAAAATCTGACTGGCCTCGCGGGCGCAAAACTCAAAAGTCAGGGTACTCTGGGCCTTGAGACCGGCAATGGCGCCGCCGAGCCGCAACATGGCCTCGGTCTCGCCCATCTTCTGGCACTGGTAGATGAGATTCTCAAGCCAGTTGTACGAGGCCTCGATCTGGCGCGCCATGTGCGCCAGCTTCATGCGGATGACGGGGTGTTCGATGAGTTTCTTGCCGAAGGTCCGGCGCTTGCTTGCGTATTTGACTGATTCCTCGTAGCAGACGCGAGAGAAGCGGATGGATTGGATGATGATACCCATGCGCTCGTGGTTGAAATTGGTCATGATGACTGTGAATAATGGTGATTAGCTGTGAACACATTGAATTGGGCGCATGACGGGGGGGGGAAAGAAAAACTTACCCTTGAAACCCTGGTTCTCTTTGCCCAATAGGTTTTCAACCGGGACTTTGACGTCTTCGAATGTAATGTATGTCGTGCCGCTGGACCATACACCCTGGCAATCCATACGTCTCGTGCTAACACCGCCCATGTCGCGCTCGATGAGCAGAAGGGAAACACCATTCATGCCTTCGCCACCCGTCCTGACAGCTGTGGTGAAGTAATCGGCCCAAATACCGTTGGTGATCCATTTCTTCTCACCATTCACGATATAGTGTTTACCGTCCTCGGACAATTTAGCCTCACACGTCAAATTCGCCACATCACTTCCCGCATCAGGCTCGGTGATAGCAAGGCAGATGCGTTTCTCGCCGGATAAGATCTCAGGCATGATGCGATCCTTCAGCGCCTTCTTTCCGAACTTGATCAACGGTGGCCCACCGATACCGAAACCGCCAATCATATTCCAGACGAAACCGCCGGACCCGGCACGCGATAGTTCGTCGGTGACGATCATCTCGTGGAACAGATCCCATTGTTCCGGGGGTACCGACTTCACGGTATTCTTGGTGTATTCTACGGGGTAGTGCACGCCTAGTAGACCAGCTAGGTACCCGCGTCGACCGGCCTCGAGGAATATCTCGCGGGGAACTTCTTTCTTCTCGTCCCATTCGGTGACGTTCGGCTCGATGGCGCTTTCGACCCATTCGCGGACCTCGGCGCGTAGAGCGACGTGGGTTTCGTTGAAGTAGGGGGAATGATACTGCATAGAGAACATCATAAGCCATGATTCGGAAATATACCGATGTTGGGTAGTAGCACGTACATTTTGATACCAGCTGGGGTCGGCAAAGGGGATTTGAGCTCCGAACTGCTCTAGAGCCTCGGCATCATCCTGTTTAGAGGCGGGTCGGGACACGGCTTTCGTAGGCATGGGCGCGGCGAGCGTGGTAGAGGGTTTCGCTTCGGTCGTGGGTTCGGGCGTGGACTCGGGCGTGGACTCGGGCTTGGGTTTCGAATCTAGTGAACCAATCTGAAGAGAGGGCTTGTACTTCTTGAGGATGCCCTCGTTGTGGTATTTCCAGAATTGCTTTGACGCATCTTTTCCGGCAACTCTAGTGAGGATCTTCTTGCCACCTGCGTGTTGAGTTGATGTTAGACTATGTTCTCAATGGCAAAGATAACCAGAGCCAGCGCATCTATCGACGCTTTGATAGCGCACGGTTCCAATGGGTTGCCAGATTGCCATACCAGGGTGATCGTCTTGAAACTTTGTCAAATCGTAGACATCTTCGTCGACAATGATCCACAACGAATCACTCTTATTATGCGACGCGACATCGCCTTTGCTGAACGTTTTCGACATGGTAAGAAGCGATGATACTCGTTCAATTTAGGTCAAATCAATCAGGGCCTTCAACGTGGCAACGTCCAAGTGAAGCATCCGGGTAACAAGGTGAATAGTAGCAGGAAAGGGAAAAACTTAATAATAATGCAAGGAGAATAAAGAGAAGAGTCTTAAGAACTAACCGTAAGACTATGACGGAGCTCGGCATCTAGTTGGGTTTTCACATGCCCCAAACAGAGCGCACTTCGAAGGTCCATGGCGCTAACTTGTAAGTCCGTACCTACTACCTATCTAGACCTAGACTAGATAGATAGATAGATACTTCATACTTGATCCCCAGTGCTCACTGCCCAGTGCTCACGCTGCACGAGTCATCATCGCTGCTCATACCATAGGTAGCCCTAAGCCTGTAGGTAGGTAGTGTATATCGTAGGTCTATGCGTACGTACGTGTTGTACTTCGGGGGTAGTTAGCTATGTAGCCGTACAAAATACCCTGGGTTAGTTCAGGACGTGATCATGATCCAGCGCTGTGCCGACTGGTAGGTAGGTTGTAGATAGATAACTACCTAGACTGCGGGCAGTCTGTATTCAGTGTCAAGTAAAGTCGGACTTCCCCAAACTGTCACCAAAATTGTACTTAGATACATAGACCCGCTTGCTTGAAACGTTGTGGCATGTGATCGATGGACCGCTGGGCCGACCCGAGCCGAGTGCCTATGTACTTTTTACATGGACTCCTTCTTTGGCCACCAGGTTGTTCGACCACAAGGCCTATGCCAAGACATTCACAGGGTATCACAGGTGTTGTCCTTGCCGGCAATGGCCGAGCAGTGTGTCGTAACTACCTAACTGGTACGGACTGTGCCTACCGTGGATAGGTTATCTAGTATCAACCAACATACAAAACGCGTTGGCCTTTCAAGTTCGATACAACGACAGTGTAACTACTTTGTATATACCGTGCCTTACCACCAAAACACACTCATATCCCCAGTGTCAAAACCATAGCAAACCACGGTGCGCGACAGCGGGTATTCCGTACATAACCTCTGACGGTCCGAAGCGAGCCGAGCCCATGATGCACAACTACCTACCTTAACCATATCCATATCACGCGACCTGTTTTTGGTGGTTCAAGAGTGTCTCATGGCAGGGCATCTACGGAAGTATACACAAGAACAGTTAGGTTAGGTAGACTTACGGACTACCGAGGCACGTTCGTCTTCAATTCATACCATCTTGATCCTCATCCCCCGAACCAACAGCAAACATCGTCATACGGATTGCGGATCACATGAACATGGTCTCTCCCAAGACGACCAAAGAGAAACAGTTCGCGCGTCGACTGTGCATTTGAGGCTGAATGTGTAGATAATACCTATTCGCAACAGCAGAGGTGGTGATGAGGAAACCTGGACATTCAATCTAAAGTACGACTCTTTCTGCCAGCAGTATGGCGATAACTTACTACAATCTTATGTAGACTACGAAAGCATAGAGGACGATGACCACGTACTCTAGGTAGGTTGGCGGATAAGCCTAAGTACGTACAATACTATGAGGACCATGGACCATAACATACTTTACACCAGTTCCAAAAACGCCGGCTTAATGCTGATAACTCATCCTCCCCTTTTCCGAGAAATGATGCCGACATTCGGTCATCGCAATCGTGACCTTTTCCCTCAATGGCTATGTCGGTGAATTGAGACTCTCGACGAGCCACACGACAGGATGATACGAGCGAGGACTACAACTATTTTTCCATGAGTCTCAATTTAGGCGCCACATGTCCAGCTGGCGTAGCAGAACTAGCCGCCGCCTTAACCGTCTCAAAAACGCCACTCAACGCGCGCCCAAATTCCTCCAACATAAGGGGTCCACCATCGGACGTCTTGGACTCCTCGACGCCGCCTCGCCGCTTGGAGTTCACCTTGGATAGCTCCGTGACGAAGCTCCGCCCCCACCATGCGGACGTGTACTTGAACACGTATTGCTCCAGTTTGCGGTAATTCGCCCGCCGTATCTCCGGCGACATCGTGACGGCCGCGTGGATCGCGTTCGCGAGCTCCTCCGTATTCCACGGGTTCACGATCAGACTACCATTAAGCGACTGCGCGGCCCCCGTGAACTCTGACAGAATCATGACACCGTGCCGTTCGCGCTGCGTCGCGATGTATTCGTACGAGACGAGGTTCATGCCGTCGCGCGTCGAGCTGACAAGACAGACGTCCGAGACGGCGTATAGCGCGCAGAGCTCGTCGAAGTTGACACTCTGGTGCAGGAAGTGAATCGGCATGAACTCGACTGTGCCGAACTTACCGTTGATCCGTCCCACCAGCTCATTCACTACCGCCCGCAGGTTCTGGTACTCCTCCACGTCCTGCCGCGACGGCACCGCCACCTGCACCAGCACGATCTTCCCGATCCACTCGGGGTGCTCTGTCAGAAAGACCTCGAGCGCGTGTAGCTTCTGCGGCACGCCCTTGATGTAGTCTAGCCTGTCGACGCCCACGATGAGCTTGACGCCTTCGAACTTGCGCGATAGCGTCGCAATGCGCTCTTGCACCTTCGGCTTCTTCAGTCCCTCCACAAACTTCTCGGGGTCGATGCCGATCGGAAACGCGGCCACCGTCACGAACCCGCCCTCGTACTCGACGCCGTTGGGTGTCGTCTGCGCCCCGAGGATGCGCGAGCACGCGCTCAGGAAATGCCTCGCATAGTCGTACGTGTGGAAGCCGATCAGGTCGCACTGCAAAAGACCCCGGAGGAGGGCTTCGCGCACCGGTAGGATTCGGTAGACCTCGCTGCTCGGGAAGGGTGTGTGCAGGAAGAAGCCGATCTTGACGCCCGTCCTGTGACCCAAACCCCGCCGCAGCAGCTCCGGCAGTAGCATGAGGTGATAGTCGTGAACCCAGATTATGTCGCCGTCCCGCACGTCCTGCAACACGGCCTGGGCGAAGAGTCGGTTGACTTCCTTGTAAGCCGTCCAGGCACTCTCGTCAAATGTGATTTCGCCGGGGTGGTAGTGGAATAACGGCCACAGGATGGAATCTATACAAGGTCAGCATAACCACGTAGTTATGACAGAAGGAGAAGGGGAGAAGGAGAGAAGGGGAGACGAGGAGAAGGTCGGTTGGTTGTGACATACTGCTGAAGCCGTTGTAATGCAGGTCAGCAAGCTCATCGTCGATGAATATAGGATTGGCTCCATATTCGTCGTTCAGTTGCTTGACGACGGTGGCTACCTCACCCTCCGGCACCTCTAACCCCGGCCATCCGTACCATCGGAAACTGGTCGTCTTGCTCAAGCCGCTCAGGCCGGTGACGAGGCCGCCGGATGACATGGAAAACTCGTATTCGCCCTCATCCTTTCGTTTGATCGTAATAGGAAGGCGATTGGATATGAGGAGTAGTCGGCGATCACCCGCGGCACCGGGTCCATCTGCCGGCATGGTTTGTGATGTATGTAGCCGCAGAATGCTGCTACCTATGGAAATCCTCCCTTTTGAAAAGGCTTACCCGACTGGCTACCGAGTAAGCAGATGGAGAGGAGCTGTCGAGTTCATAGAATGTTTGCAGAATTTGCGATATTGAAAGAGCAATAGTCGTAAAACGTGACAATCGGGAACTAGATAGAATTGGCTTCGGAGTGGTTCTTCGGGGATCGATTCCGGCTCTTTTGTGATTATGATGCGCCCCTTCTACATACGTAGGTCGTAATGATTTTTGAGTTCGACCGGCGTGACTGGTGAATTTTTGGAAGGGTGGCAGATCTCGGCTTTCCAATCCAAAGGAAGTGGAGGGAATCGAAGACGGGTTGGATTGTATTCAGGGGTGCGAGGTCAGCATGAGTCGAGGTGACAATTTACCGCGCTATGGAGATCGATTGATGAACATCATTTCCTCATAAGATTAGGTAGGCAAGAACGAGTATGTCGAGAGAAGGATTGCGACTTCGACAGGGACCGGAGACTCGAACGTTCTTGACAGTTGAAAGGCCCAACTGCCACGACGGAGGAAACCGCCACTTTGATTAACTAGCATCCACGCTACAAGAAAACAACTCGAGCTAACTACGTAATATTCGGTGGGCCGTTTAACTTAGGCGATGCCGCGATGCTCGAGGTCTGCTTATTTATAGGACGAACGTCTTCTTAAGTATGGTCTGAACGTTGACACTATCTAACTAACGGCTTAGTTCGCCATGGTCGGATGTTAGTCACCTACAAGTAACTCATACTAGGCAAGTTGCAGTTATTAGTTTTAAAGTTACCTACATAGTACCACTTAGGTAGTTAGTCAGTTTACATAGTCAATTTACACTTCACCGTGAGTGTGAGTGTGAGTGTGAGTGTGAGTGTGAGTGTGAGTGTGAGTGTGAATGTGAGTGTGAATGTGAGTGTGAATGTGAACGTGAGTGTGAGTGTGAGTGTGAGTGTGAGTGTGAGTGTGAATGTGAGTGTGAATGTGAGTGTGAATGTGAACGTGAGTGTGAGTGTGAGTGTGAGTGACATGACTTCCATATAAATTCATAAGTATAGCCACCAGATGAGCGCCAGATGAGTGACATGCAAAGGTGAGTTTGATCGGTGATGATGAGATGTCTTTTTTCTTTTTCTTTTTTTTTTCTTTTTGAGAGCCGCTTCAACAATCATTTACCTCGAATCTCCCAACTCCTACAATATCGACATTACTGGCTGGTTAAAACATGCATTTCCTTTGTGATTCATATCATAATATATTTAGTCGGCGGTCCTCATTCATATGATACTAGCCAGCGGCAACATGATTGATAGCATGTACTAGTAGGCTATATATATTCTGCATCGCCAACAGTCAAAGACTCGTTCACAATCAAATGATCACAGAAGCTGCGGGACAACGTTGAGTCAGATCGTCGACACGGGACTGAATTGACTCCATGTAGCCTGAATCTGCTTACAGGTAACTAGATTGTGAGGAACGGCCGCTTGATGAGCATCATGTTCCAAAACTTTGGCCACTCATCTTCTTTCATGGTTTATTATACACTCACGTAATGGCGATTCAGGCAGCTTCTGACTACGATACAGTTCTCGATATATATACATTGAAACTACCACCATACATAAAGTCCGCCCCCGCAGATAGAATAGAATAAAAAGAATATTCACTAAATATGAAATAAACAAGCAAGCCTCTATATCCGTGCCCGTCAAAGGCTAGCCAAGCTGGCCAGAGTGCAAGAGTGTTGGGAGAGAGAGAAATCAAGTAGTCATGACTTCGTGATGCATGTTGTTTGATGCCCGACTCCGGTCCTACCTTTTCAGGCAAAAGCATTCTTGGAATCACTTCAGCTGGGTGTATGCACCATCAGTTCTAATATTATACAAGAAAAAAACTTCATATTTCGCCCCCTCGTCGGCGATATCTTTTTGACATCATCTTCGTTTTCCTTTTCCGTCATTACCTCTTCTTGTTGAATCCCGCGTTCCAGAGTCGTTCGGGGGGATTAGTAGTCGTAGCGGTAGCATAGCTTTCCGCCGAGCGTGTCGAGCACATCGGAGACAGGTACGTCGGGCGCGAGACCCTTGGTGCTGAGAGTGCTGTTCAGAGTGAGAGGCGTGCAGGGGCTGGCCATGTCGGCACATCCGTCGACGGTCGTGCGGCGCGAGGGGACGGCGTTCTGCCAGATACGGTAAGTGTGGTCGATGAAGGAGTGGTGCATGAAGAAGATCGGGTCGCCGACAGACGAGGCAACCTCGGCCATGACAGCACCGATGCCGTTGTGGCCGTAACCGTGAGGTCTAAGCAAGATGTCAGTCTATCTAACCGGCAGGAGACGAACATATATTCAATAAGGAGCAGGACTTACCCAAGCTCAAGGCACGATCGGAACTTGTCATAGTCTGACTGCGACAGGCAGCTGTTCGTGAAGTCCGAGTTGCATTGAGCGGTGTCAGTCTCATCAACTGCTCGCGAGAGGCAGTGAGGCTGGTTTAGACTGCCGGGACCAACGTGCAGGGTGTCGTTGGCAAATTTCTATGTAAATGTTAGCAATCGAAAGATAGCGACGAAGATGGGATGTGGATTTGGTACGTACGCCTGTCGTGACGCAAGTTCCCTGGCCATTTGTAGCGGCCGGGAGGTTACCAAAGTAGGGGGCGGAGAAGATATCGGAGGCGGCAAAGGCACCAGCGTGCTTGGTCTCATCCCACCAGGGCATGGTTCCAGTGAAGCCACACTCATCCTTGAGCATCTGTTCGAAGACCGACACAAAGTATCGATGCCAGACGAGGAACATAGCTGTCTGGTGGATGTTGGAGCTCATGTCGCGGTGGACCGAGATCAGGTCTTCGTATCGGTTCTTGGAGCCTGTGAATTGGCTGCCGCCTGAGGGTTTGCTCTGAAGACACTTGATAGCGTCTACGAAAGCGGCACGGTCAGTGCTCGAGTAGCTGTCCCATTCGACGCGGACGGAGGCCGTGCTGGGGTCGCAGGTACCAGTCGCCTCGTCGCCGCCTTCAGCACCCTCCTGACCGTCACTGCCTTCGGAGCCGCCGTCGCCTCCCTCCTCACCTTGGTCACCGTCACCTCCCTCTGAACCGTCACCACCTTCTTCACCTTCGCCGCCCTCCTCAACTTCGCCGCCCTCTTCACCTTCGCCACCCTCTTCGCCTTCACCACCCTCCTCGCCTTCGCCACCCTCTTCACCTTCACCGCCCTCCTCGCCTTCGCCGCCCTCTTCACCTTCGCCGCCCTCTTCACCTTCGCCACCCTCTTCACCTTCACCGCCCTCTTCACCTTCACCACCCTCCTCACCTTCGCCGCCCTCGGAATCACCAGATTCAGTAGGCGCAGGTGCGCTAGAAGTACCAGTAGTAGTCCTCACGCTTCCCGTGCCGGCGGACGTCGAAGTGATCTTAGCCCCGGAAGAGGGGCCCACCGAGCCCGCGGATGTCGCGGTAGTCTCGCCTGCTTCCGTCGAGCTGTGGGTAGGCAGGGTCATAGGGTGGGAACTGGTGGTGGTGCTGCTGGTTGTGTTGTGGTGCTTGGTGGTAGTCGAAGAAGAAGTGGAAGAAGAAGAAGAAGAAGAAGAAGAAGAAGAAGCGGAAGAAGAAGAAGAAGAAGAAGAAGCGGAAGAAGAAGAAGCGGAAGAAGAAGAAGAAGAAGATGTTGATGATGATGAAGAGCTCGAACTCTTTGTCGAGCTGCTCAGTGAGGATGACGTAGTGCTGGAAGACGTCGTCTTGGCGCTGGTGGAGGTGGACTTGGAGCTTGTAGAAGTGGCCTTTGAGGAAGTTGTCTTCGCAGTCGTCTTCTCGGCTGCTGTGGTTTTGGCTGCCGTGGTCTTGGCTGCCGTGGTTTTGGCTGCCGTGGTCTTGGCCCGCGCGGTAGTCTTTGGCTTTGGCGGCTTCTTCTTGCTTCCCTTGCTACCTTTCCTGACCTGTCCGAGTTTCTCCTCGACATTCGGGGCAGCCTCCTGGAGCTGGCTGGTGCCTTCGTCAAGCACCATCACCGGGCGGCTCAGCCAGTTTCCACTGGCATCCATCGGCCCATCGTTGAAGTGACCCTGGCTAAAGTAGTCCTTAACGGTGGGGTTGGCGCTGTTCAAGATATCCTGAGGACTCATGGTCGGGAAGCTCTTCGCGGCCGGGAGCTTGACCATCTCGATGGCCCGACGCGGTGGTGGGTTCGGCAAGGCCAGGGCCGACACCGTCATGGCGCCGCAGAGGGCCTGTGAAGCAAAAGCGTAACGCATATTGACTACCGAATAAAGATAAAAAGGGACCGAAGATCTATCGAAATAAAAAAAGACCGTGGGGAATTTACGAAATCAACAAACAATATCAGCCGGTTATGGAAGTGCGGCTCAAAAGAGTGAGAGTCGGCTCCAGGCACAATGAATCAACGAACGAATGAATGAATGAATGAAAGAGTGAATGAATGAAATTGATGTTTGGAGAATCGAAGAAGGGTGGGCTAGAAAGATATCTGGCTCTGGCGGGAACGCGAGTCATCGCCGACCCTTTTAATACACATCTGATCGGCCGGGGCTGGTCGATTCGGTTGAAGACGATGTCCTTAGTCAGGGTACATTGCTTGAGGCCGATAATCGTGCCAAGATGTTGGAGCGGTACGGGGTGTGTCCTGACCCCTGGAACTGTGGTCTCGATCATCTTCCTGGCCGCTGCAGTCATGAGGCCAATGCCTACTATCTCCATGTGTAGTAAGCCCTAGATAGCTGAGCGAAATCCGTGATCTGGCTGGGCATATTGAGAAACGTCGGCACTACATAGATCTTGCCGTTCCAAGGGCCGTCCGTTCAAGAGTCGATCATTGCACACTGTTTGTTGCCCGGTAGTCCCAAGGTTTTGGTCTCAGTGCATGTCTCGCACCCATTCTTTCGATGGAATGGATACATGGCTCTGTATAGTACCTATCCAGGTAAACATAGACCTGCATCCGCGGATTGTTGGTGCTATTGATAGTTGTGGGAGCATGTGCCATGCGTGTGATTATGAACTGGACCATGAGGCAAGCGAAGGGAATGTAGCGAACACATCCCCATTCTCGATCGTTGATTTTGGTGGCACTTGTAGATCGGTGAGGTTTCTGGGATGACACGTGAGATTCTGTTTCCCCTTGAAAGTCTTCACTTACCTACCTACCTACCTACTTACCTACTATTTAAGACCGTAGCGTCAGTTTCATCCTACCCCGTAAACTTATGAGGCGACATGGGCACTTCTTCCTCCTCGCATTCACTACCTATTTACCCACTATCTAGCGTAGGCAAAGCAACCCTCATGAGCTCCAGAGTACCTAGATAGATAGCCTGTATACACTACTACCGTCCTTTAGCTGCGAAGCGTGATTCTGGAATACTTGATATTACCTTCTTTAGAACAAGCCGAAGCTTGAGTTGACAGCAGACAAATAGAAACGATGGCTGTGTAGCGTGCGAGACAACATCAGTGCTTGGACTATTCATTATCTCACTCTGCCGCTGAACTTTCGCCAAGTGGTCAGTGAGGGTCAAATCCATGGTAACTACACGAAATGGAGTGGCCGAGCAGTTGGATATCACATAGCATCCGGTATAAGCGCGATACCGTAAGTAGAGGTGTCTAGTGTATAGTTAAGAGCTAATTATAGACTTTCGGAGCAATTCGCTAAGAGCTACGACGAGGGTGTTTTGTCAATACCATGTAGGAATTCGCATTTGGGATCAAGCTGACAGCCGTTGATTTTCTGACCAAGAGGCATTCTGTTCCTGAAGATCACATACTTAGGTAGAAAGGGGGAGTCCCAGATTGTATAGTATCAGGTAAACTTACTACATATTAATAGGGTAGCATCAATGACCTGACGGCCACCACGGCGGCACAGCAATCCTCTGAACTAGGTAAGCAGATAGATCATATCATCATAGATGGTAATGCTACATTATGATACTATTATAGGCGATAACTACCTATCGGTATCTACCCAGATTATCAGTCGATGAGGCTCTACACATACATACTGGGCGGGTATTTGCGATTCCATGACCCGGGCTCTCTCATCTACGATCCGGGTCCCCGGGGGTGGGGCTCCAAGAGCCCGATCTAGATCGGCGCAGAAGTGTTATAAGGACCCAGAGTCCTATGACTATATATATATATATATAGAGAGAGAGAGAGAGCACCGGGACGTCTTGGAAGATGTCGCCAACATTCCAGGAAGAGCGTGACCAGCTGCGCAACTTTCTCAGGTTGCTAGGCGGACAAATGAACTTCCCAACGACCTGCTACCGTCCAGCATGGTATCCAGATTGAAGAGTTTTTTTTTTTTTTTTTTTCTGACTTGGCCTCGGGTTTCTAGTGTACGTCTGGAGGCAACTTGTTAAACCCTCTTTTAGTAGTAAAGACATCTCGGGGCTTTTGTGTGTAAGTTTCCGGGCAACGGCGGGATGTTGAACACGCAGTGGACTGACTGAGCGTATACGGCCGGGTTGGCGATACTGGCAACGGAGCGCGGCGAAGGGTTTATCGGCGGATAGGATGAAGTGCGGGCCAACGGATGTAAAGGCCAATGTGGTAGCCCGTCTCCCGGACCCCGAGGCCGGCCGAAGGAGCAGAGGACATCAGAGGACATTGGGGCAGCTAATAATAACAAGAAGTTGCATCTATCCTACGCTGTAAGTTGAATTCGGGGCTCCGTCATTCCAGTTAGCTGTGAGGTCTTTGCCATGATGAAGCAAAGTTTCCCTAGGAAGGGTAAGTTTGGTGCGAGATGAAGATTCTGGTTGGCGGAAGTACGGCAAGGGCGGCGGATTAGGGGGTTAATGAGTACCTACATAACTAACTAATTGGCTAGCAATCAAAGATCGCGCCACTATACTACACTAGGTAGGTAGGTTAGTCTAGATAGCGGATACAGACTTACTCTATTGACTGATCAGGTTAGCCTGTCGTTTGCTTAACCTTGTCGTAAGTTGTAAATAAGTTCGACTTCCTCCATGCTTGTCCGTGTACTATTACACACCTACTTGCCTCGTCTAAGGGTGAAGAATTTCCTTTGACATACTTACCTAATCTTAGTTATTATCTACCACGTTACCATTGTGTAGGTGGTGAAAGGATGCGTCAGATTGACACTGAATCCTCTGATCGGCGCCGGCCTCGGCCTCAGTGAACTGGCCTGCGGAAAAGTTGCATTCCAGGTTGCCAGTAAGGACGAGAGAGCCTACCGGTGAGTAAAGAGAGTTTACCTAAGTATACTAAACTATTTAGATAGGTAGTAAGTAAAGTACGTACGGACCGTATAGTACGGGGCTAGTTCTCAGTCCGCTTGTCTGATGGCGCGAAACAATTGCCGTTACAACTTACGGCGGACTTACCTACTACGTAAAGGTCCTGATCGGCAAGAGGTTTTGGTCAATGACCAGGAAGGTAAGCACTACCTACCTATGTAAAACGAACCGAAAGTAGGTAGTCGGAATGGTTTCGCCAATTTTGGCGGCCGATCGTCGACCATTTTCCGCGACCCGGTCCTTTTTTTTAGTCCACTGCACGTGCCATGCCTTCATTCGGCGGATGACCGCCGGGTTCATCACCTGGAAAGCCTACCTATCCAATAACTACAGACTGTATAAGCGAATCCGCTTCCTAAAGTGGAGAGCAGCTTACGAAGGATCCTCAACGCTGTGCAGTCCACCATTATTTTGGATTTGCGGCCCTCAATCTCGTGAGAAAGAGCCCCTATATGATTTTGGGGCGATCTACCACAATTCACCATACCTCCTTACATACCTGTTGACGTGAATGAGCTGAACGACTGGACAACTAACGGTCACGGTATCTAACATTCGCACATGTATGGCAGCGTTGCGTTGCTGTACGTTGGTTGTTTGCCTAGAGTTGCCAGTTGGTAAGAGTGAACACTACCTAGTATACAGTAGTCTGTACAGTCTGTATCTGACTTCCACACCAACTTCGACCTCAACTACCGGTATGTAACATAGGTAATAGTTGGAATGATTGATGCTCGTGGCGCAGTTCTACCGTACACCATCGGAACCTACTACGTACCTAGTAAGTACATGTGTGCGTTCCTTGTACGGTCTTCTACTGCCGAGAAGTCTCGCAATGGCGAGACTACTTAGCAGATCTGAAGTGTGCACGAAGGTTGTATTATCTATCTAGAGAAGCTAGGTATCAAGGATGTGGGCAGAAGTATACTTAGGACTTCTGTGGGATGTATAGGGTACGACCTCGCGTAGTAAATGCGGGTGTGTAACCACTGAATCCGAGCCACACATGTAAGCGTCCGAATAAGAGACCGTACTAATTAGTAATCCGTGATGAGCAAAGTGGCACAGTGGCGGTGCACCGGATCTAGTGCGTACTAACTAACCTAGATAGGCCAGCTACCTATCTAGGTAGGTTGGGTGGGTTGGTCATATGAATGGGGCGAATTTGGCATATCTAAGTAGGTCGGAATGGTTAGATAGGCTTATCTCAACGCTCGATAAGCTTATTCTTGGTGTTAATCGTTGTTCGCGATTCGCGATTCGCTTAGCTATGGATCCGGGCGTATGTACAGTCCATAAGTCGATTCGAGTTAGCCACCATCAACAGGTTGTGGTTGTCGTCCGCGGCCTAGACAAGTTTCTGCGAATTGCGATCGGTCTTGGCTTTCTCCCATTCTCTTCTTTGTGGAATCCCCCTACGGACGTACGGACCGTACATTTGTACCATTCCTCTCTCTCATCAATTCCATTATACCCATCAGTACTACTACCTAGTGGGAAGGATAGGTAATAGGCATGGATATTGTGTATCGAGGCCACTGGATATTGGATGTCGTTAGCAATGTCTAATGCCTACTCACTGCGTTAGACCTACTGAACGAAAACAAGTTGAGCCGACCGGACCTATCCGTACAATTCCGTGATGATCTCCCGACGGGGAGGCGGCCCCAATCCTAGGTAGGTAGATACCTGCTCCACGCCGTATCATCGTATGGCAGCCTATCCCAAAGTGACCTCGATGGGTAACGCGGTACGGATTACAAATGGAACTCAACCTTCATCACATATGGCGTTTATATCTCACAACTTATGAGCATGGAAAACATCGGAGGACGGAAGCGCGACTGGCGCCCCGTGACCACCGCTAGATATTATTTCGGCCTACCCAGTTGAGTCACTCCTATGACGTCTGGTATTCATCGGGATATTCTACTGGTGCCAGCGCCAGATACTCGCTCTCCAAACGCTGCAACGACCTGTAGCAATGTACAGTCTGACAGTCGCACCATCGGTGATTATTGTTCGCGCGGGCGCGAGCCTCATTGCCTCATTCAAGCTGAAGACCTTTGAAAGACCCGGAACCCACCTTCGCATCGTGAAGATATAAGTAGATGGCAGAGTGCAGGCACTTCCCGTCGAATACGTCATCCAGAGTTATTTTGATTTCCTCATCGATCTCTTTGATATTATATTGATATCCAACCAACAACCAAATACCGAATACCGAATCTATCATCTACACATTACCTACCTACATATCAACTACCTATGTCAGGGGATACGGCCTCCGGCATGCAGAAGCAACCCGATGTCCTGATAGTCGGCGCCGGGCCTACGGGCATGACCATGGCCCTAGAGCTAGTCGCCCAAGGCATCTCCTTCCGCATTATTGACAAGGCCTCGGAGCGATCGCCGTTCAGCCGAGCGCTCGTCATCCACTCCCGAAGCTTTGAGACTTTCAAGCGACACAAGAACATCGGTGTCGAGGAGCTATTCGACTTGGGCATGACAGCGCCAAAAGCCAATATTTTCATCTCAGAAAAGAAAATAGGAGATGCTGACATCAACGACATGCGTGTACCCGGGACCGAGTTCCCTTTCCCCAGGGTGGTGTCTCGGAACGAGACTGAGCGCTGGCTAGAGAGGGCCCTTGCCAAGCACGGCGTTCAAATCGAGAAGGGCGTCGAAGTCAAGCACATCGCCCAAGACGCTGATGGTGTCAGTGTCACGGTTGCAACTCGTGATGGGGCCGAGGAAGAGATACGTGCCAAATACATCGTCGGCGCCGATGGTGCACACAGCGCTGTTCGCCACGCGGCCAAGAACATCACGTTCGATGGCGATGCCTACCCCCAGGCGTTCATCTGCGCCGATGCCTATATGGAGACGCCGCTTCCTACCAACGAAGCCTACATGTGCTTCGGAAACGGCGTGTTGATTGTAATACCCTTGAAGAGCGGAAGGGTTCGACTAGTGGTGTCTCGACCCGGCCAGGACAATGAGCGAGAACTTACGTTGGACGACTTCGAGGACGCCGTGCGAGTGTTCTTTCCCGGCGGCGGCTCCCTGCACGACCCGGAGTGGATCGCTCGATTCCACCTTCACCATCGATGTGCTAGCAGTTACCGAGACGGCCGGCTCTTTGTAGCCGGCGATGCCGCTCATATTCATTCGCCTGCCGCCGGTCAAGGCATGAACACCGGAATACAGGACGCAGCCAATTTGGGATGGAAACTCGCCGCCGTCGTTCGCGGTGAGAAGCCGGACTCCTTCCTGGATAGCTACAACAACGAGCGACATCCCATCGGGCAGTACCTTCTCGCGAGCACCGACAAGGCTTTCACATTCGTGACTTGGACGAATCCCATCTTCGTCTACCTGCGTTCTCTCTTCCTCCCCTGGATCTTTCCGTTGGTTATGAGAAATAAGTCACGAATCTTGAATAATGCTTGGTTTATGTCCCAACTCCGGATTCGGTATCGGAAAAGTGACATCGTCGGTACTTCGCCTCAATTTACCGGTACCGTCAAAGGAGGCGATAGGCTTGTTGATGGCAAGATCAAAGCATCCGAGGGCGAGAGATGGTTACAAGATCTGTTGACCCCCGAGTCCTATCATCTCCTGCTGTTTTCCGGGCTGGGCCAGAAGGAGGCCAGCGAGGGAGACTTAGATCGCGCCAGGACCGTTTTCCTTGAGAATACCACGTCTGCGGCGAAGGCCTCGGTAATATTCAGTGCAGGGCAGAAAGGGCAGGCAGGCTACATCGATCTGGAGGATGAAATTCACAAGAAACTCGGCTTTAATGATGCGGGCTATGTTCTCGTTCGACCAGATGGCTACATTGCCCACGTCGGGCCTTTGAAGACAGTCGAGGAGGCTATAAAATGGATGTAATGCTGATCCCAACCTGTCATGCCCATGTAAAGCGACAAGACAATATCCCCCCTCATACCCTTTTTCAAACCTTATTACTTTCACCCGAATTCCCTTTTACGATAGCCATGAAATTGTATCATTACATGTATCAATGATCAACAATATTGAACGAAAGTTATGCCGATGAATAGGTTGTACAATCTAGCTGCTCCGCATCTTTTCACATCACGAGAAAGATCTGTGAGTCCCGGGAAAAGTGCAAGTATCATCAATCACACAAAGGACTTGTCTAACACGTTTGAATTGGTACTCTTTCATGGTAAAGACCTCTTCGCTTTATGCCTTTCACGCCAAGGCACATTGTTCTTTCTGCACACACACAAAGAGGTGTGAGAAAGGATCTACCACATAACAATCGACCGATCTTCCGAGTCCCGACTATTTGAACTCCCAGAATTCAGAAAACAGCAAACGGTAAACTGCAACCCCGTTTTCTCGTCTTTTTTTAGTTTCTCGCCATACCCCTTCTCGCGGTTGCCTCAAAGGCCCAGTCAGTAAGTACACGCTAAACGACGTCACGATGGAACGCACTGAGTATAAAGCCCCGGATCTCGACGATTACGTCCCCACGCGGGAAGCGTACATGAAGAAGAACATTCTAGACTCTTCAAATAACCAACAACAGCACAAAAAGGACATGGAAGCGCGTCGATACGAGGAGTACCTACGAGAAAGATGGAGTGTCACGGACGGTATCCCGCCTGCCTTCGACCCCGAGCAGCTAGAAGCAGGTCGCAAGTCCCGGTACAAAGGCGAAAAACGGCGGCCCGTGGCCCCGCTTAGCGGTACGTCTCCTTTGGTCCCGGCACCGCTTGTCATACGGAAAGTAGCAAGGAAAGTCGTGGGCGGGGAAGCGCCGACGATGTCGCCAACATCTCGAAACAGCCCGCCTCTTGATGGTAAAACCACGCACGTTTCCAGGGAAATCGACGTATACGGACCCGACCCGTTGGCAGATCTTGCGCGCATGTCACTACTAAGTTTAGGGACAAGATCCTTAGATACTATCGTGGAGCCAAATCATAGCGATAACGAGCGTAGAGCGCGCTCTAATGCCGACCCAACAGGGACGCTCACGGAGAGGCGCTCGCGCTCGCGGTCTCGGTCTCGTTCAAGTTCAAGATCTAGATCAGAGTCACGATCAAACTCCAAGACGCCCAAAAGTAGCCGGCAATGCGAAGCGGAAATTCCGGGGCGGTCGCCGAGACCTCGAATCCGCGCCGGGTCCAAGCCACCGCTGAGCCCCAGCGCGTTCGTAGATGGTGGCGTGCCTTGTCTTGACGAGAAGTGTCGGGGCGCCTGTAAGCGTACTGGGAAGACGAAGAACGGACGCGTGAAGCCACCGCCATATTTCCCGTATAAGAACGGTTCTAGGAGGTCGTCAAAAACGCGGCATGAATCATCATCGTCCGGGGGAGATGGGGGAGCTACACCGAGCTAGATAGAGCTGGTTAGAATGAGCGATTGAGCTTGAGATTACATTACATTACATTGTATTACTAATTAAGATCTGGAGTTAACGTGCTGGACGCGCCACTCTTGGGAGCAGGCTCTGTTTCTCTCCCGGTTAATTGTTACCGAAATGCCTAGATGAGTAATTGCGCTCCAAGCATAGGTAGGTTTGGAATTTCAATGTTGCTGTGAGAATGAATGTCGTGACGGTTGGTGCTCGGCCGATGGGCTCGGCGGTAAGAAACCTCCGGTCCCTTTCACTGTGAAAGCTCCGAGACGTGGAATGTTGACTAAGGCCTTTTCAAATTAATCAGCACATTACTAACCTAGTCTAGATACCTAACCTAGCTATCTAGTGTAAATCCGTCGTCGCGAGTGGAAGAGAACGTCGTCATCGATCAGGTTTCCGACCAGACGTACTTTCCGGCCATTCATTCGAGACCTCTTCTGTATCGCTCCCCCTTCACCAAGCGTTCCCGATTTCCTACCCGTGAACCCCTTGGTCACTAAACTGCCTGCCCAAAATGATATGTCAAAGGGCGGGAGAAATCTAGACAACATGAGCGCGAGATCCGAAATAAGAAACACCCAAGCTAAGATATCTCTCCATGTGGTGATTTCGCACCGGCATTTCGCTTTGCTTCAATAGCGAAGTTGTAGGTATTGAGACTTGCCAATTTTCTATGGGCCGGGACAATCGCGTGGCCGAAAATTGCAACTGGTCGGAATCAGGACCATGACGCTATTACTCATCAGATCCCGTCATAAATCTTCACCCCTTGATTTCAATCAATCCGTCATCCAAAAAGAAACACCGCATCCCCGCTTTTCGCGGTGTCCCATAGGGCCATAGCTCCCCCGGCTTTGAGGTTATCGCCAGCGTATCTATAAATATATAGACGCCATGTCCGTGGGGCATTACGGTAGACAGGGATACGACCATTCGGAACGGCAGATATAAAAAGAAAGGCACTGACTCACGAGTCAAAGAAACCAAATCACATCCATTCAACAAACAACATAAACCTCCTTTTATCCGAGCCCACCTCAGTAGGTTTTTACCTAGGCACTCACTCTTTATACCTACCCCCTGCCCATCATGACTACCAGCAACCAAAAACCAATCCTGATCGCCGGCGCCGGTGTCGCCTCTCTCCTGCTCGCGCAATCCCTCCGGCGCTCCTCGATTCCCTTTCGCTTATTCGAGAGGGATGCATCCATAGTATTCCGCGCCCAGGGTTACCGGTTACGCCTTTCACACGAAGGACTAGACGCAATCGAGGCCGCTCTCGGGCCCGAGGGCTTCCAGAAGTTCTGGGATGTGTGCTCAAAGACGGGTGGCTCCGGCTTCAAGGCTATCGATGCGATTACCGGCGAAATTCTCGAAGATGGGATGGCCACTCTTGAGAAACCAAAGCCGGCTAGCGATGCCTCCGCTCCTTCCGATGACGCTCAGCCAGCTGTCGTGAAGGAAGTACTTCACTCCCGCGATGGGAAAATCGTGGGAATCTCGAGGGGCGACATGCGCAAGATTTTCCTAGCCGGTTGTGAAGACGCCATAGAATGGGGGCGTCAGGTCATCGGCTATGAATTAACGGGCTCCGGAGTTCGCGCCGTCTTCGCGGACGGCTCCAAGTCGATAGAAGGCGAGATGTTGGTGGGCGGCGAAGGCATCTACTCCCACGTCGCCGACCAGCTATCCGGAGGGAAAATCAAGGTCTACGACTTGGGCGCGAGGGGTATACACGGTCAAGCACCAACCACCGCATTCAAGGCGTTGGGAGAGGGTGTGTGGCGGGTGGTGGACGACTCTAGACCTAACGGAAAGGTCTTCATGATAACCAATGTTCGGCCCGGTGAGATGGACGACCCTAATGTGAATTTTGGCTGGACGATGGGCGCCCAGTCTGGTGTCATTAACCCGCCAAATGACGACTTCACGATTACTGGTGTTGAAGCAGCCAAGATAGCCCAGTCCGCCGTCGCTAACTGGCATCCCCGTGTGAGGCCTCTTTTTGAACAGATGGTGCAAGCAGACGCGGCATTCTGGAAGATAACCTGCTCAGACCCAGCGGGCGTGCCCGAGTGGCCGAATGAACCCCGGGTCACCGTCATCGGAGACGCCGTCCACTCTATGACGCCAGCCGGTGGTATCGGCGCAAACACCGCCGTCCAAGACTCAGAGCTGCTAGGCAGACTCCTAGCCGAAGCCGGTGGGTATAGAGATGGTGTGACGGCTGCTTATGAAAAGGAAATGAGAGTATACGCCAGCGACGCTGTCAGGACGAGCTTCGGGTTCGCGAAAAGCCAGTTTGGAATCACTCTCGACGAAAACACGCCCACCATTAAGAGGGGCCCGCGCCCCGTCTGACGAGTGATGCGTTCAGGGGAAAAGGGATGTACAACGTGAATCTCCCACGAGCGTAATTAAAAGCGGTGGCGATGGGGCATTCCTGGGCTAGAAAGCTGGATGGAACATTATGCGGCGAGAACTTTGTCCGACTATTGGGTTGTAATTAACGACAGAATTACCTTGACGTGTGAGCTCATGTTAGGGTAGTTGGTAGAACCGGTCTACAGGCATAGACGTATGATATGAATTTACGTTGATCCCTCTTAACCAATTTCCCTCCTTTTCCCTTCCCCGCTTCAGTGATGAGTTTCCATGTGAGTGGTTATATTCGGCATAGACGTCTCGGCTCTTACGCCCAGACATGATTATCGACCCCGAGTCTGACTGCAAAATGCCGTTCCAAAAAGGAGGCCCGGATCGGATGCCTCCGCCATCGTATCAATCCCCCTCCATCAGCCCACAGAAGTAGATCTTACCATAGGCTCGCCCTAGCGAGTTGGTGTACAATTCGGTCCGAGTGATCTGTCAAAAGAGTTGGGACCTACTGTTTATCGGAGGAGCAGATGGCTGTCAGGACTGAATCAAGTGACATCGTAGCCAGCCTTCTCGGACCGGAGGGTGTTGGATTCCGAATTACTCTGCAGCATGAGCTCCTCATGTCTTGGATATATAGCAAGTATGCGAATCCATCGAGATTTTATATCCTCCGACTATCGAGCATCGATCTTGGTTAATCGTTAGTATTGAACGGTGCCCATATCAACGGTCTACCTCACTTCAGTCGCCTTTTCCTGCCAGCATAATGAGGTACTCCGGCATCGTATCAGCCGCTGCTGCCATCAACGTGGCATCCGCACACACGATCTTTGTTCAGTTGGAATCGGACGGCGTCACGAACCCTGTGTCGTATGCGATTCGTGATCCTTCGTACGATGGTCCCATCACAGATGTGACGTCGAACTATCTCGCTTGTAACGGCGGGCCCAATCCCACGACGCCTTCCAGCGACATCATCGACGTAACAGCTGGATCTACGGTATGATCAGTTTCTTGCATTTTTCTCGGTATGCTGTCGAAGCCTCCTTCTCATCACTGACATCTCGTAGGTCACGGCCACCTGGCGACACACGTTGACCTCGGGTGCCGACGACGTTCTGGATGCCTCTCATCTCGGGCCAATCCAGGCGTACCTCAAAAAGGTAGATGACGCCACGACAGATGTAGGCTACGGTGACGGCTGGTGAGTATGAGATGACGTCGGCAGTATGCTCTCGAAGGTTCCTTTGGATGTTAACGCCCCCACAGGTTCAAGATCCAAGAAGAAGGATACAGCAATGGCGTCTGGGGCACGACGGACCTCATCAACAACGCCGGAATCCAATCCATCCAGATCCCGGACTGCATCGAGGATGGCCAGTATCTTCTCCGAGCGGAAGTCATCGCCCTGCACGCCGCAAGCGCACCGGAGGGTGCCCAGCTTTATGTACGTATTCTTGGGTCGTCCATGAGTGCAATGAAACTTGCCGGATCACCAGCTAACGCGCCGAGCAGATGGAGTGCGCCCAGATCAATATTTCGGGAGGTTCGGCAAGCGTATCACCAACCACATACAGCATCCCCGGTATCTACAGCGTATGGTCCAAGGCCTGGCGTCTTTTACCTTGTCGTGCAACGAGTGGCTGACGGTTATTGCGATGCTATAGGCTGACGATCCCGGTCTGTTGATTAACATCTACACGATGACGGCTGATAGCACATACATCATTCCGGGTAAGTTCCTGGTTCCTTCACGTTGCTTTTTTTGCTTTGCCACCCTACATGCCTATGATGGGACTGATCAGGACTGATGAACAATGTAATGGGGCGCAGGACCCGACGTCTTCACGTGTACGGCTTGATCGGTTGGCGCATGCCACATGACATAGCTGAACCGGACGAAGTCGGCAGCATGCTTTTTTGATTGAGCAGAAACGATTCGTGGCCTTGCGACAGGCGAGGAAGATGGTGTGGAAGATTATTCCAACGGATTCTGTACAATCTAAGTACAAACTATAAGCTGCCCGTTGAAATGACAGGAAAGCTTGGTTGACGTCGCGAGGATGGGCTCTGGATGCGCAACCAGACCTTGTGAATAGTTGCATAGTGTGAAATACAGTCTCATGCCTGACTCCCTCCGTATCTACACTGTCTGTGGAGAGGTGTACTTATGATCTCACCTAAAAAGCCTTCATGTACGGACGTAGATAATCTGTATCTACAGTCTGTACAGACACGTGTCTCGCGCCAACTTTATGGACGCGGATGTTTGCTTGCTTCGGAGGGGATAGTTGGCTAGTAAATATGAGAGTAGGTAGTCCGTAAAACGTAAGTTATCGCGTTGAGGTGAAGAGGGATACGGGATAGGTACCTACCTACTATGTACGCATTGTGGGCATCCCGTATAGACACGTATGTATTGGCATCATAAAACAGTGTAAAGAGCATTTTCTACACGATAAGGTGCCATCTTGGCGCTCACTTGAGCTGTGGATTATCTAGACACCTCAGGTACCTACCTAGATAACTACCCCTTAAAGTTAGTCAAATCCCTCATCCATACCTAACTGACGGATGTAACGACGGATATAACTACAATCTGTACAGTGGTTCCATTAGCTTCAACGGTCGACCACCACACTAGGTATAGGTAAGCACCCTGGATACTGCCTGGACCTGCCCTGGGTGAGACTGGGTCTGATTGAGGAAGCCACCTGCCGAGGTCTGACTCCTGTGCCCAATTGTCAGGTACGAGGCAGTCGTTCTCAGCGGCACTAACCCGGCTGGGTACTATTGTGTCATAAAACTACCCAACACGCACTAAAAAGTCATGCACACGCAGACTCTGGGACGGCACGACCATTCCATCCCTGCAATCCAGGCATTGTGGTTGGTTGTGGTGACTCGGATCACGCTTAGGGCGGTCAACAGTCATTGGCCATCACCTGACTTGGCGGGTACAATGCCGATGCCATCAGCTCCTTCAACTTTGGTAAGCCTTTTTAGCTGTGTACGTCCTTATATCTTCATCCACAGATCCTTGCCGCGGTGTCTCTTGTGCACCTCGAACCTCAACCGTTTAACGTCTGTTTAACGTCTGTTTAACGTCTGTTTGCCGACCATCCCCGCCAGATATTTCCCTTTCACGAGATATCTGCGTTCCGCTGGGGAACTGCTTACACCTGGAACCGAGTCCTCCCGGGCCCATCGCCAGAATTGCATCGTTATTTGCTAAAAGACTCAACGGGTGTCCAGCCCATGTATTCCTACCTCAGATACTTGAGTCTTATGGCTAACGGATATCTCGGTCGTTTTATTGGGAACGGATTGATAATATAGCGGGATATTGACCGATTGATTACCTTGCCGTTTGTTCTATTGTTTCCGGTCCTTCACTGCGCCAATTTGTCCTCGCTTTTTTCGTCGACAACATGTCAGACAGCCCCGCTTCGGAACAGTCCCGCAATGACGCTGAGGTCATTGCCGAGCATCTGCCCGCGGGATACACGGCCGAATTCACCGGTGCTCCTATCGAGAGTCCGACAGCATCACCATCACCTCCTAACGCCGGCGATGCCCCACTCGAGGAGGACTCCCTGACGCTACAAGGCGGGGATATGCATCGTGATATTTTTAAAGTGGCAACCCGGAAACCTCACAAGCGGTCTGCCACATTTCACTATCCATCACAGGTCGCGGCCCTCACTGGAATCGAAGACCCCGAAGGGATGAGTGTGAACGAGCAACTGGCTCCTGGTGGCTTCCGACGGGCTTTCATCCTCCAGAAACAGAGAGACCCGATTTGGGCGTCTCGCATTCCCATAACCAGGGACTTTGTCGAGTTTCTGGACCTTTACGGCAGCTTTGCGGGTGAGGACCTTGCAGACTCCGACGATGACGAGGCAGTCATCGACGAGGAGGAGGCGGAGGGATCAAGAGCAGTCGGACAATCATCCGAAAGAAGACCTCTTCTGGGAAATCGAGGACCCTCACGGACGACACCCAAGTCGGCCACTGCCAGCACCGGCAAAACCTTTTTCACTCTGCTCAAGGCTTTCGTTGGCACGGGCATTATGTTCCTGCCCAAAGCGTTCGAGAATGGCGGCTTGTTATTCTCCTCCATCGCGATGGTGGTCGTGTCTGCAGTCACTATGCTCGCCTTTCACTTGCTGCTGGCCTGCAAGGCGCGGTATGGTGGCGGCTATGGTGATATTGGAGACGCGATTGCCGGTCCTCGCATGCGGCAGTTGATCCTGAGCTCCGTCACGCTGTCTCAACTTGGATTTGTGTGTTCTGGCATCGTATTCGTAGCGGAAAACATAACTACATTTCTCGAAGCCGTTAGCAATGGGCACAGTCCAATCTCGCCCACCAAGCTCATCTTGATACAGGTTCTTGTCCTCATACCGCTATCCTACATCCGAAACATAGCGAAGCTCGGCCCCGTAGCGCTCTTGTCAGACATTTTCATCCTCATAGGCGTATCATATATATACTATTATGACATATCATATATTGCAGCCGAAGGCATCAACCCGACAGTCGTTCTTTTCAACCCGAGCAGGTACACCCTCATGGTTGGCTCGGCAATCTTCACCTTCGAGGGCATTGGCCTGATTCTGCCGATTCAGTCATCGATGGCGAAGCCTGAGCGTTTCGAATGGCTTCTTGGAATCGTCATGTTTCTGATTACCATCATCTTCACAGCCGTTGGTATCCTCTGCTACTCCACCTTTGGCAAAGACACCTCGATCGAGATCATTAGCAACTACCCTCAGGATAACAAGTTCGTCAACGCCGTGCAGTTTCTTTACTCTCTGGCAGTCCTGGCGGGGAACCCGGTCCAGCTATTCCCGGCCCTGAGAATCCTAGAGGGTGGTTTCTTCGGTCATCGGTCGGGCAAGCGGAGCCTACGCACCAAGTGGAAGAAGAACGGGTTCAGGTCGGTTCTGGTGCTCGTGTGTGGCTTTATCGCGATCAGTAGCACCGGCAATTTGGATCGATTTGTGTCGTTGATCGGGTCCTTCGCATGTGTGCCTCTGGTTTACATCTACCCTGCTTTCCTCCACTACAAGGCTGTTGCGACATCGAGGGCAGCCAAGATCGGCGACATAGTCTTCATGATCGTAGGGGTTATTGCAATGGTGTACACCACTGTCGTTACCATTGCCAACAGTTTCCTGAGCTGAGCATCTCGATCTTATTTACCTTAGATGCCATTTTCCTCGCTTGGCGATGGCTCACTCAATGTTGTACACGAATACACATGATAGTGGTTTGGAACAGTCAGGTGAAGTCGTGACAGATAACGGGACATTTGCCGGTATTTTCATCCGGTTAGACTGTTGGAGAAAAGCGTGGCTGGCTGTGTGAAGACAAGACATGGCGGGATTTTTCTGCCGTCCCGACTATTGGACGTAGCATGCATAACCCCATACCCATAGCGAATATAACGGATGTGCTCCCCAAGCCGGTGGGATATGTGCCAGTCTATACAATTTCTCTTGCGGAAGAAGTAAAGCCCCCGCCTACTCCCCTACTCCCCTTCTTCCTCTTTTCTCCAGTCCAGCTGCGTAAGGTAAAACCTACACGCGCGTCAATCGGCCGATCGGAGCTAAAAGCCTTCCGCATATCTTATGGTCACCCTGCATCCTGGCAGTCTGCCCTTCGCCCTTCTACATGTCGGGTTAACCTGGATGATGATGAGGCGGGTGTATATTGTAAACTAAAATGCTCACTATAGCAACATTGAACAATGGGTTTGATTTACACTTGGCACGTGCATATTGCTACTACTGCCTTTCGACCGCTGATTGAATCAAGATCAGTAGGTTGAACCATTTAAATACCAGGCCCCTCGCTCACCCTTTTCCTTTCCACGCAATTACAGTTTTGATCGTCAAATTCGAACTGTCGAGCCGCAATCCAAGGAACCTCTGCATTCTTCTTCTCGATCTTTTTACCCCTATAGACAAGATGAGCGAGTCCGATTCTATACGTTCTCCGGTAAGCCAGGTGCCCCTGAGCGCGGCATAACCATCTTTGTTTCTTCGAATAGTAGGCTGAAGGGATACTGCTTTCTTAGTTTAGGGTCCCGGCGATCCCTTCTGACATCTTCGGGGTTCTCATTGATGAGACTGTCAGGCCAGCTGCGAACGCATCCGGGACCCCGTGGATATTGGTCAAGCTGCAGTATTCGCTGAGCGCGACTATGCGCCTCAATTTCAGAGCCCTGGGCGTGAAAGTTGTCGAAGTGGTCGCCCCGAGCACATATCTGTGTTTCTATCGAGGCGTTGGCCTAGCCCATATTGGTAGACTGTTCGGCGTGATCTACGTCGATGTCTATCGTCCGGAATACAAAGTCTGTTTGCGCCTCAAGGAGATGGGATCAACCGCCAGGAAAGATATGCAAGTGCCGGTATTGATTTCCTTGCACCGCAAGAAGGCAATCAAATTATTCCGCTCGTTCATGTGCCGGCTCATTTCGACGGCAAACCTCGATTTATGGAACTGCAACTTCCACGTCAGCCCCGACGGAGTCAGCCTAAAAGTCCGCCTTTTTCGTGTCTATGATGTCGCAATGCTTGATGAAGTGCGACGGATAATACTGAACACAAACGAGTTAGAGGAGCCGGCGGCCCAGGCGCCAGCCCAGGTGGTAGCAGAGATACCACGCCATCCTAACTCTGATGTTGTCCATCCCTCCGTTTCGCAACGCCGTCCTGAAACTGAGTACCCTACTCGGAGTCTATATACCATTTACGAACAGGATCCATATGAGGCGGAGAATAATGAATATGACGCTGAATATCGAGATGCAATGCACGAATTCAGACCACCGTCTGGGTACGAACACTTTTTCGGCTATTCCGCTACGCCAGCCAACCAAGCAGCACGAGAGGTTGACCCCTTATCAACGAGTCCTCCTATAGATGGCTCACCTTCTGGCGCAGCGGACAGCAGACGCAGGTATCCCTCCGATGCTTAGCAAGCTGCACAATGCTCCAACCTCACGCAAGTCAACTCAACACCACCAAACCTGACTTGATTAGGATTCCGCGCCAGCAAGAAGCTAGAACCTCATCCAACGGCTCCCCCTCATTATCACGACAACTCCACATCCACATGGATTACACTATACTACCCACGAACCGAGATTAGCGCCGATAAACCGCACAAAGAGATTTTACCCTTCTTGGACATACATAGCGAAGCGTGATATACTTGCAGCGCACGATGTACCCACCATCCATTGCATCCAACCACTTTGTTCCCGCCGTCGACTCAGCCCACTACATTTCTTACTTACATCGGTACTACCTAGTAATAGATAGACACACCTACCTACACTAATATACATGCGGGTAAAGAACGGCAGTTCTCTACTTAACCCGGACATCTAGATCGATTGTCGAATACCTAGGTAAGTAGGTAGGTATGCCATGTCCTGGCGCCATGGATCAGGGCTTTATCTACCTACCTGACGGGCTGAGTACCTATGCCCACTACCTACATACGGACACAGCTGCCTACTTACTTACGGCACACCGAACCATACGTCATGAAAGGAGCGATGGTCATCCTCGAGACCCATTGCCAGCCACGCAATCATTACTTTCCTATTACAGTCCATTTACACAGGACTCATCACAATATTCCGCGACAATTACTCCACACTGTCACCGGCCGAGTCAAATAATTACCTAGCTTTCCACGCCCGAAGGGCAGATGTATTTGACCAGTTGGATCGCAGCCAAAATCTATCCTGTCCAGAAGGGTGCCTCCCATGGATCCCCGGCATTTGGTAAGATGGCACGGAGAATTGGAAACGAACATGCGAGATCAGGAAAACGACAGCCGGGAAGACTATACGGGGCTTTTCAGAACTACCAGAACTACCTATACTATGTATCTAGGTTGTGTTAGTTTTCAGTAGTAATTACTTTGGGTTTTCCAGGTCCGGAAGTCCGGTGGCCGGTACTGGCAACATTACTTATCTAGTTTATCGAGATGCATTGCCGAACTGCCCAGGGGGCCCAAGCAGCAGCGACTACAATGACAAGGAACTCCAACTGTAATTTACATAAAGCTTTTACGCGAATGGGGTGATTTGACTTGGCAGTTTTGCCATAGGTATCTTGACGGCGAGCAAACTCTCACCATGATAGATTAAATTAAAACCTTACTCTTTGACCGGAGTCCTTGCGCGGCCGATTACGAATTGTGGTTCAACTGACTAAACTCATTTTCATTCAGGGCGAATCCAGGCGGTTGGTTGTGTGCATATTCGGTAGCGAGGCTCAGGCTCAGAGAGGTTGGAACCGAACAACCGTCCTAACCTAGGCAGCTAGTTTACGCCTTCACCGAAGTTTTCGCCTACTTAAGTGGGTTAGGTGTACTTCGTACCATGTAAAGGAATCGCTGGCTACTTACTATGTACGATTTTCCTGTGGCGTGGTTGACCGTTGGTGTGTCGGCTGCCTCATGTTACATGGGTAGCGCGGGATACCTAGTTGGGACCTTGGAATTATGCCGAAAGGTCTCGGTAGGCGGTGGTGGGTGGTATTAAGTACGGGTGATCTTTCTCACATGGCAAGGCTATCCGATAGCTTGATCGGATAAGGTTACATTCCGCGGACATGAAATCCCAGCAAGCTTACGTTGTCTTGTCTTGTCTTGTCTTCGTCTTCACGCATAACTGCATTTCGCATCGCAACAACCTAAGTAGGCAGGTAGGTTCCTATTTTCTGCTTGTTGTACTTACATAGTAGGTACGAAAACGACCAGGGCGGCGTCTCCATAGAAGGACGAGTCGGGTGCGCCGATATCAACATGTAGACTGGCTGAGCGAATTTCGGGTTACAGGCAATCCCGGGTCGGGCTGGGAAAAAGCCGGAGCTGCGCGAATAGGGCCAATTGGCAATACATAAGTAGTAGGCACGAATAATAGGTAGCCAACTCGCCCGTTTCTATCGCCGTTTCCAACCGGCCGTACGACTACGGACTTCGAGTTGTCGGTACAGAAAAAGTGTGGGGCCGTAAAAAGAGACGGCGGCGCTCGGCGTGCATCGCCTGTCGTCATCGTGCATCGCCCGGTGCTCTTACATACACTAGCGTACTCCATACCTGGCATGTGCATGGCCATCTGGTGTGTCTGTAGGTATCGTGTACTTCTGGCACATGACTAGGTACCTACCTGTGCCTACCTAAACCATGGCGGTCATCGTTTCTCGACGGTCAACGTGTTTGTTCTTTCCTTGTAGGACGGTCGATATTATTGCCGCAGAGCCGCACGGCCCATATGGACGGGAGTAATAAGTATCTACCTAGTAGAACAATATATTGTTGTGTACAGACTACGTCATGTTGGTGAGGAACATGTACACCATGCTACTTACTGAGTGCTGAGAAACACCCAGTCACGCGACCCGGTGCAGTTAGGATTCGGTCAGAAGACGCAACCCTTGGAAAACCGTCTTCGATACGCTTACATACGTGGGACTCTGGATGGCTGGCATGATGAGGTACATAGTAAAGCCCCGGGCAGAACTCCGGGGATAGGCGCACAACGCATGCTTTTACTAGCAAGTGTTAAAAGCTGTTTAGCGACCATCGGTTCTCAAAAATTGTCAGTGGCTTGCATGGTCACTGGAGGTTACGGAATATAGTCTGGAAACCGCCGGGGAATATAGTTCAACAAAGGTTTAGAACAAACACCTTAGGTAACCTGTATGTAGGAAAATTGATGAGTTTTCCCGACAACTCAATCTTTACAATCTTGGTCGCAATTCACGCGTTGTCACCTTTAATAACGACCAGCCGCGAGCACCTCGCGATGAATCCAGAGACTGTAGTCTATCGTAACCCTTGCCATCAATGACACCAAAGTAGGGGTTGAATTGCACTTGCCATGGTACTTGGAAGATGTTTGGCATTGTCGAGATTACCTAAGCGACCTTGAGTGGTATGGGACCAGCCCTATGACCTCGTATGTAATACAATACGTACAGACTACGCCGTATTACTTCAGGTGAGAATTTATCATAGGTAGGTTACTTCAATGCTGATCTTGCTGCTCGGTGAGTGTGTTCCATTTTATTTCAAATTTCGAGTTACGAATGTACATAGTACACAGCAACTAACATGAATTTCGTGCTGGGAAAATTCACATACTAGCTGAGGTAAGTACTAACGTTATGTACATACTTAGTAATATGTAACTATACCGTATTAGTGTAGGAAGTCGTGCAGGGCTAGCCACAATTTCGCTACCCAGTCGCTTGGAGACAGGCATCTTTTGGAATTCCATTGGCTGCCCATGAAAAATGGAGCGCTATCCCGGTTGCAAACTTATGTATTACATAAGTCAGGGTAGTAGGTGCACCTTCCATACCTTAAAGTTCACCAGAACGGAGACTTACTAGATAGGTAAGTAGGTACATACCTAGTAAGTCCAGATAATACCGTACCGGGAATACTGTTATGCACTGTATAAATGGTTCTTACTGTTTCGGGACAGTGTCCGGTGGGCTGATTGGATCATCTACCTGATGTTCTCCACAAAATGGCGTGCATTAGCGCTCTTGTTAGCCCATCCAGGGACCCACATGGGGCAGGGGTCCCCGCACTAGACCCGGATAAGTAAGTAATATGGGCATGAATTAAAGGCTCACGTTGTTTGTTCGCCAGACAAGTTCGCTGAGCCCTTGATACCTGTAAGACTGACCATCTGAATATGCACTGCGACATTCCCAGGCTCAAGCAGCATGTATACAACCAGCCAGCAGATATGCTGGGAGTCGAGGTACATAAGCTTCACCTCCCTGTCGAAGGTGACTGAAGCTCGGCCTCTTGTCTCAACCTTCCAGCCCTGTTGGATTCTCGCCCACTCCATGTGCCAACGCCATCGGGTTCGTCCAGATAATGCCATGCAACTCTTTACGCTCCCATACAACCCACGCTTTATTTAGCATTCCGCTTCATCAGCGGAATTCTCTCTCGTCCCCTTCATCTTCCTAGAGATGGCGTCAACACAAGCGACTCCGACTCCCGAGCCCAACGGCCGGTCCGCCATACCCGTCGACGAGAAGGAATACCCGAGCAGCGACTCCGTTCGACTACTGGGCGATGGCCAGAACCAGCTCCGACGTCATCTCGGCAACCGCCAAATTCAACTGATCGCCATCGGTGGAACTATCGGCACCGGTCTCTTCGTCAGTATCGGCAGCGGTCTGGCCGTAGGCGGCCCTGGCAATCTCCTCCTCGCTTACAGTCTCCACGCTATCATGGTCTGCCTCATCAACAACTCGCTCGCCGAAATGGTTTGCTTCATGCCCGTGAGCGGCTCATTCATCCGAATGGCTGGTAAATGGGTCGACGACTCGCTCGGCTTCCTGGCCGGTTGGAATTTCTTCCTATATGAAGCTATTCTCATCCCCTTCGAGATCACAGCCCTCAATTTGATTCTGACATTCTGGACCGACAAGATCCCAGTCGCCGCCATATGCGTCGTTGTCATCATACTCTATGCGTACGCATTTGCTGCCCCAAAGACTTGCATTTCTGTTTTGCTGACAACCCGTACAGCATTATCAACATTGTCGCAGTGCAATATTATGGGTAATTACTCCATTACTCCCTACTTCCCTCATATCCTAACACGCTTTGCGACCTGGTCTGTGACAGCAGCCCGCGCAACACTCTTACCCCCCAATTCCATTGCGACAATCATACTTGCAGAGTCTCTGTAAATGCTGACACCGAACAGTGAAGCAGAGTTCTGGCTGGCATCTGGAAAGTTGATCCTCATCCTTATCGTCTTCTTCTTCACCTTCATCACCGCGGTCGGCGGTAATCCCCAAAACGAACCCTATGGATTTCGGTACTGGATCAGTCCAGGCGCATTCGCTGAGAACATTCACACAGGCACGCTCGGCAGATTCGAAGGCTTCCTCGGATCTCTCTTCTCCGCCTGCTTCACCGTCGTCGGCCCCGAATACTTAGGCATGGTTGCTGGCGAAGCCGAACGTCCAAGGGTCTACTTGAAGAATGGCTTCAAGACAGTCTACTGGCGATTCTTCATCTTCTTCGTTCTCGGTGCCCTGGCTGTCGGTATCGTCATACCCTACAATGCCCCCGAACTCAACAACGGATCAGGCACGGCGAACGGGTCGCCTTACGTGATTGCGATGCAAAACATGGGAGTCGCCGTGCTGCCGCATATCGTCAATGCGCTTCTCCTCACGAGTATCTTTAGCGCCGGCAATGCTTACGTCTATTGCGCGATGCGATCTCTGCACGGATTGGCGTGTGATGGCCATGCGCCCGCCATATTCAAGAAGACTATGAAGAACGGCATTCCTGTTTACGCATTTGCGGTTACCATGATCTTCCCCTTCCTCTCTTTCCTCCAGGTCTCCGGCAGCACAGCGCAAGCTGTCACCTGGCTGCAGTCCGTGACCGAAGGGGCTACCATGATCAACTACATTTGTATCAGCCTAACATACATCTTCTTCTACCGGGCATGCAAAGCGCAGGGCGTTGACCGTTCTACGATGCCGTATGTTGGCTACTTCCAGCCATACTGCGCCTACATCACCTTCGTCTACATGATTATCGTCGAGGGCATCTTCGGATACGTCGTATTCGTGCCCGGTCACTGGAGCGTCGCTGACTTTTTCCCGCCCTACACCATGGCTTTCATTACGATCCTGCTGTATTTTGGCTGGAAGTTCTACAAGGGAACCAAGTTTGTGAATCCCCTAGAGGCTGATCTGGTTTGGGAGAAACCCGACATTGACCAGTATGAAAACTCGCTCACCGAGCCTCCCACGAGGCTTCGGGATGAACTGTGGGCTATTTTTGCCCGCAAGAAAAAGACGCGGGAAACCCAGCCGGAAGCGGGCAGTACGTAGATATGGGAGATATTATGTAGACTTTTTCAAACTAATTGGATACGAGTTATGCCAAAACATGGTTGAATTGGAGCCAGCTACGCCCTGTGATCCCCTGACTGTTCTTGGAAGTGCTTCTTTACTTTTGTGTGTTTCCTACGCCGGGTAGTATATATGAATATTCATTCGAGGATATAAGCTCGAGCAACTAGTATATATATACACTACGGCGATATTTCCGCGTTATGATTGTTCATACGGCCAAGTTCCCAACCATGCCTATCCCGATGCGCCGAATCAAGTACATCCGGCTCACTGATGGGTGAGCAAACCCGGCCGGTACGGGAGGAGATCGTAAGTCCCACCAGAGCTCGTCGAGCGGCCCTGGTATAGCAACTGCAAGCTGCAGGGGTCAACGGGGAAGGTCTCGTCGGGGCTGCTGCGGATGAGGTCGCCGTGGCTGATGTCGTTGGTCCAAGTGGCGCCACTGTTGGCCTTTCCAGCGAAGGGACTGCTCTCGCTTGTTGCCTGCGGCGTCCAGGACCCGCCGAGGTCGCTCGCCGTGTAGGAGCGGAAATACCGGCCCTGCGCGCCGATGGACTCCACGAGCATCAGGTACTTCCAGCCGTTCTGCCCGGACACCGTGTACACCTGCACGGCCTCGAAGAGGTTGTTGGTCTCGTCGCTCATCACCACCGTCGACGAGGTGCCGAAGTCCCCGGGGAAGTTTCCAATCGGCATGCTAGCGCGGTAGATCATGCCGTCGTCGCCGGCGAAGAAGAGGTACATGTTCGTGCCGTCGCCGATGACGGTCTGGTCGATGGGACCCGTGCCGGAGCCGGAGATGGATCCGGAGAAGAGCGCCTGCGCGGAGCCCCACCCGTTCGCATTGCTTGGGTCGCTGGACGTCTTGTAGCTGAACGCCGTCGGCCCCCACTGGTACGCGAGCACCCAGATATCCTTGGGCGAGAAGTAGAAGAGCGTCGGCGCCACCGTCGAACTGCTCATCGCGTTCTGGCTCGCCGACGCCATCTGCGACCAGTCGGAGAACAGTCCAAAGTTCATCGACCCGTACGTCGTGCCCTCGTCGTGTGTCGAGCCGTAGACTAGGTGCTGCCCGTTGTACGGAACGTGCGTGAAGTCCTTGAGCGCCGCCCAGCCTGACTTCGGCGTGGCCAGCGCGTCGGTCGAGTTCCATTGGTACGTGCCCGACAGAGTGCATTGCGCCGAGACGGCCGTCGACGACGCCAGCAGCGCGGCGCCGGTAGTGGTGGTGGGAATTCTCATGATGATCGTGGTTGGGTCTACCTATCAGACTCAAGTAAAAGGCGATGGCAAGAGCTTTTTCGAGTTGAAAACGGGAATGCGAAGCACAGCGAAACAGACCCAACCAACGCGAGAAAGACATCTGCTTCCTCCTCCTTCAAATATACTCCCCGGCTCCAGTCCGGCGGCCCATTGTAGGCATTCCACGCCAGTCCACAAGTCGTGGGAAAATTCGCCTTCATCCCAAGGTCTTCGTCCTGGAAGGGTAAAGTTAGAACGTCAATTTCCTAGAACTCTGGTTGGAGCGCCTGGGCATCCGGGGAAAGTCCAAGAGTATTTACCCAGATCTGGTAACCGGTCTCACATCTTCCGTGGAAGTGCCGGGTTAGAGCGCTTCCCACGGCGGCGATTCTGGCGATTCTGGCAAAAGCTTCTCAGATTTGCGCGAAACGGGCTTGCCCCGATACAGCATCCACGGACCCAGTTACCCCATATGGGGAATTCAAAATCCCACAGAGTCCGCTCCGGGGGCCCCGGGCGACTTGTCTAGATCTGTAACATCGCGATACATTCGCGTAATTAGGCTGTTCGCGTATACTCAGATGGTAAACTTGCCGACGAGCCCTATCTTCGCGTGAAAATTCTATCTACCAACGCTTCAGGCACTTCCTCCGGCGCGCGGTGTCGAGGCCCTCACCTTCTTCTCGGCACATGTCGGACGCATTGGCCGAACGAAAGAGCACCGGGGTCCCTAGGTAGTTATCAAGGGGCTCTGGTATAGTGACAAGCTATCTGGGTTTATTTACCTTGACTTTGGGGAACCTTGTCGATCGCTGCCCTCGATAACCAGTGAATCAGGCGAGAGGCTCGGGGATGTCCCGTAGCGGTGCTCCGTGGGCAGATCACAAAACTAAAAAAAGCAAAAGCAACGATCGGCCTCAGTTTGCGTTCTGTTATGGCAGAGCGGTGCAACCTATTCGACTCTGGGATCTTTATTCGGGACGTAGGTAGAGTCAGGCCGGCCATAATGTATCGTTTAACGTGTTGGAGTATTCACACAAATAAAGTCGTTCGGCAAGAAGACTTTTGAGTCGCCGCTGTTTTTGGTTTTCTTTTGTATTTTTATGTTTTTTGAGCTTCTGTTTAATTAGCTTGGATAAGGAGATATTGCATAGGCTAGCTAGCAATTGTGGTTTTAATCATCCTCATCCTCGTCCTCGTCCTCTTCATCCTCATCGCTCTCTTCCTCAGCGTTTTCAAGCCACTCAATAAGTGCCTGACACTTGAGACGGACCCCGGACGTGATTTCACCCTCTTTTCCTCTAGCATCCTCCCACCACGCAATGAGACCTTCTTCTTCCAAAATGTCTAAATCGTACATTTGCTGTAGCATGGCCGCCATCAAGCTCCCAGCCCTACCAACCTCGATAACCTTGGCGCTATTGACACAGGCTCTCTGCATTGCTAGGATGAACTCGATCTGCTCTGCCACGGCTTTGCCGCCCACGCCAACATCGCGAACAAACGTCGCCGCACCCTTTCTAGAAGTAAGCGTTTCTTTAGCGGCTTTCACTGCATCGAGACTACCGACACTGGCGTTCATAAGCTCGATTGCGCGACGAATAAAGGCCGTTGCTACTGCTTTCCGCATGGCCGCATCTGAAGCATTATTGGCAAGTCGAAGTGAAGTGAATTCCAATTTCTCTGAATCGAAAGTGCCCACAGCGCCTCTGAGGACTTCTAGAAGACCATGGACAGCATCAGCGTGGAACGAAGCAAAGTTTGGTGCTCCGGAGTCATCAGAAGCAAACGAGGAGAGTCGTGATCGGGCTGCGGGTTGGCTGGGCGTGGCTGAGGCTGCTTCGGACTCATCGTCAGAGTCCTCGTCTGAAAAGGTTGACATAGAAGAGCTCTCGATGTCGAACTGGTCTAAGTCGAAGATAAGCGAGTTTTCTAGCTTGGCCATCTCTTGTGTTTCTACGTCATCCTCTTTCGGGTACTGGAATACGGCACCCTTTCCTTGTTCCCCAACAACTTCATGCTGAGTATCAAGCGGACTGCGGTTGTATGTGAGAAGAGAAAGAACTGTAGATGGCGCAATGTCCGAACCATCGCCAATTCGAACTCCATTTGACACCAAAGACCCTTCGTGGACAGTAGCGTACTTCCCTACATAGGCCTCGTCTGCAATTATAGCGTGCTCGATGATAGCGCCGTCTGCGATCTCGACGTCGTCGAAAATAACGCTGTCTATGATGTGAGCGTGTTCCCCGATCTTACAATTCCGGCCAATGATGGAATCATGAATTGTGCTTCTAGCGCCCACATATGTGTCGCGTCCAAGGACGGCGTTAAATATGCCTGTATCTTCACCAGCAAGGACTTCGATTTCTTGATATACGTTGTCAGCTCGCAATTGGTACGATTGGTCCTTCAAGAGGTTGCAATCTGGCGTAAAAGGGTACGCCCAGCCTTCTCGGACGTCCCGAGTAATGGCGTCGTACATCTGCAGGTTCATGGCTCTTGCGCAATAACCTTCAGTGACTATTTCGGTGTGAATAAGCTTGCCATTCAGCTCCCAGTCCTTTAGAACGCCGTGTAGAAAGTTCGCTCTTGGGAGCTCGTAATCGAAGCTCTCGGACCACAACGCGAGTACATCTGGCGTGCATATATCGATTTGTGCATCGATCAGATCACACCGCGATTCTGCCTCGGAATTCTCGAGTACGGTTGGGTCGAGGTCAACGTAGCGGGCGGCCTGGAAGGGATTAACTTCTTCGTAGTGAAGACATCTGTTTTTTTTGGGATCGATAATGAAGACGGGGGTTCTCGTTCTCGCCCTCGTTTGATGTTCATCCTCGTCTGCCTCGCGCAGAACCATCGTCATACAAGAGTCTCGGTTCGATTCCCTCCTTGCCTTGTGGGCCGCCAGTGCGTTCTCAAGCGACAGGCCCGATACCAGGTCTCCGTGTACCAATAAAAAGTCGCCGCTGATGATGTTGCGCTTGTCTAGGTCGCGGAGGAAATCGCCAACGGAGCGCGCGTCGGCGACACGTATGAATTCGATAGTCGAGAAGGGGCAGGATGGCGAGATGGGTGACCATCTCGAACTGTGAACGTAGCTTTCTATTTGGTCGTGATGCGCGCCGCAGTATATGTAGACCTGCTCGACTCCATTCATGGCTAGGAACTCGAGAGAATACTCGATAAGGGGTGTATTTGCGAGCGGGAGGAGGCACTGAGATGGTGTGGCTTGGGTTAACGATGGGCCAACAGACAGGACCTATAGCTGGTTCTTTGGTTGGCTAGATGGCTTACCCTTGGCTTATTGAGAGAGAAGGGCAGAAACCGGGGCTGAAAGTCGTCGGCAATGAGCTGCGTGTCTTCATTAGCGATCGTGAACGAGAACGTGAGACGGTCGAGGCCCATACCACAGCTTGTAGGACATCCTCTTGCTTTTCTTCGGCTCCTGGCTTGCCAGTCTTTTTACCCTTCGCAGCAGCAGCAGCACCCCCACGGGCGCCTTTGCTTTGCGACATTGTACGTCTGGAACCTCGAGGCCTGACTCTCGAGCTTTGTTCTATGCGTTGGACTATGGATAGAAGGATGCGCCGGGGACCGGGGAAAGTGCTTTTGGGTGTGTACGATGGATGTGATAGGTATGAGAAGGATGAGAAAGTAGACTAGACGGCGCAATGCAACAGTTACTGTGACTCAATTGATGGAGGGGTAGCTCTGGCAGTCGGCAGCTGGCAGCCCATGTGCAGTTTTCCTCACAGCTGGTGAACTTATTACCTGCATATTCTGCGTATTGTGCATGGCTTACCTATGTATGCGGAGGGTTGTTAGCAATAATTATGTATAATTGGATGATGATCTAGTTCTGATCTAGTATCGGGTCAGGCTGCACATATCGGGTTCAGATAGGCGCCTATCTAAGGTTAGATAGGCACGAGGATTGTACGAGGGATTTTGCCGTTAGGTATGGATCAAGCTGTGTGCCCACCGCGCTCTCGATTTTTCCATCACCAACCTCACTACAAAGTTGCAGTTCTGCAAGGTATGGACCATTCGGCCATTGCAATAGCCGGACGTCGGGCTCAATTGACTCTTGGTTGCTCCTGCTCGCCGAGGCACCGTCATGTAATCCTTGGGAGCATTGAGGCACATAGGTAGCTTTTTTCGCTGGGGTTCATACACATCGTTTATCATCTTGACGAATACGTGAAGGTCGTCTTTTTTGCGCACCATTGGTCCTGGAGGTGGCGATCGTAAGCCAGGAGACATGTGCACCCAGTCGTATACTTTGTTATACCAAGCCGTTCCTCCCGGAACCACAATGGAGAAATATCGAGAACGGTACGAAACTCATAAAGATCAACGGCAGAATATCTTAAGGTTCTTTATGGATGTTTGACAACAGTCATTATTCCTCTCGCTGATCCTTATAGACTTCGTATTGTTCGCCATATGTCTCCATGTACCATACTAGGTTAGAGGGAACAACTCAGTATAACAAAGTGTATGACTGGGTTCACAAGTTTGCGAAAAGCTCTCCTGGCTTGAGATAACTACGTCCAGGATCAACGCCCTACGAAAACAGGGTCTTCGCACGTTCATGAAGATGCTTAAGAGATATCTATATCAGCCCCAGTGCAATGATTATGCACTCCAATGCTTCTGAGGAGTCAAGACTCAAGACACTTCGTATTCCGCTCGACTTCAAAGCCCGAAGGTTCTGGCTCCGTTCGAGTTGCTACCGCTATCTTGGATTCCAGATCGGCCTATCCCGTCAAGGCCGGGTTTGCGAAGTACACATGTAGATACACCGCTGGACTCCGGACACCCATTTGGGTACATACCTCACATACACTGAACCTACGGGGTCACGGATTGTTGGACTGACCTGGACTGACCTGGACTGTACCTACATCGCATCTCTATATCCCCTAAAAAGCTCTAATGTCACGGATAACAACACTCCCTCACTTGTCCGCTGCCTGATTGACGAGGTCTCATGAATCCGCGGTTGCGGCGGCACTGTAAGTAAGTATTCTGCATGAGACATCAAGTCACGGAACGTGTCCAGGTCTAGGCCCGTCGCTACCAGGGATCTCCCTTGACCGTCCTGCTGGCGAGAGCTGTCCAAAGTCCAGGCGATAAACGAACCATTGAAAAGCCTGGAGCTTGTCTCCCATCATCCCATCATCCCATCATCCCATCATCCTATCATCCTATCATCCCATCACCCCCTCACCCCATTCCCATCAGCGGCCACTTTACCCAAGGTCATTGCCTACATGGTTGATACAACAAAATTCCCAAAAAAAACATCGACAGTGATTGTGTTCAATCAGTCAAAGCAGAGCCTCAACTCGACGTCATCAAAGCGAGTGACTCTATTACGGATATCAGGTTCGTGTTCCAATGCCTATCATAGAGGATATACAGACTACCTTACCTTACCTTCCTTACCTTCCTTATCTTCCTTGCCTTACCTATATATAGGTCACCAATGTACAACACTTGCTACGTGTCTGTCGCTCTATGTGAGGTCTGTGAGTAAAGCCGACTACGGCCAATCGCGACCAAGCGAAGCACACTACTATGTATATTACCCCAGCCCCCCAAATGTGTATCTTCGGCACACTCGCATCTGTATACTATTGATAGAAAACGCAAGGTCGTACCTAGCAAGCCTTGGATTGTCGGTTCAAGATATGTATACATTCTCTCCATTGATTCCCTACTTAGACTGGATAGGTAGGTATGTATCAGCGGGACGCGGTTATATCCCGAGAGCCCGTACGGAGTCACGGACTGCCTTGGACCCTTTGCAAATGCCCCTGGGCCCTAACCCATGGGCGAATCCCAGCCATGCCTACCTAAGACTATCTAGCCAAAGTCGTTTACATAGATATTAACTGCTCCGGTCATAGTCATACGGACGGAGGACGTACCGACAGTCGCTATCTATCGATCCGGGGAAGTGGGTGGGATGAGATGACCGAATTTGTTTCCCATCGACCAGGTTAGGTTGGTCAGTAATTACCTTTTAATACACGTGTGCTAGTAGTGTAAGGCTCAAGCCGGACAAGGGACCCTGGAGGCAAATCAACTATCTAACAAAGCCAGAGCGTTCCAGATGACGATCCTCAAGCCCGATTTTGCTTAGAAGAGCCCATAACAAGTAGATCGTCATATGAAAACTTACCTATCTCACAGCTCCAAAGGCCCGGATATGAGATTTTCGCTGCTGATGTGAAAATGGGCAAGACAGAATTGTACTTTTGTTCAGGCCCTGTCGTGGCTGTATGTAAGTAACTTAACTCCGTCCCCCGCCCCCTTTGGGCCCAACGAGAAAGGCGAGAAAGGCGAGAAAGGCGAGAAAGGCGAGAAGAGCGAGAAGAGCCCCGGGAACGAGCCCGGAGATGGGTTGCACACTTTTACTTCAGGCGATCCATAGCTTGCGCTTCAGCCGCTCTAGATCGATTGCCAATGATGTGACAATGGCTGCCTCGTAACAGGTAAACAAGAAAATGCCCATGCCTCTGCCGTCCATCCGTACGTATAGCTTTAAATTAAAGCAAGCCCTGTACAAGCTGGCACAGGAGAGCTGGCCAAGGCCAGGCCGGACCAGAACAAACAGACAACACAACACAAGACAAGACAAGACAACACAATACAATACAATACAACACAAATACAACGCGTTGCATACGCAGATACATACGTATATCATACATACATACCTACATACGTACATAAACATCCCCATCCCGTACCCTATCTACCTATCTACCTATATAACTGCCTACGGGTACCTCCACGATCGAGTGCCTATGCCGCTGCAGAGTTGATTGTTTCAAGCGCGCCAACCATCGGAAGAGAACCACAGGCGGTGAACATAAAACAGAACCCCCCCATGGGAAACATGCATCGCCTCTCCCCAGGCCCAACATGATACGTCCGTAACTTGGGCACCTCTGACGCCCCCCCTTTTTGTCGGCCGGCCACGCACATAATCATCATACCAGCAATCCAACGAGCTACTCCCGCACACGCCCTCTCACATCCGTATCTGCATCTGTGCCGAGACGGGTACGCCTTGTATGCTACCTATTACCGAACCTTGTCTACCTATTCGCTTGTTAGTAGGTACCATCCATTCGTCTGCTCTATCCATCCACCCACACCCACCCACTTCACGATGTCACAAGTGACAAGCAAAACTCAACCCGTCTATCCCGGTCTTCGCCTCTTATTCCTTTTTTCCACGTTCCAATCTAGTCAGACGGTCTCTTCGCCTCACTATGTATGTAAGGTAGATAGACTAGGTAAATAGTCTTCGCTCTCTTCCCCCTCCTCCCGCCTCCCGCCTCCCGTTCCAACACCCCCCCTTTCCCCAACTTCCATCATGACCGGAAAAGTTTCTGACGGGAGAACTTAAATAAACTATAAACTAGAACACCCGAAATTTTCTTCGTTTTTATTTGTTATCTTCCACCCGTAATGACGCAACAGATCTCACCCCGTGACCCCCCCCTTTTTTTTTTTTTCCTTACTACTACAAATGATGTCTTGCATCTATAACATCCGTCCGTCCATCTATCTGATTCCGACGCCCGACTTTCTCTTATACCCATCTATCTCACCACATGTCTCCTTATTGCAGAAGACCGTTACTCCGAGCCAGACTTCATAGGCATCTCAGGTTGTCGAGTATACACTGCCAACTCCTCGCTTCTATTCTGTATTATTGCTAGTCACCTTCTCTCTAATCTCTTCTAGTCGCTCTCCGGATGTGTCTCGTATAGTTAGGTATCTCTGTCAAGGGGGTTATTGTATACCAAGATCAAGGTGTCAATGGTTCTAGTATCATCATCTAGGGACTGACCCCGACTCCGCCTGCTTACAACTCAGTGACGATCGAAAAGCCCGAGGCTAAATCAAACCACAGCCAGTAACTACTCCCTCCCTCTCATGGACAGCGAACAAAGTGGGGGAAAAAAAAAAAAAGACGACGGAAGATCAAGTGAACCGAAAAGCAAGCCAGGGAGATGGAAGAACTGGAAGCGATAAGAGCAGAAGCAAGAAACATGCCCAGCACAAAAGAGCAATCAAGAGTTTACGAGGAAGGAAGGAAGCCCAGGGCGTGAGGGCGGGATGGAGGCCAACAAAAGCGCAAACAACCTTCACGACATCGATCGGTCTCCGGCAGACATTCACATCGATCAACGAAACCAACTTCCAGCCCGATGCTCGACCAGCTCCGAGAATCGAACGCCTTCCGCTCGGCTAAGAAAAAGAGATGGGAGGTACTCGAGGACGAAGCCCGGCCCGCGGCCACCGGACTCACGTATAATACTACATCTAGCCTGACTAGAAATAGGTTCCGCCTCGACGATTCGATCGACCGATCGACCGACTGACTGACTCAAAAGCGAATCCGCCTGATACTGGAGAAGCTTCAACGCTCAGGAAGCTTACCGTGCCTGTTCACGCCTGTATGTCCTCATCAAGACAAATTTGGTTCGGCTTCAAGTCCCCAACTACGGTATATGCCAACATTTTCGGTTGCTTTTCCCATCCACGAGATATATCGATCGATCGAAGATGGCGCGCCACCGCGCAAGCAGAATGCGGTGATGCGCAACCAAAGCTTCCTTCCCACCTCCCAAGCTGATTCAAACACCACATTGCTCAGCTTACTGAGTTCCCCCCTCCGCACAGTACCGAAGCGCCCATGATCATCAGCATCATCTAGATCTCTCAAAAACATCAAGCGATGACTTAGATTCAACACTTTTTACTCAACGAATCTCAAGACCCCTGGATCGATCGCCCAGATTTGCTCCAGCCCACTCACAAAGAACTTTACATCCCTGGCTCCTCCGCGTCAGTCAAACACGAGTCAAGCCCTTCAACAGGCCAGATTCACGACCAAACGGTCCGGTCTGTACTCTCTCTACAACCTTTTTCGTTTCTGGTCCTTTTTCCTGTTACATTCTCATGGGCCTATTGGAACAGACCTATCTTAAAACTGCTTGCTCATATTCACCTTTTTTCTTCTTTTCATTAACTCGTTAAAGAAAGCACCGCTCGTATATATATATATATATATATATATAACATGCAGGACGGTTTGCCTTGTGTAAATAAGAATTATGTATCAAACCCGGCCGTCCTGGGTTTCTTTTCTTCCTTTCTCTCCTCGCCTTCTTTCCTGTTTCCCCCATGAAAAGAGACATCGACGCTTATTATGGTAGAGAGGGAGGGATCTGATCTAAATCGCTCCCAACCTACATTGCTATGTCTTTCTGAGGTGCAAACAAAAAAAAATGGGACAGATAAGCACGCAAACATTTGCTAGCAAAAGAGATTTTTTGCAATTTTAGATCAGACCCCGCCGGGTCGGTCAAGGGAGGTGGCCTTCAGATTCCACCACCGCTCGACACAATTTCCATCCAGCACCCCAACATTTGTTCACGCCAAAACATCGAAGAGGGTCGTCGTCACACTACCAAAAACAAAAGCCAACAACAATATATACACTCATACACGCTTTGAGTCCAAAAAATCCGGAACTGTCGAGTAGCGGGCCATTATGGATTATAGCTTCCAGGGGGGCCGTACAAACGGGGTCGCTTTTCAGGGGGCCCATCGGGCGGTATCCGTTGCGGTGCCGCCATCTGGGGCAACATATTGCCCGCGAATGGAGGTTTCTGGGTACCGCCAGGCGTGAGTACCATCTGAGAACCGCTTCCTGCGGCGAGGTATGTCCCATGCTCCTGACTCATAGTCGGTGATGGGTGAGGTAACTGACTTGGAGAGTGCCATGAACTACTAGTAGCGGGCGACTGTATCGGTGTCGTGTCAAATTTCGTGGCGGGACCAGATGAATTCGCAGAAAGCGGAGCCAATCCCATACCTTGGTTTGAGAATGGCCCTGGCGTCGGGGGTTGGGCTGGGCCTCCATTAGGATATATGTTATCAATCATACCCTCCGGAGGAGGATTCCGCAGCATACTGGCCAGATGTCTCCTCAACTTGCCAATCATACCCTCTTTCGTGAAAGGCTTAGCCAGCACGTCGCGCATTCCTGGTCAAATATTTAGCACCTTCAGGCCATAAAGACGGGGGGCTGAACACTCGCTCGACTTACCCCATTGGAAGTACATTTCTAGGTCTTGTTGATTAATGTTGGATGTCATGGCAATAATCGGTGTGTTAGGCTGCATATCCCTAATCATGGCAGTGGCGGAAACACCATCAAGCTGAGGCATGACTATGTCCATGAAGATCAAGTCGTAGGGCTGTTGTCTACTGCTGACTTTATTCACAGCCTCGAGACCGTCACGCTGAATTCTGTTAGCCGCTATAATTGAAAATGAGATAGAGAATCACAATGACATACGGCAACTTCAACACCACAGTCATGCTGCGATAGGAACTTGGAACCTATTCGGGCACATGTTCTATCATCTTCGACCAGAAGCACAACCGGTTTCTTAGATCCCCAGGGTGAGGGGCCTTGCAAAGTCGGCGGGGTATTTGCGGGCACGGAGGGCGTCGAACTGAACTCTGAAGTTGCGGGTAGCCCGCTCTCCGTGTTCCCGCCAGGACGATTGTATGGAATATTATTCATATGCTCAGGGGCAAACGGATCAATGCCGATATTCTGACCAACGGGATAAACAAGATGTCGCATGTCATTAAGAGGGTCATGGAGGAATGGTGTCACGCCGGCCGTACCAGGCGGCCCCATCATCGAGGAAGACCCGACAGATTCGGGAGAACCGCCGGCTTGATGGAACGCGACTGACATCCTGGTCAAGTCTCTGTCCGCGACGTGTTCTATTGACAGATTGTTCAGAATGTCTCGAGCGCGACGTATTTCCAAGGAAGTCTCTGTGGTGTCAGATAGAATATTTGGGCCTGAGCCGAATGCTGGTGTAGAATGGTTGGACCCGCGGCTTTCTCTTCTCTCTTCTGCCTTACTCAGGTGATTGATGAGCTCAGTGTGGACTTGGTGCTGGGCCTTGACCACCTTTTGCAGATGCATAATCTCGTCCACAAAGACCTTATTCGCGTTGATGATCTCATAATATGATTCCTGCAGTTGCTGAACTTGCTGCTGAGTTGCTGCTAATGTCTCGGAGAGCACGACGACCTGCTGATTCTGCACGGAGAAGTGGTCTTCGGTGGTGTGTGCTTTCCTGGGAGCAGGTGCTTTCCGTCGAATATTGTCCAAGTTATCCTTCCTATCTGCCCGAAATTCTGGATGCTTAAATTCCCACGCCTAAAGAGAGAACATCAGCGTGTTTGGGCCTCCCCGGGAGACGACAGGTGGGGATCTTACCGAGGTCCCATATGGAGACTGGCCATTTTCTTCATTATGCCGCACTTTGTGAAAATCATATTTGTTCAATTGGCGAACAAAGCTAGCGAAGTTGCTATGCTTGAAGTGTTTAGGCAGTATGGTCTTGGTAAATCTTTCGTTCTGTAACAAGGATCATGAGTTATTTCGTAATCATCGAGACGGAGAAAGACGGAAACAAGACAAGAGGAGCCAGGTATTAGTCAGGAGGACGTACCTCTAAAACAACGAAACTGTCACCTTGATCGCCCCATCTTACAACTTCACTGTAAGCAGGATCCTCAAGCATCCTACGAAGCGGGAAGAGCTGTTAGCATCGCAAGCTGGGGGAGGGATAAAAGAAGCACGGTATCCAGTCAGGACTATTTACTTGTATAGTTTGCGGACCTGTTTCCAGGGCACGTTACCACGTTAGCCAAAATGCGCATGCATCCACCCGCGATAGAGCTGTCCCGTCTCGGGTGGGGGGACTGGCATGTAAAACTACTCACAAAGTCACTTGAGTTATTGCCGGCGCCCGGCGCGATACCGGACATGTCGCCTTCGGGCATGGTGGGAAGCGGGCGGGTTAGACGATGCAGGTAATTTGAGTAAGCCAAAAACAGAGTATTTATGTCTCAAGACCGGCGGCCTGTAGTCCTGCTTCAGGCGGGCAGACTCAGCGAGAGAGAGAGAGCCGGGCGGGGAGTGAGTCGTGCGACTAGGAGATAAAACGCTGTGGAACAGGATGTTGGGCCGGTAAGAGTGAGAGAGAGACTCCTCGGCGTACGTGTGTGCGGAATTGTGTGCGGACTTGTGTGTGGTTGTCGTGACGCGTGGTAGGTATACACGGGAATCATATGCCTCATAGAGCGCCCCCTCTTCTTGTGGCTGGCAATGGGGCCGGCGGGCGGTGGTCTGTGGTCGTATATTCTATATTTCTAAGTTTTCTGCAGCCGGCAGGGCCAACTCTGGCAGGATGGGCCGAATGCCAGATGGGTGGCAAGGGAACTTCGCAAGCAGCGAGTGACTTGGAGTCGTTCGGCCGGTATGATGTGCGTCGCGGGGACGGCAGGTTGTGCTGGGTGTGGTTCGGACAGGGAGGGAGAGCGTCGCGAAAGATGATAGGCGGGAAGTCGACGCACATAAGGACAAATCAACGCTGACCAGCCTCCTGAGATTGGGGGAATGCCAGAAGCTAATTTGGTCGGGCCACGCACCAGCACTGTCCACCGGCGCGTCGACTGAGAGTGAATGTCTGATGCATTCAATCGTAGAGAGAACTCGGAGAAGGTCGCTAGACCTGTCGGGGATCCGAATTAAGGTGCCAGCAATAGAGACATGATGGTGCCCGCCGAAGGGTGCTCAGAGGAGTCTTGTTTACCCGGGAAACACAATAGGTAGAGCCGGTCTCACTCGAGATATAGCGAGGCAACAGGAAGGAGAGCGAGCGAGTGGATGGGGTAGATAGAGAGTGTGTAGAATTGGTCGATAATGAATGGATCAATGAATGAGAAGAGGGACGGGAAGTCACGGGATGGGCTGGTACGGGGACGGAGACGTGCGGACAGGAGTGTCGCACGGTCCACCCGCTGCGATCGCTATTATTGCCAGGCGTGTCCGGGCGGTGGCGCACTGTACGGAGTACTTTTGCGCGGTTCCATTGTTCGCTAGCAGCATTAATTCCACCACTCCCACCGAAGCCGCCAGTGGACGGGACAGCCAAGTTCCGCAGTACATTGCATACTACAGTCTGTACTGCCTCCCTGCCCGAGTAAGTACACGCCTACAGTGGGTACTGTGCAACGAGACACAGGAAGACATTATAGGGCAGGTAGACAGTGCAGTTCAGTGCAGTTCAGTGCAGTTCAGTGCAGTGTAGTCTGTATTGTAGGCGGGTGTAGGTATAGATAGGTATACCTAGATGGGTACCTCAGGTACCTAGAGAGCCATGATAGCAGTCGACTGTTATGCCCTCCTTCCTTCTGCGCGAGCGACTACCTACTCTACTCCTCTCCTCTCCTCTCCTCTCCTCTCCTCTCCCGCCCCCTCCTCATCTCAACTTATTCATCACTCGTCAAAGTTGCGGGCATTTCAGCCCGTCCTAAGTGACTTCAAAGTACAGGGCTGGCCTGACAGGACAACAACAAAACGAGACACGATACAAGACAACCTATTTTTAACACATGCCATGGACTGGTCCCTAATGAACTTTCTTCCGTTTCCGAAACGTAGAGCGCGGTGTCAGTTACAAGTAAAACTACCTTGCTCCGACACAGTACTTTTTGTCTACACGAGTAACTGACATACCGGCAGTGGGCATTTAAACTCTGCATGGCATTAATTACCCATCATTAGCCGTACCAGGACCTACGCAAGTAAACAAAGGGGATAACACGACAAGAGCAAACTCAGATCTCTGTCGGGGTTTGTCTCGGTCTCTGTCGCTCTCTTATCCATCAACTGGCAACAGTTTCAGACATTCTCAACTATCTACAGTGTATGTACACTTTGATCTATACTTTTTACCTGGGTATTCACGATGGCCCATCTCATAGCTATATTGCCCCTCGAGTTGCTCGGTCGAGCTGACTTAGCTGCGATATCCCGATATATTGCTCACTCGACATGATGTAAGTAGGTACATAGCGCCCTGACTACCTATAGCTAGCGAGCAGACGCTACAAGAAACGTGTCTACACTACCAGCGCTAATCAGGGAATTACGAGCTGAGAGCTGACTTGTCGGCCTCCTGCTGCGGGGAAATCCTATATGAAATCACCCCATGGCCCACGATGGAGACTTATCTTGACAGTGGTGACAGTGGACGCAACCCATGTCGACGTCGCATCGATGAAACAAGGCCCTCAACCTCATCGGTTTGCCGAGCATTCACTCTGCTGCGATGATTATCGTTCCGAGGTCGCCAAAGCCTATGGGAGTTACAAACTCCAACTTGTCTGGGGGTTATGAGCAGATAGGTAGGTATGAACAACCCCGGCGCCAATGACCCTTTTATCCCAAGGTGATGGGATGGGGTTATGTATTGTACTTATCTAGTCTCTGCATGGGTGGGTAATCTCTTTTCCTTCTCTCTCTCTCTCTCTCTCTCTCTCTCTCTCTTACCGTACACGCGTCCAAACTCCCCACCCTCAAGCTGAGCAGCCGCCTGGCGGGATGGTCAACTGAAAGGCACCAGGGAAAAAAGAAAAAAAGACGCCAACATATTCCTCTAGTGTTGATCGACCGGGATTATCTAGTGCGCACTACACTACCTCATGCGGCATGACATGCCACTACACTACTTACTAAGTACGGCGTTTGATAACTTTCCTCGAGTTCGGATAGGTAGTCTTTTGACGCAATGCAGCTCCGCACTTCGGGACCTAAGTTGTCAGTCTCCGGCGCTTCTTGAACCATGAAACATAACTTCCAAGACGGCACGGAGTCGCATCCGGATCGAGGACGTGTAGGACGTGTAGGACGTGTAGGACGTGTAGGATTCAAGACCTAGGTATGGACTGCTGTAGCCTGTAGGTAGTCCGATAACTGCCTAGTTACCTATTATTCCGCACACTGACACTGATGCCTATAGATAAGTCCTGCCCAAGGTCAATTGAGTCCCTGGGCAAGTTGCCAAGTTGGAGGGTATTAGACTACATACCTATGCAGCACTACGTAACGGCGCCGATCATTCGATTCACTGACGAGACATTTCTCCTCCCCCGTCGGTCGATCAGTCTCAGACTTGTCGGAGTACCAGGGGATCATTGTTTCTCACGGCCAATCATCAGACGTGATCGTCAAGACTAACGCGCCCCGCTGTGAAAACCTGCTTATTTTGTGTTGTGTATTGTGTATTGTGTGTTGTGTGTTGTGGTGTTGTGGTGTTGTGGTGTTGTGGTGTGGGCAGTATAGGCAGTATAGGCAGTATAGGCAGTGTAGGCAGTGTAGGCAGTGTAGGCAGTGTAGGCAGTGTACGATTTGTAGGTATATCCCTCCAGTATCTAGTCAGTACAGACATAGGTACAGACTGTACAGACGTAGACATATGGTTAGGGAATAGGGAAATCAACTGCGTCGACCTGCGCCGCAAAACGTGCTAGATAGGTATGTATCGGTTTTTCTCTCCGCGGCCCTGTGGATGCCGTTACATTACTCAAATCCCTAGTCCACGTTCGTCATCTCGTCTGATAGTCTTGCCCCTTAACAATAACAATAACAATTTTTTAAAGGGGTTCGGATCGGATCACTAACTAGACTAGATACACTACGCCTTTACTTGGGTAAGTTGGTAGGTTCCCTTTTTATTTTATTTTATTTTTTTTTTTACATATAAATCCTTAACATTCTGCACAGCCTCGGAGGTGTGTGAGTAGTCCATATCGTAGCGTAGTGTACCGATAGGTATGATGATGCTTCTTCACCCGACCGCTACAAACTTCAACCAAACGGATGCAACCAAACAATCAACCTTTTTAGTGTAGTTCCGCCCCCATTTCAGCCGCGAACCGGACCCTCACGCCGTTGACCGACAAGAGAACCCCCCCCTTTTCCCGCTTGACATATATGATATATGTGCCTGCCTTAGTCATATGTGTCAACCAGATCGGATCAAAATTCCGATGCTATCGAGATATGCGGTGCGAAGTTACGGTAAAGCCTGCCGACTTAATCTGTACAGACTGTATCCCAGGGATCAAGGGATCAAGGGATTGAGGGATTGAGGGATTGAGGGATCGAGGGAACTTCCAAGGCGCTCTTGCACTGACCATTCTGACCATTCTGTCCATTTTCGTATTGTATGGTGCCGTAAAGATATAATAGATACTGTAGCAACCAAAAAGTATGTGGGCTAATCAACGTTGATTGATCTACGGTGACGATGATCCTGAATGTGAACTGATTTTTGCATCTCGTCTTGGCACGACGCCGGTCCACTTAAACCGTCGACGGCAATAGGTAGGTAGGGTAAACACCTAAACACCTAAACACCTGGTCAAGCCAACCCTAAGTACGGACGTAGAGAGAGAGATGGATGGCCACCAGTGACCACTTTACATGTGCCGTCTTACCTACTTCGCTATAAGCGCCGAGAAAGGCATCCCCGTACCGTCGTTTATCCAATGGCAAAACTTCCGGCACCAGATATCCTGCCGTGCGTACACCCCAGCTATGCCCCTCCCTCTTTGTTTAGGAAATAAAGATGAAAAGATAATGGTCGTTCCCAGTGCAGTCCGTCATATTGGCTGGACACAACGCATTCATGCGAGTTTCGACCGTTCCGGAAAGCCCACGACCCTTTACGCAGTGACTTGGAGACGGTCATATATCCTACCGGTCACTATTGTAAGTCCGTACGCTATGTGAGTTATTCCGAAGCGCCTACGTTTGTACAGACTGTGCATAGCATCTATTAACTATACTCCAAGCCAGATTTTGCCGAAAGATGTCAAGTAACTATGTAATTAGATACCAAGTTCTGCCAAGTAAGTAACTGCCACAAAGCCCCCCCCCCCCCCAAAAAAAAAAGGTCTATTTCTCGTCCGATCTTATGCGCCAGGGACTTATTTTACCCCATCCAGCATCTTTGCTCGCCACAAGTGGCTTTTCCCACCGGTGAGTATCGTAGTCAGGAAACGAGTCACAATAGTTAGTTGGTTCTCGCGCGTGTGTAATCCGTACGGACAGTGAAAATATATGCTCGAGTGACCTCTGTAGCCTACAGTAAAAATGAAAGAGCGCTTCTTTTGCCAATGCCGCCAGACCAGGGTTGAATTGGCGCGGAGCGCGGAGCGCGGAGCGCGGAATTCGGGCCTCGCCGCCCTTGGTCTTGAATTTGCTTTCCCGCCACCACGGTCATGGATCCTCTCTGTGTCAGCCACTTTGCTTGTGCCGAGGGCACCCATCACAAGTATTAGATATGTATGTATGTATATGTAGTTTTACAGCTCTGACTACGTCCGTACAGCATGCTAATATCTACAAAGTACCTACATGTCTACTCTGGAACAATAGGAAGAAAAAAAAAAGAAAAAAAAAAAAGAGGCTTGGCTCGGGACTTTTCCATCGAACAATAAGAGGAACTTCCGTTGTTCCGCTGCGAACTGCGAGGCAGCCTGGATAATAGCTATTATCTATCCCCCCCCTTCTAACTACATATCAACGAACCCCAAACAGGTGGCAATATAGACCCTAAATTCGATCAAACGCGCGGCTGTAGTCTGTATATGGGCATTTATCTCCGTCCCTGCATGAATAGTTAGCCACTGAAATGCTACATCTCCACGTCACTTCGTCTCTGAGCGGTAGAAAGGGGCAAGGGGGCCATACAAGAGGTCGTATGCGTACGGAGTAGACGAAAGCAACCCCAATAATATCGTAGAGCGAAAAGACGGTGCCTGTCTCTTTCATCGCCCCCGGGCGTAGACTTTGTCTCAGCTCAGTTGTCAGCTCTTGGGCGCAATAAGTCGAACGAAAAAAAACAGCCCCCAATGTGGATAACGATACTCCAGATCTATCATGGGGCCCAACTTAGCAGATGAGTTGCTTGAATGGGTCGACTGATAGAAACCATTCATCATTACAGCATACTCGTCCAATTACTCTCCGCCATATCTCCGAGAACCGTCCGCGCCTCTGATGTGAATCATACTCATGACCATCGATGTGCAGTCATGATGGGATGCCTTCTATCCATGTTGATTGTCAAATCGCAATCACAACACAATCTGTATTGATACTGATTTTATCACCAATGTGTGGACATGCCGGGAATCAACGCGTTGCCCGGTGAAAGCGAACGGCTTAGTTTGCCCGCCCGAGTCGCGTTAACCGGACCACCGGTCAGCTTTCTTATAATTGCCTATGAATCATGAATACCGTCATATCTTATGCTCAGCTTGCTTTGGACAGTCATAAACAACAATGCGATTGAGGATGAGGAAGATGAACAACCCGTGGCCTCTTCAAATATACATAGATTGCCCCTCGCTGTGGTGACAACATCTCTTCCATACCATCTGCTTTACAGGATTCCGGGTGCTGGGTCGTTTTCCCGATCAGCGTCTATCTGACATTGACAAAACAATGGATACTGCGCTCGAAGGAAAGCCAAGCGTTCATGTTCTCATCAAAATGCCTGTGGAATTATGGCAAGCACTCTTCGTGACCATAGTTTAATTCTCATTCACGTCCCTTGTCGACTTATTTTTAATCTCCATTAAAGCATCTGCCTCCTAGAATTATGGACTCTCTCCTCATTGCTCACATTTTCAGGATCTTTACCCAATCGCTTCTCCCATCCTTACGACGTCCGCTCGTGTCATATATATATATATGTATATATATATATATATACCCATAATGGCCCATTTCAACCGGGAACATGAATGATTGCACCTTTTGAGAAATTGCACGGGTCTATCCATTCCTACATATATAGAAAGAGTCCGCGACCGGTACCCGATCGATAAATCTATTCAACAAATAATCACCGCGCTAGGCGTCTGGGGATTTCAGATTGTGAGCAGGTAATTCCCCGCGTTGCTGTCGAACGCAATGAATCCGGATTACTCTCAAGTCCCAGGAGGCCGCCGTGATGCTAACTGCACCGGCTTTTGTCATGGTTCTATGGACATCTCCGAGACTGACCCGGAATAAAGAGATGAGCTGAGTGCTCAGGACGGATGGGCTATCGTGAGGGATCGTTTTAGCACCCTCAGTTGGTCCAAGTCGACGGCGATTAGCAAGCGGAAGAGGCACATACGTATTACATACGACTACGTACGACAAGAGGTTGAAGACAGCAACATCAAGCCTGTCTATGTCGCCTTGGAAGACGACCTCGCGGATGGATTCGCTAAGCCTAGTTACTAGATCGACGTACATTGTTTCGATATTCTCAGACCTCCCGAAGCTGGCTGGCTGTCCTCTACATTCTCTGCATCGACGGCATAGAGCTCTGTCTAATACGATACCTGCAAGACAAGGAACAGAAAGAATGACGCTACTTTTTCCACGAAGGCTTCATACATAAAACTTCCCAGACCACATACGAGCCGACTGGCGCTGTATTGAAGCGGCTGGTACCCACTGATCTAGACGGAATGCGAGTATGGAGCTCACGTTTCTATCTATTAAAGTCCTCCGTAGGTACGGTTCCAAGAGAGAGCCGGATTTCGACCGTGATCGGCCTGTCATCTCGACGGGCCCAGAATACGTGTCGACGGAGATGAAACATGGAGAGCCACTGCGGATATTCAGACAACGTTGCTGTAGTTTGTCTTCAAGAGGTGGCAAGCCACCTAGACTCCTCGATTCATTTGGAGCCAAGTTCCTCAAACGATGGGGACAACGGAGCGACCTCCGGACAACCGACCTCAAACCAAGCTCTTCGAGTTGGATGAAGAATCGGAGCGAACAGGAGCGGGAGACGCCAGTCTAGAGGCATTAGAGCCTCAGCGATTACGAGACTCGAGACGCAAAGCCGCCCGCTCATTCTTCATCGAAACGCTCAGAGTCGCAAACACCAGAATTTGGAGTCCCGAGACTACACCCTCTACTTCACCATTCGAACTCTTCACCCCATCGGGTCCTACTCTTGGCCCCTTCACCCTAACTTCTAAGCTTCGAAGAAAGAAAAAAAAAAAAATCAACCTGTTGGCATAGACTTCCACCAAGCCCGTAGCGCCACGCAGACGCCGCTGTCGCAGACATCCAGCCACAGCGACGCGGACGTCCCATCGGCCAAGGTACTACGGAATTCCTTTTATCTGTCAAGCCTCATGCTAGGTTTCAAGAAGTGGCAGTCCTCCAATGATACACGAACAAGCTGTGGAAGCTTGCTTGGCGGGAATCGGACATGCCATTCACGTTGTTGGAGATAGCCAAAGAAAGAGCAAAACAGTCCGCCATTTCATGCTCGAAGAGAAGTTGAAAAAAAAAAAGAAAGCCTGGGATGGTGCTGGACATGAGATGAAGCACGATGGATCCTGAGAAAAAAGCCCCCGAGGACTTCTCTTAGCTATCCACTGGACAGTCGCCCTTAGCGAAAGTGTGAACTCGGTGACCACAGGGGCGCTTATACTGGAAGCGTATCCTATATATCGACAACCAAGCCGGATTCACGATTCCAGACGATGCAAGACCTCGATGACGAAAGAGTTGGCTTGCCTTACGGAGCAGTAGTAGGCGAAGGACACCGACCTCCTCACTGTCGACGAGGAGCCTCATACACACGAAATGGCACTCCAAATGTATCGGTGCGTGTTCTACTAGTGACGATTGCATTTGAGATGGACATGTCTTTGCAGGCTCACGGTCGACACATCGTTGCCTGAAGAAGGTCAACCTTCACAAACGGATCTATATGTCTGATGCAGTAAAGAACAAAAAAGCTGATTGTATGGCATCGACGACGCATCGTCGCCTCTGCCACCCTGGCACGGAAAGATTTGAAATGGACTGTATAATTAGCCACAGGCAATAGAAGAGGTCGAGTTTCTGCCCTGCTACGCGTGTGATAAGGCGAAGTCGATGTGAATACACCGAGCCGCGATCCACCATTCGTATATACGGCCTCAAGAAAGTAAGTTGAGTTGAAGTTGAGTTGATTAAGGGGCGAGGGTGCATCGCGGAAGAGCAGGACTACCTTGGGGGCATCTACATGGGGAACGGCGATGTCGTTGGAAAAGCAGACGACGCCCATAATTCAAATCGACTAGAGCTCTTCAACCAAACTCATAGAATCCCCGGCCGACTTTCGTTGATGAACCTCCTCCCCAATACTACTTGGTTTAGCTTGATTGTGCTTGTCGCCTTAAATCTGTATTGTAATCCCTACCACAATAAGGCATAATGCGCCTACTGGTCTATCGACAACGAATCGGCAGGGCTATGCGTAAGATCCCAGGCCAGGGACCAGCGTATATCTGCGCCATACCGTGGGTGGCGACCATATGGGAATGCCCAGTCATGGATTCGTTCGACTTGGATTCGGCTGAGTCGGACTGAAATAGAATACTATTCATAAACGCTTAGGTAGGACTAGAACGTTGATAATTTTGAAGGAGAAATCACGAATTTTACTCGTTGGGATTCTTGGGATTCTGGGGATTCTTGGGATTCACTTACACTTACCTTCATTGACTGATTTTCCGGAAGCATTCAACGAGCGACGACAAGTTCGTGCCCATGAATCACGAAACCGAAACCGTAAGTGGCTGCATACCGCCACATTCCCAAGGCACCCTACCTTACCTTGCCTAGAAAGATCTAACCTCACAAGGAATTCCTCGAGCTGAAACCCGCGGACAAACTATTTCCACGGAAACTCTCCCGTCGCGAGACGGGGAACGGTCCGAGTGGACAGCGGACATGCCAAATGGATTGGATGATACATAAGATGCATGTGAGTCCAGATCGGGGCCAATAATTAGCCAAGATGTTTCGATTCGACGTGAGTCGACGGGAATGCGTAGCAAGTCTTCCGAACCAAGGCTTCTGTCAAGGTATGTACAGTCTCTACGTGAATATGTAGTCTTCTCGCGCCAAGTGTGTGCGTTGTCTCGGTGCCGTCACGTTCGAAACGAGATAAAGCCAGGCTCACGCCGATCAATGCGACGGCATCTAAAACTGGCGTCAGTATTGTGACATGTCAGGGTTTCTTACATGGGATGGATAGCTTGAGAATAAAAATCAAATTGTTGGGATTTTTTGTGATGGACAAAGTATTAAAAAAAAAGAAAAACAGGAAAAAAAAAAAGAAAAGAAAAGGAAAAACGTACAACACCAGGGATTCGCTGGTCGTCACCGACCCAACTACTGATCTGGCCCTTACCGGCTTATCTATGGGAGAGCGGACGGGATCCCGAGTATTCCAATAGGTATGGTCGTACGTGTCAGTTTTCTCGTATCGTTTAGCTTATCTATCTGACCCAGTAGGTACGTCCGTAGTAGGCTCCTACTTACTGCGCCACAGACAGTCCTAAAAGTTATACCTATACCTAGGCAGACCTAGACCTGTGGGGCCCATTTTGTGGTGACAGCCCACCGTCACTGTCAGGGAAATCGCACTTCATTCCGCCTGATCCGATGCAGTCCCAGGATGTCGGTGGTCAGATCGAGGTAAGATTACGAGCAAGGAATAAAATAGGTATGAGAGGGTATCGATGATTCGTATGGTTTGGTACAAATGATGGTCCCCACGTTATTCCATGATACAATCCTTTTATGATACACGTATATACATATCAAGCTGCGAAAGCCGAGCGAGATGTTTTTTATGTCGCAGAGTACACGGCGGTTACGAAGCGGCCGCATTCGACTCGCTGCTCAACAGTGGCTTTCCTACCCTTGCCTCCTTCACCGAGCCTGACCGTCTTCCTGGGGGCGATCTGGAACCGGTGTATTTCGCCTTTCCGCCCCTTTTCAGCGTCACCTCTTCCGCCGTCTAGAGGTCCAATATACATGGGCGTGGCCACGTTATTCCGTCTTCCTGTGCCGAGCTGGTAGTGCTCGTTCCCTCCCCACCACAGCACATCAGCACCATAGTTGGTGTCCTGATCTGAGGTCTTGTCTGAGGCATCAACACGCGTAACATTTTTCATCACAGCAGCGACATGAGTGCTGCCAGCACTGAGGCGAGCAAGGCGAATCGGAACGACTGAGTTAGACTTCTCGTCAAATTCGAATAGCCCGGATAGACTCTTGATCTTTGAGGGACCTAGCGAAACGTGTGTCCATTTACCATTACCCAGAGTGCCAGAGATACCAGACCCACACGCCCAGACGTCGGACGTTACGCGGCCTGTATCTTTGATGCTGTTGGCATCTTCATTTGGTACCGCAATACGAGTTGCGTCGACGGCGAAGAATGAATCGGAGCCACCTGCTGCGATGGATACAACGCAAGGCTTCCTGTTCGTACCACGGTACATTTTACCAAATGGCAGAGGGATAGGGCCGTCGACAAACGGAATCTCCTTTTCCACTTCGAAACCAAGCTGCCCGGAAGAGTTGTCGCCGAAGACGAATACACGCCCATCTTTCTCCAACGCGAGTGAATGGTAGTCACCGGCAGCTATCTGGGAGATTTTGAATCCTTTCAGTGTGAGAATCTCGTGGGGCTTATCAAATGGCCCGGGAGGACGGGTATCCCAAAAAAGACCTGGGATCCCGAGTTGACCTTTAGAGGGATAATCAGATGTGCTCGAGACAGCCGAAAACACTCTGCCTTTGGAAGTGAGAAGCAAAACATGTTCTAAGCCGCCAGAGATATCAGCGACTCTCTCGCCCCAGCCCAGACCGTCAGGCTTGAGGTTTCGGTAGTTGAGATCATTCGAACTCGACCAGAAAGACCACCAAGACGAGGTCGGCTCGTTACGGATAGATTGGTCAGACTTCGCCACGGGGAGAGAATAGACGGAGCCATCTTTACCGAGGGCAATGATACGATCCTTTGAAATCTCAATACGTGCTAAGTCTTTGCCTTTCAATGTGGGCTGCGGGGTGGGGTCGTCCTTGGAAAAACCAGTGCCCCATTGTACGAGATCACCGTTCTCCGTAACGGCAGCGCCGAACTCTTTGTCCAGCTTAATATCTCTGATTAGCTGCCCGTCAAAATAGGCGATGCGACGTGGCGTCTTTACGACACTGTCGGTAGAATCAGGGGCGGCGACTCTCCCTGAATTTAAACCCCAGCAATAGACACCGGGATGCTCCCAGCTCTTCTTTACTTGCAGATGCTGGCTGCTAATTAGATCTCTGCTGTCTTCTTTCGAGTCGGGCAGCGGTCTCGGCTTCTCATATTCGATAACGGCTTCGCGTGGTTTCGCGGGCCCTGCTTCCGGCGCCATGGCCGGGTATGCGAGCACGGCGCCACCAGCTGCGAGGGCCACTAACATTCCCCCGACGAATCGACCGACGTTGCTGCCGCTCTGCCGGTCCCCCCCGGATGAGCTAGCATATCGCGGAAAATGCAGGGGTGCCCTTATGGGCCTGTGCCGCACCGAGCGCCATAGCAATGGTGTTGGGCGTGAGAGAGCTCTAGATGCAGACATGGCCACTGCCTGGTTGTTCTGATGGGCGGACGAAATTAAATTTATAGCACGAAGTGCTTCGTCAATCACATTACCATCTCGGTTTTACGAGAATCTCAGACAACCGAGTGGAGAGCGGTCGAGGAGGAATGTCCAAGAACCGGCGGGGGCTTGTGTCGATAGCTGAGTCAAGGAGTGATGAGATCATGGGTAGAAGCTCGAAGCTCAATGTCTCATAAATTCAGCTTCGACTTAGCGGGTTTAGTGGGTGGAGTCCGACCTATAATATCTACCTATGTACTTATGTACCTACTTCATTATCTTATCGTACTGGAGGTCTGTGCAAAATACAGTGTGATAACTGTACAAGCTCCATGCGTACAGTGCCATATAGCGATAAGCACTATGTCGACACTGTATACGGCCCATCATTATCGTGTCACTTCCGAGTTGCGTGATGGCTTCCAAAACATCCTGGTTCTTTCAGCTCATAGCGCAACAATCACCACACCTACCTTACCCGTATGTAGTCGTATCTCTGGCTCATACGGGCTCCGTACGCTGTTTGACTCCCAGATGCGCAGTACGTCTGGGGGATCTTCAGCAGAAGCGCGGGGTGGAAGTCACAATGTCGAGCTCGAAACAGCAAAGCATGAATGCATGCTGTAATTACGCGCGAAGCACTGGTTCCAACTTACGCCCTGCAGTGGCTTCGTGATGATTTTCTGACTATTCGCGATGAGGTCGGATGCAATGGATGTGGTCACATTCGGAATCATCGTTCCGCCCGTCGCCGGCATACGTGATGTAGTCCCGTGCCAGTCCCGTGCGAAGTTCCAGCTCAGCCAGCCAGACATACGTCTGTACCAGTAGGTCTCTAGCTAGCTACCTATATAGGTAGGTAGATGATTGACAAAGACAGACATGATAGGTATAATGAAGTTCGATGAGTTAGGGATCAGCTCTCCATATCATCTTATGCTTACCTAGGTATGTTTACGTCGAGTTGCTACGCATATCACCTCTGGCGAGGTGAAGTAGCTAGCATTGTGCAGATGCGGCGATCTCAACTCGCCATTCGCTGCATCTTTGTCCCGGCTATGACTTCTCGCCCCGAGTCGACCACAACGTTCCAGGGCGGGGAAACAAAGGCGGGAACAGTGCTACTCTGTTAGTATTACGTGAAAGCATCCTGACCAAGTCACATGTGCGGAGTAACAAAGCCGTGTTGGGAAGGGTCCAACGGGGACCTGGAATCCTGTCTTGGAAGCAGGCCCTCGTCTTGGCGGACATAATCCGCCAACTCAACCACGGGAGTCCCAGATCGACATATTCAAAATGGGAGCAATGGAGAAGACAGGGGGTAACGACAGCATCAGCATCAGCATCAGCCAGGAGGAATATGCTGTCGCGACACTGGACGGTCAAGCAGCCTCATCCGAGGCCGCGAAACATGGCGAAACGGCAATGGAACTAGTCGGCGACGAACGTGTGGTTCTCACGGAAGAAGATGTGTGTTCGAATTTTGTCTCGTTCGCAGTTTCGCTTCCATCCACAAGCTTGGCCCAGTAAGACTAATCCGCGAGCCAGAATAAGCGAATCAGGCGGAAGACCGACCGGGTAATCCTGACCCTACTAGTTTGGGTGTACTTCCTCCAAATCCTCGACAAGACCGTCCTCGGGAACGCCGCGACCTTCGGATTGATCAAGTCCGCGGGGCTGACGGGGAGCCAGTACTCCTTCCTGGGATCCATTGCGCCCATCGCCCAGCTGGCCTGGCAGCCCTTCTCAAGTGTCTTGATCGTCAAGGTACCCCATCGCATTTTGATGCCAGCGCTGCTTCTTGGTTGGGGCGTAGCGTGCACCTCGCTCGCCGCATGCCATAATTTTCATTCCCTCCTCGCTGCCCGGTTCTTCGTTGGTCTATTCGAGGGTGGCGCCCTCCCGCTCTTCTCCGTCATCACGGCACAGTGGTATCGTCGTGCCGAGCAACCTCTACGCGTGGCGGCATGGTACGGTACGAACGGACCGGCGACAATCGTGGCTTCAGCTCTATCCTACGGGCTCGGCCATATAATCTCGCCGGTTCTAGAGTCATGGCAGATGTGAGTACTCGTCATACAAGCTAGAGGCGTTAATAGCCGACCTCGAAGGTCCGGCTCCTAATCGATCTTCCAACAGCATATTCCTTTTCGTCGGCCTCGTAACCATTGCCACGGTGCCTTTCGTATACTGGCGGCTCGACAACGGCATCCCGTCCGCGCGTTTTCTATCCGAAGAAGACAAACGCAAGGCCGTGGAGCGGCTTCGCGCCAACCAGACAGGCACCGGTAGCCGTGAATTCAAGGGGCGGCAAATCCTTGAGATGTGTCTGGAGCCCAAGACCTACCTCTGGTTTGCCATTTCGCTGTTCATCAATGCCGGCGCCGCTGTGACCAACACCTTCGGTCCCTTGATCCTGAACGGCCTGGGCTTCGACAAGTACCTGTCATCCCTGCTCAACATCCCCTTCGGCTTCGCGCAGTGGGTCGTCATCCTCTCCGCCTCGTGGGTTGCCCAGCGCTTCCGCCTGAAATCCGCCGTCATGTTCGCCCTGGCGCTGCCCGTCATTGCCGGTCTCGCCATCTTGTACGCCGTCCCCCGAACAGGGCATAATGCGCCGCTGCTGGTCGGTTACTATCTCCTGGCCTTCCTCTTCGGCCTCATCCCCGTGGAGGTAGCGTGGATAGTAGCCAACACGGCCGGTACGACGAAGAAGTCCGCCATCATGTGTAAGTGAAACGAATTCCCCATTGCCCATATTATTCGCATTGTCTATCTTCCCCCTGTTTTGCTAATCAAGGGGTTTCTTTAGCCGTATACAACGGAGCGGCATCCGTAGGTAACATCATCGGTCCCCTAGTCCTCAACTCCAAGGACGCCCCTAGCTATCTGCCCGGCCTGCGCGTGATGCTCGGCCTATTTGTGGCGCTAGCGGGCTGCGTGGTCCTGCAGGCCGTCAACCTGGCCTTCCTCAATGGCCTGCAGGAGCGTCGGCGCGTGCGCAACGGGAAACCCGCCAAGATCAATGACACCAGCATGGCGGACAGGTACGGTGATCTCGCGGCTGTAGAGGACGATGAAGGCGAGACGCCCATTGGACAGAACGCCTTCGCTGACTTGACGGACCGGGAGAATGATGAGTTTGTATACGTCTTATGAAGACATATCATCGTTGTATGGACCGAGAAGAGTCTTGATTTTAATGATTTCTTGGACTTGTGGGGCTGAAATAACGTTTTATCTTCGTATGTCATATGGATAGCTGGAATACGCTGACACATCCAGGTGAACACGTTTCCCGATCACCTTTAATTCTGTTGTAGAGAATCAGTCTGTACGGAGCTGTAATACCACTGCATCGTGGATCAGATCCGGTCGAAGGCGACCAGGCCAACTCTGTAGCCGGATCTTGTTCGGACCTTATTCTCACGAGCCAAATCTGTTCAAGTCAAAAAGTGGGATTTAAGACTCCACATCATCATCACATATGCACAAGACTTCGTGAGAAAAAAACAATAGTTTTTAAAAAGCTACCAGGTCATTTATTTGTATCCATGTGAACGGACCGATACTGTATCTCGGATGACTTAACTCTATATCAGTATAGGCATCTCTGGCTTGGAGGCAGAGGCAAGAACGCGCGCCAAGGCGCTGGTTACTTGGTAAAGCAATGTGCATTTAGAAGCTGTTTTCATCTCGGTTGTTGTGTCTTGATTTTTTTTTCTTGGAGGCAAACGTCTTTTTTTCATCATCAAACGTATCAGACATTCGTTTTTATCTTGTCCATTCCGCACCGCCCGTCCCCTCTCCCTTTCCCTTCCCCGTTGCCTTTCCGATGTATGCAAGTAACCCTAGGTGGACCAAAAGACAGTTACTCTTGTCTCTGTTGGATTGTCTGCCAAGAGACGGGTTGGGAAACTTCTGAAGTCCTACGACGGGAGCCACGCCAATTGGAAAATGGCCGAACGATTTGCAAATATGAGGATAGAACCAGAACGCCTTAGTTGCTCGTACGCCATGAAACCTGCCGAGACCTTTTTGACGTCTTTCTAAGACAGAATCCCACCGGATGGGTATAAAGTTAACAGAGATGATGATAGTTGGAAAAAGGCGGATACCATTTAATAACAGCAATCCCGAAATTAGAACGAAAAGAAGTGAAACGTGGTAGGAGCCCGGGACGACAATAACGATGGTGGGACTATTGTTCAATACTTTCTGGACTCATGGGCATGCCTGTGTCATCCTTATCCACTTGGCTATTGTTTTCCTGGCTCTGACTGCTGTCCATACGTTCCATAGGTGCAGGACCCATGCCTGAAGATGAGGGCCTCATTGCGTTCGACAGGGTATTGGACCTTCTCAAAGGGTCCATCCTCTCGGGTTCCGTCTTCATCTTCTTTGCTTCAGCGGCCTGTTGCTCTAATTTCTTCCGTTTCTTGTTGATGGCGTTCTGCTCCTTCGGCGGTCGCTTCTGCGGCGATACGATTTTGCCCGTCGCACCAAGTCGTGGCTGAGGTCGTCTCTGCTTTACAGGCAGATCTTTATCTTCCACCAACGGTAGGTCGCCATTAGCGTGCAATTTCGCGAGGAAGAAATTCTTGACCAAACCAATCTGTCCCTGGATATTTTCTTTGTTGACGGGCTCGTGAGGCGGCAGCTCTTCGTATAGGATCGTATCGGTTGGGCCTTGTGCTTGATTTTGAGCCTGGTATTGGCTTCGCACTCTGGACTGGAGTAAGTGCAGGGGAACAGACAGAACGCCCCCCAATTCACCTGCCAAGCCAAGTTCTTTGAAGCCAAAGAAATCCTCGCCAAGCTCTTCCGCAAAGTCTCCCCCAAGGAATTGGTCACTGCCATCATTGAACGCGGAGGCCCCGTCTCCACCTCCTTCACTAACGGCGGGCCGAAGCAGATCGCTAAGATGAGACTTCATACGATCATGGATTCCGCTGAGCTTATTGCCCAGTCGATCGACTTCGTCCTTGGCATAGCATTCTAAGTCGTCAATCGTATATCCGTTCTCAGAGAGAGTATGGAGCACAGCTTCTTCATTCCCATACCGGGGTCGGGCGACGGTTACGTCACTACCCTTGGCCGATATGACATCTTTTTTCTCGCTTTCGGTATAGGACTTGAATGTTTGTATCACGGCGCCAAAATAACCAGCAGCAATATCCGTGATCGTATCTAGAGCGGATGGCTGGTACTCTTCAAAACCGGCGTGATAAAATAGCTTTGCAACGGATCGTTGCAGGGCAGCGCGGCAAACCTCTGGCGCCATCACTATGTCGTCGCCACATGTGACATGTGGCTCAATATCGGCTTCGCAAAAGGGGTCAGGGTTGTACTTGGGAAATTGATTGGCGTAAACCTGCAATGGTCAGTAATTTGTGCCTCAAGACAATGCGATTAACGACTTGCCTGCGTCTGAAGTTGCATTTGCTTGATGACGCCTATTTTTGAGCACACTTTCCGAGTTTCTTGCATTTGTCGAAGGTTGGCATCGAACTTCTGAGTTAAAATACTCTTCGGGGCAGTAAAATAACCATGGGGTAGTGTACGAAGGAATTCTTCATGCTGATTAATAACTTGGCCATCATTATCTTCGATCCATTGCAGCTTGGCTGGAATGTCTGGTACCAGAGTTTGGGGTTCGTAATAATCTGGAATGACCTTCTCTTCGACCTCTTCCATACCCTCGGCCAGAGTTTCCGTTGGCTTTGTGGTTTCCTTGCCGGATTCCATTGACAAATCGCCTTGCCAATGGCCGATGGCGCCAGTTGCATCCGCCTGTTGCAGACTGCGAAGAAACCGGCGCATGCCTGCTTTAGTTCGTAGCAGGGCGGGTTCATCGACGTTCAGCTTTTTTCCATCGAAAAGGTCGAAACGCCGCTTGGTGACAAGTGCGCGATCCTTCTTGGTGACTTGTTTCCACACCTTATATTCTTCGTCTTCATAAACCTGCTGTGCAGCGTCATTCAGCGCCTGTCCCAGTGCCATGCCATTTATCGATGGAACATCAATGTCCATGACATCGACGTTACTGCTTCCCATGCCGGAATGTCCATTCATGCCGCTGGGAGTCATGGCACCACCCACACCTGGCGTTCCAAATCCATTGCTACTATCGAGTTCAGAACCTTCGCGCGCTTTCGCCAGTAATCCGTTCAGCTGTAGCACCGGCTTCGATTCGTTGTTGGGCGAGCCTTCTTTCTGATCACTAGGTGCCTTCCTCGACTTAGTCCCCTTGGCTGCACCGGCGACACGGCCGCGAGACGACATTATCGGCTCATCGTCCGAATCGTCGCCGGCATCATCGTCCCCGCCATTCTGCTTCCGTCGCTCTTCGGCTTCAACCTCAGCTCGAGGTCGGATAGCCAAGTCCGGGATAAGGGGTATGAGCTTCTCGGCTTCCTTGCGCATGCCGTTGGCCATTCGCCTAAGCGGGTGATTCATGTCCTGATTGTACCTCAAGCAATTATCCCAAATCAAATTCAGATCTGCGACGAATTCGGTCTTTGATTTGTAAGTCAGTGATTTCAGCTTTTTCGTCATGGAACTGAGATCCATGGGCTGCTTGATGACTTTGGCTGATGTCAGCGAGGTTGCCCTTTTCGGAGCGTCACAACAAAATTACTCACAATTGTAATAGTCGGGCGCATCTCTCTTATTGACTCTTTGTAGAAATGGTGTTGAATACTCGGTGTGGGCTTTGAGTTCGGTTAATACTTTCTCTAATGCTTCATAGAGCTCTTCTTGGTTAACGTTTTCCTCGTTGGCCCATTTGCTTCTATTCTTGCGCACTTCGTTCATTAGGGAACGCAGCTCGGCATCCGAGGCACGCACCATGTCGCGTTTCATATCTATGCGCGCGATGAGATGTTTAAGAGTAAGGCTAGATGCGCCCAAGTTCGCACTACTAAGAGAACCATGATTTTCACCGGGCAGGCTCCCGGTTGTGTTGTTGTTGCTATTCTTGTCCATCTCGGCCTGAAGCGCGTTCTCTGATTCATCTAGTTGCTGCTGTTCAAGCATAGCCGTACGGTCGGTTTCAAGGGTATAGAAGGTCGTGAAAAAGCTACGCTTCGCAGCTTCCTCGGTATCTTTCCGAGCCTCCTCGAGCTGCTTACGCGCATCTTCGGTAATATTCGGCAGCGGCTGCTGTCCTTGAGAATTGTCTTCCTTCAGCTTTCCGGGTGACGTGATGGACGGCACGGGAGAGCTTCCCGATTTGGAGGGCGATAATAGACCTTGCGATGCGGATGTAGACTTGGATTTAGGAGGTACGCCAACGGGAGCAGTGCGCGCCTGGTCTTCGACGGCTTCGTCATCACCTTCATCATCATCGCCGTAGTCATCTTCGTCGATGACTCGCTTGACTCTTTTGGTAGGGCGCTCTTCGATAGGTCCGTGGTCGGTGGTGGGAGGGAGGGGGAGAGGGACGTTTTGAGGTCGACGCCAGGCATTTATGGCGTTATGGTTATAGGAGCCGTCGTCGGCAAATAACTGTGAAATGCGCGACTCGGATCGGCGATATAAGTGAGCAAAATGGGCGCGTTGACGTTCTTCCTCGACATCGGATGCCTCAGGCATCGAAGCCAAGGAATTATCAAGGGAGTCGTGAGAACGGGCCAGGGTATCATCAGACCCCTTGGATCCATTGGCAGCAGTGTGATGATATTGCGCAGGCGGTGGCCAGACGGGCTGGCCGTTCATGATGGACATGGTGGCCTTTGCGGGGGATAGAGAGACACGATAGTTGGCGGTCGCCGCTGGTCGCCATGCGTGGACAACGCAGGGTCGCGTCGAGTAGGCAGCAGGACGGTCGGCACGCCTAAATTAACGGAACAGAAGCGAGTGACATTGAGAGAGATGGCGACACGAGTTTGGACTGAAGATTGATAGGAATGTGTTGTGACTTTGATGGATTACAATCGAGGCCGAATCGCGTAGATTGATAGTATGAAGTCGAAATGAGGTTTGGAGTGGATCCCCTTGGCCTGCCTACCAAGGTACGGGGGAAACTGCCAGTAGGGGGGGCTGGCTCGGTACCAGTAGTGCAGTAAGGCCGGGCCACAGTCCAGTGGGTGATCGCAGGTACCTCCAGGTGCCCTACCCCCCGGAACTACACGCTAGCACGAGTCTTATAGCGCTCACCACAGGCAGGCAGGTGTCCCCTCTGAGCCACTGTCTACATGGAGGTACACACACACAAGGAATCAGCATCAGCACCGATCACCGATTTCTGTACCTAGGTACTTGTGTCTAGCGCGTGAGTTATCGCCCAATGCGCAGATTCGGACAGTTTGCAGAATGTGACCACGAAGTAAAACAATACGAACAAGGCATCTAGATAGTACCTAGATCTTCTTGGGCGGTGCCTAAATTGTTCTGTAGAATGAAGGGCTATATAATCTTGATTTGGTACATTTCGATGTCGTAGGTGTCAAGTTGAAACTTTGCTGGTATTACACGCGTGGCATGATCACGTGCATCTTCCTACAGGTTAGATATCTAGATTTGTAATCATGCATCGCAACGTGTAGTGACAAAAGTATCTGAGTATTCCGGTAAAACTGCCTGAGCTTACAGACTACAGTTCAGTATGCTGAGTACATTGGCTCTTAATATACCGTATCTGTTGTAGTTCTGCTGCCACTTAACGTCAAATCTTTACTCATATTGCTCTTGAGGGGTTGTGTACGAATTATGGAGGCATGGGAATCACCACTTCTCGGAACTCGGGTTGTACACCGCAGAGATGCCCCACTCACAAGACCGATGCAATGCCGTTACGCTACAATTATTTTCTTGGAACTAATCAGCTTTCAACCTCGATATGTTTACGTCTATCTATGCTTCAGTTTGCCTAGTACTAGCAGTAAAGTGCATTTGAGAAGCATTCACGGGAACTCCACATTCTATATGGATTGGGAGTTGGTGCATGCCATGCAATACATAGTAGAAGAATGCCGTAGCTAGTGGCCGGGTACCGACTGGATGACTTGGGCAGTGATGAAAAGGTGCCTACCACCTAGGCCCGTACGTTACAGTAAAATGATAGAGATTCTCAATCAATACCAACGTCAGTCCTCAAAGTTCCGAGACTGAATACACCTATCTACCTAGCTTCAAACGAAGTAGATCGTACATCAAGCTTAGTAGGTACCTCAAGATATGGCATCAGTCTGTTCAACCCCACCAAAACCGATGGACGGTTGGGTTGCGGCGGAGCGCGCCGAGCGTTGAACACTGAGGTGATACAGAGACAGTACGACAGACGGAAATATACTGTACGGAGAACGTGGGGCTCCAGCTGCCGTCTGCAGGCTTCTCCATGGCACCTACATAGCAGATATGATTCGCCCCAGTGTAGCGCAGTAGCGCAATAGCGCAGTTATGTACCTATACCACCAACAAGCCCAAGTCGTCAAGCCCAAGGCGACATCCACCCTGCCCGCCCGGTCAGCCACCTTTCACTTGGCAGAAGCTCTGTGAAGCTTCTCCAGCTTCTTTTTCTTTTTCTTCTGCTTTTTCTTTTTCTTCCCCGTCCCGTTCTAGTGTACCGATCCATAGCACTTCGCAAATAGCTACCTAACGTACCCTTCTGCACGCCACACGATCAAGATCTTCAACGTCCACAAGCTCTGCCTGTCCCATCCCATATCAGCAATAGGATAGTCCATGAATCATGTCTACCTAGTCACGAAGGCCCGACCACCAAGTTTAACGAATATGCGTATTCGATTGCCTTTCGCAGGTCCGTAACTTCTTCTACGCGAGCAGTCTACGTCGATTCGATCCTGATTTCGTTGACTCACGCATGATCCACGGGCTGACCATGTGTCTCGCGCAGGCGTCTTCTTCGTGCTCTGCCTCATCGCGGGCTATGCCGGTCTATCTTCTCTCCAACTTGACCATGTCATCGACGACAAGATCCTGCACGCGATCACCTTTTTCATCCTGACCGTTGTCTTCTACTGGGTCATCGACACAAGTCGTCGCCGCACTCTAAACTTAACCATCGTCGTATGCACCCTTATTCTAGGTGTGGGCTCCGAATTCCTCCAGGGCTTCCTGCCCAACGGGCGCAACTTCGACGTCAATGACATCATTGCCAATCTTGTAGGGAGCCTGGCTGCGCTGGCTTTGTGTTCGTGGTACCACCAGAGGATGCTGGAGCGTAAACGCCAGCGCCGCTATAGTGCTGTACCAGACAATGACCCGGGTGACATAGAGCTGGGTGAGGGAGTGGGAGAGCAAGAAGAAGGTGTCACGGAAGCCGATGCCGAACCGGCACGCTCAACAACCTTAGAGGAAGAGGTCGATAATTGGGACGAAAATGCCGTTGATAACTGGGAGGACGACGAGCCAGAAGGTGACATAGGGGCAAGCGGCACTGGCAAAGTACAAGCAGGGGAACAGACTGGCGACGGCGCGAGTGTACCCTACAAGAAGCGAGTCGACTGAGCGTCTCCTAAAAAATTTCGGAATTACGGGCGACGACTTGATGTGTGGATGGAATGGCAAGGTAACGAACGGATAGACGCGAAACGCGATCTATAATACTCTTTACCGAACCTGTTTTCTTCCTTGGGGCTCTAGGAGGCATCGATGCGAATTGGAGGATCTCAGGCAGACCCTGCGTGTCGAATTACCCGGAAAATGGCCATTATTCATGTACCAATTAGACGACTGACGATATCATGGCTTATCATTAACGGGCTTGAAAAATACTCGAGCGAAGGGAAGGGAGGAACATAAAAAAACATTCAAACTACCACCTACGGAAAAGGCGGTCTCACCTCCTGGGTTTGAGGACGAAAACCCCTCTTGTCCACCTCTGTGTTCGAAATCAAGCTCGATCGTCCCAGCCACCTCTTACCGAATTTTCTTGCGCATGTCGCCGTTCCTCCACAAGCTTGAAAATCGATTCCTCCAATCTGGTGTAGCTCCATCGTAAAATGTATCGCGCTAAAATAAGCAAGGGCGGAACATCGCCGTAAGTAAAGAATCGGCGAAGTGAGCCTGCACTACCAACATAGTTGTATGCCGAGCTCAAGGACCCGGGCGAAAAAAATGACGCAATTGTGAGAAGTAATCACATAGCATAGCCCCATATATGACTGGGAGTTATATTCCTCGAAAGAGAATATTATATATACATGAATCTATTCCCAGGACTTCGGATGCTTTGACAAAATTAGTAGACCCAATTGCCTTGTATACAGGGCAAGAGTCGCAATTGGCTCCAAAAGAACGCCATGCCGTCTTCTCTAGCTGATGGAAATGGCGCCACCAAGCCGCTACTAAACAGAGCCGATGAGGTCGAAGATGTCAGTAACCGCCGAAGAACAAACGAAAGAAATTCTGATTGATTTGCGCCGCGATTTAGAGCGGCGCCCGGCGCCCCGCACCGAACCGTTGTTGAATCGCATCTGCCCTTAGAACCGTTCTTCTCTTCTTTCGCTGATTCTGGTCATCACCCGCAGTTAATAAACGCTGTAAAATCCCTCATCGTGCCCTTTATCCGGGACGCGGACGAGGCAGCTACCCTCCGTGCCCAGGGCCACAATGGACAAGACCCGTCGGCGCGAAATGTGCTCGTTGATTACCACAGCCCCGAGGACCTCGTGAAGCGCCTGCAATTCTCTCTCCCCGAGGGCCAAGGCAGGGGGAAAGATGGCCTGTTGGAGGTCATCCGAAGTGTCCTCCGATACAGCGTGAATACCTGGGACCAGGGTTTCATGGATAAATTGTACTCGAGTACGAACGCTGTCAGTCATTACAGGTCTCTTGCATATTGTCCTTCTTTGCGAACAGGGGACTCACCAATTGGCGATATCTAGGTCGGCGTCGTATCCGATATGATACTTTCTACACTGAATACAAATGTAAGTCGGTGGCTTGCGTTCTCGCTCATAGCTGACCCCCTAGTTTGACAAGATGGCACATCACACAGCATGCTAATTAGTCGAATCAAACAGGTTCACGTTTATCATATCTCGCCAGCCCTCACCGTCGTAGAGAAGACCACAGCGCGTGCGCTCGCAGCGGCCTTTGGATTCACAGGGCCGCGCTCAGGCGGTGTTACGTGCCAAGGCGGAAGCTCCTCCAACCTAACCTCGCTGATCGTCGCGCGGAATACGCTCTACCCAGCGACGAAGACACAGGGGAACGCGAGCTTCTCGTTCGCGCTCTTCACCAGTGTGCACGGGCACTACAGTGTAGAGAAGGCCGCGACGACGATGGGCATGGGGTCTCAAAACGTGGTCACTGTGCCCGTTGACTCCGAAGGACGCATGATTGCCACGGCACTCCGGGATGCGGTGGTCGCCACCAAGGAAAAAGGCATGACGCCGCTGTACGTCAACGCGACGGCCGGGACCACGGTCCTGGGGTCGTACGATCCGTTCCATGAGATTGCCGACGTGTGCGCTGAATTCGGGCTCTGGATGCACGTCGACGCGTCGTGGGGCGGGCCCGTCGCTTTCTCCGCACAGCAGCGGCACAAGCTGGCGGGCGTCGAGCGCGCCGACACCATCACGACGAACCCGCACAAGATGATGAACGTACCGACGACGTGCTCCTTCCTCCTAACGAGAGATGTGTCCGTCTTACACCGCGCCAACACATTACCCGCGGGATACCTGTTCCACGAGGACGGCGGGCCGGAAGAGGAGAGGGAGTACTGGGATCTCGCCGATCTGACCCTCCAGTGCGGCCGTCGCGCCGACAGCCTGAAGCTCGCGCTAGCATGGGTCTATTATGGCGCCGAGGGTTTCGAGCGACAGATCGATCATGCGTTCGACGTAGCATCACACCTGGCGACGCTCGTCGAGAAGGCTGGGGACTTCGTGTTAGTCTCGAGCAACCCGCCGCCCTGTCTGCAGGTCTGCTTCTACTACGCGCCAGGTGGCGTGGTCGATTCGGATGCTGCTGCTAACACGCGACGGACGAAGACCATGACGGGGGAGCTGGTGAATAGAGGGTTCATGGTGGACTACTCGCCGGGCAAGAATGGCAGTTTCTTCAGGGTGGTGGTTAACTGTCAGACACAGATGTCTACCGTTGACGGTCTGGTGATGGCATTACGCGAGGTCGGCTCGGCGCTGATGTCTCCTAGCGTAGGAATCTAGACAATACACAACCAATGCGATAACTTGTATATAGACCATAAAAGATAGTACTTCAAGGAATTCATGTATATGCCCTCTGATCTGTGGCCGCCCTACGATGCATCTGGAATCTCTTGAACACAACTACGGCCGCCACAGGCCTCCGTCTCGCGTTCCCGCCGTTTTCCCTCGGCAGCAAACCAGTCCGCTGCCTCAAGGTGCTTTCATAAGAGCAATTTTCGCTGAGTGGAAAGCCTTTCACGATACACAGCAGTGCATATGCCTAATCGACCATGGCATTACAATAGGATGACCGCACAGCCATAAATAATACTGGACAATGAAAAGAGAGAAAAAAGAACCCATGAGTCGAGAGGGGAGAGGAAAGGGCAGAATAGAAAAAAAATTGTTGAGGACAAAAATAGAACCGATCATGTTGAGGCGCTCACTGAACTCAGTGAGGCATCGGGAATTGAGCCCGATGCGGGGGTCGAACCCGCAACCTTGAGATTAAGAGTCTCACGCTCTACCGATTGAGCTAACCGGGCGCTGGGTTCTTGTTATGTATTCCTCTCGCGAACCTGAACTATAGTCTGCTAGGGAAGGATGTGATGCACAGAAAAAATTGGACAAACTGGCGCGAGTCGGTTGAATTTTGCATTTTCGGACTGTGGAAGCAGATCACCTAACTAGTGGCACGCTAGTCGTTCATGTGTGGCTCATGCGTCGGAAACGCTGGCCCTAACTGCCAAGCCAAGCCACATCTGGCCCCGACATTTTTGCTGCATGAGCCACAGATCGATCCCAGATTCGCGAGAAAAACGCCTTGTACTTATGACCAGAATCTGGTCAATGCGCCTGAGCTCTTCGCGTCACGCCGTCGCAGCAATTGTCGCATTCATATCTGCTGTCGGAACGCCTTGCAAGCGACCATGACCATGTATAATCTGTTGAGAAGCGAGCAATCCTACCATAGGAACCATTGCAGGACAACTTACATCACAACACGAGAAATACAAGATCCTTTAAGACGTATCCAAGGAAGTGACAAACGAGTCATTCTCATTTCGGACTCGAACTTGGAAAGTCAGCTGATGTCTCCGTCATCCGGTGTGAACCTCTGAGACTACGCGACCCGATGGGAAAAGATATGATAATATCGATTTTGGGAGCACCGTCGGAGCCCACGGCATGTGCATGCAAACTCCAAACGACACGGGCTATACGCCCGAGCGAATGTGGGGGGGATGTCGTGGCTCGCAATTGTCAATTATCCTGCTAGCAGCAGCGATGACTAGGTAGTAACTTCTCGCCTGACCTGCAGCGCTCGCCTCACAGAACGCGTTCGACGCATCCTTCGTAGGGAGGAAATCGACTCTATGGAAGCGGCCAAATCTATTTGAATTTGTACGATCGTGGGAAGTTGGCAAAGACCGGAGGGCCGTCGTGCAAAGCCACAGAGCTAATTGAGGAGCATCGAGGTCGTGAGGGTTGTCAACATGGTGTTGCAATCACCAACGTTATTTATATGCCCAAGCATCAACTTCAGCATAGGCAGGAATATCACCTACAGACTCTAATAGAAATTCACAAGGCACCCCTTTAGTTAGATGGGCAAGTCTGGTCAGATAAGGGCCCCGGCGAGGCCAGGTTGGCCGCAGTTCTCCGTTTTTCTCATCCGTTCTCGACACAGTACTCGCCGTTACACCATGACACAACAAGATGTACAACATGGCATTCCGTGTCACTCCGGTGTACGCACATCTTTTACCAATCACGGAAGGTACATTCTGCCCATCCTCTCGCCAGGACTGCAAGCCCGAGAGGATGCTGAAGGCCGGTGAAAGGCTGTCTAGGTATACTGCGACGGAAACCGTGAGATCGTGCTCAGGACTCCCCGCGATGCTAAATTTATGGGTGTGAACAAAATTAGTCAATTGCCAGTCCAAGAAAATCACCAATCCGAAGAACTCCAAGAAATATCCGCGGCAGTCTATTATCACCAGGTGACGTTCGCTGAGGGTTGTTAGGTTACCTAGGTGTAGACCAGCGACGCTGATAGAGACTAGGTAAAATCCTTCTCCAGCTGGCTACAGAACTGTTCTGACTGTGACCGAGGCAACGTCTCGCTCGCCACACCCCGGGTGATTCGCAGGAGATAACCGGAGAATTCGGTAGATGGAGCAAAGGCTTTGTTTGGCCACGATTAAGTCATACCTTACCATGTGTTCAAGGTGTGAGGGTTAAGACGTCATAAGGTACCGAACTCTTTTATCGTTGGCGGGGGACGAATCTACGTCTTTCACACCATACACTAGGTACGTCAAAGGCCGGTGAAAAGTGTGGACGGTGTCTGGCCGCCCCGGCACTTGCAAGGTACACGCTACGTTTCAATATGTCAGAATCCTTAGGAGGTTGGAAAAGAATTGGGGTACTCTTCATTTCCCGGTAGAGGACGGCAGTGTGAGCAGTATTACTATCACTGACGATACAAACTGCCGTTGTAGGTAAGGCGACTTTGAGAACAAAGCCAAGATCGCCCAGAGACGTTGCAATGGGTTCGGGTACAAACATACCTACGGATGCGTGCATAGACCCTGCCCTTCGTGTATATTCTCGGACGAAAAGTCCGTCGAGCAGATCAATCGAAAACTTCTATGTCCTGTTTCTAGAATCGAGGTCGCACGTGCCGTATCTACCCTATGATGTGTAGAAGCTGCGCGCGAGATGCGGGCATCTGCTTATAGCATCGCAATCTCACGGAGTGCAAGAAACTATATCTCTCGACTGATAGCCTACGAGCTGAGTGGTATTACATTAAGGTCCACCTATCGTAGGCATGATCTCGTTTACTGGGCATTGCGAGTGGCGCATGATAAATTCATTAAGACTACCCGGGTATTAGCTAGCTCCGCTCACCTTCCCGACGGAATAATCTCCCACATTGGTACTTCCCATTCTCCAAGTGTCTTTCAACCTACCTAGCATACGCTGCATCAAACACCAGCAGTTCTCTTTAGTCATCGAAGGGTAGATCTCGGGTTGGGTGCAATAAGGTAGGCGTTAGAAGAATAGTATAAGACCAAGAAGTTCGCAAGCAAGTTCTATTGGGGATGTCTCTACGGACTTCTAGAGATGGGCGGGGAAACCAGCTAGAGTGCAGGAAAGCCACACCATTGTACCTTCTTACTTCATCAGCATTTCCTTGAGCATTCCGCTAGAGGAAGGTTCGGCTGCATCGCTGATCGTGAGTCCTCCTATATCGTAGGATACTGAACTTCGGCATCTTTGGGTAGATAAGAATGAACGGCGATCACGTCTATTAACAGACTCGATCCAATCGCGACCCGTACACTGAATAGCCGGGGATGCGGGGGCCCGGTCGAGCCGGAATTTCCGAATTCTCGCAGTATGCCTGCGCAGTATGCGCTGCGTCTTTCCATACGGGGAACGTCTCCACGATAGCAGACGCTATATAATACATAGGACGAGTGAATGGCAGCCTTGATGGGCGGTTAGTTTAATATCAGCACCGCCCTGGAACAGGACCGCCTTCACTGGATCCAACAGAGAATGTCATTCGTAGTAGCCGAGGCTTTTGCTTTTATCAGACAAAACTTCATCGGTGCCACGCAACACAGATTTCGCCATTGGGATGGCGTAGGCCATGGTCGCCAACGAACCTATCAACGAGCAGACAGGTATCCAATCTGAAGAAGAGACATCGGTAATCTCACACATGAGTCGAGAATTGAATGGATCGTGTAAAAATGAGACGGAATCCTAATAATCCACTCCATGAGAATTCCCACTGATCGCTTTGGGTACTAAAATGGAATTCTTCGGGGATGGAGGGACACCTCGGGCATCTAGCGCATCTGTAATAGTATCACAGAATGCATCATATTTCTCTATCTGTGCCTCGGCAAGCTCAGGGCCATCCTGTTGTAGGCAAGATTTTTCTTCAGCAGTTGGCCCCTTCGAGCTGCTTTCTTGTCCAAGTAGCCGAGAAGAAACGTCCAGGAGGGCAGCGATGTAGCCCCAACAGACACCGACCCGCAACATCGCTCCATACTGTCGGACATCTTCCAAGAGATTGACTCGCCTCCAGCTCCTGCAACAGTCGTTTCTATAGCATTGAGATCAGGAGTGACGGCCCAGCCTCCAGAAAGACCAGCCGTCGTCAACAGAGTTACCAATACCCCTGGCTCAAGAGGCGCTTTCAGTTGTGCAATGCCAACGGCCTTGTTCCTAGCGTCATTATCAAGCAGGAGTTGATGATTCTCAAAGCCATGGCAGAATGTCATAATAAGGAGAGGTAGTTAGAGCGCTGAGCACGAGGTGATACTTTCTCAACCTCTTCAAGGAATCTGTCGATCATATTGGTCGATTGAGCCAGAGTGACCGGGGCAATCTCTTTAGAATTTAAACGGTTGTGACTGAGGACCACTTTGCGATCTCAGCGGCAAAAACCATGAAGATAATTACCCTATTTCAAGAGCAGCTTTTCGGGGTCAGCAGCAGTTGGCCAGGTCTGTCTGGTCGACAACGGCACCGTTCATAAGAGTTGAAGGCATAAAAGGCCAGAGAAACCACCCTCTTGCTTTTGGTGTCCAGTCTCTACCGGAGGATGAGTAGTCGCCACAATGATTGTGTTATCGTGGATCACTGGAAGTGTACTAGTGAGGAAAGTTCCTGGGAGTGATTGTAAACTTTCATGTGTACCATTATCGACTGGCGCGTTTTGTTCTGCTATCTAAGGGATTGGGATTTGGGAGTTAGTGCTCAGTATCACGAACAATGAGTCCCGAACAAGGAGATTTGAACTGGTAGCTACGTAAAGTACTGCTACTGTTCGGTTCTAGAGGATTTGGGATATAATTTACACCTCTCGGATTGCACTGTCCTTACCGTAAGCGTCAGAGCTGCCTCGCAGTTTCTTGATTTAAAGTGTATGAGTAGATACTTACCTAATGTCTGTTTATTATGCCCTGAACCAGTGGAAGGTTCAACCCACATCAGCATCTGTACACTGGCAGATAGTTAGTCCCAAGGCACACAGCATATGAGGGGCCTCATCTAGGGAGGGCCTCATCGAACACGGACACCTTAGACCTAACATCACCGACTTACCCAGCTGGGCCTACAGCGGAGCACACAAATTCCGTTACAGGTATCAAAGGCAATACTTATGGACACCTGAATACAAAGCTGTAGCGTGTCACCATCCTAGCTAAATACCACATCGGTTTGGGTGTTTCCCTCCCTGATTTTATACTGCACCGAGCTGGTGTTGCTGACAGTTGTTATGCGGATTAGCAGTGGCATGCCGTTCATTTCTTCTAGAACCTGATCCGGATTTTAATGCGTGGCGAATAACGAGAAGCAAGCGGGAAATCCGCATGGGCAGCTGACGAAAAGGTTTCAGCCCTTGAATCTTAACTGAACGGTGGTGGCCTCGTTCCTTTCTCCATTTCCTTTGGAGCATGTTTTGCCGACGCGTCGCAAGCCCCAGCTGTCCTTCAATGGGGTAAGGCTCCGTCACTCCGCGCGGTCACGCGGGTTGGAGGGGGTTGGGCCTAGCTGCTAGCTGGTAGCAGAGACGGGAGGGCATGGCACACAAACTTGCCTGATCCACAGCTCGAGACGAACAGTAGGTAGCTCGTACGTATTGTGACGTTAGGGTGGAAGGGAGGGTGGAAGGGAAGGTTGAACGGGAGAACAACCGGGACGCGAAGAGCTAGATTGGATTGGATGATTCCAAGGCCGTTCTAGCGATCGGTCACTTTTCAACCAGGAGCCCGCCCAATGAGATGCCCCTGTAACTACCTATGGCAGACAAGTCCGGTCGCGCCGGAAGTATCTCGGGTGGTTTGACGATGCAAACTAGCGCCAGGTAGTGTTCACAACTGCATTCATCTTCATACCTAGTCGCCTACCCAGCTAGCTCACACTAGCCAATGTCGTTGCATTCTCTTATATCATACCGCAGCCCATGGTAAGGCGTGGCCTAATCTATACGTAAGTAGGTAGGAAGATAACGACAATGGTATGATGCAAGTGCTGTTATCTAAAGAATGAGAACTGAGGTGGATATGAGCTACTTTAGATAGGCTATACCAGGCCGAGAGATAACAATTATCACGACTCTGTCATGAGGTACTCGTAGCCATATATACTAGGCCGTTAGTCTGCAGTTCGTTATTCTGGAATTCTAGGAAACGATGTAACCATTACCAAGTCAAGAGCAAATGACGTGAGGGCTACTCACAAGCCACAGTCAAGCAATTACAAACAAGAGGTCTTCAAAGGCCGGGCGAAGCCGGGCGAAAGCATCCCCCTCGTCGAGGTACTGCCGTACTACTGGCTGGGTGGCCAAGGAGAGGTTTTAGGACACAGATGTCTCGCCTCCTAGTTATGCCTGCTACCAATAGCAAGTACCCAGGAACCCCACGATGGACACATCCACATCTCCGGCTAGGTAGTGTAACTAATGAGCATCCGTCGAAGGTTACGTAAAGTATGCAACTCGCTATAGACCGGTCTAGCATGGAATGCTAGGTGCACGTACCTATTACTGACTTATTCACCGGTTCGTTTCGACTATTCGACGGGCCTGTGACTGACTATGGTTGACGTGTGTGACTATTCTGGACATTGGGTCAAAAACATGGAAAGCAAAAGGTTTGGTCTGCCCTACGGAGTCGAAGTCAAACTACCTGGTAGGTACACTAGTACAAATCCGAGTTAATCATTGCATAGTACATGTAGATTAACTCTTGCCAGCACCACGCCATCGCCTCCTCTGTCGTCACCCAAGCGGGTTGCTGTGGTACTAATGCCCATGTACGTAAGTGGATTGATGCGTTAGCCAGGAGAACCCCGCGTCACAGCGGTCTCGACTCTTGACCTTGATGCAATGTTACTCCAGGCACATCTGATAACTTTGGAACCGGTAGAACTTCTGTCGATCAGTACATTCGTGTGAGGGGCACTACATAGGTGAATCAGTAATGAAAAGGAGTTAGATAGGTATTATCCCGTACATCTTCCGGTTTCAGCTGTAAGCCGACGAAGGAATGCCAGGCCGCAACAAGCCGACGACTGCGCCAGTTTTACACTTGGGAGATTTGATGGAGGCGCGCGCACCTTAGCATTGCCGGCATTTAAACTAAGGCTTTGCCGGACTGAGATTGGGGCACACACTAGATAGGTTAGCTGCTTGGTAATAACTAATACCTATCTAACCTAGTTAGTGGATCATCCCCGCTTGGATCGCGTCGCCATCTGTCAGAATTTCACGACTGAGCCAAAAGATTGGTCTGTACAGACTGTAGACTAGTTACCGGGAGTTACTACGTAGTTACATTGATCATCCTTAAACTTGGCTATAATCCAACGCCATCACTCCAAAGTGTGGCCCGTGAGTAGCAAAGCGGGACGATTATACCTTCCTTAAAAGAAAAATACTGTAGATAATACACATTGCGCGCCCGTGAAAATCAAAACGGTGGTACCGATCACAGTTCCGAGCAAGATTCTCTATGCGATGTAAGCCGACCGTGCAAGCCCAATGTGCGGTAAGGTTTATAACCGTTTTTTAAAGCCGCGGAGATGAAAAAGAATAACAGTTATTTTTGTCGCGTTTCCGCACACAAGTGACAGGGCAAAAAACGCACAAACCGTATAACTTACCTACCTACCTAGGTACCTACCTAGTGTCCACCATAAGTAGGTACCTACTTCCATTCGCACGTACCTACGGGACCGGGGAAGCATCGTCGGTTTGCTGGTAGCAGAGTTTATGTAGTGGTTCTAGCCCAGCTTCGAAAGAGTGGATCCCTCAGTTAGTTAGTGCCTGTTATAGTGCAAAAGTAGACTAACGTTTGGCATATGATGGCCACGGCCTGCCACAGATTGCTGAATCTTCTAGCATCTGCCACTCAGAGAAGTTAGTCGATCACCACAACTCTCCCAACTATTCCACATCATAACAATGAATTGTCCATCTAAAGACCGCATCCCTGCCGCACAAGTATCGTCGCGGTGGCAACACAGGGCAGAGCTACTTCCCTCTGAGCTAAAGCTCCGTACTACCAGATACATTCATCTTGTCCCCGTGGGCGTTCTTCAAAGGGCATGAGCCTATCTGCATAGTACCTGCCGCCTTCTGGACCCAAGGACCCAAGGACCAAAGGACCAAAGGACAGGTATGAGTAATGCCCGCGATGTGTCTCCCCCCATGGAGCTATGTTCCGATTATGTGTTCATATGCAAGCATATCTGTAAACACCCATGTCTGGTAGCTCTGGTAGCTCTGGTAGCTCTGCCAAGCTGCTCTGCCAGTAACCAATCCATCGTTTCCTATAAATCTATACTGAACCCGTCGTTTTCGATTTGGTACGTGCCCTTTGTATGTAACGACGCCACTTCTCACCGCCCAGCTGCCCTTGCGAAGCATTGCTAGTGAATAAAGAAAACAAACACCCTTCACCCGCCGCCTCGTTCCGCGAGCAGAGCACCCAGCACCAGCCAATTAAGTCTTCTTTCACCCGCGTGTCTTCCGCGCTCTATATCTCGCCCCTCACCGGGCATAGCTTTCGACTCATACCAGGCAACCCCAATCCCAGGCATCCATCCAAGCCAAAACCAAGCCAAAACCAACCCAATAGCTGAATAAGCCACGCCTCACTTGCATTTGCTTGTCTTGCTCTTGCTGGTCGTACATGCAACAAGAGCCTGGAATGTCACCTCGCCGTGACACCCCCATGCTCCCCAATAGCCCCTCGGTGTTTGCAACATCCGTGCCTGCCAGAGGCACTACCGGCCCCACGAGAGCCCTACCATTCGCACCACTCCTGACGCTGGAAGTTTGACTGATTTTGAGTCGTGTCAAACACTCACAACTCTCAACACTCAGACAGACAACGTATTCATTTCCACCTACTCCCACCCCATCTTCGCTACACCACCCTACACGTCTACCCACTGCAAAATCGTACTCATGCCTAAGCGATCCTACGACGAAGCGGCGCTCATGCCCACCGGCCAGAAGTCCTCTCCCCTCAAGATACAGAAGGCAAGCTTTTGTTCTTTGCCCCTAACATGCATGTGCATTTTCGACCTGACTAGTTTCTAGACCGAGCGGTCTCATGAGGAAAACCAAGAGAGAGCATACATCGCCGCATCCCGGCGAGCAGACCGCAGCATCGAGGCCAGACTTCAGTCCGCTAAGATGGCATCCGAGATCCACCAGAAGAGGACGGGACGGCGACTGAGGGTGAGCGAGGAGATCGTTCTCAGGGAGGAAATGTACGAGGAGATGGAAGACGACATGCCGCGGCCCTACAGGTACCTGGCCACTGATCTACAAACCGAATCAACCGACTTGAATCACCGCGTCGGTGCGTACATTGCGAGCAAGTCAGCGATGGCTACGATGGCGAAGTACAACGAGGTCAACAAGATATTCAATGAAGCCTTTGCCTATCCCCAACGGGCGCCGCAACCGATGTACATGGCTCCCCCTGCTAAAAACTCTTATGCCACCGCGTCACGTTCCGGTTCGGTATCATGTCAGAGTAGTAGGAATCACTCCCTGTCGACGCCGTCCCAATGCTCAGAGCTGGACAACCCGACGTCAAAGCACTCGCCGAGTCACACCCCGACAACCACAGCGTCCCTCATGACCCCAAACCATAGTCCCACTGCTACGTCTACGGATACACTAGACCAACCTTGCTCGCCATATCACATGCAGCACGTTGGATACTCGAACTTCCCGCTAGACCCAGAGCTGGCACAGCAACAGCCATCTTCGAGCTTCACCTCAAGGCTTCCCAACGAGGTCAGATTGATGGCGAACCTTGATATGAGCGACCCACTGGCCATGCACTTCCTCGGCGGAGATTTATCCCCATTTCAAGCCGATTTCTGTGGAGGCGTAACATCACTGGATCAGCTTGGTCTGGACGGTCAGGGTCTCTCAAAGTCTTCGGGCGAGTACAATGAGCTATACTTGCCGTCTCTTGACGGACCGATAGATTTACATCTCCCGGATGATCTCCCCAATGACGGTATCGGCCACTACGGCACGTCAGCTTGCGGTGACTGGGAGACTTACGTTGATTTCGACACCGAGAGGTAACCTATAGGGCCACTGGTGTGTGTGTGAACGCGTGCCAAAAACGCGTTTTGAGACGAATAAATGAGAAGGAAAATGAGGAAGCACAAAAAAAAAAAAAAAAAAAAAAAAAAAAAGGAAAACACACGAAATCTGCACGCGCGGTATAATCTCTGTCTACTCAATCAAAGTTGATTTCTAATTAACCGTAATTGTCCGAAACGCGCTAGCCATAACGGCATCGGCTACCATTTGCGAGGGGTCGCCGCAGATGACAAAGGAAATGCTACGAGCACTATGATTGATGTCGGTTGTCTAGGTGGATATGAAAGAGATGGGAAGAAAGCAGCACACATCCCTGAATGAATTGAACTGAGTAAGCCGGAGTTATTCAGCCCAGGAGGGGGCGGTCATTGAGTCGGTATTCCTTACACCATATTTCGTCTCCCGGCGGTGCGCTGCGCGGGGCTGGTGGACTATGATGGACATGAAAGTAAATGCAACATGATACCTTTACATACTACTTTCAGCGAGGAGTTTTTTGAGGGATACTTCACCTTTTGGGTTTCTAATTTGAGAAATATCTCTCCCGAAAAAATTGGTGAGCTATCCGGAATACAGAAGCAAAACGAACAACAAACATACATACAAAACAGAAAAAAATAGGAGATTAAAAAACAAGATAAAAAATTCAAATTTTTAGATTTATAATTCCATGCCCTTTTCATACGTGTCAACGAGAGAGTGAGGGAGAGATGCTCATAATCCTAAAGTACCTCAGTCTCCTATCTAGAGAAAGATGGAAAGGGGTCATGTCATGCCATGCATGGCAATTATAGTGTAGATGAGTATTTAAGGTTGATCGAACCCGACCCCAGAATGCATATGCCCTCGAAAAGGAGCCTTGTTTACATTCCTTCCCCCCTCCCCCTCCCTTACGTTGCTCACGTAGGGATAGGGACAGGGATAGGTCAGGTATGGACCCTAGTTGCGTTGACGTTCCTTTTGGACCTTTGCCCGTGTTGTGCTGGATTCTGTAGATTTGTTAACTTATTCGACTAGTTATCCTAGACTGCCTAGAAATGGAATGTGAAGCCTGCTGCAGGTACTTTTACTTATGAGACAGACGCCCAGTTACGGGCGACTGTTCCTCCTGACATGAATGTAGAGGTTTATATGTTTATATCAGGATCGGGATCCGATCAAACGCACGCAACTGGGGATTACACTACCCAGGCAACAGACAGACAGACATGGAAAACCTTTTTTTTTTTTCTCAGAGAAATCAAAAGTCAAAAGTCAGAAAGAAAAAAAAAAAAAAAAAAAAAAAAAAATTGCGTCGTTAAATAACAGAACATTTGTACAAGAAAAGCCTTTTCAACAGGCGCGTCGTAACACGCTCGCGCGTGTTTTTTTGACTAGAAATGGAACGCTATCTCATCTTATCGCGAAAATGAAACCTTGATGGATGCTGGTGAGTCTACGGAACAGGAAGACGCGCACGTTTGACCGCGACAGAAGGTTGGTGCATCCTTCAGCATCCTTCAATTTTCTCGATGGATTACGCGATACCGGAACTTCTAAGTTTTTGGTGACATATTGAATGATTTTTTTTGGGGGGGATTATTGCTAACCATGTGTGATTATTAGAGGGGGTTCTAAACCTTCATTATCTCTTCCCATCCTTTTTCTCCTTGTCCTCCCATCTCTTTGGATTAACTTTTATGCTGTTAGGGTTGCCGTGATCCGGCTTATTGTGTTTTGAGCCCCAGACTGATTGATTCGGCTTCGATTGCCGATCTGGTACCTTCTGTTCTGGTGCGGAGTCAACTTCCTTGGCCCAAGATGTCCACTCCATTCCTCTATTCCGCCATAAGTCGCCTTTCCAGTTTCTCCATACTCGACGGCCTATATGGGAATCCCGAAGTTCCTGCTCATGCTCCGCCAACTGCGCCATGATGGATTCTTTTATATGGAATGGTAGGGATATACCATCACTCCTTGACGGTACCGTGATGATGGCCGATAAGACTCTGCTGCCGTGCTCAGAATTGGCCAACTCCATGACGTGAGGGCGCAAGGAGGCGACCAATACTTTGTGGAAGGCTTTATTTTGGGATGGCGTCGAGAGCGCAGCCATTATAACATGCGCGGTGGACCCAGAGGAAGTTGCAAGCTCCAGGATCTGTTGTTCCGAGAGAGCTGATACTGATGCTTGAACTGCCTTCCGTGGGGATTCGGGAATAGCTAGCATCGCCGTCACCAGGTGGGATCCATGAGATACCAAAGCCAAACGGTTCTTTGCTATGGGTTCATGCTGCTTTTCCCCCTCATTCTTTGATGACTGGGGTAGACATAACCGGGGCACGAGCGACTTATCAGAAGCGTCTCCGCATTCCTCAACCAGACGTTTGGTCACAGCCTTTACCTCATCATATGCTTGGCGCGCCTGACAACGCTCCAACATGGTTTTGATGGCATTAAACCTCGACAAATTTACCAGCTTGCCGAACTCGGGCAAAGTTTGCTTGACGGCCCCCACCAGATCTTCCCTGCTGAGCCTGTTCAGGACACAGATTGCAGGATAGGAAGCAATGTCATTGCGCAAAAGGCTATGCATCCGTGGCTCTAAAATGTGCTTGTACAAGGCCTTGAAGACTTTGCCCGGGCAGTGAACAATCAGTGTTTCCAAAAGACGCGAGCCGATAGCGTCGTATAACATTGAGTTGACAAAATCGGACGCTGGGGTTGTATTATCTTTCAGCGAAGTTGGTGCGTCCGGCAGGAGTCGCCACAAAAGAGTAATCTCGGCAGGCTGATCGCCTGACTTGGCATTTAATGTAATGTCGAGCTCTAACAGCAGTTGAAGCACTGGATTGCCAGTAGGATGCGTCGCTAGGACTCGCAGTTCAGTCGGGCTCATGCCGGCAACCGAGTCGGCTATGATCTTTTTTGTTGCCAGGTTAAATGAGTTGGGAACAGCGCGTAGTTCGCTGTCTACTCCGGTTTCACTGCCAAACTTCCATGGCGCCGATATTTTTTCCTTCTTCTTGCTGTGGATAAGCGATTTGGTCTGCGCTTGGTCTAAAGGCCGGCCCGATAAGATTAATACTAAGACGCGTAGGGTATGCGACGCAAATCTGTCAGTCAGCAAGAAGCTGAGTCGCCCTTCAAGTTCATCGAGAGTGAGGAGGAAAAGTTCCTCCATAGAAGGTAAGGGCTTCTGGTCTGTATCGTCGTCGTCATCATCGGCGGGCATATCGTCTCGTTCGCCTCCCAGTTCCCGAGTGACAATGGGGGCAGATTGGAGGAACAGCGTCTCACAACAATGACTAGCGAACCTGTGTTGAACAAGGTTAAGAAAATGTCCTCCAAATTGCTCGAATAATTTCTTCTTCTGTCTTGTATTGGACATGAGTATTAAGCGCTCCATCAACCGTGAACACGACTGGCTACATGCGAGTTTGAGCTCTTTCCCTTGGGCCTCCGTAAACACGCTGGCCAGAAACATCTGGCGCTCTTCTTGGGAAGGAAAGTTGTCGATATCGAGTTGTTCGTCGACGGATCGGAAGTACTCCTGCTCTTGATCGGAGAGCATTCCAAAGAACTCACGTTCGGGCGGAAGAGGACCGTCGCCGGCCGCTTGCGATTGTTCGTATCCGTTCTCGAATAAGGGAACTTGGTCGCCTGTGCCATCTCCGTCACCGTCCTCCTCTCCGTCTTTATTTGACCGCCGTCGCTTAGCTGTGTGTGTAGTTTCGTCTGCGACTACATCATCGTCCTGTTGGCGTTTCTTTTTTCGTTCTTCGCGAATAGCCTGTCGTTTCGAGCGTGGTTTCGGCATGGCTTCGTATGCGCAGCGCACCAAAAGCGCACTGAAATAGTAATAATGTCGTAGATGTTATCAATGCGAAATTATGTCGGCGCAAGATGGGTTGTTTCCATGTGTTATCGCCAAAATCTTGAACATATTTTTGTGGGGCCGAGGATCAAGAAATTCATATGCAGTTTTCCGTTTTGGCTGGCACGTTCGGCCTCATCTTAGGTATATAACGATACATACCCTGTAACTGCCTAGATATGCTATACAGGTGTGCAACATACTGTAGTAACGCATTTTGTAAATGCAAAGTGGCGGCAAAATGTTCCTGTAGAGGTTTATGCTCTTATAGGAGTAACCTCCATCGTCGGACGGCCCGTCGTGTTGTGCTCCTGTTACAACCATTGCGCGTGTTAGCCTGGCCCAAAATGAGAGTGTGCGCTTTATCTAGACGTTCTCGCTTCGGAAATCAAACACTGGTTATCTTGATTCGTCCTCCCATTGGCAGAGTCGACTTAGCGCACCTCGGTGTTCCGGGGACTTTGTACGTGCAGTTTGTAGAATGCGACTGCGACAGCTCTAGCTGTAGGAGGTTCGCTGCCCAATATTAAGTGCGCAGTGGGACTATCTACATCTTGCCAGGCAAGAGTCGGCCGCCAGAGCCGTCATTTCCATGTCAGAACAGACCACGGAAGGTTCAGGCGATCTCCCAATAATGTGACTCATAGTGTTATTTGGGCGTGGGCAGTGCTTTCCCCCGTTTCGCGTAAACTCATTGGGATTCGTCAAAAGCGAGACTCCCACGGTCACACAATCTGTAAATACCGTATAGGTCGATTGAAGCTGCCTTCCTTTGTATCATCATGTTGCAGATCTGCTGGCTTGTGTAATACGTATGAATCGGGAAGGCACAGACCCGGGAGTCCGCTGTGTAAACGGCGGGGAGCAACAAGCAAACGCTCTCAGATCGACAAGACTATTTCCTCCCCGTGTCATCCATTCATCGCTCCGTTCCACCCGGGTCCGCTTCCAATTCTTGGAACTGTAGACCTGCCTTCGTTTCGACAGTCGTCCGGCTTCGCAATCACCGTTGTGTAAACCCACATCTCAAAGAAACTCCTGCCGTGGCCCTGACCAAGTCCACCAGTATTCTCAGAGACAGACAGAACAACGAGAAGTTTAAATCAAATCAGTAAGCCCAAAGCCCAAGCCAAACAGCAGGAAATCCTTGATAATCCCTCAAATGATGTTATAATAAAACGAAATCACATTGGTTGAGAGTGAGTCCTTGCCTTCGGGCGAGGAAGCCCCCATGAAAATACACATATTACTCTGATGAATAACTCCTAGTCTTCCTTTTTTTCCCCTCTTTATTATTGTTCTTATTTCTCAAGGCTAATATCACGGACAACCTTCAAAGGGTCCTAGATACGTATAGGCTTCGAGGGGATCTTCTTCGACGCTTACTGCACTGTCGGTGAGCTTCTTTCTGATATTCATACGGTCTCGGGTTCCCTTTCTACATTCACTCTACCCCGTCGACGGTTCTGACAGCACCGAGCGCTATAATCACCATCTAGCGACTGGGAACGCGTTGAGCACACCTTGTGCACCCATCGTGAGCAAGGGGCTAATTCCAGAGAATCGGAACTTCACTAAATATCTTGATCGTTCGAAAACATGAAGGAAATGGGCTCCGTCTTATTGACTAATACTCTTGTTCCGAGGTTGAAATGTTAGGTTGGGCAGGGCCTCGGCCACTTCCGGTTTCAATAACCGCCTAGGTAAACGATCCACGTCACATAATTCACGACGTGGAGAAATGACTCATTAGCAGCACTCGCTGCTTGTCGGGACCACATGATGCGATCAAGTCTTATCTTGTGTACACCGCTTTGTCATAGCTTCACCAATGATCCCGGCTCGCCTTCTTCTTGGTCTTCGGATCCCTCATCCAAATCCAATTGCTCAGCTCCGGGGGGTCGACTCCCTGATCGTATGCCCAGTTGGCGGCAGCGAGCTGCTGGTTACGAAGCCGATCTCGAGCTATGCCACCCTTGTTACCCAGCATCGGGATGTGGTCGATGGCATCCATGGCGAGGCTGAAGCGATCAGTGCGATTGCGGATAGCAAGCTCGAGCGGCGTATCAATATTGCCCTTCTCGTGGTAGCCTATCACTAGTATTAGTGGCATGGGGGCCTATGGTGCGATAGAGGGGATAGCTAGGTTTTGCACATGCGTACCGCGAACGTGGATATTCTGGCTACCCGTGTGCTTGTACGTCATACGATGTACCAGCCAAGGATAAGAATGGAAGTTAAATATAACGGGTGTATTTTCCGTAAACAGGGCTTTCCACTCATGTTTTCCCAGTCCGTGAGGGTGCTCACTCTTGTCAATGAGCTTGAAAAAATCAACCACGTTGACGCAGCGAATCCTGAGGTACGGGAAATGGTCTAGTAATAAATCGATAGCAGCTATCGTCTCGTGCGTCGAGACGTCGCCACAACAAGCCATGATTATATCTGGTGCCTCGTTCTCGTCCGTGCTGAATTGCGGCCAGATTCCGATGCCCTTGGTACAATGCTCAATTGCCTGGGACATAGTCAGGTATTGCAGGTGAAGCTGCTTGTCGCTCACGATGACGTTAACATAGTTGTATGATCGGAAGCAGTGATCCATCACTAGGTATTCACAATCAGCGCCAGTTCGATGAACAGAGCCAGGGATCATATTGAAAAGCTCACCGGAAAGAAGACAATTGCCATCTGGGGGCAGATAAATGCGCACAACCTCCGGGCTCTTGTTGGCCACAATACCCAAAAACCCAGGATCTTGGTGGGTAAAACCATTGTGATCCTGTCGCCAGACGACCGCTGTAAGGAGGATATTGAGCGAGGCTATTCTCGTCCGCCACTCAACCTCCAAGCATTTTTCCAACCACTTGCAATGCTGTTTGTATGGCATGGTATTAGAGCCGTACGCACTGGTGTTTTAGTTTCAACATACCTGATTGACCATGGAATCGACAACGTGGATGAACGGCTCGTAGCTGTTGAAAAGTCCGTGTCGACCAGTAAGGAGGTAGCCTTCAAGCCAACCTTCGCAGGTATGCTCCGAGAGGATCTCCATGACCCTCCCGAAAGGGGACAAGTTGCCACCATCTGAGTCTTCCTCGAAATATTCGCCCATCCACACCTTCTTGCCGGCTTCATAGACAGCTCCTAGTTTGTTGGACTCGGTCTCGTCGGGCCCGAACAGCCGAAAGTTGTGCGGATTGGCCTTGATAATGTCCCGGAGAAAATGAGCAAAATTAGCCATGGCGCCCACAATATCTGCGCCACTATGCTTTACGTCGATAGCATAGTCTTTGAATTTTGGCATCTTGAGTGGTTTGGACAATCGGCCGCCATCAGCGATGGGGTTCGCACTCATGCGCCTGTCGCCACTGGGACAAAGCGCCCTCAGTCGGGGCGGTATCTTGCATTCTGGGCCGAATATCTGCTCTGGTTCGTAAGAACGCATCCAATCCTGGAGCACTCTGAGATCCGTGGGGTTCGTCCTAGCGTCCGTGATGGGAACCTGGTGAGATCGCCAATATCCTTCCAGATAGTGTCCGCCGGAGAGCTTTCGTGGCGCCGTCCAACCTTTTGGAGTACGTAGGACGATCATCGGCCATCGTGGGCGGAAGGGTTTGCCCGTTTCCCGTGCTTGTTTCTGGAATTCCAGGATTTCTTGCACGCAGTGTTCCAGCGTGGCGGCCATGGCTTGATGGACCGAGTTTTCGTCGCCACCTTCTACGAAGTAGGGCTGCCATCCGTAACCGAGCATCAGTTGCTCGAGTTCCTTGTGTGTAATACGTGATAGAACTGTTGGGTTGTTTCTATAATTGGAGGTCAACAAACGCTCTTTTTGAGTGAGATATACAATTTGGGCGGAGATCATGCATGTTTACATGTAATACCAAATGGATGAACCCCCCCAGGAAACAATAAAACACCCGAAACGCTGCATGGACGGAGATTTTCATAGGGCTACTCACATCTTATAGCCGTTGAGATGAAGCACCGGCAGCACGGCCCCGTCACAAATGGGATTCAAGAACTTGGTACCGTGCCATGATGTCGCGAGAGCTCCAGTCTCAGCTTCACCATCGCCAACCATCGTAAGCGTGATCAAGTCGGGGTTGTCAAAGACGGCGCCGAAAGAGTGAGAGATAGAGTACCCCAGCTCCCCACCCTCGTGAATACTACCCGGGGTTTCGGGAGTGGCATGAGATCCGATCCCACCTGGGAAGCTGAATTGCTCGAAAAATAACCTCAGGCCCTCCTCATCTTCTGATTTATGAGGATATATCTCGGAGTACGTCCCCTCTAGATAGGCCTGGGCTAGAACGGCCGGCGCACCATGACCGGGGCCGGAGACGAAGATGGCATTGAGGTCATACTTCTTGATCAGTCGGTTGAAATGCATATAGGCGAGAATTTGACCAGGCGTAGATCCGAAGTGCCCAAGCTGGCGAGCCTTGATGTTTTCGGGCTTCAACTGCTCCCGCAGGAGGGGATTTGATCTCAGATAGATCATGCCAAGGACAAGATATAAGCTGGCCTTGAAGAACTCGTTGTACTTCTCGAGCTCCTCCCCTGAGAGGGGCTCTCCATCGATGGTGGACCGGGCCTTTCCGTAAGGCCGGATTGCCTCGATTTCTGCTTTATCGCCGTCCATGGCGGCTAGTTTTTCAGTGAATAGATTCCAGTCACAATGAGGCAGTTGTGATGAGAAGCTCGGAGTTCTATGCGGACTCGAGTTGCGGGTGAGGAGTCTCCCCTAACAACAGGGACCTTGGAAGGCGTATACCTTAGTTCGCCGGGCGTTGAGACCGACCGGACCGGAACTGTCTACGAGGATTCGACGTCATTCGCGAACCGCCGGGCCACCGCCGTACGACGCGGAGCGCGTCTATGACGAGCTCTTTGGCCTGATGCCATCTTGTGGTTTTATCCTAGCGTAGCCTTAATCTTGTCGAAACATACAGAGGTATGATATAATGTTCATCATCTATGATCCAGTGATCTTTCATAGGCCACCGACATGTTTAACCACCGTATTCAATGGACCCTCAAGTGACTATATGTTTAGATGGTCATGGCTTCGCAATAGGCATATCCATCATGGAGAGTAAGGTGTTAACCAGTGTACCTCCCGACGATATTATGCTATATATGCCGCGATGCATCCCTTGGATGAGAGCGGACTTGACGACTTGACGACTTGACTGGGATAATGTCAGGCTCATTCATTACTTTCAGTATCGAAATGCATTGGTGGATGTTATGGCGTAGTATCTTTAGACGGAGCGGAACCGGTGGTAAAAGCTCTTGAGAATGGCGCCCAAGATAAACCTCCCCCGCAAGCTCTTTATTCACCGTCACCCTCGGAGCTGGGGAAACAGAATTGAACTCTTAAGAGCTGATGAACATATGAGATACATCTCGTCTTAGATCAACACAACGAAGGTATAGCTCTGGGGAAATCGGCGCCGGTTGATGCCATCGTCGGAGTGTAGATGAGGAGGACTGAGAAGTCCTCGACTGCCTACGCGATGACTGAATCCAACCTCCAGTCACCTGGCGTACCGGTCCGAATACCTATCCGGTGCTAGCGACACATGTGAAATTGCGATTGTCGACGGGGCTGGAAACAACGTGATTGCATCGTCATGACAACCAAAGATCAAATGATCTCCTTGGCATTCTGTAGACTCTGCAGTCGTCGTAACGTCAGGATGACTCGCGGTTGAGTCCCCTGTTGAGCCCCTGTCCGGCTACATTTTAGAGTTTGATCCACTGACGCGCACTTCCTTTATCTAAGTAGGTGAGGAACTCGACGCTGAGCTTACGTATGCACTTTGTTATGGAAATAACCTTGACAGCGAATCGCCTATGTATATATACGGATTATGCGATACTCGAACGGTCCGGATTGATCCCGCGCTGAGCTGAAACTTTTTTCCTGTCGAAAGGTCGAGTTGGCGGTGGGACGAACCTTTGCCAGACGTGTCAACATCTCGAAGTAACTCACTGCCACATCACGCCCCCAACGAGATGGTGTAGCGCACCTAGTTTGTTGCGTAAGGTGAGAGGGGGTATCATCCACCTCAGGTAAATGGGCCCGTGCTCATCCACAACATACGTAGCAACTTGTAGTCGTGGGCGCTCTATAGACTGGCCAGCACTGAGAATTACATCACGCCGCGGTCCTCAACTAGGACTTCACTCAGGGGTTTTTCGTTTCCACAAGCAAAGTCGCGCCACTGTAGCACGATTTATAATCTGTATCGACTGTTCAATTGGCCCCTGAGCGGGATTATGACAAAGGGGAACCACCTCTCAAGTCCGCTCCTGGATTCCCGTTGTCCGATGCCAACGACTGATGATATAGAGCGTGTCTGATGCCACCCCACACTACCTACTACCTATTTTACCTACTATGTGGTCCTTCTGTTCATCAGTGGTCACGTCACCCTGTTGGTGCCAAGATGTCCGACTACAGCGAACGTAGGACAAGTACAAATTGCATGTTTCGTTCCCTCAGCGCAGTCTCATCATGTTGAATGTGGGCGTTGGACTATAAAATTAGGACGAACAAAGCCTGTCGATCTTAACCAAAGTATCACTTAGGTCTGCTCTTCGTAAAGCAATGTTCAAAGAGCGGATGACCGCTTAAGCTGAACCCGGACCACGGCCCCGGGGGGTTTGGAGAAGCGTAATTTTTGATTGCGGTACAGCCCCGTTGTGGTGATCTTAAGATGGGGCAAGTTGCGACAGGCCTTCCCAAGGTATCTGTTCCAAGACAAATGCGTGAGAAAAAGGTTTCGCAGCGCATCTGCATGCTATGTAACTCACAGCCCTCCTTGATGGTCATGTGCCCATTATGTGCCGAAGTTCCATGTTTCGATGAACTTATAGAAGGCAATGGTGATTCTCTAGAGATATTCGGTATATGTTACAATTCTCGGCCGTTAGAAATCGGGAAATTAACCAATGCCGTTTCGTTCTTCGGCTTCCAACGTTGCAACTCCAGGGAAACGGCATCTTTTCTGTGATATAAGTTGCAATGAAGCCACCAGGCTCGATGCCTATTCGGCGCTTAACATATTGCAACTATCGGCCGTAGGTCTTCCGCTTTGGACCGAGGTGGATGCCCTGCTTCGGGACCGGGAGAGGTAGCATCAGCAAATCGGAGGCCCCTGTCGCAAAACAGCCGCTTAATGTCGAGTTGCGACTGGCTTATGCAAGGAACATGTCCGAAGCAATCCAATCTCACCGTCCTTAGATTAAAGTCACCTCGCTATTATCCCGAGGTGAGCTAATGGGGTGGCTAAGTAGTATTGGAGCTCTCCTAGTACCGACTCATGAGGACTTGGGAGTTTCGACTCCATGATAGATTGGATGATGGAGTTCCTGAGGGCGCCTGTTTCAGATGACGGGGTTCACTTCATCGCAGATATGGCCGAACTGACATACACACACGACTACAGTGTCGCTGGAAGGGCCGGCCACCCTTGTCCCTCCCGTGCGCGGCATGTATGTACATCAAACCGGCAGCAATACTCGCTGACGGTGCGTATACTAGTCTGCGAGGCAACCGCTTGAATTGAAGCAAAACCCTTGTCCGGGGCCGTCTTACCATGTGGCATTCAGGGTAAAACTAGGGTATTGCGCGGACACTAACATACCATCTGCCGTGCCTCGCCTTGGGGTATAGTCTCAAAGGAGAAGACTTGCCGTGAACGGAACAGGAAGGTGAGCTATAATGTTTGATAGGTCTGGCACATTGACAGCTCGTGGGGTAGGTCAAGATACCTTGGCAGATAAGCGTAAGAGGGTAATGTTTCTCATCTAGAAGCATGAGAGCGGATTGTTTATAATGGCCGACGGACATCCTTTTGGACCGGCGTTCCGTAGGACTTTTGCCTAGGAGACGCGTCGCTTGCAGCATTGTTCTATTTTTGAGCTGCCATCCCCTTCTCTAAAATCTCATAGTCGCTCCTTCATCGGGTGTACTATGTACCCCGTTTCATTCGATATTCATTCTTCACATATTGTTATACGACATCTGAGACCGTTGAACATGCGAGGGTTGTTTGGCTTGGTCGTGGTCGCCGTTGCCGCCGTTCTTCCCGCCTCCCTGGCTCATCCTCTTGTGGTCCATGCAGGAACTGTCGATGATATTGTCGTCACGAAGGACAACATTCTCAACAGTACTTCTAGGATGCGGGCGCCTCAGGCAGATAACCCACTCCAAATTGACATCATCAACAACTTCGGATCGAGTCAGATGTACCTGTATATCACGGGTCAGGACAATAACGGCATCGCTTGCTTCGTGGGCGCTGACGGTCAGTTATTTTATCCAGATGCTAATGGCTCTACTGAGCCTACGGCCATCGTGGGCAATATCGCGACTGCGCTTGGTGGCATGGGATCGATTACCACGGTCATTCTTCCAGACTTCCTGGGCTCTTCCCGCATCTGGGTTTCCGAGGGTGAGCTTCAGTTCAGTACGGTTATCGACAGCAAAGGGAACCCAGCCATTGTCGTGCCCTCCGCCACGAACCCCGATGATCCGTCAGCCAATATAAGATGGGGGTTTGTCGAGTTCAATTGGCAGAATGACCAAATCTTTGCCAACATTAGTTACGTTGACTGGGTCGGCATTTCCATGGGCGTGGACTTGATGCTGGCTTCGGGGGAGACCCAGGTCGTTAGGGGCCTGCAACCTGGGGCGATTGACAAGATCTGCAACGATGTCAGGACTCAAAATTCTCATGACAACGCCGGATGGGACCAGCTCTGCGTGATGACAATCAATGCAGCAACAAATAGTAGCCAAGTACTGCGTGTCCTGTCACCCAACATGTATATATCCGAAAATCATGAGTGGCAATCGCATTATTACAGCGACTACATCGACCAGGTCTGGACCAGGTACGCCAGCGAGGACCTGACCATCGACACCCAGAGCGCCGCGGGTGAAGTTGCGTGTCGCGTTTCCGGAAATCAGCTGACCTGTGACGGGGACAACCGCGGATACCCCAAACCCTCGGCAGCCGACATCTACGGCTGCAACTCGGGCCCCTTCATGGTTGTCGAGTCTGACAATGCCATCCACAGGGCTATTGTGCCTCGACTCTGCGCGGCTTTCAATCGCAGCACCCTGCTCCTGGACGGTGGTAATGTCCAACCCGGCGTGTCTTCGGGCGACTATTATACGACTGACCCCACGAACCATTACGCTCGTATCGTTCACGCTTATGAGCAGGACAGCCTCGGCTACGCCTTCTCGTATGACGACGTCAACTCAGGTGGGGAGAACGTGGCCGGCACGGTCTCCGGAGCAAACCCCACTCTGCTCAGGGTTACCGTCGGAAGCTGGATATGAAGGAACCGAAGATGATTCTCACGCGTTCGACATTGTCGAAATTTGAAATGCTGTCATGAGATTCGGACGATGCGCCTTCGCCGTAAGAACTGAGCGCTCCTCGATGAGACTTCGGACTTCATTCTGATTCACTGTATATGTTTGCCATGTGTTATCAATCCATAACGTTGGATACAAACGACCTTGTATGCTATAGCGTAGCAGTATCGCACTATCGTACTATCGCAAGCTTGATGGGATATCGTTGAACATGGGGGCTCCAACCCGAAGGCTGGGTACGCTTGATCTCGCTGAGTATTCTCCATCGTATATCATGCGGCCAGCGGCCAGTAAGCTTCAGAATGAAGAACGACTAATGCCAATCATGGTGACGTGGCAGCTAAAATAGGCCACATGTCGGGTCTTTGTCGGTCATGCTGTTCAGTTCGCTGTAGCAGTCTTCCCTTGACCGAATCAAGGTGCGTATGTGGTATGCGGAGCCATTCTATTCGTTCCGATTGCTCGAAGATTTCGAACTATTGATGTAGGTACGAATCCATACTGGAAGGTAAATAGAGGATAAGTAGAACGTTCGGTGACGGCGTCGTGAAATGAAAGGGGCAGGAAAGAGAGTGGATCAAATCAAAAGCAAAACAGATCTTCTTTGTGGAGCTACCTACCGTACCTTATACGGAATATCTATCTAACTAACTACAGACCGTAATTTTCTGTAAAAGACGTATAGACTAGATGCACGTTTACTTTGTACAGGTACGGACTGACAGTGTCGGTCCTGCTAAGTTTAGCGCTGTACAGTCTGCACCAGGTATGCCAGCTGTCGGCCAGCTGCTAGCTGCCAGTTGCCCATTGGCAACACGCGCTCCACAATTTCAGCTTTCAAAACGGCTTGCCAAAACGCGATCCAAGCTCATCTTCTTCATCTCTCCACTCGTTCTCCATTCAACTTAACTTCTAGCGTCTCCCACCGGTGCACTTCAAATTCACTCTCGATTGCCGGCAACCACATCTACATATACATTCCTTACGGAAAATATTCTTCGCACCCCCGTCACGCCGGGACGTCTCTCTCTCTTTTGCTCTTCTATGCTTCGAACTATTTGCTTCATCAAATTCACTTGAATGTGGTAGCATGTCGGTGAGAGTCGTTGCACGCATTCGTCCGCTCCTGGAAAAGGAGGCGGACAAAGATATTATTGTCCGTCCGGCGAGCAACGACGACGGAAAGTCCAGCAATGTCGTTAAGATTCCCAATCCCCGGAACGAGTCTGAGGAGTTCTCCTTTACCTTCAACAGTGTCTATGATCAGTCCACGACCCAAGAAGAACTTTTCACAGCCGAAGGTATGTATGCATGCATGCGATGCTCGCCGTTTAATATTCGCGATCGCATCATGAACCCACTAGTACCGTGCTTTGATTCGTTCGCGCTGACCCATTTTGCGTCTCTTCGGAACAGTTTCACCCCATCTGAAGTCCCTTTTTCAAGGTCTCGATGTAACGATATTTGCTTACGGCGTAACCGGCACTGGCAAAACACACACCATGCGCGGTGGCTTGAAGTTGGCTGAACGTGGTGTTATCCCTAGACTACTGAGTGGTGTTTTCCGCAGGGCAAAGAAAACCACAAAAGACTCCGCTGGCGAGACGACCGTTGCTGTGGCCCTTTCCTACTACGAGATTTACAACGACAAGGTATTCGACTTGCTGGAACCCATAGAGAAGCGCACCCCATCAGGCTTGCCTCTCCGCGCCGAGGCCAATGGGAAGACTGTCGTCGCTGGCCTATCTGAACGCTCCTGTGAGGATCTCAAGGATTTTGAACGACTATACATCGAGGCCAATACATTGGATTCAACCGTGATTGTATTGTCTGCTCTTCTCCCTCTTCCTCCAGCTGCTCGCTTTTTTCGGAGGGAATTATGGGTGGCTACTATACGGTATATTTACATAATCCTTATATCGTAAATCCCTCATCTGGATATCTGGAAGTCCCCACCATATTCACTAGTGTATGCTGTTACCGGGTTCCGTTGGTCCATATGTACTTAAGCGAGTGATAACGAGCATTCTCCACTATTCGGTACGCTCGTTTTTTTTATCCAACACACCCCCTTAGGCTAGTATTCGGGTAGAAGACTGGCCTAAGTCATTGAAGGGAAAAATGAGCTTGTCACCCCCATCTTGCCTGCTCGTTCCTTCTATGGCGTTTTCTTTGGGGAGCTGCGATGTATCGTGAGGTAGGAGCGTTGGTAATATCCCTTTGATTTAGAAGGTGCGCCTTCTCGAGATGGATGGAATTTGGACATTATCGTGAGTTTGGGAAGGTGCGATGCGTCGGATGATTGTTTTCTGTAATGGTTTCCTGTAAGTAAGGAAGGAGTGCTTCATAATTTGACTCATCTCGAGTGGTGCCTTCCTCATGGCATAGTTAGTTCATCAGAGATTGACGAGCATATCTTCTCCTCCTTTGGTGCTCAACTTCTTCCTTTCCTTTCCTTCTTCATGCACACTCTTCAACTTCTCGTGAGTCGCTCGCTTTCCTTATGTTGGCGCGCTCGTTATTCTTCTCTAATCGTGTCTCATAGGAAGTCAACACGCCCCCAAAATTCGTACACATAAGACCTCCGTTTTTCCCTTCTTTAAGGTAACCGTCGCCACTTAGTGGTCAAACGTTGCGTGGCTAACACCCTGTCATCTTGGTATTAGAAGATCACCATGCCTGCCAACCCCCGTAGCATGACAAAGGCTCGTGACGAGCGCACCCCTTCTTCTTCGGCCTCTCCTTTGCGGGTGGTCACTCCTGACCGAGGGGTCACCCCCAGTGCTCCCCCGGCTCAATCGACAGGGCTCACGCCCTCCGTCGCGCGAGCCACACTGGGCCCTGGCTCGTACACTATAGTGGGTGGAATCCCACAGCCCAACTTCGGTGACCGGGCACATCCCCGGCCTGACCTGAATGCTCGCTCGGGTGAGGCTCAGCCTGAGCCTCCCCGTCCTCGTCGGCGTGCACCGCCTCCGCGTGTGTCTGGGGAAGTCAGGGACCCTCCTTGCCTTCGTTGCGTTCGGAGCGCCCTTCGGGGTCGCTCCAACGGCGTGTGTGAAGAGACGGTTGGGCGAGGTGCCCGTTGCTTCCGTTGTGCCCATGGGCATAAGTGCGAGGTGACGTATGAATAACCTCTGTTATATTCCTTTGAATTAGGCTTAAGCTGATCTTTTATTCCAGCCCTCCGGTGGTGGCCCCCGCTGCCTCCGCCCTTCGAGACGCCTTGGTGCGTGGAGCCTCTCAGGCTACGGTCGACAAGCTTCGAACAACGGTTCGTACGATGTTATCCCTGGCGGGGATAGAGGAGGAAGATTGATTTGCTTGGACTTCGAGAGATTTGGTGGCGTTAATGGTTCTTTTCGGGGAGCTTTTGAGGAATCTGGAAAGGGCTTGCTAGTTAATTTGCTTTGTCAATTCAATTGCTTCTCACTGCAGTCCTCATGTGTTGGTGACATGCTCGTCTCTAATTAATCCATTCCTCGGATTCTCCTCCTATCAATGATTCCTCAGTTGCGTCTAGGTTGTTGACGAGCTTGCCCTCCTCTGCGGAGTGGTTCCTTGGCTCAGATCTGGGGGGCTCGCATAGTCTGATCTTCTGCAAGAACCCTTCCCACTGTTGTGCTGGTAATGACTTGGTAAGGCCATCGGCCACCATCTCTCCAGTGGGCGTATATTCCACTTGAATCGTTCCTTTTTCAACCTCTTGCCTTAGCCAGTGATTATGAATATCCACATGCTCCAATTTGGTGTGTAATACGGCGATCTCCTTTGTGACGAGGCCAATGGTCTGTTGGTTATCGCATTGAATCCTTATGCGGTGGTCTTCCAGCCTCACCCCCAGCTCAACGAGTAATCTCCCTATAAAAAGGGCTTCTTTGACTGCTTGGGCTAAGGCGAGTAGTTCGGCTTCGGTGGTTGAGGTGGTTACCGTATCCTGTTTACTAGCGCGCCACCCGATCAGGCCTCCAAAGAGCGTCATAGTATGTGCTTGTGAGCTCTTCCTATCAAGAGTATTATCGGCAAACGGAGCATCGCTAGATACCACGAAGTTATCACCATCTCCATATTGCAGGGATAGTTCCTTGGTTAGGAGTAGGTAAGACAGGAGCCGGTCAGCTGCCTTGTGGTGCTCTGGACCAGGGTTCTGATTAAAACGAGCTAGTCGTGAAGCGCCAAAAGCTATGTCTGGTCGAGTGATGACTGCAGCGTACAAGATAGACCCGATCTTCTGCTGGTATCGAAAGAGGCTTTTCGGTGTCGCTTGTTGATCGTATGGAAATAGCTCTTCGGCCTTCATTGGCGTGCTCGCAAACTTCGTCATGTAATTCTCCCTCAGCCGGGCGAGCTTCTCAATATATGAGGATTGGGATAGCCATAACCGACGATTAGGGCGATCTCTAATTACCTCAACACCTAGGAACCACTGCAGATCGTCACCACCTGGCATGTTATATCGGCTTTTCAGCGTTTCGATCGCTTTAGTCGCCTCTGGTTGGCTCTCCTTTTTGTAGGCAATAACCATATCGTCGACATAGACGAATAGAAGCATCCCTTTTCCGGTAAAGCAGCATGGTTCATGGGGGACGGGTTTAAACCCGATCTCTCTCAGTGTACCGGTAAGCTCCTTTTGCCATAGTAGGGGCGATTGTCGCAGCCCGTATAATGCTCGTTCTAACCGCACAACTGTTTCGGGTCGCCTATAACCGGGCGGCATCCGCATATATATTTCCTCATTTATTTTGGCGTTGACAAAAGCGTTGACGGCATCATACTGCTTGAGTTCAAGGTCGAACTTAGCTGCAATTGCCATGAGAGTACGAAAGGATCGTCCTGCTAACGTGCTCGCATAGGTGTCTTCCAGGCGGTTATTGGGCTGTTGATCACCCCGTACCACTAAACGAGCTTTACACTTTATGTAATAGCCGTGTTTATTGAACTTGTATACGTACACCCACATGCAGTCTAGGAGTAATTTTCCTCGTGCAGCGATTCTGGGCACTTCGGCCCAGGTGTGCATCTCTTTATGACTTTGCAGGTGAGCTTTCTCAGCCTGTCGGAAGTGCTCGCCAAGAGGATGGGAGTCTAATTCTGAATGCCACTTGGGCGGAGGTGGAAGTTCGTTGCGATGGATCTTTTGCCTTGTCGCGATGAGTTTGGATAAGCGAGCGTCTCGTATGGACGTACTCGCCTCTTTTTCTGTAGTTTCTGAGCCGTCCCTGGTCATTATAGCCGGTGATCGGTCTTCCGAGCGAAGTGGTGGGTGATCAGGAGCTTCTTCCATATTGTCAACCCTCTCTCCTTCGTCGGGCACAGTACTGAAAGCCTGTGACTGATATGGAGTAGGTCTTAGCGATCCTCTCGTAACTCTTGACTCGATCGTCTTCGGACCGTTTAGTCGTCCCGCTTGAAAAGCTGAGATCCATGGGTCATTGCTTTCCCCTCTGGGAGGCGCCGGTCCCGCGCCCTCTGGCTCGCCATCCCTGATTGTAAGGGTACATAGTGTGGCTGCAACTGAGGTTGAGTCGCTCTCGGTATCCATCACGATGAGCTCGTCCCCTTTTGGATCTTCTCCGACCAGCGTGGTTTGATCGTCAGTCCCAGTCATCTCTGTGTCTGCATCTTCGTTCCCATCAACGCCTAGTAGGGCATCGTCCGGGATGATGTTCGCAGGCGCGTCCTCTTCGTCGGGCCTTACTTCGTGATCTAAATCGGTAGCACGTTGATAGTCTATACTCTGTAGGAGCTCCTGGTACTGTTCCGTGGTGATTCGGAGGAGTTCGTCCTTGAACTCGTCTATATGGCCACTAAAGAATTCATCCTCGTTAAATATAACATCTCTTGTTACTATAACTCGATTTTCTCTGGGTAACCATATTCGATAGGTATTGGTAGATTGGTAGCCCACCAAATAGCCGATCCACGCGTTCGGATCTAGCTTGCGGCGCTTCTCGCGCTTGAGTTTTGCGCTCGTAGTCATAGCATAAGCCATGCACCCATAGGCCTTCAGATGTCCCACATACGGGGTTCGATCGTTTGCGACACCCCCACGGAGCTCGTCGAAGTATGTGTGTAATTTCTCGTATGGCGATCTCCAGCCATTGACCCGACGAGGTGTTCTGTTGTGTAGGTAAATTGCCGTGCGAACTATCTCCCTCCATAGGAAGGTGGGGAGCTTGCTGTCGTTGCGCATTGCGCGCGATTTGAGCTTGATTAGTGCTCCCATACGCTCGGCACCTCCATTCAGATCCTGTGTATGAGGGGGAGCAATTTCAAGTTTGACTCCAAAGGTATTGTGAAGGGTAACACTTATCCGAGAAGTCTCTTCAGCGCTGCCCGCAAGCTCGCCATCGCACTCTATCACTAGCACATTGGTGTTATGGTGAATCTGCATATGGCGTAGGAAGTCGTTGAGAGCTGATAAAATGGTCTCGGCGCGCTTGTTATCGAAATAGTATTCCCACGTGTACCCCGAGTATCGGTCGGTGATCATCATCACTCGATAGAGGCGCCCCTCGCCTGGGGTGTCGAACTCGTGAAAATCGATTGCCACTCGGACGCCCGCGGCGGTGACCTCAGACCTGGCTTCTCTTACTATATGTCTATGCGCCTTCGATTCTGCGCACGCTACGCACCCCGTAGTGCGAATCTCGTCGTCTGGGTGACTCGAGATCGTCACTCCTTCAGTGTGTTTGAGTAGGCGTCGAAGAGGTTCAGGTCCTATGTGCCCTAGGCGCTGATGCCACCGGAAGGCAGAGGCCCGCGCTTTGGGGCGCCCCGTGTACGAATTCAATAGGTTCCTTCTAACGTAAAAGGTATAACTTGTCAGTCTCTTCGGGATAGATTCTATGACGTACTGGCCGTGTTGCCCCTTTAATGAACATAGAGGCTTTCCCCAAGCATAGCGCAACAGATCGGATTCTGGCTGATTGTCCCAGTATACCCCATGACGATTTAATACCTGTAGCGAAACAAGATTTGTAGCCATCGCAGGGCAGAGGGCAACATTGTGTAGTCTATATACCGTTGTCCCATCCGAGCCTTTCACCCTCATGTCGACATCTCCATAACCCTCTATTTTGATGATACTATCTCCTGCCAGTACAGCGTCTCCTTCTTTTGCTTCCCTAAAGTTAAGGAAACGGCTCTTCTCATTGAATATGTGTAAGCTCGTTCCGGAGTCGAGTATTGCGCTGTTTCTTAGGGGGTAGTTGTCTTTCATATCTGGGTCGATTGCGAAGCTTGTCGTAGTACGGGTGAGCGGCTCTTTTGGTTGTCAATTGGCTCCTTTTTCCGGTGTCTTTTCTTCGATCTTCTCTTGAGCGTCTCCGAACCGCTGACGAGCTTGTTCGACGGCTTTCTTGACTTCTTCGTTGTTCTTCATTCTATCCTCCACAAGTGTTGCCTCTCTCTTATTGCCGCCATACCAGTAGTGTGGTGCGATCTTTGGGAACACATACCAACAGCGCCTGATTGGGTGCCGTCCAAAGCACACGATGCAGTCTCTTACGTTCGGGTTATCTCTCTCTGACTCGGTTCGAGTGTCGGAATGAGATCGTTTCCGGGGTACGGATGAGCTCGCTCGTCCTCCCCTCATACGTCGTTGGTGATGGCTTCCTTGGTAGCCACCACTCGATGCAGGCGCTTCCTCCTCTTGTTCTCCGGGCTCGAAAGTGTTAAACGCACCTCCTCTTACGGTCCTGGTGGTTTTTCGTGCCGATTGTATGACCACCGCTTCTTGACGCAATTCGGAAGAGATGGTGTCTAGGGAGAGGGTATTGTTGCCAATCTCGGTGCTATGGGCCGCTCGAAACGAGCTTACGCTCGATGGCGCAGTAGCTAGCAAGGCACGTTCAAGGTCGGTGACCAGCCTGAAGCTGTCTTGGAGGTCGGCGCCCGCAGTCTGTGCTCTTGCGACCTTCTTGGCCCACTCGTCAATCCATTTCGGGAAGTCCTTGATCACCTTTCCAACGGCAGCGTTGATATAGGTCTCGTACTCAATTTTGTACTGAAACATGAGAGCCCGTCGGGCCGTTTCACCGAGTGCCCTTATCTTGTCGTACCACACGACGATGGTCTCACCCTGATCAATGTAGGCTTCACGGTAATCGTCAGCAATCGACATAAGCATCCAGTCGCCTACTTCCTTGACAGCCTTGCGGTGACTGTTGTATCCGTTGGGCTGTACTTGGTAGGCACTGTTGGCGGAGGCGTATAGGCGATGTCCTTCCTCCGTGAGGTCTTGAAGCCCAATTTCGCGGCGTCGATTTGCCTGATTGTGAGGGAAGTCTGCGAATCGGGGAGCCACTGGTCGCGGGGGCCAGGGCTCTCTCTGCTCAGGCCTGAGATGCTCCCAGATTTGGCTGAGGCCGGCCTTGCCCTTCAGTACGACCTCCCATTTGGAGAAGTCCCCTGGGGAGTGCAGGATCACCCTGGTAGAACTGGCTGGCTGGCCCACGGAAGCTCGTGGAGTAGTCATCTTGTATAGGTTAAACGAGCTTTTCAGCTTCTATTGATCAGCTCAATATATGTTTTTCTGGTACAGTCAAATGAGACTCTTAATTGTTGGATTCAACCGTGATTGTATTGTCTGCCCTTCTCCCTCTTCCTCCAGCTGCTCGCTTTTTTCGGAGGGAATTATGGGTGGCTACTATACGGTATATTTACATAATCCTTATATCGTAAATCCCTCATCTGGATATCTGAAAGTCCCCACCATATTCACTAGTGTATGCTGTTACCGGGTTCCGTTGGTCCATATGTACTTAAGCGAGTGATAACGAGCATTCTCCACTATTCGGTACGCTCGTTTTTTATCCAACAATACAAACCGCGTCACAGCTGCTACGAAGCTCAACGCCCATAGCAGCAGAAGTCATGCCATCTTGCGTGTCAAGGTAACGCAGACCACTGGCGATATGGTGCTAGAGAGTACAGCTTCAGCCATTGACTTGGCTGGTTCAGAAGACAACCGACGAACGGATAATGGCAAGGAACGTCTTGTGGAGTCGGCGGCTATCAACAAGAGCTTATTCGTGCTGAGCCAATGCATTGATGCCATTTCTCGAGGGGAACGTCGGATCCCTTTTCGGGAATCCAAGATGACACGCATTCTTTCCCTCGGTCAGAACAATGGCATCACTATCATGATTCTGAACCTTGCCCCTCTTCGAAGCTACCATCTCGATACTCTCAGTAGTTTGAATGTTAGCTCTCGTGCGAAGCGCATCGAAGTTCGCGAGATCGAGAACGAGATTGTTTACAAGCAACCGCCCCGTTCAACCACAAACTCTGGCCCCGGCACGACCCGCCAACCCTTGCGACCTATCGCCAATGTTCATAACATCCAATCAGGAGCAGCTGCCAAGCCGGCAGAGCGTCCGGTGAAGGCGTTTAGTGTCTACACCGACAAAGCGAAATCCACCCCAACCACCCGACCTGCGAACATGGCTGTCAAGCGATCTCCCCAGCCCTGCAAACGTCCCCCTTCGGAAACGGATAACGGAAGTCGACCCTCCAAGATCACAAGGCCTGAGCTGGTTCGGCCAAGCACCGTCCCCCGGCAACTGAAGCCGTTACAACCGGCTGCTGCACCCCAACCAGCCCAAGCAGCCCAGTCATCTATATCTGCGGATCAGATTGAGGCCATGGTAGAGAAAAAGGTCAGCGAGATCCTAGCGGCTCGGGCGCAATCTGTGCCGCCAGCATCACCGGAGCTCAACGATGAGGTAAAGAGACGTCTTGAAGCCCTCGAGCGGCGAATTGAGGATGGCCGACATGATGATACGCGCGCCGAAGGACTACGATTCTTGCTTATGGCACGGCAACACAAGGAGCGCGGTGAAAATACAAGCGCCCTAAAGATGTACGAGATGGCGCTGCCTTTCTTCCCTGGTCAAGCCAAACTTATGGGTAAAATTGAAAAACTCAAGGCCCGCATCGCCGCGGACCGCGAGAATCGGGACGTTGATGGTGCGGAGCCTCGTTTCAATAGCCCAAGGCGACAGATGCAGAAGAAGAGCAAGAAGCCCAGTCGATGGTCTGAGGAGGAGGATGACCCCTATGACTACGCAGAGGCAGACGATGACGATGATGAGAGCTATGCGAATAGCCGTAAGAAGAGAGGCAAGAAGTCTAGATCTTTGAAGATGGATCCGGAATCGGTGACAGAGGAAGGATCCGTCTCTCAGACCTTGCTCGACATCATCAATTCGAGAGATGTATCCATGATCATGGGACTTCAGGGCTTGGGACCCAAGAAGGCGCGTGATCTTGTTCAATACCTGGAAGCGGAAGATGAAGGAGCAGCCGGCTGTCGCATTGAGACGGTTACGGAACTGCGCGCGATCCCTGGTATGGGCGGGCGCACGATTGACCGTGCTCTGGAAGGGTTGGTGGCCAGCGGTGCTTGCTGAGCCGGCGTTATCGGTCGCGGGCTGCATTCGTGCATTCACAGGTGTTGGTCGCATCCTCTACATAGCTCTGGAAGCTTTGGTAGACTAGAGTCTCTGCATAAGCATGGCGTTTCGGGGGGTGTGCGTTCGGGGGCGGGTTGCCTCATTTGATTTCACCACCCAACATTCCGGCTGATTTGGTATCTCTTGTAGCTAGGCACTTTTCTGCGATGATGCTTGCTCAATATCAACGACGGCTTGTCTATGTGGTATAAAGCGGACGTAAATGAGGAGGTAGATCTGACATGCGATCAGATTGCCATCCTAGTCTTTTATTTCACGGTCCCCTTTGCGGCAAGAGTCTGTCTCTTCTCTTGTATCCCGATGTGCGCCTCTGGGCTGCGTTGTAGTTAGTTAGTGTTTCTGTTCTCCGTCTACTGTTCAGAGCCACCGTGGGTGTCTTCCATTCTAATAGTGCCCCTTTCCATCGCTTCTAATTGCCTTTGTTGGTGTGTGCGCGATGGGCATCGTATTACCCTCCCTTTCCCTCGTTTTTAATTGTTTTTCCTTTGTCGATCCGTGCGATGGATTTGTGCCGTTTACTTCGTTTTCCATGCGATATAGTTATTTATAGATAGGTAGCTCAGCTCTCCTGTATTTTTATCCACCCGCGAATGGCTTTCATCGTACAGTTAGGTTAGTTCCCTTCGTTCCAGGTATCTAGTTAACCTACTAGTAGTGTATTGTACATCTGTAGTAATTTACAGACCAACAGACTCATCAACATAGCCTATCTATCCACAGCCTAACATCACGTATTCGGCCGTTATTTAAATTCCCTATCTAGTTTCTCGAATGTGACCATCTCCCTATTTGAACAATCACAGTCATTATCGGATAAGTAGAATTGTAATGAGTCGGAAAGCTGCTCTTAAGTATTATCGCTATCAGTCGCGAATCGAAGGCCTGAACAAGCCTGAACAAGTCAGCGCTGAAGGGCTTCTGTGTTTGTCTAGCTAATAGGCGTCGGGACCAATGGGATTGCGGCGTGCTCGCGCCGTTGTGGGTCCGTGCCAAGATAGGGCGGTATTCGGTAGTGAATACGGAATAGTGAATAAAAAGAAAAAAAAAATAAAGAAAACAAAAACAAAAACAAAAACAAAAAACAAAAAACAAAAACAAAAACAAAAACACTGAAAAAGAAGGAGCAGAAAAGAAACGAGAAACTAGGGCTAGCTGGCATAGTGAGGGAGGAGCGTGAATGATAAGTGCGAGGAAAAAGAAGGAACAAAAAGAGAGTGCAAAGAAAGAAGCTGAATAAACAGAAGATCGAAGAGGGGGGGGTGGTCAACGACGGCAACTTACCGGGCGCTGAAAAAAAAAAAAAAATAATAATAATAAAAAAAGAAAAAAAAAAAGAAAAAAAAAGCAGTATTAAACCAGAGAAATTACATCTTTCCGTCGTCTACGGCTTGTTATAGTACCAATCAATTCATCGCCAATTGTTAATTGTCAATTCCCATCAGCCCATTTTGCTGGTTATTCCTAAATTTTCTTTTTTAATTTCATCACCGCTCTTATTTATCTCTCTTGTTTTTTTTATTTTTTTTAACGCACCCTTCTCCGGTGGCTCCTTCCTTCCTTCTTTCTTTTAACCCCCTTTCAACAGCCTGACTTACAAAGACCGGTATTTCGCCTAGCCTGTCTTTTGTTAACCTACAAGTTGGATTCAACCGTGATTGTATTGTCTGCTCTTCTCCCTCTTCCTCCAGCTGCTCGCTTTTTTCGGAGGGAATTATGGGTGGCTACTATACGGTATATTTACATAATCCTTATATCGTAAATCCCTCATCTGGATATCTGAAAGTCCCCACCATATTCACTAGTGTATGCTGTTACCGGGTTCCGTTGGTCCATATGTACTTAAGCGAGTGATAACGAGCATTCTCCACTATTCGGTACGCTCGTTTTTTATCCAACACACCCCCTTAGGCTAGTATTCGGGTAGAAGACTGGCCTAAGTCATTGAAGGGAAAAATGAGCTTGTCACCCCCATCTTGCCTGCTCGTTCCTTCTATGGCGTTTTCTTTGGGAAGCTGCGATGTATCGTGAGGTAGGAGCGTTGGTAATATCCCTTTGATTTAGAAGGTGCGCCTTCTCGAGATGGATGGAATTTGGACATTATCGTGAGTTTGGGAAGGTGCGATGCGTCGGATGATTGTTTTCTGTAATGGTTTCCTGTAAGTAAGGAAGGAGTGCTTCATAATTTGACTCATCTCGAGTGGTGCCTTCCTCATGGCATAGTTAGTTCATCAGAGATTGACGAGCATATCTTCTCCTCCTTTGGTGCTCAACTTCTTCCTTTCCTTTCCTTCTTCATGCACACTCTTCAACTTCTCGTGAGTCGCTCGCTTTCCTTATGTTGGCGCGCTCGTTATTCTTCTCTAATCGTGTCTCATAGGAAGTCAACACGCCTCCAAAATTCGTACACATAAGACCTCCGTTTTTCCCTTCTTTAAGGTAACCGTCGCCACTTAGTGGTCAAACGTTGCGTGGCTAACACCCTGTCATCTTGGTATTAGAAGATCACCATGCCTGCCAACACCCGTAGCATGACAAAGGCTCGTGACGAGCGCACCCCTTCTTCTTCGGCCTCTCCTTTGCGGGTGGTCACTCCTGACCGAGGGGTCACCCCCAGTGCTCCCCCGGCTCAATCGACAGGGCTCACGCCCTCCGTCGCGCGAGCCACACTGGGCCCTGGCTCGTACACTATAGTGGGTGGAATCCCACAGCCCAACTTCGGTGACCGGGCACATCCCCGGCCTGACCTGAATGCTCGCTCGGGTGAGGCTCAGCCTGAGCCTCCCCGTCCTCGTCGGCGTGCACCGCCTCCGCGTGTGTCTGGAGAAGTCAGGGACCCTCCTTGCCTTCGTTGCGTTCGGAGCGCCCTTCGGGGTCGCTCCAACGGCGTGTGTGAAGAGACGGTTGGGCGAGGTGCCCGTTGCTTCCGTTGTGCCCATGGGCATAAGTGCGAGGTGACGTATGAATAACCTCTGTTATATTCCTTTGAATTAGGCTTAAGCTGATCTTTTATTCCAGCCCTCCGGTGGTGGCCCCCGCTGCCTCCGCCCTTCGAGACGCCTTGGTGCGTGGAGCCTCTCAGGCTACGGTCGACAAGCTTCGAACAACGGTTCGTACGATGTTATCCCTGGCGGGGATAGAGGAGGAAGATTGATTTGCTTGGACTTCGAGAGATTTGGTGGCGTTAATGGTTCTTTTCGGGGAGCTTTTGAGGAATCTGGAAAGGGCTTGCTAGTTAATTTGCTTTGTCAATTCAATTGCTTCTCACTGCAGTCCTCATGTGTTGGTGACATGCTCGTCTCTAATTAATCCATTCCTCGGATTCTCCTCCTATCAATGATTCCTCAGTTGCGTCTAGGTTGTTGACGAGCTTGCCCTCCTCTGCGGAGTGGTTCCTTGGCTCAGATCTGGGGGGCTCGCATAGTCTGATCTTCTGCAAGAACCCTTCCCACTGTTGTGCTGGTAATGACTTGGTAAGGCCATCGGCCACCATCTCTCCAGTGGGCGTATATTCCACTTGAATCGTTCCTTTTTCAACCTCTTGCCTTAGCCAGTGATTATGAATATCCACATGCTTCAATTTGGTGTGTAATACGGCGATCTCCTTTGTGACGAGGCCAATGGTCTGTTGGTTATCGCATTGAATCCTTATGCGGTGGTCTTCCAGCCTCACCCCCAGCTCAACGAGTAATCTCCCTATAAAAAGGGCTTCTTTGACTGCTTGGGCTAAGGCGAGTAGTTCGGCTTCGGTGGTTGAGGTGGTTACCGTATCCTGTTTACTAGCGCGCCACCCGATCAGGCCTCCAAAGAGCGTCATAGTATGTGCTTGTGAGCTCTTCCTATCAAGAGTATTATCGGCAAACGAAGCATCGCTAGATACCACGAAGTTATCACCATCTCCATATTGCAGGGATAGTTCCTTGGTTAGGAGTAGGTAAGACAGGAGCCGGTCAGCTGCCTTGTGGTGCTCTGGACCAGGGTTCTGATTAAAACGAGCTAGTCGTGAAGCGCCAAAAGCTATGTCTGGTCGAGTGATGACTGCAGCGTACAAGATAGACCCGATCTTCTGCTGGTATCGAAAGAGGCTTTTCGGTGTCGCTTGTTGATCGTATGGAAATAGCTCTTCGGCCTTCATTGGCGTGCTCGCAAACTTCGTCATGTAATTCTCCCTCAGCCGGGCGATCTTCTCAATATATGAGGATTGGGATAGCCATAACCGACGATTAGGGCGATCTCTAATTACCTCAACACCTAGGAACCACTGCAGATCGTCACCACCTGTCATGTTATATCGGCTTTTCAGCGTTTCGATCGCTTTAGTCGCCTCTGGTTGGCTCTCCTTTTTGTAGGCAATAACCATATCGTCGACATAGACGAATAGAAGCATCCCTTTTCGGGTAAAGCAGCATGGTTCATGGGGGACGGGTTTAAACCCGATCTCTCTCAGTGTACCGGTAAGCTCCTTTTGCCATAGTAGGGGCGATTGTCGCAGCCCGTATAATGCTCGTTCTAACCGCACAACTGTTTCGGGTCGCCTATAACCGGGCGGCATCCGCATATATATTTCCTCATTTATTTTGGCGTTGACAAAAGCGTTGACGGCATCATACTGCTTGAGTTCAAGGTCGAACTTAGCTGCAATTGCCATGAGAGTACGAAAGGATCGTCCTGCTAACGTGCTCGCATAGGTGTCTTCCAGGCGGTTATTGGGCTGTTGATCACCCCGTACCACTAAACGAGCTTTACACTTTATGTAATAGCCGTGTTTATTGAACTTGTATACGTACACCCACATGCAGTCTAGGAGTAATTTTCCTCGTGCAGCGATTCTGGGCACTTCGGCCCAGGTGTGCATCTCTTTATGACTTTGCAGGTGAGCTTTCTCAGCCTGTCGGAAGTGCTCGCCAAGAGGATGGGAGTCTAATTCTGAATGCCACTTGGGCGGAGGTGGAAGTTCGTTGCGATGGATCTTTTGCCTTGTCGCGATGAGTTTGGATAAGCGAGCGTCTCGTATGGACGTACTCGTCTCTTTTTCTGTAGTTTCTGAGCCGTCCCTGGTCATTATAGCCGGTGATCGGTCTTCCGAGCGAAGTGGTGGGTGATCAGGAGCTTCTTCCATATTGTCAACCCTCTCTCCTTCGTCGGGCACAGTACTGAAAGCCTGTGACTGATATGGAGTAGGTCTTAGCGATCCTCTCGTAACTCTTGACTCGATCGTCTTCGGACCGTTTAGTCGTCCCGCTTGAAAAGCTGAGATCCATGGGTCATTGCTTTCCCCTCTGGGAGGCGCCGGTCCCGCGCCCTCTGGCTCGCCATCCCTGATTGTAAGGGTACATAGTGTGGCTGCAACTGAGGTTGAGTCGCTCTCGGTATCCATCACGATGAGCTCGTCCCCTTTTGGATCTTCTCCGACCAGCGTGGTTTGATCGTCAGTCCCAGTCATCTCTGTGTCTGCATCTTCGTTCCCATCAACGCCTAGTAGGGCATCGTCCGGGATGATGTTCGCAGGCTCGTCCTCTTCGTCGGGCCTTACTTCGTGATCTAAATCGGTAGCACGTTGATAGTCTATACTCTGTAGGAGCTCCTGGTACTGTTCCGTGGTGATTCGGAGGAGATCGTCCTTGAACTCGTCTATATGGCCACTAAAGAATTCATCCTCGTTAAATATAACATCTCTTGTTACTATAACTCGATTTTCTCTGGGTAACCATATTCGATAGGTATTGGTAGATTGGTAGCCCACCAAATAGCCGATCCACGCGTTCGGATCTAGCTTGCGGCGCTTCTCGCGCTTGAGTTTTGCGCTCGTAGTCATAGCATAAGCCATGCACCCATAGGCCTTCAGATGTCCCACATACGGGGTTCGATCGTTTGCGACACCCCCACGGAGCTCGTCGAAGTATGTGTGTAATTTCTCGTATGGCGATCTCCAGCCATTGACCCGACGAGGTGTTCTGTTGTGTAGGTAAATTGCCGTGCGAACTATCTCCCTCCATAGGAAGGTGGGGAGCTTGCTGTCGTTGCGCATTGCGCGCGATTTGAGCTTGATTAGTGCTCCCATACGCTCGGCACCTCCATTCAGATCCTGTGTATGAGGGGGAGCAATTTCAAGTTTGACTCCAAAGGTATTGTGAAGGGTAACACTTATCCGAGAAGTCTCTTCAGCGCTGCCCGCAAGCTCGCCATCGCACTCTATCACTAGCACATTGGTGTTATGGTGAATCTGCATATGGCGTAGGAAGTCGTTGAGAGCTGATAAAATGGTCTCGGCGCGCTTGTTATCGAAATAGTATTCCCACGTGTACCCCGAGTATCGGTCGGTGATCATCATCACTCGATAGAGGCGCCCCTCGCCTGGGGTGTCGAACTCGTGAAAATCGATTGCCACTCGGACGCCCGCGGCGGTGACCTCAGACCTGGCTTCTCTTACTATATGTCTATGCGCCTTCGATTCTGCGCACGCTACGCACCCCGTAGTGCGAATCTCGTCGTCTGGGTGACTCGAGATCGTCACTCCTTCAGTGTGTTTGAGTAGGCGTCGAAGAGGTTCAGGTCCTATGTGCCCTAGGCGCTGATGCCACCGGAAGGCAGAGGCTCGCGCTTTGGGGCGCCCCGTGTACGAATTCAATAGGTTCCTTCTAACGTAAAAGGTATAACTTGTCAGTCTCTTCGGGATAGATTCTATGACGTACTGGCCGTGTTGCCTCTTTAATGAACATAGAGGCTTTCCCCAAGCATAGCGCAACAGATCGGATTCTGGCTGATTGTCCCAGTATACCCCATGACGATTTAATACCTGTAGCGAAACAAGATTTGTAGCCATCGCAGGGCAGAGGGCAACATTGTGTAGTCTATATACCGTTGTCCCATCCGAGCCTTTCACCCTCATGTCGACATCTCCATAACCCTCTATTTTGATGATACTATCTCCTGCCAGTACAGCGTCTCCTTCTTTTGCTTCCCTAAAGTTAAGGAAACGGCTCTTCTCATTGAATATGTGTAAGCTCGTTCCGGAGTCGAGTATTGCGCTGTTTCTTAGGGGGTAGTTGTCTTTCATATCTGGGTCGATTGCGAAGCTTGTCGTAGTACGGGTGAGCGGCTCTTTTGGTTGTCAATTGGCTTCTTTTTCCGGTGTCTTTTCTTCGATCTTCTCTTGAGCGTCTCCGAACCGCTGACGAGCTTGTTCGACGGCTTTCTTGACTTCTTCGTTGTTCTTCATTCTATCCTCCACAAGTGTTGCCTCTCTCTTATTGCCGCCATACCAGTAGTGTGGTGCGATCTTTGGGAACACATACCAACAGCGCCTGATTGGGTGCCGTCCAAAGCACACGATGCAGTCTCTTACGTTCGGGTTATCTCTCTCTGACTCGGTTCGAGTGTCGGAATGAGATCGTTTCCGGGGTACGGATGAGCTCGCTCGTCCTCCCCTCATACGTCGTTGGTGATGGCTTCCTTGGTAGCCACCACTCGATGCAGGCGCTTCCTCCTCTTGTTCTCCGGGCTCGAAAGTGTTAAACGCACCTCCTCTTACGGTCCTGGTGGTTTTTCGTGCCGATTGTATGACCACCGCTTCTTGACGCAATTCGGAAGAGATGGTGTCTAGGGAGAGGGTATTGTTGCCAATCTCGGTGCTATGGGCCGCTCGAAACGAGCTTACGCTCGATGGCGCAGTAGCTAGCAAGGCACGTTCAAGGTCGGTGACCAGCCTGAAGCTGTCTTGGAGGTCGGCGCCCGCAGTCTGAGCTCTTGCGACCTTCTTGGCCCACTCGTCAATCCATTTCGGGAAGTCCTTGATCACCTTTCCAACGGCAGCGTTGATATAGGTCTCGTACTCAATTTTGTACTGAAACATGAGAGCCCGTCGGGCCGTTTCACCGAGTGCCCTTATCTTGTCGTACCACACGTCGATGGTCTCACCCTGATCAATGTAGGCTTCACGGTAATCGTCAGCAATCGACATAAGCATCCAGTCGCCTACTTCCTTGACAGCCTTGCGGTGACTGTTGTATCCGTTGAGCTGTACTTGGTAGGCACTGTTGGCGGAGGCGTATAGGCGATGTCCTTCCTCCGTGAGGTCTTGAAGCCCAATTTCGCGGCGTCGATTTGCCTGATTGTGAGGGAAGTCTGCGAATCGGGGAGCCTCTGGTCGCGGGGGCCAGGGCTCTCTCTGCTCAGGCCTGAGATGCTCCCAGATTTGGCTGAGGCCGGCCTTGCCCTTCAGTACGACCTCCCATTTGGAGAAGTCCCCTGGGGAGTGCAGGATCACCCTGGTAGAACTGGCTGGCTGGCCCTCGGAAGCTCGTGGAGTAGTCATCTTGTATAGGTTAAACGAGCTTTTCAGCTTCTATTGATCAGCTCAATATATGTTTTTCTGGTACAGTCAAATGAGACTCTTAATTGTTGGATTCAACCGTGATTGTATTGTCTGCTCTTCTCCCTCTTCCTCCAGCTGCTCGCTTTTTTCGGAGGGAATTATGGGTGGCTACTATACGGTATATTTACATAATCCTTATATCGTAAATCCCTCATCTGGATATCTGAAAGTCCCCACCATATTCACTAGTGTATGCTGTTACCGGGTTCCGTTGGTCCATATGTACTTAAGCGAGTGATAACGAGCATTCTCCACTATTCGGTACGCTCGTTTTTTATCCAACA